>CM034148.1:181173474-181805141 GCA_019776745.2 Taxus chinensis
TTTTATTCAGGTACATGATGTTTAGAGTGTGGTGGATATATGACATACGATTAGTTGTGACATTATAAACATCATATTTTGTTTATCGCTAACCTGTTGACAGGATGTATGATTAGTTGTGACATTATAAACATCATATTTTGTTTATCGCTAACTTGTTGACAGGATGTGTGATTATTTGTTTGACATTATGAGCCATATGGCAATTATGAGATCAGTGTTATTTCACGATGATTTGGTTGTATATGCTTTCGATTTCTATGATGCTTATGGTAGCATATATAATGATTAGTATTGTGTAGCTTGTTTTGGGGACATACGCACCTCTCGTATTGGATTGATGTTGATTGCATTATGTCGTGATTGGTTGATTTATATGCTTGGATGTTTTGTTCATCGGTTATATTATATTGGGCAGTTATGATGTGTGTGCATTGAGGGTGCAAATTTCAAGTTTGGCAAACGTGGGTTTCATGAGATTGCTTTGTATGGTTGGCACAATTGGCCGTTGGCCAAATTTTACCCCTCCCTTTTTATTTGTCATTGTATGTTTGGCGGATTTCAGTTGGAGCCTTTGTGGCAATTTTATCCTTCAAGTTATTATTTTTGTGGTTGATTATTCACCTTAAGTCAATTGTAATTCTTTATCATGTGGTATTTGATTTATTATGTTAGTGGAAACATTGATTAATTTATCTAATCCTTGTCTTACTTTTCCTAAATTCTAATTCAGCGCACTTTTGGTTAAAGTTTTTTTAATAGATAAACAAGGGTTGAAGGGTCCTTGTCCCTTTACATACCAAGATTAAGCTTTATAAGCTAACAAAATTGTGCTATAAGCACTACGAGGGAATTATTCCAATACAGCTATACCGAAATACTAAGCATAATCTAAAGACCTTAAACCGTAGAACTATATAGACAAAAGAAATACTACTTATAGCATTCTCCTTATTCCTCTGAGTTCGACGGAACTGCAATTACCTCTTTCTCTTTTTCTTCCTCCGCCTCTGATGGACTGTAAATTTCAACTTCCTCCTCTGATTCCTGCCCAACCCCAGCTGCGAGCCAATTATATGTTGCCTCTCCCAAGCCTCAAAGCTCTTCCACCACATAGGGGCTTGCTTAATTATTTTTGGTTAAACTTGTTTAATTTGCATTTTGGATTGTTTAATCATGCTTAGGTGGAGGCTACACTCTTCCCAAGACATTCATTCACCCAAATTCGGATTTGGGAAGAATAGGATTTTTGGGACGTGTGCAAAGCTTGTAAAGGGCTATGTTTGCCTTGAAAAGAGCCCCCAAAGCCATACCAATGGATATGGTAGACTCTTTTCAATGCAAAGGGGTCCTTACCACTTTCCCATGTGCATTTATTCACCTCTTTTCCTTTATGATTTTTGTGTTTTCCAAGTCCACTTGAGGTGAGTTGGATTCACCTCAAGTGGGTGAATGATTACCTTGGGTTTGGGAAATTCCCTTCATTGCTCCATTTATTTTTGCCTTGGGTTTGGGGTGAGAGGAGTGGCATGGCATCTAGTAGGATGGTGACTAGATGCCACTTAGGCCTCTTCCCATTGGCTTCCTTGTAGGTGGATCTTTTTCTTTTAATCCTCTAAATTTGGAGGGATTGGGATTCCATTCTTTTTTGGCTTTGTTCTAAATTTTAGTTTGGGGAATTTTGGTGCTTGCTTGGATTGGATCTTGGACTTGCATTTTGGATTGGATTGGAGCTTAGAGAGCTTGGAGAATTTTGGCTTGGATTGCAAGGTAGGCTTCTATCATGGAAAGCCCTTCGAATTTTGATTGATTTTTGGTAATTTTGTGTGGCTTGGGGAGGTTAAAATTATTGTTTATTTTTGGTTCATCCTCACCTATTGGATTGGAGATTTTGGGACATTGTGAGGGGTATTGAGAAGCCTCCATCCTTGGGTACTTTCTCCCTCCCATGGTGGAGTGGGATCCTCTTTACTATGGTGGAAGTTGCTTCTCTAATCCTTGATTAAGAAAGCCAAGTGGGGGATGGGTTTGAACACCTTAAGGAGAAGCTTGGGAGATGTAAGCTCCATGGAGGCACAAGTGATTTAGAGGCATGTTACTTATTATATTTTACATTCAAATTTGAAGTACCTATTGTCTTGTATGGATTGCTAACCCTCTCCATAAGACACAAACAAGAGAATGGTACTCCTTACTTTGATTGCCATGATATTGGTTTTGTTGACTTGTATTTTGCATTGTTTGTGAGTTGTGAAAACCCATGTGCCAACTTGAGAAGCATCTCCTCTCTCACATGGGCTTGAAGGGAGGCTAATATGCCCATCACTTGATTTTTGGGCATATAATGATGCATATGGTTGGGTGGTAAACCAAGCTTTGTAGATTTTAAGAACTTGGAGCTTGCAAGAGAAGAGTTTTTAGGTTGTTTGGTTTATGGAAGATTGTTTATAATTTTGGCATGTTGTTCCCTCTTTTGGGGAGGCTTGTACACTTGTATTTTTATTTAGAGGTTGTATATGTTACTCCAAAGAAGGTTTCATTGTTTGGAAAAGAATAGAAATCTTAAGGTTCATTTGTACTGTGAAATGAAAGAAGTTAGTTAGTTGTTTTGTTTCTTTTCATTAATCATTGCAATGGAGGTAATATAATGGATTAAAAGGAAAGAGATAATGTTGGTTCCATTCTAGTTTATTTCCATTCCGGTTGGCCATTCCTGGCCTCATGTGCATATCATATTGTGTTAAATTTATAAGTGAATAGTTGAATTTCTCTTCCCCTTGAATGGTTGAAACAAAGAATTGTATATGTTATTGAAAAGGAAGTACATTTGCCTTGGAAATCCTCTTTTGAAAAGAAATGGAGAAGTTGTTTGTCAAACTTTCATAGACTTGTATATGGATCTTATCATTAAAATTCCTTCTTTTGTATTTAAGTGTATGATTGATTGATTGATTAAAAGAAAGTGCTTCTTCTTACACTCATAACATATACATACATACGCACACACATATATATATAGATAGATATAGTTGAATGTTTTTGTGAATTAAGTCCATGTCTGTTTTGACATGTAGAAAAACCTGTAAATATATATATTTGAATGTTTTTGTGAATTAAGTCCATGTTTGTTTTGACATGTAGAAAAACCTGTATATATATATATATATATATATATACACATATATACATATATATACATATATATATATATATATATATATATATATATATATATATATTATGATACTCTCTTTCTCTCATAGTTTTATTTCAATATTTACACAGTTTAATTCCCTTATACCATTGTTCAAGTTTAAAAACTTATTCACATATGTATATTTATATATACAAATATGGATACATAAATATAAATGAATATACACCTTTAAAATTGTGAATATGAAATGTATCTTGTGTTGTTTTTATATGATTACTTTTCCTACAAACTTTATTTCTCTTTGAAACAGCAGATCTCTTACTTTTAGAAATGATGGAAATATACATTACTCCAAATCCGAAACACACACACACACACACACACACACACACATAGATTTATAGATCGATCCAGAGATCTTAAATGATGTTATGCTAGTTTAAATAAAACATGGAATTCGTTTTAAGCTTGGCCGCATAACCCCCCAGCCATATATATATTTCCTTGGTTTTGTTTGGAGCGGCCACCTATATGCAGGTCGCGGCCTGTAACACACTCCTTTTTTTTACAAATTCAAAAAAAAAAACAGATGTGTTTCCAATGCAAATACAGATATATATATATATATCTGTATGTATGTATGTATAATCATATATATAAACCTCTAAATGGATCTGGCTTCCAACTCTATTAAAAAAAAATTGTATCAGAAAACTAGTGTTGCTGCAAATGATCCCAAAACCCCCATGAAAACCTGTTGGGGAAGAAAACAAATAGAAGATTAAGAAGTAAAAAAAATGCATATTATCGATGGGGTTTGGATGGATTGGTTAAGTTGGATGATTGTATCCGATGCCACCCAGGTTCAAATCCCTCTATGACACGAGCCCTGTTGGGGGGTGGTTTGTTCGCCGATTGTAGCAGATTGTTCGTGGTTGCAGCTCTCGTGGTGACTGTCGTGGCTGATTTGGATCGTGTCAATTATGGTAGAAAAATCAGGTGTGTAGCACTCGTGGTGGCTATTCCTCTTCAACTGTTGTACCATTGGTGGCAGGTTTCATGGTGATTGTTCTCCGAATGTCGTGTCGTTGGTGGCATGTTGTCAATGTGATTGAATGTCTTCGCTTGTAATGCCGGTCGTGGCAGGTTATTATTGTATACTCGGTTCATAGTTCTCGGCAAAAGCATTCAACGGGAAAGGGTCTCGTCAAACCTTGTTTAACTATCAAAAAAAAATGCATATCCTTGGGGGTGATGGATCCGAATGGAGAAATCATCTCCATTTCCATGCTCCCATGAGAGCTCCAAAAGTAAAAAATTGCAGACAAATGGAAAAGGGAAAAGAAATTTCTCTTTGAAGAAAACCTATTATAAGAAGATAGAGAAATTTAGGGTTTTGCTATGTTGCCCTAAGATCTAAGGTGAAAATAGACTTGATCTAAGGGTGGGAAATGGATGCTCCATTTCCCACCCATCTTAAAATAAATTAATTAAAACTATAGTCTACACTTGTTAATTTGTTATAATGGATTAACTAATTTTGGGGACACGGGTTAATGTTTTTAGAGTTCAAATTAATTTAAAGAAATTAAATGGTCTTAGTAAATTGAATTGATTTGGGGCAAAATTGGTTTGACCAAGTAAATTTATTTAAATTAGAGAAGTTAAATTAACTCAAGGGAATATATTAGTCCCAAAAATTAATGAACTTAATTCATTAAAAGTTATTTCCGGAAAATCGAAACAAAAGGGAATATTGCTCTCCCGTCGTTAAAATTTTTACGAGTGCTTGAGCCCAACCTTGGGATAAAATATAGTAATGTTAAATTTATCCCAATTCGCAACTCGAACTCCTTTTAACTACTTTGAAAAAAAATTATCCCAAACTTTTGTTCCCTTGCAGTGTTTCCTTTTTGGCTCGTCGAAGCAGGTGCTACACTGGTGCGCTGACAACCCCCCTTATATCTATAGTATAGATATGGGAATACTTGATGGTTTTGTGGAGACTTTTTCATCCTCATCTATAGGCTAAAAGGGGCTCCCTTGTTCTTTTGAAGTGTATGTACCTTCATCATCCTCTTGTTCTGATTTCTCTAGCATTGGATCCAACTTTGGTGTCTCAGAAAAAGTTCCTACGGCGCTTTGATATTGGGCCTTTCTTTGTTGTTTGTATCATCCTTTTAGTGGCGTCCTTACAAATTTTCCTAAGTCCACCCTACTTTTTGCTTTTGCTACAAAGTTACCCTGACAACTACAGACACTGAGGTTTCACCTTTTACATTCAAAGGAGGTGTCCTATATTTTGTAGCTATTCTTCCTCCATCCTTTCGCCTGTCACAAAGGATCAGACCTCAAATTGTATCTCTTGATCTCCGCAGTCGATCCCCGAACTTAATTCTTCTTGATCCATCTCAACTCCAACAATAGAGGTCTTAAGTCCTTGTCTGCCTATGTGTCAACTATTGGCACTTCTTCATCATCCCCTTCTCCCGAGGGGCAAGCCTCCACAGGATGCCCTCTGAACTCCTTCCATGTATCCTCTATAATTTCTTTGATATTCGGTGGTATGGGCTTCCTTGGATCTATTGGGAAAGTTTGAATTGCCACCATCACACTATCCAAATTTGCATCAAAGACCTCATAAGGTAGGGGCACTATATTCATAGTTCGTAGAATAAACAGCCGAATGTACAGATTATCAATGTCCACGATAAATAATGCTTCATTCTCATACTGGGTAACCACATGCTCAAATATCTCCCTACCACCATACATCGGATTTGTTCACCCCATTGGAACAAGGATGTCACCCAATCTACTCCGATCATTACATCCATGTGTATTTTAATTTGTGTCTCAATTGGTTCCTTAGCATCCCATTTTACTTGCCCCTCAGCATTCGGTAATGTGTTTGTGAAGTACATAGCCGAGAAAATCAACAAGAACCCGTAGCAAAAATCATGCTTGCCCGATTTCATCCTCTGAATATCATCGTTGAACCCCAACAAGATTTTGCACAGATTGTATTTGAAGGTCATCGTCACCATTTTGTAAGCCACTATGGTGTTCCTTGGGTGCACAACACCCCCCATGTTGGTGTGGTAAACTTTCCAAGCTACGACTTAAACCGCGTTTTTGAGTGTTGTACTCGAGATGATGCCGAAAGAAATTTCCCTTTTGTTTAATGTGGTTCCTAGCAGTCGAGCAATAGTTTTGCATAATGCAATTCCTTTCTTACCTAATTTGTGCATACTATGTCCATCCCTCATCAATCTTGTTACCCGCTCTATTAATTCCTCTTTTATCTGGTAAGTTTGGTCTAGGTACAACATACCATAGTGTAATCTACTCAACAAGATTTTAATGGTTTTCTCTACTAGCCAAAATGAAAATAGGAAAATTGTGCAATACATCATGATTTCATTCAAGGAATCTCCTTTGTGTGCACCTTTAATTCGATTGTTCTTGTTGCATTGTCGGATTTACTTTCACCAGTAGACATTGCCTATCCAATTTCCATTCTTCCCATGGTCTATTTATGTCCGCCATTTTTGAGTGGACATATTACTACTGCATGTGTACATGAATAAGCAACCTTGAATGGTATGTGGGAGAAAACCCCCTCCGGGTTGGGCATAGATATGCTTTTTGGCTATGCTTCTTCCATTTGGGTTTCTGCAAGATCGCTTCTCCAAAACTATCTTGTGGTGCTACCATGCCTATAATTGCATCTCAAAATGCCATAATTCTTTATGCAACGCACCTCCCTACCAACTCCTTTCTCTCACTTTGTTTTGCTTCAAAATCTTGTTGTGTTGGAAAGCAATGTGATGTTTTCCTAGGGGTTACACTCGTATTGATAGCTATTTAAGGCAACCTGATCTTGCATACTGGGCCTTTTAATGCATCGAGACCCGGCGAAGATTTATGGCAGTAAATTACGCATTATCGCACTTCACTTATTGCCTAATTATCATGCCACATATTCCATATTCCTTAGTGTTCTACTTTTCTGCTTTTCATTTATCCTACTGGCCCACGGTACATCTATAACTACTCTTTCAATAATGTTCCGCGGCACACGAAACTTATTCCAAATTTTATTCTAGGATTGCACCCTTGCAGGTTCTCACAATCTCACCTCATCGAAATGTTGAATTACTGATTTTCAATTTGGCAGCAATCACTTCAATATTTTTATTGTTTTTCCAAAAAAAACTAAATTTCCAACTATTTTTTGTTTTTCCATTTTTTTCAAAATTGTTTTATATTTTTCTTTTTTTTCTCAAAATCTTTTTTTCTTTTTCTTCAAAATTGTTTTATGATTTTCCTTTTTTATACATTTTACCTTTTTTTTCTTGCCGGAAATCTTGTTTTTGTTACTTTACCAAAAAATAATTTGTTTTTCTGGTTTTTTTCTATTTTCTTTACTTTATGGCCGTTTACATAACTTTTCCATTCCATCCCTAACAGTGTTCTCAACTTGATCGCTCCATGCGGTAAAATATCAACTATATATGGCCCTAGCAATCAAATTTTGAGTTTTCCATGTTTCTTATTCTTACCATCATACGTTAATACCTTTTCTCCTTTCTCAAACACCTTATGCTTGCAATGGCAGTAATGACATGCGTTTTGCCTTCTTTTCTCTTGAATCTAGTTATACACGGCTATAAAGTGCTTCTCATCCAGCTTCTCCAACTCAATTAGTCTCTCATTTAAGGACTTATCTTCGTTAAAGCAGAACACCACTACCATTTGTAGACTTGGAATTATAAACCCCATGGGAACCACAGCCTCCAAGCCATATACCAATTGGAATGGACAATACTTAATGTTTTGTAAGTTGGGCAATACACCCAAAATGTCGTAGGGATCAATGAGTCCCAATCTGTTGTATCTAAGTCACAAATCTTAGTGAGAATTTTTTCAAGCACCTTATTAAACACCTCCACTATTTTGTTTACATGTGGATGGTACGGCGTGCTCTTATTATGATTTATTAAGTGCTTTGTGAGTCCCTCTATAGTTTCGTTCAAGAAATGTTTTCCTTGATCACTTGTTAACCTTAACAAACATCCAAACCGTGTGATGATATTCTCATATATAAACTCAATTAAGTCTTTGTGGTACAATCTTCGGTAGGAATAGTTTTGTACCTCGTGTTAGATACTTTATCCCTATTATGATGAACCTCGCTTGTGAATGGTGGGTTGTAAGGTTAATTGACCCAATAAAATATCATGCCCACTTTTCAAACAGGACCAATGCCAACAACAATCTCAAGGGCATGTCATCTCGTGCATATGATTTGCCAACTCGCTAGTAAAAATCACAACATTGCACATACTTGTGCACATCTTTGAAGAGCATAGGCCACCATAGACCCACTATCAACACTTTCCTTGTTATTCCATCTCTGCCATTATGTCCTACTACTATCCCTTCATGTGCTTCTCTTTAAAAAATCCCTCTCATGTTGAAGTACTACCCGACGTAATACTTCATCTCTCCCTTTTTTATATAATGCACCCTCCATTAATGTAAACGGAAATGCTTGGATCAACAGCCACCTTTTGTCATTTTTAGAGTATCCTTTAGAACTCCCCTATAGCCAAGAATTATGTTAAGGTTTCCATCTCCTTAAGGACCACCTCTACTCAAAATAAATGTGGTTCTGGAATATCATCTTCTATCAGCCCATTATCTTCATCATTTTCAATCCGCAACAAGTAGTCAAGACCATTATTTAGTTTACTTGGTTTTACCGAAATAGTGAACTCAACTTCTTAAAACAACATTAACCAGCGGCATATACATCCTCGTATATCTGGTCTATTAATCAAATACTTTTAAGGGCTCGTGATCAAAGTAAAATACAAATGGTGTTGCTAATAGATAATGACAATTATTTTTGTAAAGCATATATCATTGTTAGCGCCTGCCTCTTCGGTAGTTGATTAGTTTTGTTCTCTGCTTTACCCAATTTACTGACTTGCAAATGATAAATTAGATTATCCATATTACCTCAGCGGTTGTGTTAAAATTGTGCTTATTATTATACCCGATGCAAATCCACATGTACATGAAAATGGCACCTTCTAGTCTGGAAATACTAGGATAGGTGTGTTCAATATTTTCATTTTCAATACTTTCTAGTGCCTCTTGGCACTCTATCGGTCTACTCTATCTCTTTATTTTTCTTCTTCTTCAAGCAACTCCTCTATCGGCACACTAATGGTGGCATAGTTTCTTATGAACTGTCCTATGATACGCTATATACTCCAACAATGTCAACTTATTTCCTTCTATGTCTTCAGTAGCGGGAAGTGTTACTATGATGGATGCCTTCGGGGGATCAACCAGTAACCCCTCTTTGCAAATGTTGTGTCCTACGAGAGTACCAAATGGAATCAGAAATAGACATTTCTTCAAATTCATGGCAATTTGTAACACGCAACATCACTACAACATTAGCCTTAGTGTTTGCATATGATCCCTGAACAGTCTATACACAGTGAAATCATCTCAATACACCTCCAAGAAATCATGTATGAAGTCTTAAAATGCATTTGCCATTATTCTTTTGAAAACTACATGTACGTTCTTAAGCCCAAATGGCATCACCATGTACATGAAAGATCCCCATTCATGGCAAATTTTTGGTTGATTTTCTGGGGCAATCCGCACTTGATGGTATCCTGAGAATCCGTTTGTAAATGAATAGAGTCCTCTCCCGGCCACACTCTCTAGCACTTCTTTTGTGAATGGTGTAGGAAATGGATCGTGTGCACAAGACTTAATCAACTCTTTGTAATAAACGCAGATTCTTATTTCTTTGGTCTTCTTGTTCTAAATGACCATAGGACTAATCCATTCTTAATCTTCAACCAGTTGGATTACACCACCTACCAACATCTTATCCAATTTTGCTTTCACTTTTACCTTTACATTGGGATTTAGCTTATAAAGTCGTTTCTTAACAGATTTCGCCCCCTCTTTTATATGGATTTTCATGGGACCTAATTCCTCCTAGATTCCTTGTAGATCGTGAAAACTTGTTGGAAACAAGTCCTCGAATTCTTTTAACTCTACAACTTTCTTCTTCCCAATAATCTCCTATTTTAGCAAATTTTGTTCACCCTCCTTTCCTATATTTTCCTCCCTCATCTTTAGTGGTTGATAGAAATATTATCTTATTTATGCTAATTTCTACCAAATCCTTTTCTCCTTCCTCCACATTGAATTTGATGTTCTACAGTTGTATCTCCTCTTCTGGGTCATGTGGCCTCCTCTCCACATTGCAACAATATATTGGCTCTATTTGTCTATGAATCCATCCTAGGACCTCCCAATTTGAAGTGTCAATTGGATCCTTCATTGTGTCATACTTTGCAAACTAATTAATTGCATTTTCATTCATCATTAGAGAAAAGTCTTGATTTTCCATAAAGTGCAACATATTCTCTTATCCAGGTTCCAGAAATAAAATATTTTGTAAAAGTCTTTAGTTATTTGGTCCCACTTTCTATTTTCTAGGTGTGTTTCCTGTTGTAAGTACCAAGCCCACAAGAGGGGTTTGAGATTCCAATAGAAATACTACCCCCATAACCACAACATTATTTCTCCAATCTCTATCCAATGTCTTTCATAGCAATTCACGTGTAAGTGTAGGTCTATATCTCTTGTATATTCATGGATTTCATAGAAACTTCCTGTCGCATAAATTTGGTTTTAAATAGAATGGTAAATACATATTGTGTCTTTATATCTTTATGTGTTGCCCACCACCTTGCGGCATCAATAATGAGTGTATCATCTAATGCTTCTACCCTCATTTTTTCATTTAGGAACACATGCTCCAAGTCCTAACCTAAATACTCTCCTTATTTCCCTTCTTGGTTTTATGTCTTCCGCAACTTCGTACTTCATGGCTCCTAGCTTTTTGTTTCCCTCAACTATCTCTCTGCATACTGCGGCTTCATCCCTATACATTGAGGCACTGGTTCCACCTATTTCTTCCGTGACGTCATGATAAACACTTGTAGTCTCATCTTCTTCGTTTGTCGAATAATATTTTTCATCAAATTCATCATTTAAGCCATTAGCGGCATCATACCAAAGTGTTTTGTGTACTCTCCTCATGTGCAATAGTTTCCTCACCCTCATCTTAGGGGTCTTGTGCAAACAAGCGTCAATGTCCTCATCTATGTCTAACTCAACTTCTTTGTTTTCTAATCTTGTTTCTCCTTCATCGCTTACTTCAAACTCTCGATTGATTAACAGTGTTTTCTCAATTGTATGTATTCCTTGTAATGTGTCATATTCTTAGTCTTTGTTGCATCATGCCAAACCTCCTCTATCTAAACCGCACTCATCCTTATTTCGCGCAACATGTGTTGTCACTCCATTTCCTTCAAAGGAGGTGATCTCCTCATCCTCTGAATTAAATATCCCATTAAAATTGCAAACCATTCTAATGCTAAGAGTGTTGATTACATGTGTTTCTTTGAAAAGTTTTCCATCATCTCAAAATCAACCTGGCGGGTGATACCCATAAAGTTGACTTCAACATCTTTAAGTACCCCAAATGGCACCTTGGGGGAGTCATCTACCAATGTTATATCATATCTTACAAGGTGTAATCTTGTTTTTACCCAGTGCTTCCCACGTTCTATGTGACATGACATTCACATCCACACTTAAATCCAACAATGCCTTAAGAAATTCTCGTCCATTAATTTTGACATCTAGATATACTGCTGATTTTCTGTAATTACTCTCTGTGCGGAATACATTCTTCTTTTTATTTTTTCTAGTTTCTACCCATTGTATGCTGTGTGTCCTCTCTTGTTTGTTCCAATATTTTCAAAATTGTTTTAATTTCTCCTCAAATTCTTGTTCATTGACTAGTTTTACCAAACACTTCAATGCAACTTCTTCCTCAAAATACTTTAATTTCAGCTTCTATTTCTTGAATCTTTTTTATTTTTTAGGAGATTTCTTAATGATCTTGTCATGGATCTTAGGGTTAGGATAGGTACGGGTTGGCTCGACATCACTAGAACTTGAAATCTCTTCCCAAGGCCTTTCGTTCACCGTGTCTTTGTAGTTCATGGTGACACTTCTTGTAGTGACCGCAACTCTTTGTCTATTCTCTTCATTTTCTTGTAATTTTTGTTGAATAGTTTTCTTCTTACACCTACCCTCCCAAGCTTCTTCTTTTTCCTTTATTTTGTCGGATAATTACTTTCTTTCCCCTTAAGGATTCACCTTGCTCAACACTACTAGGTCTTTCCTGTTTTTTCTGGTGATGACTCATTCCACAGGACTCTTGTTAAATGTTGAGCAGTCCTATTTTCCTCATTTCCCAAAGCCTTTGTTTTTGATCCTCAATTTTTATGAAAATGTGTTGCTTTCAGACAAATAAATGAGTCGTGCGTCCCTCTCTCTTGACCAAAGCTGCATACATTGAGCTGAGGTTCTATACAGTGCTTGGCCACATGTCCTTGCTTTATACACCTGTAGCATGTAACCATTCTCCTTTCTCGATTTCCTTGGAATCCATTTCCTCCTTGGTTATTTGGATAACCCTCACCTTGATTATTTAGATATCCTCTATTTTTTTGGGTACTACTGCCTTGAGTTTTTTTATACTACCTCCTTCATATCCTTGGTACCTTCTACCTCCTTGGTATCCTCCTCTTTAACCACCTCTTTTGTAGTTTTAACAGTCATACCCTCTATGGTATCCTCCATAATTGTATCACTGATCCTCCCATATTATTATTAAAACCTCCTTGGCAGCATCCTCGCATGTTTTGATGATAGCTTCCATCATAGTTACGAAATTGTTGAATGGGTTGTGAGGGTGGTGGCATTTTGAGTTGTGTGTGGATTGCTGGATTAGTCTATGGTAATTGAGTGGGCGGCGTTATAGTAACATGTGGAATGGCTTGTGGTTGTGGGGTGTCTCTTTAGCCTCCACAACAAGGTGGGCTCTATGCTCATTTAACTCTTCCATTGCATCTATATCTGTGCAATTATGCTAATAGTGATTATATGATCTGCATGTTATGCAATACATCAGCTGACTTGTTGGTGAGTCTACCTCCATCATTGGACACATGTTGACTATGTTGGTCTCAGACTCTACTTATTCCACACCATAATCTATTCTTAATCAGATGTGGTTGCGTCATTCTTGCTGACAGTGCTCTTATTGTGGCCACTCTTCTCGGTCCTATATATAGGCATCTTCATCCTATCTATGTCCTTCATCACAACATATTGTACACCATATTTAACAATCGGTTATAGCAGCATCATTCTAGCAGGTAGTGCTCTTATTGCACTTGCTCTTCTCACTCCTATATACAAGCATTTCGTCCTGTTATGCCCTTCATCACACCTATATTTTAGGCATATTTGTAGATCTCGGCGGCGA
This sequence comes from Taxus chinensis, assembly GCA_019776745.2. Lineage (NCBI taxonomy): Eukaryota > Viridiplantae > Streptophyta > Pinopsida > Cupressales > Taxaceae > Taxus > Taxus chinensis. The sequence continues at coordinate 181,187,079 of CM034148.1, forward strand.
ATTAGTTCATGCCTCCTCAATTTTCGTTCGTATTTCTTATTATAGTCTTAGCTGGGCTAATTCATGTTGTACCTTGTCCAACTCCGATCTTATTACCATTTCTCATTCCCATCTCCATGGCTGTGCTTCAAATATGTTTCCATCTCTAATGCATCTGAAATCTTATTAAAAAATTTCCATTCATTGATGAGACAAAAATGGTAATAGCCTTGAAATAAACCATTCCATCCTCTACTTCTCTATTAAGGGTTCATCTAACTTCCTCACAACTCCCTTGAATCTTTTATCAAAGTGTTTAACGGTCTCTCCTCTTTGAATTAAATCTTTCATTTTGCTTACACTCTCCATTGGTGCATCAGGATGGCAAAAATTTCATTTAAGCTTTGTTTTTTATCTCATCCCACGTTTTACTATGTTGAGGATTAATTTTCATTACCACTTCAGGGTGTCATCTCTTAATGTTCGAACAAAATCAAACAATTTCCTTTTTGATTCGAAAATATTATTACTTATACAATACAATTCCAAAATAAACAAAAGTTCATCTGCATTCGTAGTGTCTTTGCCAAACATTGGCAACTTTGTCTTCTATGCCGTCTATGCTGGTTGTGTTAGTACTGTCTTTGTACAACTTTTATTCTGACTCACCACTAGTTTCTGCTTCTTATCCTTTTCTAATTTTGTTGATCTTTGATAAACTCTATTCTCCCTTTATCTCTCTTAAGTTCTATATTAAAATATGTTTTTCCTAACAATTCATTAAATCCTTCAATTATCTCCTCCTCTCTACCTTCGTCTTTTTACTTTTGATAACTCTTACACAATTCACCTCCTATCCTATATCTATCTTCTGAAGTGTTGTCTCTTTCAGTTTTTGAAGTGGCACGGGGGATGGCATTTGGTCCGGGGGGTTCAGATCATTTCCTCAAACAATCTCTTTAAGTTGGGGGAGAGGATTTTTATTTTCGTATCTCGCTACTTTCACCATTACTCTCCTTTTCTTTAAACAATCTTCTATGCGTAATGCTTCTTAACTTAACCTTACCATTCGAAGAAAACCTATTATCCTCATACTCTAATTCTAACCTTACTTCACTTCTCCTTTTATATCCTTTCTATCAAATCTTCAACTAATTTATCCAATTTGTCTACTTCACTTTCTAACATTTCAAACTACATTCTACCCACTTCCTACACTACTTTTTTCTCTACTCATTTTTGTAGATCTTCTACTTCTCTAATCTTAAATTCTTCCTCCTCATTGGTACGTCTACTCTCCACATTCTCTTCATCTTCTTCTCCTTTTTCTTTTATGTTAAGTCTACCTATGGACACCCATTCCCCTTGGTCTTCCGCTCCCAAGGTTCCTCACATACCCACAGAAAGTGTTGCCATCCTATCTATCAATCCCGACATACTCCTTAAAGAATTTCCATATGCCATTTGCGCCTCTTGCATCCATACTCAAACAAACTTCAGTTTTATTCGGGACTAGACTAGGAGGGCATGGCAACCACAAGGAAACCTGGAGATTGTTTAAAATCCCTCTAGTTTATTGAAGAGAAAATATTCAAAGGATATCAAGAATGTTTGAGGTAATTATTTGGGATCATCGCAATTGGCCAAAGAAAGAAGCTATTCATAGAAATTTGGACATATATCTGAGCCTTCATACGAGTTATTTATGAGATCAAATCTCAAGTGATCTTAATACTAATAGAAAAATTTTGAACCACAAATTACATAGCTTAAAGTTTCAAAGAGCATCCTTTCCCATAAACTATCAAGGCACAACATTGACTCCTTCCCACATCCTTAAGGAGGATTAGAAGGCGATTTTGGATAATATGAATGCAAGAACTAAACCATTAGACTGACCTCTTTAGTCATCATTAGCAGGTTAGTGTCAATCTCATTAAATAGGTCTATTAGGAGCTCCCTAGATACATCTTTTATGGCCACCATCACAACACAAAAATTAATCTCAAAGGAAATGGGTGAAACACAAAGAAAATACAATATTCGTGGTATCATAAATGTAAAATCTCAAGTATATTGAATGTTTTGAACATTGATCGTACTATATTTTGCAAGCTTTGAATTTCTTATGGACTAAAAAATGAGCAAAATGAGTATATGTATTGTATATAATTTTTTTTAATATATATGTACATATGTATCCAAGACATATCATAACCAAGGGTTTTTTAAAAATCGATGTATCCGCAGATTGAACCTGAACCCGTACCCGTACTCGTAACATACTGACAACATAGAAAAATTTATATAAACTAGAATAGAAAAACTGCAAAAGGATGAATGGGTGAATGGAAATACATACGAGTCACAAGACACATGTGATAGGTCATGTACCTACAAGGCAATAGGGCACATCACTTCATAGTGACCCTTGATAAATGCTGACATTTAAATTTTTAATTAGTACATAACATGCCTTCCTATGTTTCATAGGCTTCAACTTGAAAGCACAGTCATAATTCAGGGGCAATAAGGTCTCTATACATTTTAGCACAATAGCAAAATCTTAATAGGCATGGAATATCTTTGAAAACTAGTGTTTGAATTTTGATGATTATTGCGGTCAACTTTGATGCATCCCTAGTAACAAGCGGTAGACTTGGAAATGTATGTATATCCCTGGTAATCATGATTAAAATCCTCAAAATGTTGACAATGAACTCCATATATATCAATGGAGGTTCCGCTATAGATCGATATCAAATCTTGCTTTTGTTAACTCTTCTTTTTTATCTTTAAATCTTCAACTTGACTTTAAGCGGATCAAGGCCAAGGAACAAGTTCACCACCAGCATACGGAATAAGCATTACACCACCAAGGGAGTACAATGGACTAGTTAAGAGCCATATCTAGCAGTAGCAATTCTGGGACTTCAGCATCAGTGGAAGTACACCGGCATCAATAGCAGTGGCTGATCCATGGTATAGTTTCATAAATGCTATGTTGGAATCCTTCTTACTTAACATTTTTGACAAGTTATGATTTTGATCATTTCACTTAAAGATTTTTCATCTTGTTTTTTTCATCACTTTTAACAATAAAAATTTCCTTGTCTAAGTGTTCTTTTCATCTTCTAGATGTTGTTTCTTAGGCACGCTAGGCTATCGACTATACACATCTCTATATTTTGGAAGGTGTTCCTTTCTTTGTCCCATAAAGGGTTCAACTATGTATGTGTATTTTCTCATTTTCTTAAAAAGAGAGACATAAGTAGGCACGAAAGAAGTGACCTCAAAAATTGACATTTTTCTTCCATTCTTTTGGTTTTTAAGATTGTTAATTTACCCAAGGTATTTAAATAAAACATATCTCATTTTTATTTACCTGTGGTGTTCTAGTTGTCTACCGTTTTTGTTGATTGCTTATTTATTTTTACTCAATTTTTGCCTTATTTGGATAATCTAAGATATTTATTGATCCCCCCCACAAAGTTCGGTTTCAATAAGTTGTAAATTAAATTTCAATGGTGACATAAACTTTCAATTGCCCTCATTTTTTTTTTTTGTTTTTCAAAAAGTATTTTAGAACTTTTCAAACTTTTATATTTTTAAAATGATATATGTTAATATAGTTTTATTTTTCAAAGCTTTTAATTTTTTTAAATTTTGTATTTTAATTTATTATTTACATTTATTTGCTTTTTATTATTTATTAGCTTTTTATGGAAGATTATGCTTTTAAGCATGAGCGTTTTGGTCCTCTAGGTTCATATGCACAACTCTGCGGAGAGCTCTGTGTGAAAGGGACGAGTACTAGTGTACAACGAAGAACTCATCCCCTATGCTCAAGGCCTCGTTGTTAACATGCTAGACAATTTGGGAAACTGGGGACAAGGATGTGGCCCCTTGATGTTCCTTACCAACAAAGATGGTGAAGTGGCCGTCCTTGGGACTTAATCCTCTTCCAGGGTTGTTTGAGGAAGTTCTGCATATTTTGTGAAATTTTGGAACTTCTACTCTTCCTCGAGACAATTGAGGGATGCCTTATGAAAGCTCCCTTAAGTTGCATTTCACGAATTTGTCTTCAAGCTCCATACATGACCTATTGAAAGAGGGAGGCATCAACTCTCATTTGGGGAATCAACTTTTTCTTTCATGTCTTGAATTTTATTATATATTATGCTTTACTTTAATATCCCCAAGGGTTTCAATAAATGTCCACTTTCTCCTTCAAGGATTCTAATAACTTTCCATGCCACCACTCATTTATCATGTCATTGCCTGTCTTCCATTAATGGATGAGTTCCATTCCCTTTTGACATGTGCCATGTCATTTCTTGCCACATCATCCCACTTTGTGATTGGATGCCTACATTACTAGGAAGTAGAAATAAATATGGCTATGGCTACAAGAAACATGGATTTTCTTGGAACCCCTTGGGAATGAAACGACGTAGAAAATTCTATACAAGAATATCAAACATAAAAAAAATAAAAAATAAAAATAAAAATAAAAAGACATAATATCCATGTTTTTTACATAAAAGGTTCAAATTCATACAAACAAAAGTACAACGATATATCCACAATCTACAAATTATGATTTTTATGTTCAAAATACATTTTAGTTGGGGATTGGAAATATTCATCATATTTCTCTCCTCTAAGCGCATCTACATCATTCCGTGGGTCATTAGAACCAAATGCACCAACGTCTCTCCTACTAGCTCCACTCTTTAGATCCTTTGTAGGAAGTTCTCTTCATGTCATCATCATGTAATGGAAGATTGGAAACGGTGGATGTGGAAGCACTTAAGGCAAGTTGATTTGGCTAAATAGCCCAAGTTTGGTTGACCATTGCTTATGTCATCGCTGTTGTATGACAATAGTTGCAAATTGGAATACACATACACCAATTCCTCCACCTTCTTTGCTCAAGGTTAGTTTAGCTAAGGGTTAGTTTTTTTGATTTCTTGTGATTTTTATATGTAGATATGTGACCATCCGAGACTCATTCTGCTAAATTCGGAATGGATTTTTTCTTGAATTGGCTAGGAAATGCATGTATTGTCTTTGAGCTATTTTTGGGAACATTTCAGAGTTTCTGGCATTTTGGAAATGATAGATTGTTAGGGCCCATTTCCATACTAGGAACGTTTTAGGGGAGAATCCATGTTGTGATGTGTCTGTTTAAAGTTGGTTTATAACATTTAGGTTAAAGTTAATAGATATATGCGAGGTGGCATTATAATTAAATAAAGTGATTAGGTAGGTATTGGTGGTCAAGACCTAACATCTTGTGGTGATGTATAATTATGATATCAAGTTATTATATGAAAGATCCCCGATAGATCTTTTGCCCAAATATGAATGTTTCCCACTCACACATAGCAAGATATAATTTTTGAAAGCTATGGCAATTAAAATAGGGCAGAAACTGAATTTAATAGAGGAAATGCGACTATGGTTTCGATGAGAAAACCAATGCAAATCACTCTCAAAAAATTATATTCTTTTTCACAAACTGATTGCCATATTTTTTGAAGCCCAAATATATTAAAATCAGAATTTTTTTGAAGCCACAAATGATCAGAAATCAGATCTGAAATCTGATTATAAAACCTGCCTGAAAACCACTGTGAAAACCCTCTAAAAACTATAAAATTGTTTTGCTTCACTTCACAAAAATCTGCAAATGATTTGACAATAGAAATCAGATTTAAATACCTCAATAACATGCCAAAAATACGTCCAATAGAAGAAGAATTGTTGCAATTTATTGCCCAAAAATACGTCCAAGTACACTGCTGAAAATGACTGAAAATAACTCTGAAAGTCTAATCAATAGGAATTTCTGAGTGAAAAATCCTCCCAAACTCTTGGGCTTTTTGTCCACAAGAGGTAGAATTCACAAGGGGTTTTGTCCTTGGAATTTTTATGCAAAAGCTTAGAGCTCAAATGCAAGAGAAAATATCATATAAAAATTTCTAGATAATGGAAGAGGCAAGTCGACTTCCCTTTTAAAGGAAAAGGGCCAACAACTAACCTCCAAACCAGCCAATGAGCTCACATGATTTCCCTATGCAAAGCATCATTCTGGTCTTTGTTTAAATGCATTTCTAGCAATAACTCCTCCCTCCAGGTCACATCTTCCTAGCATTAATAATTAATTAATTAATATTTAATAATTTATTACCAGTTATTTGATAAAATCAATTTTATTGATTTTTTGGGTTTTTAATTAAATAAATATTAATATAATATTTATTAAAGTTCAATCGAATAAGATTTAATTTTTAATTGCCAGGGGAAAGTAAGCTTTCGCTTCCAATTGTCGGGGATGCCAAATTGGCTTCCCGTACCCGGATAATTTCCTTTCCTGGCAAATACTTTTTATTTCCCCGCTTGTGGGATTTCTTTTACTAATTGCCAATCCAACCGGTTAAGGGCAAAAAATCTTCAGATCTCCCACAATGGGGAAATAGGGTGGGGATTGCCTATCTGCCTTGATCATTTTTGTTGGCAAATGGATATCTTTTTCCCATTTTCCCCTGGTAATTAATGCCACTACCCAAAGAAAGAGGAAGTTGTTTATTTTAACTGGACGAAGAAGAAACGATTATGAGGAAGCTTCTTAAATCCTCATAATTTTCTTCCGTTAAAATCTGTGGAAAAAGTCGTGCGAAAGTAATTAAGAAGCTTGGAGGATTTTTATTTCCAACTTCTTATTATTTCCTCTGTGTGAAAACGTTTGCCGAGAAATATTTTCTTTTCGAAAGATTCATTTTCATCACAGGTTTTGAAGAAACAAAGAATATCAGTTTACTGTGAACAGGAAGGACCACGTACCATCTATTTGCATTGATCACGCATTGGCCACACAAAGGGAGGAAAGAAATAACATTATTCATGCAAGAAAAGACAAAGACCACGCATGTAAAGCTTTAACACCACATCAGGGAAAGATCTTCCATGCCAGTTTGCATACAAGTAAAGCAAAGAAACTTACCTCCAACACACCAAAGATATCCAAGAAGGAGGATATGTACACCTTAGGAGGGAAAACAACAGTTTGAATAAGATTAAAGGAAATATCCCAAAGCATTTGTTTTAAAGAAGGATTCCATGCAGCATGTTGCACACATTGAAATAGAGAATCCCACACAAGCAGGTAATAAAGGCCACGCACAGGAAAAATAAAAAGTAGTCCACACATTCATAACGCAAAAAGCATTCCTCCAAGCATTCACCAACAGTCCAAGGGAGCCACAAAGAATTATTACACACCAAGTTTTGTTGAATAAATTCACATGCAATAAGAACACGCACAAGGTAAAATAAGAACACCCAAAACATTTCCAGGAAGTCAATAAGCCCATGTTGCTGGAGGAAATAAATATCAAAGCAACATTTCCACATTTTACTTGGCAAGGAGATCAATTTTCAAAGCAGAAACAACTAGGAAAGGAATTTCCACGCATTGGCCAAGCACAGGAATACTATTAACAGGGCATGCATTCACCAAGTAAAGGCCATAACATTTGTTAAACTTGTTTCTTGGTAAGCCAATTCAATGCACCATACATCCACGCACTCACAGCTGCCAGGAAGAAAGGATAGCCCATGCATTTAAAAGATCAAAGATAGCTGTCACACATTTGTCAAGAAAAGAGATAACATGCAGCCCATGCATTGATCAAAAGTCTGCAAGGAAGGAGGAAAGCCCAAAGTATGCATTCATAGGTTCATGCAATTTAGGTCTTAGAAGAGCAAGGTGAATAATTAAAAAATAAATTAAATCATTCCACGCGGAATATTAAAATCGGGAGATTTTAATTATAAATATATGCAATATATATCATTGTTGTCGCCAGATTTGAAACTCGAGCCTAGTCTCAGTGTGATGTATTGACATTTTTTTATAAAAAAATTAAACTTAGGATCGATTATTATTATTATTATTTTAGTTAAAATAAGAAATAATAATAATAAGACGAGCTATGTTCCTTTTGGCATAAACGGTGTGTTGGAGACTGAGACCCGACACCTTTTTCATTGTCTTACGTGTCTGAGTCATTTTTCTGTAAAATTCATAATGGCTGAAAAATCTAATATCATTGTAGGAACATCAAGGAAGCCAGTGGAGAAATTGAATAAGTCTACGCTCAAGTATGAATTCCAAGGAATTATTTCTCCCAGTTCTATCAAGCCAGCATATGATAATATCACCGATACACAATTGGGTCACATCAATATGCAACAATTTTGTGATCGGGTGAAAGTTAAAGGAAAAATCATATTCTCGGATAGGCTTTATCATAGTGGTTTACCCCAAGCAGTAGCATTTCCGGTCTCAGTGCAATGCCCGGATCTGGTTATCACTTGCGTGGAGCATTATGATATTGAGAGACAGGGAATTTATAAAGATAATCGTGATACTTTCCTCTTAATCACACCGGAGAACATTGAAGAATTACTCAGTATACCTGACTTCCCTGAGAATACGGACATCACTCGAAAGTCAACACAAGAATTTTGGGATGAAAAACCCCTCAAGTGGAGCAAGATGGTTAATAAAAAATGGTTAGTGACCAAGAGGCCTTGTGTTGACCGGCTTCCTAAAGAATTGTACCACATTGAGTTCGTGGAAGAAATTAGGAACATGATTACTCTTTTGAGTCGGGTCTTCAGTTTAGCCTCTACCAATATTTTCCACCCATGGATGTATCAAATTATCTGTATCATCCTTGCCAAGAGATATTTTTTGGATTGGCTCACCATCATCAGTGATACCCTTCACAAACAATTGATCGAAGTGAAGATGACTGGATGTTTCTACATGACATCATACCTGACTTATGCAGTGGCTAGAAGAAAGCTATTTTTGAGACTCAAAATGAGAGGAGTCATGGGTCCATCAAATAATGTCTTCCATTATTATCCGCAACTAAGTTTCAAGAATAGCTCTCATCATTTTAGAAGAGTTAATGATGCATTCACCTTCCGCGTGATTCAAAACCTGAATCAGAATACAGAGGAAAGATTCTCCAAAGAGGCCATGGATGTCATTTCCCAATGGGGAACATGGTTTATTCAATTTTCATCCTTCTCCTATATTCATGTGAGTGGCTTTACGAGTACTCCATGGAAGCTTCCTAAGTACGTCAATGACAAGTGGGCATTAATGGAGCTTGCGCAACAACTATTCCAAGTTCAATGTCTTCTCAGTGACAAGCATCATTCAGGAATTCATTTCCCAATCCAAATTGGGGAATACCAATGTCCAAATCTTTTCAGTGCACAACTCATGGAGAAAGATTTTTCCCTCATCACTATTCATCCATATGTGAAGAGATTCTAGTTTGATATCAATAGATATATGCAGAAGATGCTTGGGGAAAATTATCAGCACAACCCTACCGTGGAATATTTTTGGGCTGCCAAGTCTGACAAACATGAAGTGAGAAGGTGAGAGTTTTCCCACCTAACCCTTGCTCAAATTAAGGCCTTTCACATCAAAAACCCTCCATATTCATTAATGGATGATGATGAAGATGTTATTGATCCCTCATATGATGCAGTTTCTTTTACCCCATTTCCATGAATTGATTGGACCAAAAGAGATGAATTTTCTCTTGATAGCAAGAATCAACCGATTCTCAAAAGAAGCATATCCTGATATGAAAGAGAACTTGCCAAAGTTACAATCAATCCAAGATCATACCTTAGGATTACAAAAATTGCCAACTAAAGGAGGTCTCTAGTCAACCAAATATTCTTCTCAATCAACCTCCATGCCATCTAGTCATACATGTCAAACAAGACAGGAGTGGTTGCCAAAATCCACTTCACCAAAGAAGGTGTCGCAAGGTGAAAAATCTAAGGGTCCTAGCCCTAGTGAAGGAAGAGAGCGTGTATCTAGGATTTTCCACTTCAAGTAGAGACTCTTCTACTCACATTGTTAATAGTTCTTGAATCTCATGACAAAAGAATCCTCAGTCGTGCCTTGCACAAGAGTCCACTCAAGTGCAAGTAGTCCAAATATCAAACGCTTCTGAACCTACAATTCATGAAGAGATTTCCCAAAATCTTCCTAATGATCAAGATGTAGATATCAAGGTTATTTCTCCATAAATCGAGGTCGTGGAAAGGATCCTTGTATATTCTAATGATGTCAAGAATAATGAGAATGTTGCTTTGGGTTCTAGGATTTTGTATGCGGAAGTAGTGAATGATACTCCTTTTTGGGTTGATTAAGAAATCAAGAAAAGGAAGAGGGTTGTCAAGGCAATTGACATTGACTTTGATGCCCTTTTCAAACTTTCGAATGATGTCATTCCCAAGAAGCCTAAAGTTCTCTCCCAAATAATGGTGGATGATGACGGAAATATATTTGTGGATCTTGCCATCCCACAAGTTGACAAGGAATGTAATGCCATGACATCTATTGATTATGAAGTTTCGAGACTTTGACTTGGTAAGTCTAGATTGGAAAGTGATATGGTGATGTCCTGAGATTCAATTGATATCGTGCTAAAGAGACTTGAGAAATATAAGTCTCAGAACTCTCAGCTCAAGGCTGAAAAGAATCAATTGGTGGAATATGTTCAACATCTAATAAATCCCATATCATCCACTTTCCTAGTACCCGATGCAGTGGCTTCCCTGATGAAGAAACTCTCAATTTGTCAAAAGAAATAAACACATTGGGTCATATCACTAAATCTTGGCTTTCAGAGATTCTTGTTTTTAGTAAAGAGACAATCAAAACAACCGTTAAGCTCCATGAAGATATTAGCGCGTATCTTGATCCAATTCTTTCTTTCAAGGAAATTTTTGTTTCGAACATATCAAAATTGGATGAGATATTGCCTAGTCTACAAGAGATGACAAGTATGGAATCTTCAACTCTAACCATTAAAGGATTTCTCAAATTTGAATGTTGATGGACACGCTTTCTTTAGTTCCTACATCTCAAATCAAGAAAGATAGTTCTCGAGGATTCTATGATCCATTACGAAAGTGTATGGAATGAATCCTTCACTTCACTCGCCTTGATTCAAGAGTTCATATCTTATATTCCTTGTAACCTTGTAAATGAGTAAAATCAAAGGTATTCATCAGAACATGTGGAGGAGAAATTTTCACAATTGTTCAAACACATGTATACTCTCGCCATAAATTTATCTTGAGCTTCAATGGAACTTTGCATCTAATTAAGGAAAAAAATTTGAGAATATTCAATCAAAGATGGTCAATCTAAATGATATACCAGGTAGGATCTTGGAATTGCAAGTATTTTGTGAGGCTATTCTTCAACCAAATGAACCTCCAGAAGAATAAAATATGTTTGAAACATTGGGAAGGTTTAGATCCTTTCAATTTCGAAGGCGGTGGAACCTAATTTCACCAATGGGATGAGGAGAGTTTTCTTGGTATCTAGAAAAGTGGGAGATTCCATTTCTAATACGATTGAGAAAGGTGGACCCCATTTCAGTGGGTAAGGCACTAGTTTTTTTTGTATGTTTTAAAAGTGGTATTTTAAAATGGTGTTATTATTGAACTCACTTTTGGAAAACTATGGATAACTTAAGTGATTTTTATTTTTCTTTTCTTTTGATAAATTTGGTTGAGAAATTCAAAGTCACTTAAGATTCCCTATTTAATGTTCATGTAAAACCCTAACTACTTTATAACCAATTTTTGGGTTATAAAAGGAAGTCAGGGGCTCGTTTGTAAATGGTGACTTTGAGAGAGGAGAAGAAAATACTTTTATATGCAAGCTTTATTTCAAAGAAAGAAATTGTGTTCTTTTGAGAAGACATTTTGAAGTTAATGAAATATGAACTTTGTATCTCATTCATTGTCTCTTATAGCATTTGATGTTCTTATGTTCATTAGATGTTAGTGTTTGAATCTTGAATGCGAATATTGTCTTGGATCTTATTGTCAACACTACTAATATGTTGTTCTAGTTCACAGTGATCAAGCTCTGATTATCTACTTGCTCACGTGTGTTCAATTTTACTCATTCTCGTTTAGCTGATGTGAATTCCGTTTTATTGTTCTTCTCCATGCAATATTAGGCTCTGTTTTTACCTAACTCTTGCATGTTCCTTCTATTGATTCCTTTCCATTCCTTTCCTTCATTCCATTCCATCTCCCTCTTTCACTTTTCTTTCCATTGATGTTCCAAAATACCCCCCACATACAAGTTTGAATGTACAGGTGTAAATATAGTTTTGGTTTTCAATAAAGGCAACCTCACCTTCATTGAGGAGGGACTTCGTTCCCACACTGTTTCATGTCATTTGCATGCGTGCAAATCCATATGCTAACACACTATTAGCACTCAGTGGTAGCACACATTGTGAGTTATTCTTAGCAGTTTGATTTGTAGGTGTCTAGCCTAACAAAGCCAATGATGAAGACAATATAAGGTTTGGTGTGCACTTAGATGGCACTAGATCCTATCTGCCTAGATAGCCCCTTTAAGCCACTGGAAACGTGTGTGCAGTATTTGGTCGAGATGGATTGATGATGCTCTTGGAAGTACAACGGACCCCTAGAGAGTGCTCGACAGTTCTACAACCCATAGAACATGAGTCGGCATTATTGCAGGAATGGGCTTGGCAGTATGTAATATCCGTGATAAATAATTTCTAACAAATTTGGATATTTTATCAAACCCTAGGGCAGCAATATAAAAATTTGAACTTTTATGGCAGCAGCGATAAACTGATTTTTTAATTAAAAAAACAGCAAACCCCATCATGTAGAAAAATAGACTTTTATTTATTTATTTCAAATCAACTTTAATGAAAATATCAGAATGTCTGAATACAATTATTTTCTCACAACCGTTGATCCAGATGGAAAGATGAACATAGGATAAAAGCATGCAAACTGATTTGACTGAAATCTGCCCCCAAACGTGGCGCCAACACTGTATTTTGTTCCCAAAGGGGGACATCCTAGTTGTACTTGTTGTTCTAAATGCTAAAACAACCCTGAATGTGATGCCCTAATTGAACTGCATGAATATTTGTACTCTAAATGATCACTGCAACCCCTGGATGGAATTGCCAAGCTTAGAAATGAGGGTTTTCGTCCTCAAATTTGTGTGTAAATGAAGGTTTTCATCCTCTATTACTAATGGAGAAGCAAAAGCTACTTGCATACAATGAAGTACGTGATAAATTTCCAAGATGAGATAATATAATTCCCCAAAAATTGCTTTTATAACTTTTAAGGCCTTCTCCCAAAGTTGGCGCCCCCTTTTCGAGTTGCATGCTCAACAAACAATAAAAAATTACTTTATTCTCTCTCCCATGTTGGCGCCTCATCCTAAAAATATGTATCTTGATGCTCAAGAAACCCATTATATCTTTGGCTCTCCCATAATAGAATTCTTTATTTAATTATTATTCTATCTTTGGCGCCCCATAATAGAAATTCATCATTCTATTACTATTTTATTCTATTTCTGTTTTTTGGCACCCACTTATTAAAAATGTAATTTAAGTGTCTTTTTTTCAATTAAAATATAAAAGTACCCTTGGACCACTTTAATTAATTTATTTCCCTCTTTAATTTCCCCTTAGCCTACGAAAAATAATAAGAATAGGCTTTAGGTATCCAAAATTAATTAATTCTAAAAATGGGACATTACAGTCTGCCCTTCCCAAAATTGCTTGCCCTCAAGCAATCGCAAGCTAGGATGCTTAAAAATTTCAGCACCCTCCCAAGTAGAATCCTCTACAGGTAAATCCTTCCAACATACCAGATATCCTGTGATAATCTTTTTCTTTAACTTCTTTACTCTAAAATCCAAAATTACTTCAAGAACCAAAACAAGTTTGTCTTCATCATCCAAAGGAGGCAATTCAATGGAAGGAACAATATGTTGTCCCAAAGCCTTTTTTAGGCATAAGACATGGAAAACATTATGTATTTTACTCTACTCTAGCAAATCCAGCTCATAGGTAACCTCTCCTATCCTCTACTTAATCTTGTATGGTCCACAGAAACGAGGTTTGAGCTTTTCAGGTCCACTCTTCTTCATAGAAGATTGTCTATAGTGCTACAACCTCAAAAAAAACATCTCACCAACCTCAAAAGTCCTCTCAATGTGGTGCTAGTCTGCATAAAAATTATGTCGGTTTTGTGCATGTTGGATATTTTCTTTGAGTATCCCCATTATATTGTGGCTCTGTGCAACTAAGTCTCTTGCCCCTGACACTCTACTATCTGCAAATACCAAATCCACAAAGGAAAGAGCAGCATAACCATACAAAGCTCTAAAAGGTGCTATACCAATAGACATGTGATGAGTGGTATTGTAACAAAGCTCTCCCATGTAAAGCCAATTGACCCAAGTTGATTACTACCTTGCCACATAATTCCTCAAATATCTCTCAATCCACTTATTCACAATCTTTGTTTAATCATCTGCCTACTGATGATAGCTAGTACTTGGAGTTAAATCCGTCTCTATGAAGCAGAAGAGCTCCCGCCAAAACAACTAAGGAACATGGTATCCCTGTCACTCACAATATTTTTAGGCAAATCCATGTAGCCTAAAAACCTATCTGAAAAATAAATCAGCAACCTGTGGAGCCTTAAACTAACTAGGAATAGCAAAGAAGTGAGCATATTTAGTGAGTCTAACAACCACTACAAAAATATAATTCTTACCCTAAACATTGGGAAGACTTGTAATGAAATCCATTGATATACTTTCCCATTTTTGGTTCGGAATAGGTAAGGACTGCAACAAACCCGAAAGAAAAACTTGCTCAACCTAGTTTTGTTGGCACACAATACATTGGAGGACCTCTTCTTTGAGTCCTTTCCAAAAGAATATGTCCCTAATCTACTTGTAGGTCTTGAAATACCCTGGGTGACCAGCCAAAGGTGTATCATGGACAGCCCTTAAGATTTTGGTTTTTACTTTAAATTCACGTACCAAATAGATTTTATTCTTGTAGAGGATAAGATCGTCAACCTTGTATCTATTATCATGTATTTTGCCCTCAAGGATCTCATTAGTGTAACCATTCTTTACATACTCCGCTATTATTAAAACTTTCCAATCAGCAGAGATTTCTGATATAAAGCATTGAAAAGGTTTTCTATATAAAACATCTGCTACAATGTTAATCTTCCCTTTTACATACTCTATGTCAAAATTATAAGCTTGGAGCTTGTTTACCCACTTTTGTTTCCTATCATACAAGTCCTTCTAGCCAAGAAAGAACTTCAAACTATTGTGATCAGTTTTGACCACAAACCTGCCACAAACGAAATATTACAAGAATTTTGTCAATGCATGCATGATGGCCAACATCTCTTAGTCATAAATAGAGAACCCACGCTCTACTTCACTAAGTTTCCGGATCCCAAAGGCTATGGGATACCCCTTTTGCATCAAAATAACCCCTACTCCTTCCCTTGATGCATCACATTCTAACACAAAAGGAATAGAAAAATCAGGAACAGCCAATATTGGGCAAGAACTCATTACCTCTTTGAGTTTATCAAAGGTTGTTTGGGTTGTTTCGGACCAGCTGAAAGCTCCTTTCTTTGTCAAATCAGTCAATGGGACAACAAGTTGTGAAAACCCTCTCACAAACCACCTGTAATAACTGCAAATACCAAAGAATCCCCTCAACCGTGTCAAAGTGGTGGGTGGAGACCAATCCACTATTGTCTGGATCTTCTCTTGCTCAACCTATACTCCTTAGGCACTAATGACATGTCCCAAAGTATAAAATTACAATCATCCCAAACTCACACTTGGATTCTTTTGCAAAAAAAGCTTGTTCCAAAATTTCCAGCATTGTATCTAAGTGTTTTAGGTGTTCTTCCCAATTCTTACTGTACACCAAAATTGCATCAAAGAATAATAGAACAAATTTCCTCGAGTGTTCACTAAAAACATAGTCCATGCATGACTGGAAAGTAGCTAGAGCATTGGTTAAACCAAAAGGCATTACTAAGAATTCAAAATGCCCAAAATGACAACAAAAAGTTGTTTTGAGCACATCATCTCTTACCTTGATTTGGTGATAACCAGACCTCAAAATCAATTTTGGAATAATACACCGCTTTATGCAATTCTTCTATCAATTCGTCTATCATGGGTATTGGGTACTTGTTTTTGATAGTCTTCTTCTTCAAAGCATGGTAATCAATGCACATCCTCATTGTCTTGTCCTTCTTCACCAAAACAATAAAAGAAGCAAAAGGGCTAGAACTAGGCTGGATATACCCCATCTTCAAAAGCTCTTTGATTTTCTTCTCAATTTCCTCTTTGTAAACTAATCATGACAGGTTTACAACCTGTTTCCAACTCTATGATGTGTTAGAATCCTCTATCCGGTGGCAATCCTGATAGTAAATCACTGGATACTATACCATGTCTGTCCATAATAGATTTTATATCCACGTGATAAGATCTATCATCAGTACTAGAAGTGGAAATACTTACCAAGTAATGGGATGGCCATGTTACTTGCCCCTTACGGAAAGCTCTCTCCATCCACGTTGTTGTGATAGCCTTAGGCACTCCATTGGCTATACCATGAAGTACAACCTCTTCTCCATTGATTTTGAATTTTAACTCCGTAGTTTGGTGATTTTGTGTGAATTCCCCAATTGAATGCAACCATTGCACTCCCAAAACCACATTGGTTTCTCCTATGCCTACCACATAGAAATCATCACATACCTTGTGCTTACCCAGTGTAATATGCAATCCCTTCACCCTCTTGGTGCATGGAATAGTAAAGCCATCAGCTACGATAACATTAAAACCCTGAAAATCCTTTGTTTTCATACCTCTTTGGGCTACCAAACGCTCATCAATAAAGTTGTGAGTTGCCCCCACTATCAATCAAAATAGTTATCTTAACGAACTCTAAAAGGATGATACCTAGGAGCACCAGAAAGTGTAGCAAAAGTACCATTTGGAATCTTTTCTTCTCCTTAATTTTCAGCCATTGGTTCTTCCTCTTCTTTGACCACTTCCGGTTCCTCTTCTTCCCCTTCATCATCTGATATCACCTCTATATAGTGCACCTGTCCTTTGGGAAGAAATCTATGAACCAGTCCCCAAGGATCTCTGCAAGTGAAACACAATTTCTTCCTTCTGAGTTTATTTCTTGTTTCTATCTCCTTGCTGGTTTTAGGCAGCTCCTTTTGTTCAAAACCACCCTGCTGAAATGGCTTTTTCTATTTCCCATAAGGTGCTGGTTTTGGTTGTGATGTAGGCTGTCCTGGAGGCTGATATCTCCCTTTTTGAGCTGAAGACTCCAAATCCAAAGCCTTTTTGATGGTTTCTTGTAGAGAGGTAGGGCTGAAAGCTTTCACTAAACCCCTAAGAGATTCAGTTAAACCTTCAATGAACAAAACAATCAATCTCCTCTCTGTTACATCAGGTACCATCACAAAAAGATTCTGAAATTCGGCTACATAGTCACTTACTGAATGCAATTTTTTGAGTTGAGCTAATTCCCGGAAATGAATTTCTGGATCAACTTTGTCGAATCTCTCTATCAACCTATCAGCATCACTTGAGTTGTATTTGAAAAAACCTCTCATATCACAAGTAATCCCCAAGTCATCAAGATCACTTGCTAATAGTGACTAGTCCATATGCTTGTTGGAGAGCGTTGATAGGAGTTATAACTTAGGTAGCTAATAAGTGTGGGTATGTTATTGAACCCTAAGCTTCTCTAGCTCATAAGCAAATCTGAGTCTAATTATTAAATGCCATAGCTTGTCCCAAATCACACGAGATTCGTCTTATTATTCAAATTTCAAATCATAATTTCGGAGGGGAGGTCTTGTTTATCGCAAATGCTTGATGGGGTTAACTTATTCTGTGATATTACATGACTTCTCATTTGATGAGATTAATATACTACTTTTAGTCAACCTGAACAATACATATGTATGAGTACTTATATCGTTCCTTTGTTATGAAGGTTCTGGTGACTGTTTTTGTCACTGTGCTTAGAGACATAAATTGCATAACTCTTTTAAGAAAAATAATATAGTCACAAGCCATAGGCTATCAGAAAGGGACCTATAAATTCCAGTGATTAAAATGATGAATTTTTATAGTTTTTGTCGTTCAAAGATCGTGGAATAAACTCGTGAATGACAAATTAAACTTCAATAAGTCACGATCCTAATGTTCACTCTCAAAATGGTTTGTGCATTTGGATCTAAATAATTAGAAACCTAGATTTTGGAACACTTGCCGCACCTGTGCATGCACAGCCAAGCTCTATCATGTAGAACTAACATGTAACAACAAATATTATTTTGAAGTCATCTGTTTTGAGTTCTAATCTGAGAAACAAACGTATTTTCAAATTGATTTCCTGGTTACATATAATAATAAAACAGAATATGATTTGACAGTGCACAATGAAAAGGTCAACATGATTTTTGTGCAATGTACTACACATTTAGAAAAAAGCAATAAGCAGAAACAGATGTCTATCTAATACCTGGATAGAGAATAGATCTAGGTCCTGGCCTAATCGTCTGTGATCGCGCCGCTTTGCCTCCCCTTTAAGAAATTGATAAGCTTTCAATTGCTCTTCAGTCTCCCAGGCAGTACCATATATTCTCTGCAGCATCTGCCTCTTTTCATTTCCTCTCCAGTAAGCCCCAGCCACAGATTCAAGTTCAATGGCTTTCTTGTTAAGTTGTCCAGTGCTTTCAACATGGGGTCCCGCACAAAGATCCCACCATTCTTTCCCTGTATGAGCCGCACATATTGTCAAATCTAGAACTATTTAAGATGGGAGGAAAGAGCAGGTGGAGTTGAGTTATCCCAATCACTAGACAGATGTCAGATATGTACAAGCGATGCCCGCATAATTAGTTGAAAAAATAAGACAACAAAAGTGACTGTGCATAGATATTTACAGTGGTAATTTTAAGATTCTGCAGGGTGGTTCCATCACAAGAAATCAATTTATTTAGACCCAAACCATTCTTTCATAGATAGCACTATCTCTTTGGAATTAAATATTCTTAGTGACGTGGTTCTGGGATATAGTTTGCTTGATATCATACAGTGAAGCATGTTTAGGAGGATATTTGGACAGTGACGACAACAATTTTACATCCCATATATTTATTAAGTTGATAGACTGGAAACAAGGTTCCACTAAGCATATCTCTTTAATATTCGAGGTCAAACTATGTGGAGGCTCTCTTTCTAATGGAATTTGAAGATATGTTCTCCAATTCTAAATTCCAGGGATAGCACATATGAATTATCTAGAACTGTGAACATAGGAGTAAAAGTAGATATTCGAAGCAATATAAGAACCACTCAAACTCAATTACATAAAACACTCATAGTGCAATTTATTTGTCAATTTTATCCAAGGGTATTGCAAACAGAGGGTAAATCATCTCATCACTAACTGAACACTCGAAACAAGGTGTCGTGTCAAGAACAAAACAATATTTCCAAGTTTGCTTGTTTATTTCGAAGAAATGTAATGCAAACTTTAAAAGGAGTAAAATGATGTAAAGAATATATAACAAAACAGGTTTAGGATCTCGATCCGTGAATCTCATCAAGTCTGGAAAGAGTCCAAGGAAAGAGTCCCTGGCAATTCCCACACAAAATACTCAAAATAATATGAATAAACTCTAAAGAGCTGACCAAACATGTGACCTCCATGACTAGGCACCCAATTAGGTGTCACTAATCACACATTTGCAGATTAAATACAAATCAGAGCTCTAATGCAGAATTATGAATAATAAAGATCCATAACTTGTAGGCTCACTATCTCAGAGATGTAAACACGTATAAAGTATACCTGACAAGAATGAATCCAAATTTAGTAAATGGAGACCGCGTAGAATATGGAAAAAAAAAAATGGAGAGCTCAAAGGGGGATATACATGAAGTATTATGAAATGGAGGGATCAATTTGACTTCTGCCGGTGCCTTCATCCATTGAGCTTACTATCCACATAGCATTTTAGTAAAAGAGATCTTTTGAATCACTTCAATAGCTCTAGTTTGTAGGGTAGGAATTTGTTTCAATTTTAGTATTTTGTCATTAATAGCTTTGTCATAACTTAATGAATGTTGTAATTCAAATCTAAGAGAAAGTTCTGCATGATTTTCTAGTGTCGATCGAGACAGCGAATAAAATGGATGTTGTCACTAGGATTGATGTGTAATCATTCTAGGTGTTAGAAAATTCATTTGGTCAGAAAGTGTCTTAGCTTGGCATGTAATGTTGCTGAAATAGGGAGTTGTAAAAGGCTAAAGCTTTGTGGAATTCTGATGTCATTTACACTCATTAACATTGCATTTGTTGTATTTTGGACTTCAAAATATGACATTCTAATAAATAATTAGATCGATGTGTAAGAGATTGAGCTATTTGAGATTGCGGGGAATTTGCAACCAATTGTGTAGATTGATGTGGTTTCTTTTGTTATTTCTAATTTTTTCACTAAAGTTGTGCAAATAGTAAGCCCAATGGATGAAGGCAATGGCAAAAGTCAAATTGATTACTACATTTTATAATGCTTCCTATATTTTCCCCCTTTGAGATCTCCATTTTCATTTTCCATCTTCTACGAGTTCTCCATACTATAAATTCAGATTCAAACTTGTTAGGTTTTCTCTATATGTGTTTAACTCTCTAAGATAGTGAGCCTGCAAGTTATGGATATCATTCGTATTTTTGCATTAGAGAAATTTTGATCTGTATTTAGTCCTGCAAGTGTGTGATTAGTGCATTAGCAATACTTAATTGGGCGCCTAGTCCCGGAGGTCACATTTGGGGTCAGATCTTAAGAGCTTATTCATGGTATTTTTGTATATTTTATGTGGGAATTGCCAGGGACTCTCTCCCCTTGGCCTTGCAGAACTTTGAAGAGTAGAGAGAAGACCCCGCTCTCGTAGTTGGCCTCGGATCTAAGCTTGATTTGTGATGAGAGATCGCTTGCTACAACGACCTATTTTGTCTCTTCTCACCAAACTCCCTAGGGTGCAGATTTGAGCTCCAACACCTTGCGGCGCTATTTATACTTGCATTGTGTCTTATGGCTCTGGGTTAACCAATTTAGGCTTACCCCCACTTGCTTTGCTCACCTTTCTTTTGTACTGTATTTAATTACTTCTCATAGCCTAGTGTCTTTATACCCTAGTACTTCACTCTTATAATTGATTGTACTTTTTGAATTCCGTTAACCTTTTTGTTATTCGTGGAAATTAATAGTCTTTTTCTTTCATTGAAAAAGCCTTCATTCTTCTGATTAGTAGTGGCATTAAGCTTTCCTTTGCCTTTCTCTTACTTCTTTGAAGATTCTTCCTAGAGTACTAAGGAGGTAACATTTCCTTTATGAGGCTTATGCTTCTTTCCCTTTATCATGTACAATGCCTTATTGCAAGCATCATCAACTCTCTACATTGAAAAGGACCAATTCCTTGTGAATATGACTCTACAAAAGCTCTAAGAAACTTCACAAATAGTACTAGGTCGTTTTGAGGAATATTGAGTAGAATGCCCTCATGGAATTCAAAAGTGTATTCCTGGACATTTTTCCTTGCCTCTACTGGAAATCATGAAACTCAAGAAGTTGGACTTCCTCCACTGGGGCAGAATTGGACTTAACTTTCTTAAATGTACCTCACTTCTTGATGGGTGCTTTGTTGCTTGCGAACAAGACTGCATATAGCTTTCCCACTAAATTAGAGCTTTCCTAGGCAACTTCGACCAAGCAAAAGAATTATTTTTTTCATCATGAAACCCACAGATTGCAAAACACAATCCAAGACGGGCCTCAACCATTCATTGAGCTTTTCTGCATCTACATGCCCATCATGAGGTTGGATTTCCAATTGGCCTCTACCTTCAAAGACAGGTACAACCTTGAAGGCTTGAGAAATTTTGTATCGCTTCTAGCAGATTTTGTCCTCTTATTGGAATGCCGTATCATTTGTCCTTTCTTTCTACATACCTTTCCTCTCTTTTCCAACAAGTTGCACAACCATTTTAGTTAAACTAGCAGTGCTGAACCCTATTTTAACAATTTTAGCTTCAAATATGTTTCTCCAATATTTATTGCTATTGCAGACGGGCAACAACATCCATGAATTGCTCCTGCTTCTGGGTGTTATTTGTATTACTCTCTTATACCAACATTTTTCTCTTCTACGAATCTAATGAACCCTTCACAGTGATACAAAATTTAAACCAAAATTGACTATTCTATGAAGAGGCCCAACTCACCAAACATATCTTTTCAAAAATAGAGGTATAGTACTATATGTCTTCAAAATTCCTAATTTTTCATGACACAAAATAACTAGATATTGCTTGGAACAGGACTTTAAATATTCTAAAAAAATTGTGTGCAAGAAAACGACTATAGAAAACATTATAGAAAAATATGATTAAAATGCATCCACGTTGAGATAAATATTTGTGGGGAAACCTCTAGGGGTAGATAACTCCAGCAGCAAATCAAGCGCTGTTGTTATTCCTTCTAGAAAGAGGTTATAACTCCGGCAGCAAAATCAAGAGCTGTTGTTATTGCTTCTAGAAAGAGGGTATAACTCCGGCAGCAAAATCAAGAGCTGTTGTTATTCCTTCTAGAATGCTTTGACATAGGTACAAATATATGTGTTCTCTTTGGAAAAAGTACACTAATTCCTCGTTTTACAGAGAGTGTCACAGTGAACTCTTTTTGCTATTGACTACACTCGTGCCCTGCAAAATGGACTTCAAGAAAAAAATTAACATTGCTTCTTCTTCAAGAACAAAATTAACATTGCTTCTTCTTCAGTTCATAAGTCTGCTATAGAAGCAAACCATTTTGTTCAGTTCCATAGACCTTTTGTCTTCCCGTGCACTGGTGCATTCAGTTGCAACTGACAAAATGATAGTTAGAGATTTGGCTCATTTCCACTTATTAGTATGTGAGTTATGTCTATTTGGACAAAATCCACACTTTACTCCAATATGAGATAAAATAGCCCACCCATGCCAGAACACCGCAGGGCTCAATATTAATCAGAACCCCATCGAATGAAACTTCAAAATGATCAGAACTAAGCAAACTTTCCATCAAGAGCAGCTTATATCATTCTATCTTCTCCATCGTCATTAAAATCTAAGGATACAATTCATGTCTCATTAAAGAGGAAACAAGTTTACCTCAATTTTGAACATCTCTTATTTCAAATTTTTTTCCATGATTCATTTCAGATCAAATTGTGTCTTCCTATTTCATGACATTTAAACAAGCCTCATTACTCCGTAAGCTTTGAAAGCTCTTTATCATTACCACCCCCAATAACACCCTCAAACATATCTTTGCAGTCTAACAACTTTGCTATACAACTATAGAACACAGCAGTGATGACAAAATATAGAAAATACCAAGATTTTACACACAAAATTAAGATAACTTCAGCTTTATTGATATAAAGTAGCGTAAATCAACTAGCTATGGTACAGGGATAGTCTAACAACATGAGAGCTCCCTTCCCTGATTTCCATTATTCTACATATAGAATTATGGACCAAGGGAAGTGTCGGTTAGACCACAAGCATCAAGGTACAACCATGCTAACCAGAAATTAGTTGAAATCACTACAGTGCCACAGTGCCAACACATGTAATATATAAAACCATGTTCAACTATGTTAGTATAACACATAGCTACTGGTTACAAAAATACCTGCCTACAATCTTTTAGGTCACAACTTCGCTGATAAGTGGTTATAAAGAGGTTCAAATTATCCACAAGCACTTGTAACACCTTTTATCAACTTCAAAGACATGAAAATAAACAATTTTTGAATAACATGATCACGTGACGGAAAATGACAATACAACATAAAAGGTACAATCCTGAAATGAGTCTTCCTCAATAGATGCAAGACATTTTTACTTCACACAATGATGTCATTCTTCATCCTAAAGATTTCTCTGCTAGTCAAACCTATAAAGAACTTGGCAGATGTTCAAGATTACAATTGTCAAATGAAGTAGTATCCCACCGATCCATAAATGAAATTGAATAATTGCAAAAACCATCATCTGAACAATGAAGACAAAATCCAATCTGACACTTCTCCTTTTGGATATTCCAATCTTTTTAGATTCAAAAGGGATGCCTTACATTCAATTACTCCTCCCAAATTATATCGCATGTATGAGATAAATACCTTTTAATACAACATAGTCCCCATTCTCCAAAAAATTCCACAATAGCATGCAACCACTACAATTCTCGTTAAAATACAAGAGCATCAACTATAGAAACCCATTGGCTCCATCCACTACCCTTTGTCAACTTGTAAGGAGCTTGGATAAGGATATTAATAGAAATAAAACTTCAGTCTTGGGATAAGCATTTCAAACCTTCGTCCCAACTCTGGAAAGTCAATAATTTTAAATCAAATACTTCTCTGTGCCAAATCAGTAAATAAAAGGATCCAGTTTCCCCGATTGGTTTATTTCTTTCTTGTTAAGCTCGATTATAAATAATACTATTCATTTGCGGTATAAGAAGTATTATAATGAGCACCAACTTGTAAAGTTGGTGTGCTCGTACTTTAAGAATCTCAAATCTCCTAAAATCAAATATACCTTGAGTTCACAAGTCCCCAAGCATCTTCAAAGGCACTTTGACTGACCATTCATGTGGAATAATGTACTATATAATCAATTCGTTCTCCAAAATTACATTGTGTATGAGATGATTGCCCTTTAATCTGACATAGGCACCATTCTTTAAGTAAGAAAGATACCAAAATAGTATTCTCTCCAGAAAAGTTCAAAAAAGTATCAACCTCTACAATTCTCCTTAAAATAGAAGAGCATTGCCAACTGTGGAAGCCCGTTGGCTCCATCCCCTACCCTCTTTCAACTCACAAGGAGCTAGGATGGGAATAGAAACAAAACTTCACTCTTGGGATGAACATTTCAAAACATCCTCCTGACTCTCCAAAGTCGACAATTCTAAATCAAATGCCTCTCCGCGCCAAATCAGTTGTGGGCATCAGCTTGCAAATTTAATTAGCCCTTACTAAAAATATCACAAATCTCCTAAAATCAAAGATACCTTTGAGTCCAAAAGCCCCCAACAATCTTAAAAGGCACTTTGACTGGCCATTCATGTGGAAGAATATACTATATAGTCAGCACAAGCCCTCTAAACTAAAAAACTTGGCTAATTTCAACTTTTGTAAGCATCGTTTTGTCCATGGTGATTCCCTTCAATCACTCCAAGACCCAACATGAAGGCGATTGATACTGCCAACATAGTTTAGCACACCATAGGTTGCCACTCATTTTCAATCAAGACTCTTTAACTTCTCATCCACTTCATTGTGGAGTGGGTACATCCAGACAAACACCATTCCAATTTTTTGTCACTCCCTAAAGTAATGCTATTTAAATCAACACAATGAACCAAGAGACTTGAGCAACACTTTCTGCATCTTAAGCAGAAATTTCGGACATTTCATCTTAAGCAGAAGGTGACGAATACCTTGAGTGCTCCTTGAGTATTTTACATTTCTTTATATATTGTCTTTACTAGTTTGTCTCACTGTAGTTTGTCTTGAGTGAATTTCAATGGAGTTTGTGATTTAGTGTCACTTCAAATTTGTAACTCTCCTGGAGATTCATTATGGGATAAATTAGGTGTCATTTGTCCAAGTGATTCCTAGCTCTATAAAATCCCTCTATACATTCCTATTCTTCCACGCAAAGCATGCATTTCTTTTAGCATAGGTAAAGCTCAAAGTTTGGAAAATATAAATATTGTTCCATACGTGAGTTCTCGTGTTTGTTGACATTTAGGATTTCTTTTCAGCTATCATCACCTTGTTCCATCCCTAGCCATATCAAAAACCACTTCATTGGACATTAAACATTTGAAAATGTATAAATCATTGCATAATCATATTGTAATAGATTTAGAAATGTACTTCTAAACTAATACATGTATCTTGAGTACAACTATCTGCTATACGCCAAGAGATATCAATCTCAAGGTTCTTATCTTCGATTTTTCACATACTACATTGATTAATGATTCCATTACCTACTCCGCCAATTTCCCGCTGACTGGTGACATATGGCATCAATTTAGCTACACCACTATGTAGAGCTCAAAAAAAAATGGAAAAAAAAGACTCAAAACTCCATGTTATGGCCAATATATTACATAATTGAATTCTCTGAGCCAAAAAAAATGTCAAATTTAAGGTTGAGATTTCTTTATGACCACCAAATGGATGTCAAATTCAAGGTCAAACATAATTGTGAGCAACTCACGCCATTGCACTCTCTTACTGCCATTGTAGAATGCGTATGTGCGCAATAAAAGAATGTGTAGAGGATTAATCTATCCATGGAATTATTGCTCTTATGAGGTCCTACCTGTGAATAGATAAGTGGAAATATTGAACTCTTGGTATATGACTAGCAAGTTTTCCACAAAAGCCAAACCCACACTTTAGTAAGCTTTTGAATACCAGTAGGGGCCAGAGTCAAATCTATCACTTCCATCCAAAACTCTTGAAACCCAATGATTACAACCATTGGCTGGAGTAACATTTATATAGAAAACAAGGACCGCTGTGCTAAAGCGCCACCTCCCATTGCAGTGGAGCAAGAATAAGGAAAAAACTCAATTTAAAGACTAGTTAGTAGAATTAACTACCTTTTGATGCTAATAATCTAACATGATATTTTTATGCTAATATTGGGCACCGGCTTCAAATAAATATATCTAGCAACAGAACAAGTGCTTTTCGTAACTCTTAAACAATCTATTTAGAAGAAACAGACTATAATGTACCTAAGTTTGATCCACCATGAGACATGATTCACACTTTAAAAGATTTCCATTCTTACAACATCCAAATTTAAGGAGAAAAATACAAAATCAATATGACTTTCGCACTTACCAATATGGTAGATAGTGATTGGTTCTGATTTAATGCTTTCAAGAATCTCCAATTTGTAGGGTTCATTGATGGCCCTTATTCGTTGCTCTGCTTCCTTCCTGGAAACCTCTTCCCTTACTAGAGGTAAATTTTTCTTTATAATATAATCCTACAAATGATGCCACATCAATGCCAGATCTTAGGGTCTGTTAGCCTCACTCTGTCCTTGCGCCAAAATCAGCAATATTCTGAGACACACTAAAAAATGTAAAAACAGGGGTCCTCACAATGTCCAGATCATTAAATGTTTATTTATGGATAAGCTAACTCAGTACATGAACACAACATTTACCATTTCTTTCTTGATTTTATTCAGATCCTTTTCTGTTATAGGCTGCATATCAAAATCATAGTAAAAACCCCTTTCAATCCATGGACCTATTGTAACCTTGGCATCTGGAAAGGTTTTTTGCACCGCCATCGCCAGTACATGAGCACTCTGCAATTTATGCACACCGTTACTATTTAATTTTATAAAGGCATACACACTAATAGATTTCATAAAGTTATACAGCCTTACTATTACCAATTAAAAATGAATATTATCATATAAACTATTGTTTCATAACATCTATAAATGACCTTGCCAACTAAATAAATGAACGCTTTGCAGAAACTAAGGAAATTACAAAAGCTGGGATGATCAACTTAACTATGAGAGCACGCACGTATTGCTAAGCCTGGATGGTTTTTCTTCAAAAATAAGAAAAGAAAGAATTCTGTTGCAAAACATCTGCAATTATGCTACAAATGTTTTGTCACAAGCCTATCCCTTCTTCGAAGAACACTAATGGGATCAGCCTATTACCCTTACCCTTGTCTGATCTCAACCTTCACATAGCCCTGTTTGACCTTCCAATTTCAAAAGCATAAGAATAGTAGAATGCAAATTTCAGTTGCTCATGTAATATAGTGAAGTTGGTTCTGTGATATATGAAATTTAAGCACAACTGTGATGGCCTAGACAAAATACAATTATAAAATCACAAGACCCAAAGAAAAACATTGGAAACATAGCACCACCAGAATCTCGCAGCCTTCAAATCTAAATTGGATGCTGATCTATTCTGTTTCATGTGGCCTTCTTGTGAAAGAAGCTTAGCCTATGTCTATTTCTTACACAGTAGGATAGTTGAACTCTTAAGGAAAAGCCTGCAAAAGATAAGAAAAAACTAGTTACGAGCAGGTACAGAAACTATTGAAACATATGATGGCAGTATCTTCTGCTACTATATTTATTTAATAACTTGAATGCCTCTAAAAGCTCATTGTGAAAACTAAAGGCCTCGCATATAACCTCTGCCAAATTGATTCCTTCATCTGAAATGTCTTTCATATATATGCCAGAAACATATTTGTTTAGAATTTCTACATGACCGAGCTGTTCTTGCAGCTTGAACATTTTCCAAACACCGTACTTATGTGATACGTTTCCTATCACTATAGTTCCAGTGAATTCCAATGACTCTACTGTTGTCAACTTATCAAAACCACGGCATAATGTGAACAAAACTCACCTTTATATCATGTCTATATACCTAATCAACATTGTATTGTGTTCAAACACACACCGAACAACATATTGCAATGTTTTCAAGAGTAAACTAATCTATGATCAGTAAGTGGAAGCTAATTTTTTTATAATAATATATTTAAACACCAAATCAGCCTAGCAACATGGATTTAATACCGCGGGATTAAAGACTCAAACACTGTCAGTTTGTCAAAAAAACAATAATAACCAGCTACCATGCATATAGACCTTCTCATTTCTGTTTCTACTTTCTACATATTACACTGATAGACATTCTAAAATGGCAACCCAGTGTGGTGGTGGTGGGTTGTAATTTCCAGTACAATGTCACTTAGAAGATTTTCCTTTTTCAATCAAAAATTGATAATATCTTGGCCACAGGATAGTGTTTGGAGCCCCATTTTTTGCCTTGAAACATTGGTGTAGCTAGATTGACACCATCTGTCACCAGTCAGTAAGAAATTTGCAAAAGATATTTTGTTATTCGAGCAATACAAGATAAGGGCCTTGAGATTGATGCGTCGTTGGCATTTTCATGTAGATGTATATCTATGCTAGTTCATACTATATTACTGGATTATTCCATGTTGGCGACAACTTGTAAATGGTTTGGAGTAGAATACAGGCTAATCGGTCCGTATGAAGGGAAAAAAACAAAGAATAAGAGAACAATTAGGTACACATACCGTGTGACGAATGCGAAGAAGCCACTCGGAGGATTCATTAGTGGGCAGAACAACCTGCTTAGACTCCTCGTCTGCCTCACTCTTCGTTGGCGCTGCCTGAGAAGCTGCCAGCGAGGTAAAAGTTGCGACTCGTTTCAGCTTTATACGATTGCCGCTCAAAACCCTAAGCGAGGCCAAGCCAGCGGGGTTGTTTCCCAAAACCCCTCTGCTGCTTAAACAGGGCCCGCTCCATGCGACTACTTTCAAATTCGACAGCAATTTCCTGGAACAAGTGCGGATTCTTCAGTGTATGGTTCAGATATTTTGAAAAATTTACATATGATGTTTGGTAGTTACCTGGTGGGATTCGAACCGTGGGCTAATGTTGGATGCAGGAAAATGGATGTGGCAACTGCCATTCTCTGCACCCTGTACGAGGTGGAAGCAAACCCCATTACTCTGGAGATTTTATTACTCGCATTTGGCTAAAAACAAGGTTATTGCAGGTGCATATCCGCCATAGAATTTCTGGGTATGGCGAAGAATATTTTAAACTACAAAAATATTAAAATTTCTGGCCATCCCTGCTCTTTTATCCTACTATTTAACTACGAGGGAGGCTTATGAGCCTATTCTAAAACAAAAGCAGTCATAAATTAGGATGAATGCTTGTGATTTCAGGTGAAAATAATATTTTATGAAAATAAGAAAAGCATTTTTAAAGTACGATGAATGCTTATGAATCATGATTGTAAGTCATTTTAGGATGATTATTTTGAATCGTTTTTTTGATCCATCGTTAGGATTCAAATCTGCTTTAAGAATATAGGAGAGATAATCTAAATGTTAGGAACGTTTTAACTTAGAATAGAATAGAATAGAAACTTTTAGCGTCCATGAGGCTAAAAATAGCCTATGAGACGGTAAAACCACTTTTTTTATAGTTCACCAATTCAGATCTTCTTTTGTTAATCTTGATGATGAAGTCTCCCATTCAAATTATCCGCTCCTCATCAAACAGGACATGTAATGGAAAATTCTTGAAATCGATTGCATATCTGGAACAAATATCATTATAAGCACTACATTCTGTAATAAAGTTTTTTTCTAATTCCACTGCCCCATCTAAACAATAGACACAAAGTCTTTCTTCCCATTTTTCATTAGGCCTTTTCCATCTACCTATTTCACTTCTAAGCCGGTTGGAGTTGGTCCTTAATTGAGCTATGAGAATCTTAGCTCTCAATGGAATGAGGGTCCCGATATATGCCTTTTTTTGATGGTCGCAAGTGGGATTAAATTCTTCAGGATAGAATCTCTTTTTTCTGCCACTATTTTCCCACAAAGTTTTATGGGCCTTATCAATAACAAATGCGTGTATTTCCTTATTACGTTGGGGGCCATGTATGCCATTCGATATTCCATTTCTTCATCCACTTGATGTTTTGGTTCTTCCATGACCTCTTGCTCCTGCCTAGCGGCTCTTTAAAGACAAGTTTGGGCCACCTATTTGTTGTCATCTATTCAATTTTGTTGAGGTATCTGAGAAGTCGAATCATAGTAATGCCTTCAATTGGGACTACACCTATTTTAACTAAAATAATCTCATAAGGGACCAATACTTTCAACTTAAATTTGGTGGTAATCATATGCTTTTGAATTCTCACAGTTTGCTTCCATTTTGATAATGGTATGCTGACTGGCCCATATTTCACACCCATAAAGAACATCAGGAATAACTAATATTTCAAAAAGTGTTTGGGTAGTTTTCCAGTCCCATAAATCTGCTTCTCTACAAATTTTTTTGTAAAGCATAAAGAGCTTTCCACCCTCCAGTCGTTCTCTTTTTTATGCAAGTTTCCCAAGTAAGCTTGTTGTTGAATTCAATCCCCAAATATTTGTAGTCAGTTACTTCTTCTAGAGTACTACCCTCAAAGAAAAATGGTTGTTGATTTATTTTCCTTCTATTGCTACAGACCATAATCTTGGTCTTGTTGATATTAAATTACATACCTATTTTTTTGCAAAAGGCTTCAATAATAAGCAACTATTTTTGTAAACCTTGAGCAAACGTAGCAATCAATATAAGGTCATCAGCATATAGAAGAAGCCTTATAAAATACTCACCCAACCGGATACCTTCACCACCCTCCATATTTAACAATTCTTCCAGTTGGTCTATATATAAGCCAAAGAGTGTAGGTGATAGAGGACAACCCTGTCTTAACACCAATGTTACTCCTAAAGCTCTTTGAAATTCTTGTTTTGGTTCTGATTTTAATACGCACCCTTTCATAAAGTTTATGAACCGCTGCTTGAAACTACAATGGTATACCAAGCTCTTGCATTCTGCACCATAACTTATCCCTAGGGACCATGTCAAAAGCTTTCCTAAAGTCAACAAAACAACAGAAAATTTCTATCTTTTCCTCTCATGATTTTTCAATGATATGTCTTAGTGTAACACCATGATCCAGGGTGGAGTAATTAGGTATGAAACCAACTTTCCCTTTTTCTCTCTTCTTGTTGTCTTCTGCCCACTTGCTGATTTTGTGTTCAAACCATGCTACCAACTAACTTTGCAAATAGGGGATTGATCACAATGGTCCTGTAATTGGTTGGGTTTTCAACATCTCCGCTCTTAAAAATAGGTATTGCCATACTAGTGGTCCAATCATTTGGGAAACCACACTGAATGATGTTGTTGAATATATTCAAAATGTGAGGAGCAAGAATATCTGATCCCCATTTTAGGTATTCTGCCTGTAGCTCATCTAAGTCCTGGGCCTTACCTGTACATAACTTTTGGATGCCTATTTTGACTTCCTATAGCGTGAAAATACTTGTTGTGGTGTACACTAGAGGTAAAGCCTTAACCTCTTTCTCTTGCTCATACAATTTTTTTTGCATATTCTAGCCAATGAGTCACTGTAATGTTATTTATTGTTTTCCTTGTTTCTTTTTTGGAGTTCTCTCCAACATAAATTTTGTGTATTTTTCCCTAGATATATGAGTTCTTCTCTCCTATTTGCCATGAACTCATCCTTCTTTTTCTTAATAATATGTATGTGTGTCTTTATGTTTGTTTTCTCTTTCGCTGAAATTTTAAGAGTTTTCCTTGCAGCTTTGCATTCCTCATCAAACCATTTAGTTGTCAGGAAATCATTTGATTTTTGCCTCTTGTTTTTGGACCTCTTGCAATTCCCAAGAGCTTCTTGAATAATGTTTTTCAACTCATAACTTTTGATGTTCTGCTCATTGACTCTTTTTGTTTGCATTAGCCATTCTAAATTTTCCTTGAATGTGACCCGATTTTCCTGTGTGATGAGAATTCTTCCCTTTGTTGGAGATTGGTGACTAGAATGCCTTTTATCTGCATATTGATTTTGTGATCCCCAAGATATCAATCACTGTGCCAACTGAATTGTGGTCAGATTTCAAATCATGCATGGGTTCCTCGACCCAAACATTGGTTATTTTATCAATCATGCTTTGAGAATAAATGACATAGTCAACAACACTTGCCCCATTGTAAGTTTTGCATGTAAATTTTTCAAATTTTTTCCGTCTATTTACTCCATTGCAAATAATCAAACCAAACATACCATAGACATTAATTAACTCTTCGCCAAAATGATTGGTGTCCTTGTAGTCTTCTGAACATCTGCCCCATGGATGAGTTTCTTCTTCGGTGAGCCATATGGGATTGTTATCCTCCTTTTTGCATAAAATGTTAGATTGTTCATTCGTTGTCCTGGCATTAAAATCACCCAAAAGAAGAACTTCTCCGAGTTGAGAGTACACAGCTATATCACTTTTTAGAGTTACATATGGATCCTTGCCATTTAACCCATTTTTCTTATAGATTTTTTAGCCTTGCGGTGCAAAATAACAAGCTGCAATTCTTAAGTGTCTCCCATTTTCTGATATTTTGAACCATATATATTGTTTATTTGTGTCTTCTTTTACCAACTGGATTTGCCCTCCCTCTACTGCTTTTATTAACACTAGTATGCCACCATAACCTTTTCCCTTACCCATTGTATTGTTCCAAACCGTCTACTTCATATAGCCATCAAAAGAGGGAGTCTTACAACCATCATGTTCGTGAGTTTCTGTGAGGCATATCACGTCTCTTCCTTTTACAACTTGTTCTAGGCCCGATCCCCTCTTCCAAGGATATCCTCTACAATTCCAACATACTAGTTTTAAACATGTTTGGTGAGGGGGGCGTTGTGTTTGCTATTTATCTTGTTGTTGATGATGACTCACAGTAGAGCCTTTCTACTTCTCAACCCACACTTGTCTGATTGCATTCCTTGTATTCATATTTTCTTGTGGTCTTCCGTTGTTGTTACCTTGCTTAGTTGTTGTGTTTAGAGGCATGAAATTGGCAATGACAGCCTTTCCTTTATATAACCATGCTCTTTTACCTTCATCTCTTGTTGCTCTTACTTTGATCAATTCTTACCTTGTCTCTTCAACTTGCATTGGTGTTAAATCCTCCTCTATAAAGAAGTGCGAACCTTTCAAAAGTCCCTTCTTGCTTAAAATTTGTTGTTTATCTTCTATTTTTGCCATGTGAACTTTAATAGGCTGCATGTTCCCTTCCCTCATCTTTCCGATCCTCCGTGCTTGATATATTTGACCTTTCCATTGTATTTTGTCTCTTAGGAAATTGGTTGTAATATTGAAGGTATTTTCATTCTTGCCATATTCGTTTACCCCTCTAATAGTTATGTTTGTTGCTCTTTCCTGTCTTTCTTTGTCTTCCCTTTCATGTTCCTTGCTTTGACCTACATTTTTACTTTTGTCTGATGTGCCTTTGACTGCTTGGGCCCATGATTTGGTTTCTTTTGGCCTGTTCTCTTTGTCATTTTCTATTACCATCCCGTGGAATGTGTGATATAAATGAGGAAGGAATGCAGTGAGGGAAATTAAGTGGAAGGTGTAAGGGGACGAATAGCTGAGTAATGGAGGAGATCATCATACTAGGCGGAGGGGTCGATAAGTTGGGGTGAGGTGGGCGGTGCAAGGGTTGGGGGAGAGGTGTGATGCTAGTGGAAAGTTGATGTTTTGGAGAAGAGGATGAAAATGAACTTGGAAGTGTGTGTGATCCATGTTTCACTACAAGTAGTAGAGGATAAAAGAAAAGAAAGGGTTGGTTAATTATGATGGAAGAAGTGAATGTTTTATACATGTATATTGTTTAGGGCAACATATATGCTTTTGATGTGATGGAATGTTAATGCGCGAGCCATTTTAACTAGTGTTTGTTTGTGGTTAGCTTTAGAGATAAGCGGAATGGGAATATGCAAAGGGTTAATAACATCCCAAGGAGGACCTATGTACTTGTCAAATTTCATGATGACAAAAGAAGGAAGATATGGCGGTGTACCAGAGAAATTGTAGAGCATGTCGATAATCGCGCTTATTAAACCATTGACAAGGTCATCTTCGACCCACAAATTGGTTGTAAGCACTATTTTTTATTTTTTTCAAAGCAGAACTTTGTATTCCGATTGTTCATCATTAGGATCGAGAGAGTTGGATTGCCTAATGATTTGTGCAAGTGAAGGGGCCACAAGGCAGTTCAAATCTTTCATCATGTTCAGGTTGTGGTGGTTGATGTGTTCATTCTTATGGAACAAGTGAGTAGTTGAATAGAAAGATGCAACTTCTTGTGTGGGCATCCTTACATTAGTGTAATACATGAGTGTTTCCCAATTTTAAATGTGTGGATTTGCTAGCTAAATTTTATGCATAGCTAAAAACCTAGGCATTCGTGAGATAAATCCCTCATTTAACGGTAAGGCTCCCGTGTAAGATGTTTATCAATTTAGTAAGGATGAATCCTAATAACTATTTTCAGGGGTTTTACTTTAATTACTACATCTTGTGAACCACAGCTAGGCAATTTTGTGGCAAGTAAGCAGTTGTTTTGGAATTTTTTGCAAAAGGGGGAAATAATAGAAGGAAAGAAGAAAGGAGGATGTGTTGAATCAACCAATAGTTGACAAAGTTGGTCTCACCCACACAAATTAAATAAACTTATAAATCATAACATTCAGCAGAATGGGAAAGAAATGACTTCTAACATAGATATGAGATAACACAAAGTTTACCTAAGACCTTAAATGGAAGTGATCAGCGAAGCACCGTCGACACAAAGTTTTCTAGAAAATCCACCTTTTATTCAATCCCAAGCCTTCACAGCAATCACACAAAGGGATCCAGCACAAAGTCTGAAAACTCAAGAATGCTCTAATTACAAAAGCTCTTGCTAAAGCAAGTTCTGATAAAACAAGTTGCGATCCCTTAACCCGTAGGCCCTTCCTGTATTTATAGTATATAGAGGGAAAATACAAATAGGAAGCTTTTAATGAATTCCTACATGTGGAAGCTATAGAAAAGGAAACAGCTGGTAATCTTCCTCCTATAATCCCTCTTTGCATGTCATGCATCTGAAGACTAAATCAAAGTTTTGCATGCTTGCCACCTGTTCTTAATTAAAGGACCTTTTCAAAAAACTTAAAGTAATGGCTTTCAACCGATTACTTTAGTTTTAAAAAAATTTCCGAGAAAATAAGAAAGAAAAGAAAGAGAAGAAGAAAGAAGTAATTCCGGCTACAACACTTCATAACTGCCCTTTGTTCCGATACCGAATATATTTGTCTAATATGTAATTCATTGTCTTTCCATCTGTCTTCCTTGTTACATCCCTAATTGTTCTAGATAAAGGATGGTAGAACTTTGCACACTCTAGAACAAATTTCGGTAACTGGGTTGTAGCCAGTAATGCTACTGCTTGGATAATTCCACTATTTCTCATAGCCCGCATGAGAGATGTTCTACTGGTTGCCCTGGATATGTCAATCAAACCACTGATATATTTGTGTCCCGTGTTTGTATCACTAATCTTTGTAAGCTTGGATGTTATGCATGGCTCTGTTGGATCGACTTTATTATCACCCTTCAACATATTTGAAACTTCTTTTGCCTTCTTTGCTCCACCAGTACCTGAATCTTTAGCAATTGTGAGAGTTGGACCTATTTGTGCAGAGGTTGCCATGATTTCCCTTGTATTTCACATAAACACTAGCTCAATTCACATAAATATGAGCATGAGTGAATTATTCCTACAAATAATTCAGACAGACATGAAGTTCATGGCATGAATGTCCAATTTCTTCACCAAAATCTGATTATAAAGACTGCAGCCCTGTATTTTTAGACTTTGCTTGCATGCCAAGCAAGCTAAAAATATTATTTTATTCCCATGTGCACTCACATCAACATGCAGATAGCCATAATAATAAAAAGAAAGCCTTTCCAACCCTAGGTGCCAAAACTGGATGTTTCCCGACAATTAAAAGAATTGTGTGAAAAATATAAGGGCAAGGAAGTGTGAATTTCCAACCTTCTAGGCAGCCCCAAAATTTACACTTTTCACTTAAGTGATTTGTGTTAATTTCTAACCTTCCAGGCAGCCCTAAAATTCACACTTTTCACTTAAGTGATTTGTGTTAATTTCTCGCCTTCCAGGCAGTCCCAAAAAGTGTGACTTGCATGGGTGAATTACTTCTCTTTTGTGTGAAAATATGAGTGCAAATAAGTGTGAATTTTCAGCCTTCCAGGCAGCCCCAAAATTCAAACTTTTCACTTAAGTGATTTGTGTTAATTTCTAACCTTCCAGGCAACCCCAAAAAGTGTGACTTGCATGGGTGAATTAATTCTCTTTTGTGTGAAAAATATGAGGGAAAGGAAGTGTGAATTTTCTACCTTTCAGGCAGCCCCAAAATTCCCACTTTCCACTTAAGTGACTTGTGTGAATTTGTAACCTTCCCGACAGCTTCAAAAAATGTGACTTGCTTTGGAATTGACTTCCCATATTTGGCATGGAAACCCAAGGTAGCTAGCAACTTAGAATCTCAACTTCTATGAGATTTCTTTCACGACCTGGATTAAAAAATCCATCTTCGGATCACTGTATGAATTTTGGATGATTGGGCAATTAAATTTATGGCTTTGCACAAAGAAATCACCCATTTCTGGAATGTGTGACTTGCTTCTAAACTGTTGCGTTAAAAATTAGCACTTCAAAATAGTTTTCATTTTTGTTTGAGGTTATGAATGACTTCTAAAAATCCCAAACAATTGAACTGCTTAAGCAAAACGAAAGAAAATATCAAAGGGAATTGCTAGACAAACTACGGAGAAAAGCTGAAAACAAACACAAAAGAAATAAATAAAAATGAAAAACACGCTAGAAGTCACAAATAATTACTCGAAAATAACTTGTCAATTAACCAGTGTGTAAAAACTCTTCCGCACGTGAATACTCCACTTAGAGGTGAAAGTAATACTGGTGTGGAGATCCATGATGGGGTTTAACTTCAGCACAAACTATTTTTAAAAGAACTTTATTTATTTAATAAATAAAACACTTTCAGACAAAACCCGACGAAGGGATAGAGTGAGTTTTAGTATGTGGGTATTTGTCGAATTTGTCTTATATTACTCTCTGTGGATACCTTAGAGCAATGGAGACAACTACAAGAAAAACAAACACAAAACGACCCGTTACTTTGAAAAGAACAAATTTTTTAAAAAGGGGTAGTCCCAAATTAGAGGGTGAAATCTCAGGGACACCAGTCGGTTCCGTTTGTGGACTTCTTTACTTTTGCTAGAATGAAAGAAGTGAAGATGAGATCCCAGCATCTTTGGTTTTGTATCTTGTCCATTGGGTTCAGGGTCAGACCACAAAAAAAAAAAAACAACAAAAGTTTTATTTATATAAAAACAGGTTCTACCCTGTCTCTCAATTCTTGAACATCCTCAAATGTTGCCTGTTGAAAGGCAGTGCTAACTCAATTCCAGCATGGTAGACAAGGAAAAAAGTATCCATTCTGGCAGTTCTCTTGATTATGAAGGGCCCTTTCCAGAGTGAATCAAATTCGTCGTGCATGCCCTTCGGTTTGTTTATCTTGTCCCACAAGAGTACCTAATCTCCAATCTTGAACTTTCTTTCTTTGGCCTTCTTGTCAAATACCTTGGGCGAGTCCTCATCAACTTCATCTTGTGGTGGCTCATCCTTTCTTCTCTCTGTGGTGGGTAAGTCTTCATCAACTTCCTTTGTACCCAGATTGACTGGCTACATTCCTGATGAAGAACTATCACCATATTATTTGTTCTTCTTCAAGTATTAATCATGCTTGTCAAAAGTCTACACTAAGGGAACTAAACCCTTGGGGATTTTGTTACCTTCTAGTTGGATTACTCCACTACTATCATCATAATATGGAACAGTTTTGCCTGTGATTGTTTATCGTGGCGGTGATTTACTCCCTTCAACATAGAACTTGTCAAAGTTGTCTTGTTCTAGACATGGAGATGTTTATTTGTCATCATTGAAAGTCTGACACTATTTAACATTATTTGGGAATTCGGGGCAGTAGACCATTTCTACTTTATAGTTTCCTTGTCTAAATATGGACGGTGGTCTATTCAGATTCAGTAGTGCAGTTGTGATCACCAAGGAGTTTGCCTTGGAATTCTAATTTGATGGAATGAAGTCGATAGAGAAGGCTACAAAATCGAGTATGGCAAAAAGTACTTTATCTCTGTAAGGCTTAAGCTTATCTCTTTTAACTTGATTTTTCCCTTGAACTTGCTTTACTAGAAATTCAACATTTCCTTTGGATTTGAGGAGTTTTACTCCTTTATTTCTAGCTTGTTTCATTCCTAGCAACAAGGCTTTATACTCCGCCATGTTGTTGGTGTTCTCGAACATCAACTTGTGGGAGTATGGGAATATCTCATGATCTGGAGATATTAGTAGAACATCTCCAACCAGTAAAACCATTCGCCAACCAAGTCATCCAGAGTCTCTATGAAGAGCCTAATAGATACATCTTCATGTTTGATTGCAAGTACTCCACATGATATGAAAAACACAGCCAAGTGGTCATCTGGATTCTACTTTCAATCTCCAAAGAATTTCAAAAAATTATTTCTCGTCCCTTTAGGTAAATCATGCATAGGAGGAGTCAGGTTCAGAGGTCCAAATGATGCACCCCATGTAACAGATGTTGTAGGGGCAAGTGGTTGATTCTACATTGTGAAAGGAGCACGTCTTCTTCGAGAATAGACTTGGTGAATAATCTCAACTGCTGGATTGTGTTGCACACAATCCAGATATGGAGGAATTCACACTCTTCTTCCTTGTGAATGACTAGATCTGCAGCTCCTAACTTGAGGAGGATGGTTGAAATTAAACAACTCCTACAATCTATAAAAATGATCAGTCCTTCCTTGAGCTTTGTTGGATTGGGTGAATGGAATTTCAGCCAGGTTACGGTTGCAATATAAAGGGAACTGGCAAGAAAAAGCTCCGATCTTCTAAATTTCTTGTTCCCTGGCGAAGTCACCAAAAATTGTTGCCTAGATTTTATGCCTAGCTAAAAACCTAGGCAGTCATGAGATAAATCTCCCTCATTTAACGACAAGGCTCCTGTGTAAGATGTTTATTAATTTAGTAAGGATGAATCTTAATAACTATTTTTAGGGGTTTTACTTTAATTACTACATCTCGTGAACCACAATTGGGCAATTTTGCAGCAAGTAAGCAACTATTTTGGAATATTTTGCAGAAGGGGGAAATAATAGAAGTAAGGAAAGAAGAAAGGAGGATGTGCTGAATCAACCAATAGTTGACAAAGTTGGTCTCATCCACACAAATTAAATAAACATATAAATCATAACATTTAATAGAACGGGAAAGAAATGACTTCTAACATAGATCTGAGATAACACAAAGTTTACCTAAGACCTTAAACGGAAGTGATTAGCGAAGCACCATAGACACAAAGTTTTCCGAAAAATCCACCTTTTATTCAATCCCAAGCCTTCACAACAATCACACAAAGGGTTCCAGCACAAAGGTTGAAAACTCAAGAATGCTCTAATTACAAAAGCTCTTGATAAAGCAAGTTATGATAAAACAAGTTGTGATCCCTTAACTTGTAGGCCCTTCCTGTATTTATAGTGTATAGAGGGTAAATACAAATAGGAAGCTTTTAATGAATTCATGCATGTGGAAACTATTGAAAAGGAAATGGTTGGTAATATTCCTCCTAGCATCCCTCTTTACATGACATGCATCTGAAGACTAAATCAATTTTTTGCATAATTGCCACCTATTCTTAATTAAAGGACCTTTTCAAACAACTTAAAGTAATGGCTTTCAACCGATTACTTTAGTTTTAAAATTTTGTCTGAGAAAATAAGAAAGAAAAGAAAGAGAAGAAGAAAGAAGTAATTTCGGCTGCAACACTTCATAACTGCCCTTTGTTTTGATACCAAATATTTTTGTCTAACATGTAATTCATTGTCTTTCCATTTGTCTTCCTTGTTGCATCCCTAGTTGTTATGGATAAAGGATGATAGAACTTTACAAACTCTAGAAAAAATTCCGGAAACTGGGTTGTAGTCGGAAATGTTGTTGCTTGGATAATTCCATTATTTGTCATAGCTCGCATGAGAGATGTCCTGTTGGTTTCCCTGGATCTTTCAATCAAATCGTTGATAGATTTGTGTCCCATGTATGTATCACTAATATTTGTAAGCCTTGATGTTATGCATGGCTTTGCTGGATCGACTTTATCATCACCCTTCAACATATTTGAACCTACTTTTACCTTCTTTGCTCCACCAGTACTTGAATCTTTAACAATTGTGAGAGTTGTACCTATTTTTGCAGAGGTTTCCATAATTGCCCTTGTATTTGACATAAACACTAGCTTAATTTACATAAATATGAGCATCAATGAATTATTCTTACAAATAATTCAGACAGACATGAAGTTCATGGCATGAATGTCTAATTTCTTCACCAAAATCTAATTATAAAGCTTGTTAAACTATATTTTTAGACTTTGCTTGCATGTCAAACAAGCTAAAAATATTATTTTATTCCCATGTGCACTCACATCAACATGTAGATAGCCAGAATAATAAAAAGAAAGCCTTTCCAACCCTAGGCGCCAAAACTGGATGTTTCCCGGCAATTAAAAGAATTGTGTGAAAAACATGAGGGCAAGGAAGTGTGAATTTCCAACCTTCTAGACAGCCCCAAAATTCACTCTTTTCACTTAAGTGATTTGTGTTAATTTCTAACCTTCCAGGTAACCCCAAAATTTACACTTTTCACTTAGTGATTTGTGCTAATTTCTCACCTTCCAGGAAGCCCCAAAAAGTGTGAATTGCATGGGTGAATTACTTCTCTTTTGTGTGAAAAATATGAGGGCAAGGAAGTGTGAATTTTCAGCCTTCCAGGTAGCCCCAAAATTCACACTTTTCACTTAAGTGATTTGTGTTAAGTTCTAACCTTCCAGGCAGCCCCAAGAAGTGTGACTTGCATGGGTGAATTAATTCTCTTTTATGTGAAAAATATGAGGGCAAGGAAGTGTGAATTTTCTACCTTCCAGGCAGCCCCAAAATTCCCACTTTCCACTTAAGTGACTTGTGTAAATTTCTAACCTTCCCGGCAGCTTCAAAAAATGCGACTTGCTTTGGAATTGACTTCCCATATTTGGCGTGGAAACCCAAGGTAGTTGGCAGCTTAGAATCTCGACTTCTATGAGCTTTCTTTCACGAACTGGACTAAAAACTCCATCTTCGGATCACTGTATGAATTATGGATGATTGGGCAATTGAATTTATGACTCTGTACAGAGAAATCATCCATTTATGGAAAGTGCAACTTGCTTCCAAAGTGCTGCATTAAAATTTAGCACTTCACAATAGTTTTCATTTTTTTCTGAGGCTATGAATGACTTCTAAAAATCCCAAGAAATTGAATTGGTTAAGCAGAATGAAAAAAAGACCAAAGGGAATTGCCAGACAAACTTCAGAGAAAAACTGAAAATAAACACAAAAGAAATAAATAAAAAAGAAAAACATGCTAGAATTCGTAGACAATTGCTCGAAAATAACTTGTCAATTAACCATTGTGTAAAAACTCTTCCCCGCCTGAATACTCCTCTTATAGGTGAAAGTAATACGGTGTGGAGATCCACGAAGGGGTTTAACTTTAGCACAAACTATTTTTAAAAGAACTTTATTTATTTAATAAATAAATAAATAAAACGCTTTCAGACAAAACTTGATGAAGGGATAGAGTGAGTTTTAGCATGTGGGTATTTGTTGAATTTGGATTATATGACTCTCTGAGGATACCTTAGAGCAATGGAGATTACTACAGGTAAAACAAATACAAAATATCCCGTTACTTAGAAAAGAATGAATTTTTTTAAAAGGGGTAGTCCCAAATTTCATGGTGAAATCTCGAGGACACCAGGATTTGCATCTCGAATGTTGATTACTAGCATCTGAAAAGAAAATTGACTTTGATTTGTCCCTTGTTGCCAAAAAATTGTTTAGAGCTTTATTGTAGTGCAAAAGCTAAACCAAAGGGTTTTTCCTTATGAGTGTCCTACATAGAGGGGAATGTCATTAATAAGCAACAATTGGCCAAGGTCTTTGACAAGAATAATGAATATGCCACCAAAAAATGATCTTTTGAATTAGGGGAAAGCTTCATACTGCCAATAGTTGACCTTGACAAGTAGTTCGGACCCAATGAAACTCATTTCATCAATGAGACTATACTAAAAATATTTGAGGCTATCTTGAAAAGAAGATATTGTTTGGCCTTTAAGTGGTTTGATATCCTTAATTGGCAACTGCAAAGAAGCATGTATAGCAGAGGTAAAAATGTTGAAGGAAGAGACTCCAAATGGCATAAGTAATAAGAGAGGAGACTTATTTGAATGGTCAACGATTGAGAAAGTTGTTCTGATAGTGGTTATGAGATATGATTTACTTGTGCTTGTAGTACCTTGATTTTTCAATTTGAGTGGTGGTA
Source organism: Taxus chinensis (assembly GCA_019776745.2). NCBI lineage: Eukaryota > Viridiplantae > Streptophyta > Pinopsida > Cupressales > Taxaceae > Taxus > Taxus chinensis. Next base: position 181,230,209 of record CM034148.1, read on the forward strand.
ATCAACATCTTTGCATGAATTGGTGAAGAACAATATTAAAAGCATTTTTTTGTTCAAATGACAATGAGAGCCTGAGGTGGAGCCAAATTAGTTGAAATGGATTACAAAAGAACCCCTGCATACTTGAATGAAACTTGGATGAGTAGTATGTAAAGAAGAGGAACATGATTTTCCAACCATATGTGATGTTTGTCTATGTTTAGGTGGCCTAACATGTCAACGCTATCAAGGGCCATGTGATTTCTAAGATAGAGTTGGGAAATAAGCTCCCATTCATCCAACTTAGTAGAATTATTGGTCGTGGCATCTTCATTTTTTGAATCCTCAGAAGAAGGTGAGTGTGGCATTATAGACAATCAAATGAGATGCCAAGCTCGATAAGTGTTCCACGTACCCTCCCAATTATAAATGATACTCTCCCTTGTGCTCCCTATGTCTAAAAAAATGTTGTAAAATGGTTTATATAGAAGGAATTCATTCCGACAAAAAAGTCCATAGGGAAGTGGAATCTTAAGCAGGAATCTAATTAAATTTAGGGGTGACACATATAATAGTTGGAAGAGGACAATGTCTCCATATATATTATTTTAGATTTTTAAAATATTATTTTTGAAAAATGGTATTCATTCAATTACACACTTTGGGATAAAAAATATTTTCAACCTCCATTATACGATCAAGGTATAACAATATTTTGATTGATTTCTCCTTATAAAAATGAAAAAAATTAAGTCAAATAAATTTAAAATTTAAATCTAAAAAAATCTTGTGATAACCAATTAAACATCTTCAACATTTTTTTTTCAAACTCCCTATATAATCAGGGTATTATGATTTTTGATTGATTTCTCCATATTAAAATGAAAATAACTAAGTCAAATAAATTTTAAATTTATATCTCAAAATTTCTTATGATAACGAAATAAACATCAAATTTAAAATCAAACATACAAATAAATAATTCAATATATTAGGCTTCACCCTCTCCCAAACCTATTGACGAAAATATTTAAATAAATAAAAATGATCTAACTAATGTTGTTGAACCCAATATGGAGGGCAATAGTAAAAAAAATGTCCCGGCATAAAATTTATTTGACGTGCACTGGTGACCGTGAAATTAAAACCCCATTTTTTTGTGTGTCACCTCTACTATTTCTTATCCACGGGTGGCAACACAGATTGGTCAATTCGACTTTCCAGTTGTTGAATGCCATCAACATTTTCTTTAAACGTTGAATTTTTATACAGTACAATTTACCCATTTCTAGCTATCCCGACCTATCAACGCACTCCACCTAAAAAGGTTGAAAGCAGAGCCCCCGACATTTTTTTCCCCGACATGAAACATGTGGTTGGAAATGTCTAACAATGATAACAATCCTCTTTATAGATGGGACCCATACTGATATATTTAAACAGGTTGGAAATTGGAAGAAATGGGACCCACTTTGAGCACTTCATGTTTTTATATACTGTGGGGGGTCCATTAGCAGTATGAGATGTCATTCTCTGATCACTTTATGTATGTAAATGATTGTTTTGGTTATAGAGGCATGTGAAATATATGATAGGATTATTTAAGTAGAAGACCCAGTATGTGAACACGTCCCAATACTTGAACAGTATTTTGCATTTAAAATATCCAATACTTGATGGAATAAAAACCAAAATTTTGATTATTGAAGTTCAAAAATTTGTTTTTTTATAAACCATATGTGCATAGGGTCAACATCTCAGTATTACTTAGTACACAATAAATACTGATTGGTACTTTCATTTTCTACAATAAAAGACTCATTTGTTCAAAATATAAAAACAACATATCAGTTGACAAACCCATCATATCTATTTAATGGGTTGAATATTTGTCTTCTCAATTCATCTCTTTCCATATTCCAAGTTGGGTTGTTCAATCACCAGATCTTTCATATCCAGACATTAATACATACCTGCAAAAAAAGAGGGAACCTTCTTCTCAAGATTCAAATTCATCCATTAAAAACACAAACAAAATTGTACACTTGAAGGTAAAAAATAAATATGAATATCAAATCAAATAATTTCAGCCACAAGATCATCTCAAAATCAATTTCAACCTTTGATTAAAAAGACCCTACACCTTGATCCATGTCTTACATTTTGATTGGATACTCTCAAATCAATGTTGGTATTATATATTCACTTTCCTAGTCTTGTTTACTGCTTTTTTACTTCTGCAGGGTGCCTGATTACAGTGGATTTTATAAGAAGAGGTTACTTCTATCAAGTTTTGAAAGGAAAGGTCCAGCAAAGCAAAAATTGCAGGTTAGTTTTCATACCTACTGCTTCAAGAGGACACTTAAATATGTAAAAAATAGTCAAATTTATTACTTAAGGCCCTTTTCCACTGGAATGTATTCATATATAACCTCAACTGCCTGTTTTCTCTGATATAAGCTAACGTATACCTTGCACTTCTGCTGAAAGCATGTTGTGATCTACTTTTTGTTTGACCAAAGATCTGTTCAATTAAGTTAGAATTAGACATAACAGATTGCTGAGCAGAACTGCAAGTTTATGGACTGATTTCTATTTAATTTATCAAAAATTGGCCCCTACAGCAGAGCACATTAAAAAAATATTAAGATTGGAATTGAGTGATTCTTGATCATAGCATCCTGCTAATTAATTCTGTGAACATCTATTAGATAATGGCTTTATGTTTTCTCCCTTAAAGTACCTTAAAAGCAAATAATATTAACTTCACAATAGAATTAGTAACTTCGGAATGTAAATGAGTTTTTTTTGAGATATTTTATTTGATCGATCATATGTAAGCAAATAATATTACAATATGATTCGAAATTAAAGGCTTAGGATAAAAAATTGTTTAATTATAACTAGCTGTCAAATTGGTGATCCTACATGGCAAGGAATTGGCTCCATGGACCTGCGATCATATGGCTGGAGTCTCTTGTTATCTAAAAATAAGTCATCTACAGATATATGAAGAATGTGCTGGACATATCAATTGCTATCGTCCTCAACCCATAGACATCTGCCAAATAATGAGAACTGAATTTTCTCACAAACAACATCCACTGCATCCTATAAAATTGAAAAACTGAAATTCAAACCATTATCAAAATCCACAAGGATTAATGGTAGTGAATATAAATCGTAGTACAGTGTAGGTAAAGAATGCAACAGCTCAAACATATGTCCAACACATTCTTTATATATCTCTCGCTAACTCTGTAAGATATAAAATCTGTACCATTTAATACAAAACAGAATTCTGTAACTCTATGTGAACACTGCCCAATACTAAAGAGATAAGATAAAGAGTTTCCAAACTACAGGGATAAGATAAAGAAATGTTTATTTATAGCTAGCTGTAAAATTGATAAACCTACATGACAAGGAATTGGCCCGATGGACCCGTGAACTCAGGGTGTTGACATAATGGCACTACTCCCAGAAATTAAAGATATAGGAAAGAAAAATGTTTATTTATAGGGGAGAAGGGCCAGTATGCGAACACCCTAAGTTCGCAGGCCCATGGAGCCAATTCCTTGCCACGTAGGATCACCAATTGTAATATTATTTGCTTACATATGATCGATGAAATAAAATCTCTCAAAAAAAACACATTTACTGGTGGAGACCCGAAGTGGTTCACACAACGGGACAGGTGTTGAGCATTTAATTCGAAATAAAAGAGGGAAACAATATCTGTCCTCCTCATCTTGACGCGCGTAATAGATAAGCCACAATGAAATGCTCAACCACCATTTACCAGCGGTTGTTTTACCCGCCTTCCAAACTGGTTTGCTCAACCACCATTTACCAGACTGTTCCATGGCGCGTTTTGGAGTCGTTTCAGACTGTTTTGCTCAACCGCCATTTATTTAGAAGAGTTTAGGGGAGAAGGGCCAGTATGCGAACACCCTAAGTTCGCAGGTTAAGTGAACCAAATCCTTGCCACGTAGGAGTGACAGTATGCCAGCTAGGTATAAATAAACATTAACAATATCAAAGACTTGTAATAAATTCTGAAAAAAATAACGAAGCTTACAAAACTCGAGAGTAGGTTATCAGATTTGTTTAATTGTTTAAGACTTTCAAGTTGTTCTGCCCATTCCTGTTTCAACATCTCCTTCTCATCTCTCATTTGCAAGAGCATCATATGGGGATTAAAATGAAGGTTAAGATCATAATCTGCCCTCAGTATTGGATTAGAGAGAGTCTCGTAGGCTTCCTGCACCAAGAAAGAAACATCTTGTAAGATTCCTCTCTCTCACCAGGGGGCAAACATCTGGATGATAAACTCTGAATTCTTCCTGTACGCTTTCTTCAGATCATCCATTTCTGCCCTCTGAGAAACACACAGTACAGGTATAAAGTCGTGGTGGGTGAAGACAAAGTAGATGATGATGATGAGGAAGCCATTGTCATTAATTTTCTGTGCCTAATAGGGGCCCTTTGCATCTTCAATATCCTCCATTGATGGCATGCTTTAGACCGCTGTTGTTTTGTAGAGAGGGAGAGAGCATGAGATGATAAGTTGCAGGGAGTATTAATGGTAGTAAATACAGCCATGGTGCATTGAATCTCTCTGGCAGAGATCATATTAAAAGAAGATGAAACCTCTTGTCTTAGAGGAGTGGGAAAAAGAAAAAATGGATGAAATAATCAGTCCAAATAATACAGTTATATAGCACATTTTGTATTTCAATCAAAAAGATAATACAGTTGAGCAACACCGCTTGCTGCTTCCCCAACAAATTTTCTCCAAGAATTGTTCTTAAGAATAATCTCCTTAAGAACAATTCTTGGACCGCCGACTGCTTCACCAACTTCACCAAATCCTTGCCACGTAGGAGTGACAGTATGCCAGCTAGGTATAAATAAACATTTTTTAATCCTATATCTTTAATTTCGAATCATATATTAATATTATTTGCTCCCATCTGATCGATCAGGTAAAATATCTAAAAAAAAACACATTTACTGGTGGAGATCCGAAGTGGTCCATACCAAGACCTACAGTAGTACAACAGATTTGCTGCCACCGTAACAGCATATGTAGTCAAGCTATTACAATTACGATTCTTACATGCATTCAATTCTGAAGATGATTTGATGTCAAAAAACATTACATTAACAAGACCTGCGTCAATTGATCGATATGAATTACAATGTCGAAAGGGGCGACTGCATGTTCGCGTGAAACATTCTAATTAATATTGATCAATTACAAACAAGCTGATGAATGTAGTGTTATTTGATAACACCTCATCTTTAGAAGTGTTTATAGATGATCTTATTGATATATTAATACATATTTTACTAATTTTATATTGTTTCATACTGCAGCATTTAGAGAAGATGAAGAGAAAGAGGAGTTTACATCGAGCACAACGTATGCCCAAAAAACGAGGTGTACAATTTGAAATTGAACCATCTAACCATGAAACAGATGAACATGATGCTACAATAATAAGCGAAGAGGATGGTGCAACAACAAATCAAGGAGATACAAACACAACTGATGATCATCAGCGAGAACCTGCTGGATGTGAACTAAATAGGCATGAACTACAGGAGACTGTGCTTGTTAGAGGCAACACTTCGACCAAGAAGGTTAGAATTTTGTCTAGTTGGTCAAAAGAAGATATGTTAAAGGCCATAGATGATATTGAGTTACTCGCATTATTCAATTAGAGCTGCTGCACTGAAATATCATGTCATCCGTGACATGATATTTCACTTGAACACTATTCTGCATTTAAAATATCCAATACTTGATGGAAAAAAAAAACCAAAATTTTGATTATTGAAATTTATATAGGGCCAGTATGCGAACACCCTAAGTTCGCAGGTCCAGGGAGCCAATTCCTTGCCACGTAGGAGCGCCAATTTGACAGCTATTTATAAATAAGCATTTTTTTATCCTAAGCCTGATAGATAAGACACAAATAAATGCTCAACCACCATTTACCATGGCTTGTTTTGGACGCGTTACACACTGTTTCCTCTGGACGCGTTACACATTGTTTCCTTTGGACGCGTTGCATTTCCTCATGCCGAGTTGTAATGCAAATGCTGGTTGTTTGTGAGTGGGCTTACAGCCTGTGCGAGGTTTGCGTGAAGGGGTCTTTCTCAGTGCCTTGCTCGAGATGTTGACCCTATTCACATATGGTTTATAAAAAACAAATTTTTGAACTTCAATAATCAAAATTTGGGTTTTTATTCCATCAGGTATTGGATATTTTAAATGAAAAATAGTGTTCAAGTATTGGGACGTGTTCACATACTGGCCCTTCTCCCCTATGTAATCAACAACCCAGCTTATAAATTCTGTCTTTATCAAATAATATGAAATTAATAAAACATGTATTCGATCATCGTTAATGGCGCCCAACGGGGTAATCACAAGTTCACCTACAAGTTCATAATTCATACTGTCATGTATCATAAGCTTGCTAAAATTTTCCCATTGTAGATGATCTTATTGATATATTAATACATATTTTACTAATTTTATATTGTTTCATACTGCAGCGTTTAGAGAAGATGAAGAGAAAGAGGAGTTTACATCGAGCACAACGTATGCCCAAAAAACGAGGTGTACAATTTGAAATTGAACCATCTAACCATGAAACAGATGAACAGGATGCTACAATAATAAGTGAAGAGGATGGTGCAACAACAAATCAAGGAGATACAAACACAAATGATGATCATCAGCCAGAACCTGCTGGATGTGAACTAAATAGGCATGAACTACAGGAGACTGTGGTTGTTAGAGGCAACACTTCGACCAAGAAGGTTAGAATTTTGTCTAGTTGGTCAAAAGAAGATATGTTAAAGGCCATAGATGATATTGAATTCAACAATTATTCTATTAGAGCTGCTGCACTGAAATATAATTTACCTCCTACATCTGTTCATTATTGGCTGAATGGTCTGACCCATACAAAAAGGAAGGGCCCTGCACCTGTTTTGAGTGAAGGAGAGGAGAAAGAGATAGTTGAATGGTGTAAGCAAATGGCAGATTTAGGGCATGGAGTGGGATTTATGCAACTGAGGGCATGTGTTGCACAAATTTGTGAAACTAGAGAGACTCCATTTCGAGAAGGATTACCTGGAAAATCTTGGTGTGAAGGATTTAGAAAAAGACACCCAGACATAGTCCTTCAGACTGCTGAAGGTCTAGAAAGAGATCGTGCAATTGGTTTACGTCCAGAGGTGGTTAGCAAGTTTTATGAAAAACTAGCTAACATTTATATCAATTCCTATGGTGCAGGCAAAATATGGAATTGTGATGAGACAGGAATCCAGGCAGGGAGAAATTGTGGCATGAGGGTGCTTGCCACCAAGGGTTGCAGGAATGTTCCCAAAATCATTCCTCGTAGCAGAGAATGGATGACAATTCTATGTTGTGTAAATGCTGCAGGGCAATGTATCCCTAACTTTTACTTATTTAAAGGTCAGAAAGTTTCACAAAATTACATCAAGGGATGTGAACCAGGTGCTTGCATGGCTGCTCATCCAAGTGCTTGGATGACTAGAGAGCTCTTTATAAGCTGGTTGTATCATTTCAGTAAGTCTGTACCTGGAGGGGTGTGCCCTGAAAATAGGCATTTACTTATATTTGATGGTCATGGAAGCCATGTGGCATTGTCAACTATAGAAGAGGCCAGGCGATTGGGGATTGATTTATTGACATTGCCAGCACATACTACACACAGGTTGCAACCACTGGATGTTAGTGTCTTTGGTCCTTTTAAAGCATATTTCAGATCTGAGAGGATGCAGTGGATGTGTAATAATAAGTACCAAGAAGTCAAACGTTCAGACTTGGCAGAAATAGGTAGTAGAGCTCTCGCCAAGGCCTTGACACCTGCAAATATTCGTGCTGGTTTTAGACGCACAGGTATATGGCCACTTGATCCAAATGCATTACAGAATGACATGGAATGTAGTAAACTATATATCATTGAAGAAGATGCCAACGAAGAAGCTGCTGAAAATGTCACAGATGATGATACTACTGAAAACATTATGAATGTTGATGGTACTGAAAACATAATAGATGTTGATGCTGCTGAAAACATACTAAGTTTGTCAAGAGATGTAGCTCCACCAGTTGGTGACAAAATAGGAGAAAATTACTTAATGGAATCAGTTGAGAATCTGTCAACAGCAAAAGAATTCCATCCAACCATTGAAACAATGGTTGTTGCTAATACAGAGACGGAGGAACCAAGTGTACAGGGAGAAAGACAAAGTATAATGCAGACCAAAGATTATGAAGTGAACCACATTGTGAATACTCGTGACCAAGGCACATCCAGCTGCAACACTGAGGCCCAGGGATTTGGAGAGGACGATCTCTCATTGCCAAGTGCACCAGAACAACCTACTTGGCTGCAAGAGCATATTGCAGAGTTGGGACTTGATCAGATTGGAAACATTGAGGATGAAAGTATATCTTTACCTTCGATGCCAACCAACCTTGAGCCAGCAGACTTTGAACCAGCAAACTTTACTCATTATTATGCTGACACAGAGGAAATTGAGGTCATTGATAAAGATAAAAACGAGGAAGAGACAACTGGCCATGATGTTGAAAGTGGTATATCAAATGATGGTGTTGCTGCAAATGAGAAGAAATTGGGTAAATTTTTAAGGTTACCGACACAATTTGTACGGGATCCTTCCAAAGGTAAGAGTGATGCTGCACTCCGGATAAGTCGTGCTTCACAATTGTTAACATCTGATGCTTATGTTCAGATGTTAAAAGATACACAACAAAAAAAACAAGAAATATGTGAAGGGAAACAACGTAAAAAGGAGCATATTGAGGCAAAAAAGCAAGAAAGGTTGGCAGCAAAGGAGCAAAAAAAGGAAGAGAGATTGCAACGCATTAAAGAGAGGCAAGAAAGGGATCTACAAAAGTTTGTTGAAAGACAGGAGCGCGAGAAACAACGGGAAGTAGCTCGCCAAAAAAAGGAATTGGAATTACAACAGAAGGAAGCCACTCGGCATCAAAGGGAGAAAGAGAAACAAGAAAGAGATAACAAGTTCAACAATCCGCAGGTTTTGTTTCCCATGCATCATTCCATGCCCATACAGAACTCCATGTTACAAGATATGTTGAAAGTTCCTATCCCAGATTACCACCCTTACTTCCTTGACACCAACAGAATGCAAATAACTTCAACTCCAACTACACACCCCATTATCCCACAACCTCCTACTTCACATACAACCTTTCATACCATATCTGGTTTTCCTATTCCACCATGGGTTCATCCAGTGAACCTCTTAATGACTCCAACAACATCCGTCAATGATACAATCGTTCCTGATAGTCCAAACTCAGGGCCTTTTTGAAGGTGTGACATGGAAATTGACTAACAAACTTATAGTAATAGTTTATAGTTGGTATGTAGTTTATAGTTTATAGTTGGTATATTTTGCTCCGAATGTAATGAATATGGATGCATACAGTATAAGTTTATATGTTTTGCTCCGAATGTAATGAATATGGACACATACAGTATAAGTTTATATGTTTTGCTCCAAATGTAAGAAATATAAAGACATGCATTTTATATTAATACATTTTGCTCGAAATGTAATCGTTGTTTCAGATGTGGAAACCAAATCAGCTCAGAATTTGTTAAAGGTTTACGTTAAATTGTTGCAACTTAAAATGAACACCGTGAAATAAAAACTGAAAGACAAGGATTTATTTGAATCTTGGTGAGGTAGAAACCTCACCTCTATATGGCTTAAAAACATAGAATTGTAGGTAACATTTTCCTTGAGTATTAGTAGTGTGAATACACACTGTTTCCACCCTGCTTCAACCGATCTCGACGCATAAAACTGCCGTTCCAAAGTTTTCCATGCAATCTGCACATGCATGTTTAGCCATTTATTAAAAAACTGAATTTGTTTGAACACAGAGAATGAAAAAAGCATAAGGATCAAATAGATAAAAAAAAATGGCACATGTAGAAACACAGAGGCTTAGAAAATTTGCTCAAAACCTGTCTGAAAAGGGTCTGAGATTCAGCTCTCAGGTCTAACAAAATGGCTAAAAAAACGAGTTGGATTATTTCATAAAAAAAGGAGAAAACGAGTTGGATAAGATAAAGAGTTTCCAAACTACAGTGAAAAAGAAAGAAAAAAATGCGTACCTGTAGGGTCGTATTGTTCACTGTATAATGCTGTGGGCAATATGAACACCTCGAGCAAGGCACTGAGAAGCCACCCTTCACGAGAAAACTCACACAGGCTGTAAGCCCACTCATGAACAACCACCATTTGCAACTACAGAGAAAAAAAAGAAAAAACGACAAAATGGCTAAAAAAACGAGTTGGATTATTTCATAAAAAAACGAGAAAACGAGTTGGATAAGATAAAGAGTTTCCAAACTACAGTGAAAAAGAAAGAAAAAAATGCGTACCTGTAAGGTCGTATTGTTCACTGTATAATGCTGTGGGCAATATGAACACCTCGAGCAAGGCACTGAGAAGCCACCCTTCACGCAAAACTCGCACAGGCTGTAAGCCCACTCACAAACAACCACCATTTGCAACTACAGAGAAAAAGAAAGAAAGAAATGGCATAAGGCATGGCTGAAAAAATGAGTTGGATTATTTCATAAAAAAACAGAGAAAATGAGTATAAGGAGAAAACTAAGAGAAAACTACAGAGAAAAAGAAAGAAAAAAATGCGTACCTGTAAGGTCGTATTGTTCACTGTATAAGGCACTGAGAAGCCACCCTTCACGCAAACCTCGCACTGAGACAGTCTGTAACACGTCCAAGGGAGACAGTGTGCTCGAAATGACAATGTGTAACGCGTCCAAGGGAGACAGTAGGTAACTAACGTCCAAGGGAGACAGTAGGTAACGCGTCCAGAAGGAGGAGACAGTGTGGAACGACTCCTGATAGGAACGCGCCATGGAGGAGGAGACAGAGTGTAACGCATCTGAGCAAAACAGTGTGGAACGACTCCAAAACGTGCCATGGAACAGTATGGTAAATGGCGGTTGAGCAAAACAGTCTGAAACGACTCCAAAACGCGCCATGGAACAGTCTGGTAAATGTGGGTTGAGCAAACCAGTTTGGAAGGCGGGTAAAACAACCGCTGGTAAAGGGTGGTTGAGCATTTAATTGGGGCTTATCTATTACGCGCGTCAAGATGAGGAGGACAGATACTGTTTCCCTCTTTTATTTCGAATTAAATGCACAACACCTGTCAAGTTGTGTGAACCACTTCGGGTCTCCACCAGTAAATGTGTTTTTTTTGAGATATTTTATTTGATCGATCATATGTAAGCAAATAATATTACAATATGTTTCAAAATTAAAGGCTTAGGATAAAAAAATGTTTATTTATAACTAGCTGTCAAATTGGTGATCCTACGTGGCAAGGAATTGGCTCCATGGGCCTGCGAACTTAGGGTGTTCGCATACTGGCCCTTCTCCCCTCAATATAAGTAGTTTGATTTTTCCAGTTTTTGCATCGTCTGATTTGCAATCCTGCATTGTCCAATTTGCGACTACGTACGACCTTGTCAGAATCTAGAGCTTCCCCTCCCCTTTATAATTTGGAGTACTCTTTTGGCATAATTATGCCAGATATGTTGCGAAATTGATAGTGTTTTGGAGGCGTGCGAAACATTAGTATGTAAGAAAGGTTTACGCATGAACAGGGCATATGAGCATTGTGTGGGACTTGTGCAGTGTGATTTAGAAGGTTGTGTGTAGTAGTGTGTACAATGGTAGTATTATGGCATGGAGAAACTTTACGTAATGTAAGAGTATTATAGCGGTGATGCATTCTTAGCACTTGTCTGACTAGGATGGAAGAGTCGAGGTGTGAAAGCAACATGTTGAAGAATATTTTGACATATTTAGCAGAAGAATCTATTTTATTAAATGATTAAGCACTGGTTAGAGAGACTCTTAGGATTCCCTATTAGTAAGTCATGGATTGACATAAAGTTTGTTAATTCTTGAGTGTTAAAAAGGGAAGAAACGGTTATAATAAATGTTGTGGTTGTTAGTTATGTAGATTATATATACCCACCATGTCTAAAAATGAGATACAAATTCAATGTGTTATTATATGCAATAATGCAGGGGCATTATTAAACTATTGTAATTACATAGTGTTTTGCATGGACTACTGAAGTATTATGAAACACTATCTTGTTCAAATCTTATTGTATTTACAAGTTGGGTTCAAGGTAATGCAATAAGAAAGACTACTTTTGCTGGGATTTTTATCCAAAAAGTTTTCATAAGACAAACATATGTCATATATTGTTTACATTTTTATATGTTGTTTGGATTTATACTTTAGTCATTTCTCTTAAACTCATGTATTGTTAATAGATCTATGGAAGTCTTAGTTGGGGTCGCTGAATATTTGAACCTGTATATAGCATATATACTATGTAACTTATCAAACAAATAATCATTATTAAGATTGAAAATTCATATTTGATGCATGGTGTACTTGTTGGGTGTAGACATAAAATCATGCACATACTACTATTTTACTATACCGCAAAGTACGTTGTTTTATGTATGGATCTTGAGTAAGAAAGTATTCACTGTTGACACACTTCCTAGTCCATCCGCTTGATGTGATTCTTTCTATTATTGTTTATCTCTCACATCTGTCACTTCTACACCCATTTCTAGTCAGGTCACAGGGATCCATGTCTGTCAGTCTTCTCAACATCTATCATCAGTTGTCTCAGGACACTAACACCCAAACACTCCTGTCCAACCTAGGTGCTCATGTCCTCTTTATTTTTGTTCACATTTTTTACATTTGTGGTCAACCTTTTCGGTTTTCTTACTCCTATCCCGAGGTCGCAGTTGACATTTCGTGTCACTAGTGTCAAAATTCAAACAAGAGATCCCTATATAAACATAACATAGATACCATTATAAGGGAGAGCATTTTATCAAGGGATATTCATCTACATACTATCAAAGGGACTAATTTTTGGGCTTGTCTCTCTGCAGTACACTGCATAGAAAGGGGAAGTGTTAAATTCCATCCACAATTTGTACATTAATATCTATCTATAGTCCGTTATACTTGGTGCGAGGACAACCTAAGGACACAATTTTACACACAGCGTACATAGAACTACATGGAGTCTGAGATGTAGTGCAGAATGCTCAGTCATAAGTTCACTTTGTTGGGTGACCATTAGGGTTTAGTCTAACCTCCCCATTTGCATCTTTTATTTTTAGAGTTGATGTGTTTTATGGTTTTGTAGGATATTATCTATTTGTCGGCTTACAATGAATTCAGTGATCTTCCAGTGACCAACATGTGATCAACAATGAAGGGGTAGTGAAAACCTAGTGACAAAAAAAAAATCAAGTTTGACCATCTGCGCAATCACATTGCACCTATAAAAGGTTTCTGGCGCCTAGGCACCCTCGCCTGTGTCCCAATCATTCTGTGAGTTCTAGAATTCATATCGAGTGTTTCCAACATTCTTTCCCATCCTGTTCATCAGTTGTTTTAGTTTCGGGTATACTTTGGGATAAGTGAAAATTAGATAAGTTGCCCTAGTCTGATATTTGACCTACATAGTTACAATTTGAAGTCGCTTAACATTTTGTATTTTATCGTATCATTGTAGTGACTCTGAAATTATATTAATAACATTAGATTTATTAATCATTGGTGAAACCGTTCTAAAACTGCTTACCCTAGGTCACTAAACCTATGGCTAAAATAGAATTCCCCTCTTAGGCAAGCATGCATCATGTGAGGGTTCATCCTATCCTTGATATGGGTTTGAGGCTGAATGCTTGATCTTTATCGCTAGCCCAATTGATGACAATGTTGATTAAGAATTGTTGGATGTGAAGACACACAAAGGCCCTCCACGTACGCTTTTGCCCCCATCTTCTACACTCTCAACAATTTGGTTCCTGCTGACTCTCTTTCCGCGTTGTCGTATGCGGTGATAGTGATGATATGGGACTCAAGATCTTCTTCCGTATGTCCCAATTGTTTGACTAATTTAAGCGTGCAGATGTTCAATCCAGATCCGTTATCCACAAGCACCCGTTTGATTTTCCTGCGGGTAACAACTACCTCAATGTATATAAGGGAAGATTATGTGTAGGATTCTCGGTAGGGACCTCCCTATGGTTGAAAGTGAGATGCTCACTGGGTGCAATATTTGCCACCGCGGCTTGAAGGTATGCAGGATCGACTTCTAAAGGCACTCCCGACCCCTGAAGAGTTTGATACCCAAACCTATTGACGAAAAATATTTAAATAAATAAAAAGTGATTAAAAACTAATGTTGTTGAACCCAATATGAGGGCAATAGTAAAAAAAATGTCCCGGACATAAAATTTATTGACGTTTTGCACTGGTGACCGTGAAAATTAAAACCCCATTTTTTTGTGTGTCACCTCTACTATTTCTTATCCACGGTGGCAACACAGATTGGTCAATTCGACTTTCCAGTTGTTGAATGCCATCAACATTTTCTTTAAACGTTGAATTTTTATACAGTACAATTTACCCATTTCTAGCTATCCCCGACCTATCAACGCACTCCACCTAAAAAGGTTGAAAGCAGAGCCCCGACATTTTTTTCCCCGACATGAAACATGTGGTTGGAAATGTCTAACAATGATAACAATCCTCTTTAGATGGGACCCATACTGATATATTTAAACAGGTTGGAAATTGGAAGAAATGGGACCCACTTTGAGCACTTCATGTTTTATATACTGTGGGGGGTCCATTAGCAGTATGAGATGTCATTCTCTGATCACTTTATGTATGTAAATGATTGTTTTGGTTATAGAGGCATGTGAAATATATGATAGGATTATTTAAGTATAAATCTTTAATGAATGACAGTCTATGTGAAGGCGAGAATGGAGATTTCAATGGTGAATAGGGGAGAAGACCCAGTATGTGAACACGTCCCAATACTTGAACAGTATTTTGCATTTAAATATCCAATACTTGATGGAATTAAAACCCAAATTTTGATTATTGAAGTTTAAAAAATTATTTTTTTATAAACCATATGTCCATAGGGTCAACATCTCAGTATACTTAGTACACAATAAATACGGATTGGTTACTTTCATTTTCTACATAAAAGACTCATTGTTCAAAATATAAAAACAACATATCAGTTGACAAACCCATATATCTATGTTAATGGGTGATATTGTCTTCTCAATTCATCTCTTTCCATATTCCAAGTTGGGTTGTTCAATCACCAGATCTTTCATATCCAGACATTAATACATACCTTGCAAAAACAAGGAGGGAACCTCTTCTCAAGATTCAAATTCATCCATTAAAAACACAAACAAAATTGTACACTGAATGTAAAAAATAAATATCGAACTCAATCAAATAATTAACCCCAAAATTCATCTAAAATCAATTTCAACCTTGATTAAAATGACATTTTAAAAAAAAAACACCTTGATCCAGTCCGTACATTTTGATTGGATATCTCTAATCACTGTTGGGATGATTATTCCCTTTCAGACTTGTTTGACTGCTTTTTAATTAGCAGGGTGCCTGATTATAGTGGATTTTATAAGAAGAGAGGTTACTTATATCAAAGTTTTGAAAGGAAAGGTCCAGTTTAAAGCAACAATTGACAGGGTAGTTCATACCTACTGCTCAAGAGGACACTTTAAATATGTAAAAAAATAGTTCAAATTTTCTACTTAAGGCCCCTTTCACGGAAGGTATTCTAATATCACCTCAACTGCCTGTTTCTTGATAAAGCTAACGTATACCTTTGCACTTCTGCTAAAAGCATGTCGTGATTACTTTTGTTTGACTAAAGATTTGTTCAATTAAGTTAGAATTAGACATAACAGATTGCTGAGCAGAACTGCAAGTTTATGGACTGATTTCTATTTAATTTATCAAAAATTGGCCCATACAACAGAGCACATTAAAAAAATATTAAGATTGGAATTGAGTGATGTCTGATCATAGGCATCCTGCTAATTAATTCTATGAACATCCTTTAGATAATGGCTTTATGTTTTCTCCCTTAAGTACCTTAAAAGCAAAATATTAACTTCACAATAGAATTGTAACTTTGGAATGTAAATGAGTTTTTTTTTTGGATATTTTATTTGATCGATCATATTTAAGCAAAAAATATTACAATATGATTCGAATAAAGGCTTAGGATAACAAATTGTTTACTTATAACTAGCTGTCAAATTGGTGATCCTACATGGCAGGAATTGGCTCCATGGACCCTGGCGATCATATGGCTGGAGTCTCTTGTTATCTAAAAATAAGTCATCTACAGAGATATGAAAGAATGTGCTGGACATATCAATTGGTATCGTCCTCAACCCATAGACATCTGCCAAATACTGAGTAACTGGATTTTCTCACAAACTGCATCCACTGCATCCTATAAATTGAAAACTGAAATTCAAACCATATCAAAATCCACAAGGATTAATGGTAGTGAATTATGATCATAGTACAGTGTAGGTAAACGAATGCAACAGCTTAAACATATGTCCAACACATTCTTTATATATCTCTCGCTAACTCTGTAAGATATAAATCTGTACCATTTAATACAAACTAGAATTCTGATAAACTCTATGTGAACATTGCCCCAATACTAAAGAGATACGTAAAGAGTTTCCAAACTACAGGATAAGATAAAGAAATGTTTATTCATAGCTAGCTGTAAACTTGATAAACCTACATGAAAGGAATTGGCCCGATGGACCCGTGAACTCAGGGGTGGTGACATAATGGCACTACTCCCAGAAATTAAAGATATAGGAAAGAAAAATGGTTTATTTATAGGAGAGAAGGGCCAGTATGGCGAACACCTAAGTTCGCAGGCCCATGGAGCCAATTCCTTGCCACGTAGGATCACCAATTGTAATATATTTGCTTACATATGATCGATTAAATAAAATCTCTCAAAAAAAAAAAACACATTTAACTTGTGAGGACCCGAAGTGTTCACACAATGGGACAAGGTGTTGAGCATTAGATTTGAAATAAAAGAGGGAAACAATATCTGTCCTCCTCATCTTACGCACGTAATAGATAAACCACAATGAAATGCTCAACCACCATTTACCAGCGGTTGTTTTTAACCCGCCTTCCAACTGGGTGCTCAACCACCATTACCAGACTGTTCCATGGCACGTGTTGGAGTCGTCAGACTGTTTTGCTCAACCACCATTTATTTAGAAGGAGTTTAGGGGAGAAGGGCCAGTATGCGAACACCCTAAGTTCGCAGGTTAAGTGAACCAAATCCTTGCCACGTAGGAGTGACAGTATGCCAGCTAGGTATAAATAAACATTAACAATATCAAAGACTTGTAATAAATTCTGAAAAAAATAACGAAGCTTACAAAACTCGAGAGTAGGTTATCTAGATTTTTTAATTGTTTAAGACTTTCAAGTTGGTTCTACCCATTCCTGTTTCAACATCTCCTTCTCATCTCTCATTTGCAAGAGCATCATATGGGGATTAAAATGAAGGTTAAAATCATAATCTGCCCTCAGTATTGGATCGGAGAGAGTCTCGTAGGCTTCCTGCACCAGAAGAAACATATCGCAAGATTCCTCTCTCTCACCATGCGGGCAAACATCTGGATGATAAACTCTCACCTTCTTCCTGTACGCTTTCTTCAGATCATCCATTTCTGCCCTCTGAGAAACACACAGTACATCGTATAAAGTCGTGGTGGGTGAAGACAAAGTAGATGATGATGATGAGGAAGCCATTGTCATTAATTTTTTATGCCTAATAGGGGCCCTTTACATCTTCAATATCCTCCATTGATGGCATGCTTTAGACCGTTGTTGTTTTGTAGAGAGGGAGAGAGCATGAGATGATAAGTTGCAGGGAGTATTAATGGTAGTAAATACAGCCATGGTGCATTGAATCTCTCTAGTAGAGATCATATTAAAAGAAGATGAAACCTCTTGTCTTAGAGGAGTGGTAAAAAGAAAAAATAGATGAAATAATTAGTCCAAATAATACAGTTATATAGCACATTTTGTATTTCAATCAAAAAGATAATACAGTTGAGCAACACCGCTTGCTGCTTCCCCAACAAATTTTCTCCAAGAATTGGTCTTAAGAATAATCTCCTTGAGAACAATTCTTGGACCGCCGACTGCTTCACCAACTTCACCAAATCCTTGCCACGTACGAGTGACAGTATGCCAGCTAGGTATAAATAAACATTTTTTAATCCTATATCTTTAATTTTGAATCATATATTAATATTATTTGCTCCCATCTGATCGATCAGGTAAAATATCTCAAAAAAAAACACATTTACTAGTGGAGATACGAAGTGGTCCATACCAAGACCTACAGTAGTACAACAGATTTTCTGCCACCGTAACAGCATATGTAGTCAAGCTATTACAATTATGATTCTTACATGCATTCAATTCTGAAGATGATTTGATGTCAAAAAACATTACATTAACAAGACCCGCGTCAATTGATCGATATGAATTACAATGTCGAAAGGGGCGACTGCATGTTCGCGTGAAACATTCTAATTAATATTGATCAATTACAAACAAGCTGATGAATGTAGTGTTATTTGATAACACCTCATCTTTAGAAGTGTTTATAGATGAACTTATTGATATATTAATACATATTTTACTAATTTTATATTGTTTCATACTGCAGCATTTAGAGAAGATGAAGAGAAAGAGGAGTTTACATCGAGCACAACGTATGCCCAAAAAACGAGGTGTATAATTTGAAATTGAACCATTTAAACCATGAAACAGATGAACATGATGCTACAATAATAAGCGAAGAGGATGGTGCAACAACAAATCAAGGAGATACAAACACAATTGATGATCATCAGCGAGAACCTACTGGATGTGAACTAAATAGGCATGAACTACAGGAGACTGTGGTTGTTAGAGGCAACACTTCGACCAAGAAGGTTAGAATTTTGTCTAGTTGGTCAAAAGAAGATATGTTAAAGGCCATAGATGATATTGAGTTACTCGCATTATTCAATTAGAGCTGCTGCACTGAAATATCATGTCATCTGTGACATGATTTTTCACTTGAACACTATTCTACATTTAAAATATCCAATACTTGATGGAAAAAAAAACCAAAATTTTGATTATTGAAATTTATATAGGGCCAGTATGCGAGCACCCTAAGTTCGCAGGTCCAGGAAGCCAATTCCTTGCCACGTAGGAGCACCAATTTGACAGCTATTTATAAATAAGCATTTTTTTATCCTAATCTTGATAGATAAGACACAAATAAATGCTCAACCACCATTTACCATGGCTTGTTTTGGACGCGTTACACACTGTTTCCTCTGGACGTGTTACACATTGTTTCCTTTAGACGCGTTGCATTTCCTCAGGCCGAGTTGTAATGCAAATGCTGGTTGTTTGTGAGTGGGCTTACAGCCTATGCGAGGTTTGCATGAAGGGGTCTTTCTCAGTGCCTTGCTCGAGATGTTGACCCTATTCACATATGGTTTATAAAAAACAAATTTTTGAACTTCAATAATCAAAATTTGGGTTTTTATTCCATCAGGTATTGGAAATTTTAAATGAAAAATAGTGTTCAAGTATTGGGACGTGTTCACATACTGGCCCTTCTCCCCTATGTAATCAACAACCCAGCTTATAAATTCTGTCTTTATCAAATAATATGAAATTAATAAAACATGTATTCGATCATCATTAATGGTGCCCAACGGGGTAATCACAAGTTCACCTACAAGTTCATAATTCATACTGTCATGTATCATAAGCTTGCTAAAATTTTCCCATTGTAGATGATCTTATTTATATATTAATACATATTTTACTAATTTTATATTGTTTCATACTGCAGCATTTAGAGAAGATGAAGAGAAAGAGGAGTTTACATCGAGCACAACGTATGCCCAAAAAACGAGGTGTACAATTTGAAATTGAACCATCTAACCATGAAACAGATGAACAAGATGCTACAATAATAAGTGAAGAGGATGGTGCAACAACAAATCAAGGAGATACAAACACAAATGATGATCATCAACCAGAACATGCTGGATGTGAACTAAATAGGCATGAACTACAGGAGACTGTGGTTGTTAGAGGCAACACTTCGACCAAGAAGGTTAGAATTTTGTCTAGTTGGTCAAAAGATGATATGTTAAAGGCCATAGATGATATTGAATTCAACAATTATTCTATTAGAGCCGCTGCACTGAAATATAATTTACCTCCTACATCTGTTCATTATTGGTTGAATGGTCTGACCCATACAAAAAGGAAGGGCCCTGCACCTGTTTTGAGTGAAGGAGAGGAGAAAGAGATAGTTGAATGGTGTAAGCAAATGGCAGATTTAGGGCATGGAGTGGGATTTATGCAATTGAGGGCATGTGTTACACAAATTTGTGAAACTAGAGAGACTCCATTTCGAGAAGGATTACCTGGAAAATCTTGGTGTGAAGGATTTCGAAAAAGACACCCAGACATAGTCCTTCGGACTGCTGAAGGTCTAGAAAGAGATCGTGTAATTGGTTTACGTCCAGAGGTGGTTAGCAAGTTTTATGAAAAACTAGCTAACATTTATATCAATTCCTATGGTGCAGGCAAAATATGGAATTGTGATGAGACAGGAATCTAGGCAGGGAGAAATTGTGGCATGAGGGTGCTTGCCACCAAGGGTTGCAGGAATGTTCCCAAAATCATTCCTCGTAGTAGAGAATGGATGAGAATTCTATGTTGTGTAAATGCTGTAGAGTAATGTATCCCTAACTTTTACTTATTTAAAGGTCAAAATTTTTCACAAAATTACATCAAGGGATGTGAACCAGGTGCTTGCATGGCTGCTCATCCAAGTGCTTGGATGACTAGAGAGCTCTTTATAAGCTAGTTGTATCATTTCAATAAGTTTGTACCTAGAGGGGTGTGCCCTGAAAATAGGCATTTACTTATATCTGATGGTCATGGAAGCCATGTGGCATTGTCAACTATAGAAGAGGCCAGGCGATTGGGGATTGATTTATTGACATTGCCAACACATACTACACACAGGTTGCAACCACTAGATGTTAGTTTCTTTGGTCCTTTTAAAGCATATTTCAGATCTGAGAGGATGCAGCGGATGTGTAATAATAAGTACCAAGAAGTCAAACGTTCAGACTTGGCAGAAATAGGTAGTAGAGCTCTCGCCAAGGCCTTGACACCTGCAAATATTCGTGATGCTTTTAGACGAACAGGTATATGGCTACTTGATCCAAATGCATTACAAAATGACATGAAATGTAGTAAACTATATATCATTGAAGAAGATGCCAACGAAGAAGCTACTGAAAATGTCACAGATGATGATACTACTGAAAACATTATGAATGTGGATGGTACTGAAAACATAATAGATGTTGATGCTACTGAAAACATACTAAGTTTGTCAAGAGATGTAGCTCCACCAGTTGGTGACAAAATAGGAGAAAATTACTTAATCGAATCAGTTGAGAATCTGTCAACAGCAAAAGAATTCCATCCAACCATTGAAACAATGGTTGTTGCTAATATAGAGATGGAGGAACCAAGTGTACAAGGAGAAAGGAAAAGTATAATGCAGACCAAATATTATGAAGTGAACCACATTGTGAATACTGGTGACCAAGGCACATCTAGCTGCAACACTGAGGCCCAAGGATTTGGAGAGGACGATCTCTCATTGCCAAGTGCACCAGAACAACCTACTTGGATGTAAGAGCATATTGCAGAGTTGGGAATTGATCAGATTGGAAACATTGAGGATGAAAGTATATCTTTACCTTCAATGCCAACGAACCTTGAGCTAGCAGACTTTGAACCAGCAAACTTTACTCATTATTATGCTGACACACAGGAAATTGAGGTCATTGATAAAGATAAAAATGAGGAAGAGACACCTAGCCATGATGTTGAAAGTGGTATATCAAATGATAGTGTTGCTGCAAATGAGAAGAAATTGGGTAAATTTTTAAGGTTACCAACACAATTTGTACGGGATCCTTCCAAAGGTAAGAGTGATGCTGCACTCCGGATAAGTCGTGCTTCACAATTGTTAACATCTGATGCTTATGTTCAGATGTTAAAAGATACACAACAAAAGAAACAAGAAATATGTGAAGGGAAACAACGTAAAAAGAAGCATATTGAGGCAAAAAAGCAAGAAAGGTTGGCAGCAAAGGAGCAAAAAAAGGAAGAGAGATTGCAACGCATTAAAGAGAGGCAAGAAAGGGATCTACAAAAGCTTGTTGAAAGATAGGAGCGCGAGAAACAACGGGAAGTATCTCGCCAAACAAAGGAATTGGAATTACAACAGAAGGAAGCCACTCGGCATCAAAGGGAGAAAGAGAAACAAGAACGAGATAACAAGTTCAACAATCCGCAGGTTTTGTTTCCCATGCATCATTCCATGCCCTTACAGAACTCCATGTTACAAGATATGTTGAATGTTCCTATCCCAGATTACCACCCTTACTTCCTTGACACCAACAGAATGCAAATAACTTCAACTCCAACTACACACCCCATTATCCCACAACCTCCTACTTCACATACAACCTTTCATACCATATCTGGTTTTCCTATTCCACCATGGGTTCATCTAGTGAACCTCTTAATGACTCCAACAACATCCGTCAATGATACAATCGTTCCTGATAGTCCAAACTCAGGGCCTTTTTGAAGGTGTGACATGGAAATTGACTAACAAACTTATAGTAATAGTTTATAGTTGGTATATTATTTTGCTCCGAATGTAATGAATATGGACGCATACAATATAAGTTTTTATGTTTTGCTCCGAATGTAATGAATATGGACACATACAGTATAAGTTTATATGTTTTGCTCCAAATGTAAGAAATATAAAGACATGCATTTTATATTAATACATTTTGCTCGAAATGTAATCGTTGTTTCAGATGCGGAAACCAAATCAGCTCGGAATTTGTTAAAGGTTTACGTTAAATTGTTGCAACTTAAAATGAACACCGTGAAATAAAAACTGAAAGACAAGGATTTATTTGAATCTTGGTGAGGTAGAAACCTCACCTCTATATGGATTAAAAACATAGAATTGTAGGTAACATTTTCCTTGAGTATTAGTAGTGTGAATACACACTGTTTCCACCCTGCTTCAACCGATCTCGACACATAAAACTGTCGTTCCAAAGTTTTCCATGCAATCTGCACATGCATGTTTAGCCATTTATTAAAAAACTGAATTTGTTTGAACACAGAGAATGAAAAAAGCATAAGGATCAAATAGATTAAAAAAAATGGCACATGAAAAAAACTACAGAGAAAAAGAAAAAAAAAAGCATACCTGTAAGGTCGTATTGTTCACTGTATAATGCTGTGAGCAATATGAACACCTCGAGCAAGGCACTGAGAAGCCACCCTTCACGCAAACCTCGCACAGGCTGTAAGCCCACTCACAAACAACCACCATTTGCAACTACAGAGAAAAAGAAAGAAAAAAATGGCTTACAAAATGGCTAAAAAACGAGTTGGATTATTTCATAAAAAAACGAGAAAACAAGTTGGATAAGATAAAGAGTTTCCAAACTACAGAGAAAAAGAAAGAAAAAAATGCGTACCTGTAAGGTCGTATTGTTCACTGAATAATGCTGTGGGCAATATGAACACCTCGAGCAAGGCACTGAGAAGCCACCCTTCACGCAAACCTCGCACTGAGAAGCCATCAAAACATCGTTCCACTCGAAATGTACATCGGCGGCAAGGGAGGCCAAAAAATCCGTACCTGCTTGGAGGAGCTAACAGTCGACGAAGAAGCCGAGTCGCAAGCACAAAAACTCCCTTTCCACGACCACGACTCGGTTTCGAATCCCTAGCCTTCGTATAGAACCGAGCATATCCACAGTGCAGGGGCGCGGTAGGTCAACCATTTCCATGGACGCTTCTCCTCCTGATAGGTACCTAAAACCTTTCCGTCTTCTTTCTCGACTCTTGCAATCTGACTGTCCAGAGGAGGAGACAGTGGGTAACGCGAACCAAGCCAAAACAGTGTGGAACGACTCCAAAACCCGCCATGGAACAGTATGTTAAATGGCGCTTCTCCTTGAGCAAAACAGTCTGAAACGACTCCAAAATGCGCCATGGAACAGTCTGGTAAATGTGGGTTGAGCAAACCAGTTTGGAAGGTGGGTAAAACACCCGCTGGTAAAGGGTGGTTGAGCATTTAATTGGGACTTATCTATTACGCACGTCAAGATGAGGAGGACAGATACTGTATCCCTCTTTTATTTCGAATTAAATGCACAACACCTATCCCGTTGTGTGAACCACTTCGGGTCTCCACCAGTAAATGTGTTTTTTTTGAGATATTTTATTTGATCGATCATATGTAAGCAAATAATATTACAATATGTTTCAAAATTAAAGGCTTAGGATAAAAAAAATGTTTATTTATAACTAGCTGTCAAATTGGTGATCCTACATGGCAAGGAATTGGCTCCATGGGCCTGCGAACTTAGGGTGTTCGCATACTGGCCCTTCTCCCCTTGCGACTACGTACGACCTTGTCAGAATCTAGAGCTTCCCCTCCCCTTTATAATTTGGAGTACTCTTTTGGCATAATTATGCCAGATATGTTGCGAAATTGATAGTGTTTTGGAGGCGTGCGAAACATTAGTATGTAAGAAAGGTTTACGCATGAACAGGGCATATGAGCATTGTGTGGGACTTGTGCAGTGTGATTTAGAAGGTTGTGTGTAGTAGTGTGTACAATGGTAGTATTATGGCATGGAGAAACTTTACGTAATGTAAGAGTATTATAGCGGTGATGCATTCTTAGCACTTGTCTGACTAGGATGGAAGAGTCGAGGTGTAAAGCAACATGTTGAAGAATATTTTGACATATTTAGCAGAAGAATCTATTTTATTAAATGATTAAGCACTGGTTAGAGAGACTCTTAGGATTCCCTATTAGTAAAGTCATGGATTGACATAAAGTTTGTTAATTCTTGAGTGTTAAAAAGGGAAGAAACGGTTATAATAAATGTTGTGGTTGTTAGTTATGTAGATTATATATACCCACCATGTCTAAAAATGAGATACAAATCAATGTGTTATTATATGCAATAATGCAGGGGCATTATTAAACTATTGTAATTACATAGTGTTTTTGCATGGACTACTGAAGTATTATGAAACACTATCTTGTTCAAATCTTATTGTATTTACAAGTTGGGTTCAAGGTAATGCAATAAGAAAGACTACTTTTGCTGGGATTTTTATCCAAAAAGGTTTTCATAAGACAAACATATGTCTATATATTGTTTAACATTTTTATATGTTGTTTGGATTTATACTTTAGTCATTTCTCTTAAACTCATGTATTGTTAATAGATCTATGGAAGTCTTAGTTGGGTCGCTGAATATTTGAACCTGTATATAGCATATATACTATGTAACTTATCAAACAAATAATCAATTATTAAGATTGAAAATTCATATTTGATGCATGGTGTACTTGTTGGGTGTAGACATAAAATCATGCACATACTACTATTTTACTATACCGCAAAGTACGTTGTTTTATGTATGGATCTTGAGTAAGAAAAGTATTCACTGTTGACACACTTCCTAGTCCATCCGCTTGATGTGATTCTTTCTATTATTTTTATCTCTCACATCTGTCACTTCTACACCCATTTCTAGTCAGGTCACAGGGATCCATGTCTGTCAGTCTTCTCACATCTATCATCAGTTGTCTCAGGACACTAACACCCAAACACTCCTGTCCAACCTAGGTGCTCATGTCCTCTTTATTTTTGTTCACATTTTTTACATTTGTGGTCAACCTTTTCGGTTTTCTTACTCCTATCCCGAGGTCGCAGTTGACATTTCGTGTCACTAGTGTCAAAATTCAAACAAGAGATCCCTATATAAACATAACATAGATACCATTATAAGGGAGAGCAATTTTATCAAGGGATATTCATCTACATACTATCAAAGGGACTAAATTTTTGGGCTTGTCTCTCTGCATACACTGCATAGAAAGGGGAAGTGTTAAATTCCATCCACACATTTTACATTATATCTATCTATAGTCCGTTATCTTGGTGCGAGGACAACCTAAGGACACAATTTTACACACACGTACATAGAACTACATGGAGTCTGAGATGTAGTGCAATGCTCAGTCATAAGTTCACTTTGTTGGGTGACCATTAGGGTTAGTCTAACTCCCCATTTTGCATCTTTTATTTTTAAGAGTTGATGTGTTTTATGGTTTTGTAGGATATTATCTATTTTGTAGGTTACCAATGAATTCAGTGATCTTCCAGTGACCAACATGTGATCAACAATGAAGGGTAGTGAAACCCTAGTGACAAAAAAAAAATCAAGTTTTGACCATCTGCGCAATCACATGCACCTATAAAAGGTTTCTGGCGCCTAGGCACCCTCGCCTGTGTCCCAATCATTCTGTGAGTTCTAGAATTCATATCGAGTGTTTCCAACATTCTTCCCATCCTGTTCATCAGTTGTTTTAGTTCGGGTATACTTTGGGATAAGTGAAAATTAGATAAGTGCCCTATTTCTCTCATTTGCCTACATAGTTACATATTTGAAGTGCTTAACATTTGTATTTTATCGTACATCATTGTAGTGACTCTGAAATTATATTTAATAACATTTAGATTTTATTAAATCATTTGGTGAAACCGTTTCTTAAAACTCCTTACCCTAGGATCACTAAACCCTAATGGCTAAAATAAGATATTCCCCTCTTAGGCAAGCTATGCATCATGTGAGTGTTAATCCTATCCTTGATGATGTTGTTGAGGCTGAATTGCTTGATCTTTATCGCTATGCCCAATTTGATGACAATGTTGAAAGATTGTTTGATGTTAATGAACACAAAGTTCCTACTAGTTTTGCCCACTCTACTCTCAACATTGTTTCTAAAGAGCAAAAAATTTCTGGATGTAATCCTTATTATGCCATAGGCACAAAGACTACTCCACCTTCTTAAATTTCTATTGAAACTCTTGATGATGCTATTATTGATTATATGTTTGGTCTTGATTATGATATTATAGATAAAAATCATGATGAAAATGTACATCTGCGTGATGTTATTTCTCATAATAGTCAAAATGAATGTAAAGTTGTATATCATACTTCTTTATTTCTCAAAATGTTTCTAAAAACTGTAAAGATACATCTCATGATAGTTCTTCTCCTACTTCACTCTATGTTGATGACTCACTAATGAAATACTTTCATGTGAAACTTTGTCTGATACTAATTATATTTCTAAGCATGAACATGTTAGTGAAGATTCTACTTCTCTTAAGACTGTTGAATGTGAATTCTCCACTCCACTCTAATCTACTTTTGAGGTTGTTTCTGATGACATTCATGATGATTCTTCCATTCCTACTAGCTCACCTCTTCCAGTTTCTTCTGATACTCTTGCTTGCATTCTGGTTACTATTCCATGTTCTTCTCCACCTCTTTCCTCTTCTTCCTCTCTTGATGATATACATGTTGCTTATTTCAATTCGTGCAACTCTGTATGGGATGGCAGAAGCTCTTCATTTCTTCTGCATATACATGTTTTTTTCCTGATAGTGCATGGTTTGTATAGTTCTACTAAACTTCCTATCTCACTTGAATATGCCTATGAACAGGGTCATAATGTAAAGCTAGCAACGAGTCTATCAATGAACATAGCACATCTGGCTATGATTCATTTCACATCCCATCTTATCACGTTGAAAAACATCAATTATCAATGTTACAAAACCACCATAAATGTCGGGGGCATATGCCTTCCTCTCTCCAGCTTTTATTGGTGGTGCTAACTGCCACATCTACGACTCGCTGGACAGAATAATACCCTCAAGTGTGCTGCCCCACAGGGCACACATTGATATAATCCTCGATACATCCTTCATCATGCATCTTACACTTTGATCAATGGCCAAAGTCCATGTCATCTGCACCAGGGGAAACAAGACATTTATTCCTCCTAATCTGTCCTTGATCAACCATAAAAGCCCATACTCGGTATTCATGAATAAAGCTTGCACCCATACATATGGCATCATGGGGGCACATCCTGAGTCAAAAAAACACATTTTATTTACATGCATTACCAACCTTACATAGCTCGGCTTCTCCTGAGAACTGATCATACATTCTCACTATGAGTTTATTCTCTCAGATGCATTTTCCAGCTCTAATTTATCACTATTCCCTCCATAACATTGATATGACCTCTATATAATGACCCCTAGCCCCATACAATCAAGCTTCATTCGTAGAGATAGTGATTATCCAGTCAACCAACAAAACATTCGCAAACTTAATTTTCAGTTCGCTTAAAAAATCTCTCAACTTTCCTCAATCAGTTCGTGGCATACTAATTTGGTTTCTCTTCAATATCGCAATGTACATACCTAGACTCATCATATGTGGAATTACATTATGATGGCTTGAGGGTCCTTATACCCAATACGTCCTCCTCTATACACTATAGTATAAGTCCCTCATATTATTATAATAGCTTTTAACACACACCACGTGACTCTCATGACATACACCATGATGACCTTTCAAGTGACGACATACCTATGATAAGGTGACAATAACTTTGAAACCTCTTATACAAGATGCACCTTATTACTGAGCTACCCTACATGGCACATTGAAGCTAGTGATAAGCTTCTTATTACAAATAGGAATTTATGTACATCTTGCGTTGATTGATGCTCCAAATGCGTCAATATGCCCTGATCCAAGCTAATTTGGAAGTTTTGTGTCTTTATGGGATCCATCTAGAGAGATTTCTAACTGTCTTTCCACATAATGTAGCCACAAGTTCATCTAAATGCCTCATCATGGTAATGGGGGGTATATGAGATGTGCGTGTAGTTATAGGTCGAATGAAGGTATACATCAATGTAAGCAATAAAATATATCTCTTTCTTATAGCGTAACCACAATTTGTTCTGAAACCCATTTGCACACCACCTCTCGCATAATGTAGTAATCATCGATATATTATGGGGTACATCCACCACTCTCACTATGTATCGTAGGCCGACACAGTCTAGAATATCCCACTCAAAGTGTTCATGATAGTTCCCAAATTTTCAACAATGCCACTCAAGTGTATACGACCACCACTCTACCAACTCCCTCGATTTGTGGGGTAGGGGTCCCTTTGCATGAAGTACATAGGTAGGAATATTAATATCGTGATCCATTAACACCTCAAAGTATGTTTCCCTTCAAAATTTGTTTTCTTAGTGTAAATAGTCATGGAATTCTACATCTAGTAGTTCACATTCTAAAGTATCGATTTTGACCTCCTGGGAATTCACCAGCATCTAGGAGCAAGATTTGTGTGCCTAAGTTTGTGGGCGCCATAGTTCCTAGAATTAGTATGATGAAATTTTTAATGACATTAATGGCCTTAGAAGCATACCTCTAGTGCATAGATTTGAACATGTCCGCAATGTGTACGCAAACGCTTTGTCATTTGTGCACTCCCATCGACCTGTGCAAGTATCTTTCATCATCGTCTTCTTCTTTGATAACACGTACCGATCGTCCTTGTGTCCATAATCTTGTAATGCTACGACCACCGCCACTTTGTGTTAACCTAGGGTCAACCTAGTTGCTATCCAAATATAAAATCTAATTGTGTAATCGGCTCAAAAGAACTTGAATTGCATGATCTGCCCTAATCAATAATATTGGATTCGACTCCACACATCAATATTCAATTCTTACGAATCAATTTCGTATTCTTTTTGTCACTCCATCTCCTTTACTGTCGAGGTTTTCTATCTACGTAGAAAATGTCTGTCCAACTTCAAGTACATGTATGACATGTACTTTGGTCATATCTTGAGAGTGACTAATGTATTTATGCAAATCCCGTGTGTGGGAAACTTTGAATGGCTTATGTGAAAATGCCCCTTCTGGATCATGTTTGTTTTCATTCCACATTGCTATATGCCAATCTAAGACATTTTGGTTTTGGTATCCACTCAATTTGTGTACATATTAATTGGATTATCCATGTTTTCTTCTCAATTTTCCCTAATTTTCCCTAGCTCTACTTCTTTGCTCAACATTCGCTGGTGAATACTTCTTATCACTTCGCTTTTAACTTTAAAGAGGCGCCTATAATAGGTATTACCCTAAGTCAATTCTTTTTTATAACATTCTATCCTTGTATCACTACACACTCTTAATTACATTTTTGGTGGGATAAATCTACTGCTGTTGTCATCTTGTCGACACCTAAATTCTGCTTCTTGTATTCTGCGTATTTTCCGTATTCTATACAATTTTCTTTCATTCTTGCGAGTTTTCATTATAATTACGTGGCTTTTGTCACTAATTATTCTAATGTTTCATATCACTTTGGTCAATAACAGTGCTTTGTCTCCTTCATCACACGTCTTTTCGCCTCTCAGGATGCCACTTCAGTGACGATTTTTCCTTCAAAATCCTCTTCAGTACCACGTAATTAACAATTTTCTCCATTAAGCCTATCGTTGCCTTGTGTTTTGGTCAATATACCACGTACTATTGACTCAAACTTCCCTCTTATAACAACTCACGGGTACCCCACTTCCTTCCACAACGTTTTCAAAAAGCTTCTTTTATTCTTTTGTGCTACGGGTATTCCCCCTATGCTGACCATGTTTCTTGTTTTTATTAGAGGCTTCACAGGATGCCCTTAATGGGTTTTTATTTTACCCCTCGTGATTATCCATTGAATTTCCTAATCATGATTAGATAGGCTGAATTTTATTTTTTATTTTAGTCCCACATGCACCATTATACTAGTTTTTATGTAAAGTTATATATTTTTAATCTAGGACTCCATTCACATATCCTGGTAACTCCTTGAGATGTAGTGCATTGAATCTTTGTTTCTCCTATAAGGTAATATATAATTTAATAGCCAAGTTCAAGGTCCTAGCCATCTAAACCTTTATCAAGGTTCCTAGATGTTTCCATTTTCTATCATAGAGAAAATGTGATCTCCAATATGGAGAGGCCATTTTATTTTGATGTGGCCGTTTGTACCACAGCTATTCTGATTGCCTTCTCTAGGTCTATCTTAGGCTTATATGAGTTACAGTAAGCATTTTAGGAACCTTTTTCTCAGTCTAGATTTCTCTAATTTGTATTCAATCTCTCAGTGAATCATTTCATTCAGCTTCAAAATGTTATTGTCCCACTCTTAAGACTGGGAAGTACTTAACTCTAGATGGGACCATGAATTCTAGTCCATAAACTAATCTGAATGAAGTCATGTAATTTGCTATGTAAAGGTTTAGGGTGCTTCATTTGGCATGCCCGGTATAGACACCTATCCCATTGCATGCAATTTTGCAATCTTATTGCCAAACTTACACACAAAGTCACTCTCATTCTTACTAATTTCATCTATAATTAGTTTCAAGTTTCCGCTAGATTAATTTCAACGTTTCTCACCACTTTGTTAAAATTAACAAGCACTTTGTTGAGTACTTTCAAACTATTTTCGCATTCAGGATGTCAAAGGTTTAGAGTAATTTTCAAAGTTTTGTAGATCAATTTTCAAGCTAGGTAGTTGTTTCAACTAGATTAGTAGTAGAAGTTGTGTTTTTATGTTCTTTGCAAGATATAAGGAGGCGAAGCCCTGTCAAAATTTCCTCAAAATGCCAAAGTTTTGATCTTTTTCAAGAAATCCTCTTCAAAACGTAGATTTTGATCACCTACAGGAAAGAGTGTGCTTGTGCATCAAAAAGTGTGCATGTGCATCAAAGAGTGTGTTTGTGCATCACTGGGTGCACCTGTGCAACACTAGAGTTTATCTCTTGTGTGTAACTTGCACCTGCACATCAAAGAGTGCACCCACGCCTCACTGGACATGCCCATGCATAATTAATTATGTAAAAATTGACAGAGGTGCGCTTGTCCACTACTATGTGCGCCTGTGCACTATCGTGTGTGCATGTGCACTACTTTGTGCACCCATGCTCTACAGAGTTCACCCATGCACTAAAGAGTGCGTCTATGCACTAAGGTAAAATTTCCTCAAACTTTAAAATTTCAATTTCTGTGTTTTTAGGATTGTTGTCATTTTTTAAGGGCTTTTAATTGTTGTTTTTGTCAATTTACTGATTTTAGAGCAATATTCCTAACAAAATTGTCTTAGGGTTTGATAAAGGATTTTTTGATTAAATTAGCTTAGGGTTTGATGAGTGATTATGTTTTCATACTTTATTTGAGTTTGAAATAGGGTTGTGTATGCTCTTCTCTTGCACCTAGTGTGATCTTGAGAATCAAAAGCACCTCTAAACCACTTTTTGATTCTTGGGAGTAAGTAGGAACAATCATCATTCATTTTGTGCTTAAGGGAATAAACTTTCATTTTTTGACATGTACTTAATCTTTTAGTTTAAGAGCTTTTTCACTTGATAAATAACCAAGGCTAAAATTTGTGTATGCTCTTCCCTTTCACTTAGTGTGATCTTGGGAATGAAAAGAAATTTTAGTCTTTCATTAAGAAAAACTTGGATTGATTGGGAATAAACCTTGTTTTTGAAAAGTTTGATGGTAGTTAGTTGATTTACAAGTCTTTTCATTGCTATCTTTCTATGATATTATGAATCTTTTCTAACTACTAACCACTTGTGTGAAGGACATAAAACACTTGTCAAAGAAATAAGGGCTCTCTTCAAACCAAATTCTAGCATTCACGTGTGTTGTAGGTTGCCAACGATGGTCTAAACCAAACTACTTAATCTGAAAGATAAAAAACACACTAACACACAAATTCGAAACACCGTATTGCAAGTTTTGGTTAAGAGCTACGACTCATCCGCTTAACTAGGACATAACCCCTTTGGCATAAACCTTAAGCTATAACAATGGGGGTGGTCATAGGAACCCTAAAATAGTTCACGCAAGAGGAAACCTTGTGAATGAAATAGGAAAGTGATCCAACTACCCACTTGATTAGTACACTTTGGTAAGATTAGAGTCAAAGTTATTTCCATTGTAACCCGAGTGATAATACAATTGAACGCACTAGTTGCTCATTATATTAGAAGGGAGTAAAGTAAAGTTGAGATACTCCAAGATTAGTCAATGTGAATTTCTTGGTAAATCAAGCTTGTAGAAGTAAACTTGTGACATATAGAGAGAGAACCACCTAGGAAGATTTTTGGCTTGAAGCCATTTGTTTTTGACATCGTATTCTATAGAGCTCTCACAAATTTTCTACTTTGTTAGATTCAAAATCTTGTTTTTTCGAATAAGGGAAAGAATCTCTTAAAGTTGAAACCGCATGATATTTCATCATGAAATCTATTTAGTGTTACTTTGATCTAGTTTTTCACTTGTCCTAAGACAAGGTGAAACTCTCCCAAAGTTGCACCCTGTATTTTTCACCACCACTTGGTTTACACATTTGCTTTCTTGTTACCAATTTTGGGACAAAAGGAAACAACATATGCGGATACAACTTGATCATATTATGTGTCCACCACTTTTGTATTCTACTTGCACAACTCAGTTGCAATGCTGGAGTGCAAGTTTTGAAAGTGTGCATGGTACGTACTCATGATCTAGTAGGCCCTCATTATCTCAAAAACCCATATTTGAGACTTACTATCATTTTTAGTTAGGTGGTATCATCATTTTCTTCTTTAGAATTGTTATGCTGCCCACATTATATCTATACAATTATGATATTTACATCTTGTTTCCATTGTGAAACTTAGTTTAAATCTCTCTATTGTATCCTTATGCTAGTCACACACTTAATAATTCCTTGATATACTTAGAGGTAGTTTGTACATCCTAACTTTGTCTTGAGTTTTGTAAGTGTTGAGGTTACTTTGTTAGCATTGCTATAACACCATTTTGATACTAAAATATTTTTTTCTCATAAAGTTTGATTATGTGTCCAAATAACGTTGTTATGCTACTCACATTTGTATCTTCCATTTTACAAAACTTAGACTTTGTTAGTGTTTAGAAACTGGGTTTTAGTATACCTTGTTAGAAGGTCACATCAACACTTTCTTAGCATTTAGGTCTTGTTTGTTTCAAACTTGACCTGACTGGTGATATTGTGTTGTCACTATTGGTTTCAAACCTATCTTAAGTAAACATACGGAGTAAACTATTTATTGGGACTGAATTTTGAGTATTATACATCATTGTATTGTTTTAAATAACTCGTGCCATATTTTACCTTGCTAGGGTAGGATATTTTTCATTCTTTGGTTCTTAAGTTCACATTGACCTATTCATTTTGTGGCTATTCTATAGTCACCTTGTTTTGATGACTTAACGTCATTACACTGCAAAAATTTGACTAAAGTCACTTTTTAGTAAACCTTAGTGGAGGTCTTTCACGTTGTACCTCCTATTTCGAGTATGCCTACTACGAGAATGAGATCCTGAAGATTAGAAGCCAATATATTTGGAGGTGACAACCCTCTTTTAGAGGATAATCTCATGGTTGACCATAGTGGTGGAGAGGAAGATTCTCCTCGTATGAATATAGAGTGTTACCTTGCTAATTTTGATGATTACATTTATCAAAACAAACATGAGGTTCTTACGTGTGTTATGGAACTAAGAGCTAAGTTACCTTCCACAACAGACCCTTCTCTCATTACCGAAATGATTCGTGGAGAAGAAGAAGTAGAATGACCTCATCGTACTGTTAATGAAATATTAAACCCAGGTCATGCCTCTACTTTTGCACGATAGAATCATGAGGAGCCACCTTTTGAAAATGACAGAGATTATCGAGTAACTGTTATTGGAGTACGTTGTGAAGATAACGAGGAACATGTTCATCATACACAACCACCCCCTAACGAATATCGTAATGAAGTCCCTATTCGAGAGGTGATATTAGAACAACAGTTACAAGCCCTCACTCGCTAATTGGCAAGTTTGGATTCACATATACAAAAGGAAAAACCACAAGTTTTGAAACAAGCTATACCAAAGGCAAAACCTAAAGCTTCGTTTCATAAGTTCCCAATATACACTCCTCAACATGAGACACAAAGAGACCCTTATGAAGAAATTCTAGCAGAGAATAGGGGAGGGAATACACCTAGATTTAATCCTACGTATAAACCTACGCCACCCACACAAGATCCACTCTTCAATCAAGAGTGGTACACTATGAAGAACGTTCTTCTAGCATTACAAGAAGGCAAAACTGGTAACAATAAGAAATACACGTTTGATGAGTTGTGCCCTTATCCATTTGATAGGGACATGTTGCAGGTACCTTTCCCACTACACTTTGATTTTCCAAAATTTGACAAGTATAAGGGAAAAGGTGACCCTCATGACCATATTAAATATTTGTATATGGCATACCAAGAGGTTTTAACGACAATTATCTTATACACCTCTTCCCACGAAGTTTAGGAGGACATGCGTTATAGTGGTTTTGCACATCCCCAAAGGATCTCTATCTACATGGCCGAAATTAGATGAACATTTTGTAAATCACTTTTCTTTTAATATAAAGAGTGACATTACCATGTTAGATATGTGCAATGCAAAACAATGAAACAACGAAAAACTTTACTGCTTTCCTACAAAGATGGAGAGGGTTAGCTAGCTGCTTCCCTTGTTCCATTCTTGAAAAACAATTGATAAGTATATTTGTTCCCAACCTCCATCCAGAAAATATGTTCCACTTACAAATGCATTGTGGCAACACGTTCAAAGAGGTAATCAAAAAAGGAAGTCAAATTGAAAAGCGTTGTTAGCTAGGGGGACTCTAAAACCTTTCTCCTGCAATCATAGTGATTCCAAATCTAACGACAAGCCAAAGTTTTTTCATAATAAGAACAAAAACGTCGTCAATGATGGGATAGTAGACTCTAAGTGAGTACAAGCCATTTAGAACCACGTGCCTTTGAAGCTTGCAAAGGGAAATCCACATACGGAATATAAACGTCATACTTTCACACCTATATCTAAATCAATATCGTCTATACTAAAGTCGTTAGAGGTTGTAAACATGGTTAAGTACCCTGAAATACAACCCTATGAGGAGGATACACCTAAACTATCATGGTTTAGGGATAATTAATTTTGTGGATTTCACTGCGTAAAGGGTCACAAAACTGACAAGTGTTTAAAATTATTACACTACATTCAAGACCTAGTTGATGATGGTGATATAGAAGTATACTATGCTATTGCTGCCAAGTCTCCAAATGAAAACTTAGGGATCTTCAAAGAGCCTTTTCCCAATCATGAAGGAAAGAAAAAGTCAGATCAGGGATAGTCGTCTTAGAATAAGAATGCTAATTATGTGTCCAACAAAGTCCATTTTGTTGCCTTGATAGGTTGTGTTGATCCACTCGTTGAGCAGATCAATACGATTAGAATTAAAACAAGAGAGTGCATCGTGGCAACATGATGAGCTCACCTTGTTATCTTAGAACCTACTCCACCTCCTCCTTAAGAGATTCATTATGATGTGCTAGATCAACAAGATAATATTACAACTAGGATTTCAATCTTAGACCTTATAAATATTTCTAACGTCCATAAGGATATACTTTGAAAAACCTTACAAGGATCAAAAGTATCTATTGATGTTGACCCAATGCATTTATAGGCCACGACAACACAAATTTCTCCTACAAAACACATAACCTTAATTCTGATAGACTCTTTAACTTAAAATCCCTCCCATAACCTACCCTTACACATTGTGGTAATAATCAAATGTAAGAAGCTCAAGAGAGTGCTTGTGGATGGTAGATCAGGTCTCAACATTTTTACTCTTAAACTAGTTCGTCAATTAGGCTGTACAAAGGCTGATTTGGAGACAAAGGTCACCACCATAAAGGCATATGACAATGAAGAAAGAAAATCAACTAGAATGATCACTTTCTCATTAGAAGCTGGTCCCATAACCCATGATTTGGAGTTTCATGTCTTGGACCTAGAGCTCCCTTACAACATCTTTCTCAATCGCCCATGGATTGATGCTATGCATGCCATGCCATCAATGTATCATTAATGCCTAAATTTGCAGCACGAAGGACATGCACTTACTATACAAGGGGAACCCCAACCATTTTATCATTGCAGAGCATTGTCATATTTTTTTCCCGCCATCTATGAGTATCCCTCTACAAAGATTATTATTCTTGTTCAGTCCCATGCCCTTGATTCACGAGTGGCTCCAAACACCCTGACTCCCAGTGATAATAATGTGTCTACATCGGAATCTCCTTTTGCAATGTGGGAGATGAAATTCGTCGGTAACAACTGTGGAGAGTATAATCTTCATTAGGCCCTCATGGTTCAAATCATTCTGCTATCAACCCAAACATGTGGTAGACTGTGCTATAAATTCCAAAGATCAAGGGATAACTGCCCTTTCAACAATTTCACTTCAGGTGGCTTGCTAGAATATGAAAGAATCCTCAACGATATTATATTTCACCCTCAAGGTGCTGAAATGGCTTTATGTTACAAGTCATCTAGGTATGTTATTCCTAACAGAATCATGCTTACTATGAGATATCAAGGACGTGGTTACAGGCGCCAAGAACAAGTTCCATTAGAAGATCTTTTAATACCTCATCATATAATGGGTAAATCGGATATTGACGGTCATTTGTATGAGTCTCACCCTTCAGATAACGATTATGTTTCTTCTGAGAGTAAGGATAGTTTGTTCGAAAATGAAAGCAAAATAGATTCCCGGTGTAGTCTTTATGAAGACATCGCCTTTACGAACCTATTCTCTATAACAGTTATCCTTACCATAACCCCTGTTACACTCGCCGTATCCCCTATAACTCAGACATTAAACCTCATCTACCCATCACTTGTGAATTGTGATAAAAAAACAACACGTACCTATTGATGTGTTTCAGAATGACGAGGCTATTGATGAGTTCCTGGGAATTAGAGATACCATTCTAAGGAATGATCGCAAGAAAGGATTCTCCATTCAGCTCAACGTATGCACGTACTTCGAAGATGACGCATAATTGTGTGGACACCTAAGTAAAAAAGTGAGCAAGGGAAAGATTCCTACATAAAAGCCTTGTGGAAAGAAAAAGGGGAAGTCCTATAGCAAAAACCTCTTCGAGGCGCTTGTGGACAAACAAGCAGAACGACATATTGAAAAGATAGTGTACCCATATAAAGATGGGGATCTCCCTAGACCACCTTTGGTAGAGGAGGATTTCAATCTCCCTCTTGATCCTACATACATGGAGGAGAAGTCAAAGCTACTAGTGGAAGATATAATAGATGTTAACATTGACACAAAGGAACTACCTAAAATAGTTAAGTTTGGAGCTTCACTCTCAGCTCAAGATTAGAAAACATTTACAAGACTTTTGAGAGAGTATGCAGATATCTTCACTTGGTTTTACACAGACATGACAAGACTTGATCCGGCATCAGTAGTGCACAATCTTGTTGTGCACCTGTACGCCAAGCCCATCAAATAAAATCTCTAAAATATGCATCCTCGCGTCGCCTTACTGGTAAAGGCAAAGCTAGAAAGGTTATTAGAAGTAGGCTTCATC
The DNA here is from genome assembly GCA_019776745.2 of Taxus chinensis. Classification (NCBI taxonomy): domain Eukaryota; kingdom Viridiplantae; phylum Streptophyta; class Pinopsida; order Cupressales; family Taxaceae; genus Taxus; species Taxus chinensis. Next base: position 181,268,888 of record CM034148.1, read on the forward strand.
AGGCCTATCGACTACTCAGAGTGGATTTCTACACACTCTTAATGCATCATTATAAAAAAATCTATTGCTTTATATCTATTCCCCTTAATGACCTAATCTGGGGGGAAAAAACAAAAAATATCTCCATGAGTAATCTATCGTATACATGCAATCTCAAAACAAGCATTCAATATTCGAATCAAGTCAATCAATTGCTAAAAGTATCACCTGATTATTCCTCCTAGATGACCTAACCTAGGAGTTACATCAGTACTTTCCCAAATGACCTAAAACGGGAAATCACTTTTACATTTTCTATTGCTTCCACATGACCTAACATGGAAGCCATCTACAACTATATGTATTGCGACATCCATGGAGTGGGTGGAATGAGACATCATTGCCTTTCCTATACTTCTCCTATATGGGTTATTCAACATGGATTAAAATGGATAGAAATGGAATGAAATTTGGTCTTTGTCCATCTGCAGTGGCTGGACCTTTTTGAGGATGTATTCATAGTTGGAGGGTAAAACTAGATCTCTCTCCCTGACACTCTTCCTCTGGCAGTAGGATGCCCAAATCCTTTAATTTTTCAAACATACAAAATTGGCTTGGGAATTGATCACTCCCTACCCCTTCGAATCTCCATCAACAACAAATTCGAAATTTCCAAATCACTTGAAATCAAATTGTCAATTTATCCAAGTGCTCCTTAACATGGTTTTCCATCTCTATTTAAGCCACATGGGTTGACATGTTGATCCATAGTCTGCCACACTATATGTTCTCACATACTGCATGTACTTCTGTAATAAGACTTCTCCGAAATTCTCATAGGTATGTTCTTTACTTCCTTTACACTACTTGAATTTCATTCAAATTGCAAAAAGGGGGGGGCGGTAAATGTAGACATAAAATCATGCACATACTACTATTTTACTATACCACCAAATATGTTGTTTTATGTATGGATCTTGAGTAAGAAAAGTATTCACTAGTGACACACTTCCTAGTCCATCCGCTCGCTTTGATTCTTTATATTGTTTTTATCTCGCACATATGTCACTTCTACACCCATTTCTGGTCGGGTCATAGGGATCCCTGTCTGTCAGTCTTCTCACATTTATCATCAGTTGTCTCAGGACACTAATGCCTATGGCTAGACACTAGCACCCAGACGCTCCTTTCTAACTTGGGAGCTCCTGGCCTCTTTGTTTTTGTTCACATTTTTGACATTTGTGGTCAGCCTTTTCGGTTTTCTTAATCCTATCCTGAGGACCTAGTCAGCATGTCGTGTCACTAATGTTGAAATTCAAACAAGAGATCCCTATATAAACACAACATACATACCATTATAAGGGTAGGAATTTTTTTATCAAGGGTTATCTATTTACATACTATTAAAGGGAATGCATTTTTGGGTTTGTTACTTTGCATACACTGCATAGAAAGGGGAAGTGTTGAATTCCATCCACACATTTTGCATTATATCTAGCTAGAACCCACTATCTTGACGTCATTGGCGTGAGGGAAACCCATAAACACAATTCTACACACATGCACATAAACAACATGGAGTTTGAGATGCAGTACAATGCTCGGTCATAAGATCACTCTATCGAGTGACCATTAGGGTCAGTCTGACTCCCTATTTTACATCGTTTCTTTGTAAGAGTTAATGTGTTTTAGGGTTTTGTAGGATATTATCTATTTTGCAGGTTCCCAAAAAATTTGGTGATCTTCCAGTGACCAATAAGTGATAAAAAATGAAGGATAGTGAAACCCTAGTGACACCAAAAAATCAAGTTCTAGCCATCTACACAGTCATAGATGCCTACAAAAGGTCTATGGTGTCTAAGCACCCTTGCCCCTACCCAAGCGCCCATTTCCTGGCCGTTCTGCGAGTTCCAAAATTCATATCGAGAATTTCCAACATTCTTCCCATCCTGTTCATTAGTTGTTTCAATTCATGTATACTTTGGGATAAGTGAAAATAAATAAGTTCCCTATTTCTCTCATTTTCCTACATAGTTACATCTTTGAAGTGCTTAACATTTGTATTTTATTGTACATCCTTGTAGTGACTCTGAAATTAGATTTAACAATATTTAGATTTTATTAAATCATTGGGTTATATATACTCTGGGCATATGTATCACGTGTCAAATTTATTACATGCTACTAGAAATGCAAAGGAATAAGAAATTTTCAAGTAGGAGAATCCAAGTTCACAAACAATTTGCATCAACCAAAAAAAGTAAAGCAATTGTTTTGCATGTTTTCATTGTTGTTGTGTTTGGGACATCTCTGTAGGAGTTACAAAAGGTTTGTGGTATCTTCTACAATTCATAACATCTTTAAAAAGTTGGAGCAAGTTAATATTTTACTTGTACACTAGAGAATTACGTTTGTTAACAAAAAAGGCTATGTGAAAAAATCATAAGATCAAAATCAATTGTGACATCTCCACACTATGCATATAACCTGAGAAGACCGATGTAGTTCCTTGGATGGTTGGTGCGATACTTGAGTACTTGGAAAAAAACCAAGGAGACTTCAAGTAGTTAACTTTATGTCACTTTTTGTCTTCATGCATTATATCATGTACTTCACATCTAGAGGCCTACATTATCACCTGATATTTATCATGGTAGTACAACTCTACCATTGAAATTGTGGAGCTATTTGAGTTTAAATAAGAATTGATCTATTTTTATTGCTTAGGGAAAAATTTAATGATCTAATCGATCTTCATCCAATGAAGGAAACTTTATGGGAGTATATGGAGATCTAATGCATTTTGCGGAATATTTTCAAGGTAGTTTTACTTGCAAAAGGCATCTTTATTCTCCCCCTAAAGTCACTATGAAATATAGATATAGAAGGGAGATGAAAGCATGTAAGTTAGCCTATGATTCAAGTTCCATAAGGTGATCAAACCTTCACATGTCAAGTAGTTGAGACAAGTGAGGTTCAATAGAAGAGTTATAAAGTCTACAAGCCTCAGACATGTCATAGATTAAGATTCTTAGAATAATTCTTTCAGAGTCTTGACATAAGGCTATCATTGGAGAGAAATTTCATTATTCCTAAGTTTGTGTAGTGCCCCATATTTGCACGACCAAAACCAAACCTAAACACCTAAAATTCATGATATATATTTTAAAACATATTATATTACGGTTAATTTAAATTTCCCTAAGGTTACCGTATTAAGGTACACCCTTAGTCCACATTTACTTTATTTAATTTAATTTCTAATTTAATATTTAATTCCCCCCTATTAATTATTTCAAATACACCCCTTTTAAAACATCCATTAATTTAACAATATCATAAAAACCATATTATTTTAATTCAATTCCCACCATGACCCTAGTTTAATTCCCTAGGCACACCATTAATCTATTTTACCTCATTTCGAGTTAAAAACCCATTCCCATAACTTTAAAGTTATGAGGACTTAATATCCACCCTTGGATTAAAAAAATCTAAGCCCTAGATCCTTGGTCATTCTGAAAAGCCCTAATTTTCCTTAAGGAACTTTTTTATAACTTTTGTCTTTTGTTTATTCTCCCTTTTCATTTTCACAGGTAGGGTTTGGGAGAAGAATATAGGGGAAGGGAGAAACCATAGAGGCAATATTGGTGCATCTTCTTATGGAGGAGGGCTTTTCCCCTATTTTGATAATTTTGGGGTTATTTCCCCCATCTAGGGTTTTATTATTTCTTTCTTTTTTATGGGAAAACAACCAGAGATTTTGTAGTTATTCATATGTTTATATATATTTTTAGTTATATATGTGTATACACACATATATATACCTATTTATTTTAAATAAACAAATTCATATAGTGATTAAAAGTTGACCCCTATGCAAGAATGGCGGCCCAATTTCATGGTGGCCACGAGGAAGGAGTGGTGGCGGGTTTGTGTGGAGGAGGGGTGGCACGAGGTCCTAGGGGGGTCTGCGAGGGGGAGGGCGGTGAGAGGCGATGGCATAAGGCCGTGACAGAGTTATGTGGTGAGGGTAGAGTGGTGTGTCCACGGCCACAGCACTCTAAGTTCAAATAAATGGTGGGGGGGGGGGGCGACATATCTAATCCCTCCACCCACCCCCCCCCCCCCCCCCCCCCCCCCCCCAAATTTGTGCCTTAATATTTTTCATACTCACAGTTGAAACTATTTCGGCTCATCTGAATACATTTCAAAAAGATTATATATATATTTGTTTAAAATATATTAACACACACACACACACCCACACACCCACCCACACACACACACACACACACACACACACACACACACATTAAGGGACATTCAATAATCAGGGGTTTCAAAATAAACTGTGATTATAAACTTTGGGTTTCCCCCATTTTCACATAGTGAGGTATATATTATAGTATACGGGTGGAATATGTTTATTTTATGGTTTGAATGCTTGTCCAATGATAATAAAGAGGAGATTACCATGAAAATTATGTTTATTATAATCTCCCTAATTCTCATTTTCCTTCAAGGGAATACACATTCATAAAATAAAATAAAAGGGGAAATAATTTCAAGAGATAGATTTAAAGCATTCAACCATTTGAACACAAAATGCAAGGGATTTAAATTAAGAGAAACCTTTTACCAATATGTTTTATTGATTTTCCTATACCAATATGTTTCTTGAAAAATGAAGAGGGAAATTTTATCTAAATTTACAACATACTTAAATAAATTTCACTCTCAAAGTTTATAAAAATAAGTGAGCAAGAATCTTAACAATATAATCTTCCTTTTTAGACAAACTAAAATCTCTACTAGCACTTTACATTTTACTGCTATGAGATGCTTATAAGGGCACACAAAAAATACTTTCTTCATTTCCATAACTCATACAAGTAATATCATCCTTTGATAAACACAATGAATACTAAGTAAGAGACTCTTTTCTCTCAATGCAATAGGTAAACAAATAGAACAAAGGTAACCGAGTCCATGTGCTAAACATGCATTCATTTCTTCAAATCTTATATTCAACACAAATGATAATTCAACCTTCCCAACCCATGGCCAAAGCCTTAAAATATGTCTTTCAATGAATGCAGGCATACACACAAACTTCCTTAAAATAAGATTTATAAACATGCTAAAAAACAAGGATAGGAGTTTATTACAACATGAAGGAGTCAAGATTACAATATGGCAATATTCCTTCTCAAAGAGAGGATACCATGACTCAACATATTCAAGTGCAAGATACAAGCTTCATCCCATGATAGCAGACAACTTTACAACAATTAAAACATCATTACAAAAGTAAATAAAAATCAAGAGAATAAGCCTCCCCAAAATGAGGAACAACATGTCAAAATTTCCAACTTTTCTTCTCCAAAATCTAAGCCAAATCTACAAGTTTTCCACTCCAAGATAGTTTTCAATGCAAAAAGAACCAAATAACATCATCACATCCCATCTCCAACAAATGGAGGACATGCTAGCCTCTCTCCAAGCCCATGAGAGAGAGAGAGTAACAAGCCTCAAGAATGCACAAGTAAAGGGAAGCAATGGTGACAAATCACACCCACAAATTTTTAACACACCATGAAAAAATAAACAACACTTATCACATGAGGAAAAAATCTTTGTTTTCCTCCAATGGGAAGAGTGACAAGAAGCCCATAACCCAAAATGTCAACCAACCATTTGAACACTATAAAAATATCCAACATGCCCTCCTTATCTCTCCATTCAAAAATACCCTCCTTATGACTCCATCCCAAACACCAAGCCTCCTCCTTGGAAGGATTTTCAAACCATACATGGTTTCCTTTCCAAGGATGGAGAAGGAGGTTAAAACCATATGAACAATCCTTCTACCATATCAAACCATATGAGGGGAGGAATAAAAACATGGAACATCATGGCTTTCCCATTAAGCCATTTGGTGTAAGAGGGGTCTTCCTCCCACTTCCCAACCAATTCCAAAATCAACCATTAAAGTAGGATGTATGGAGAAAAAGAATGAAACAAGAACACAAAACACTTCCACAACAAACATGCAACATACAAGATTCAAGTAATCATTCTTTCTTTTCCACATTATACTATAGAAACAAAAAACAAGAGGTAAGAAACCTACCTCCAATAAGCAAATCCAACTTCAAGCACACCAAGCTCCTCCGAGCTCTAAGAGGAGGAGTATAAAAAGAAGAATGAGTCATCAATCCTCATAATTGAGAGGGTGACATGTGTCACCCATCTCATCTCCCAACAAAATATTCCCAAAATCACAAAAAGCATAGAACAAAACCCATTTAGGAGGTAATCTCCCAAATTCCCTAAAATGCTAATAATCCAACACCCTTCATCTTTTAAGAAAACACAAAAAACAACTATCCTTACAAGATGGTGACATGAGAGGGGTCAAATGGGAGGGAAAATCCCATTTGACCTTGAAAAGAGACCCCCTACCCATAGGTAGGGTTTAAGGGGTCTATTTCCATGTAAGTAAGACACCCAAAGCGAAACAAAGCCCTTTAATTTCCATATTTAGCCCAAATTTGAGATTGGGTAAAGTGGCACAAGGGTAGAGGTGGTGGGGCCCGCCCAAATTATAATTAGGTAGTCCCAAACCACTAACAATAAATTAATTAGCTTAAAACACAATTAACACATGTAGGGACCATTAGGTCCCTAAACTAGCTCATCACAAGACTAAAACAAATTACAATTAACATAATCACAATTAGGAATCACCCATGGTGTCCAAACATGAATATGCCACAAACACACAAGGCTACACATAATCATGTATGGCTAAAGGAGTCGGCCTAGTCGGCTGCTTGTGCAACTTTAGGTGCTACCTCGAAACCCACATTCTCTTTTGTGCCCTGTAATCTACACACTCAATTCAAACATTAAACATACATGCTCGATAAATAATAAATTAGAGAAAAAAAATCAAATATAAAGATAACCAAATCAATCATGGACATTCATTCCAACTATACAAAAATCGATAATTATTTCACTTATGATTGACAATCCAAATCCAGAAAGTAAACAACATCCAAATGAGATAACCATCCAAAATTTCACATATGCTTGTATAATAGCTCAAAACATAAAATTCATCCAAGTTATTCCATGATAACATCCAAAGAAGGATCATCATAATTACTGGTCACAATATGAAATAGATTCGTCATTCATCCATCATATATCTAGTAAAATCCATATAAGTTGCATCCTATTAGTATCCATAATAGTGTGGGTATTATAAACTAGCAATATGTATCACAACTATTTATTGGCACAACATGCCTCAAAAACTATCTATGACACAAGAGTAATTTACGACAAAACCTTATAATGATTAAATAGTACTTTATCAATGTCAATAATCCATAATGAAACCTCATATTGTCTAACTAGTGCTAAATCAATATTAACAACCTAGTAAATGAAATGAGTCAGTGAATGTAACAATGTAAGAAAGAGGTGGGCACTACATCCCCCTCTCCTAAGATTTGAATTCCTCCAGAAGTCACTAGAAGAGATAGGGATATGATCTCATGAGGTATTGTGTCGTATCATGTGGTTGCTAGTCACAACAAGCATGTCCCACTAATTCAAAATTTGCCCTTTACTAAGTGTCTACCTCATTTAGAGTAATTTAATTTAAGAGGTTGTAGATTCCAAGGAAATTGTTATTAACATCATCGTCTAAAACACCTACATGGTCACACGTAAGTGGATGTCCAACATTAAGGTCACTTTAAAGGAACTATTTTTTTTTGTCTCAACACACATGCCTTACCAACTATAATGTACTTTAGAATTAAGCTTATATCAATAGGAGAATTATTAATCAAGGGAAATTGTTGCTTCCAAAGGATTCATTTGCATCATCATCTAACTTTCCTAAAAGGGCCCACATAAGTGGATGTACAATATAGGGTCCACATTTAAAGGGAACTATTACTGGGTGAGCCAAAGGAACACAATGGCCACTTCAAACAGGGTTCACAAGTTATGCATACTTGATGTGCACAAGCCTACTCATGAAAACCATCCAGGTGCCACAAATACCACACTAGAAGAGAGCAAAAGTTTCTAAGTTTACGTGTGGTTTCACCTTCTAGCTTACAAATAACTTTAAAATTTGGAAGGATGGTTCACAAGAATCTCCAAATTGGTCCTAACATCTACATTATTCATTTAGGGATCAAAGATGTAAGTTCACATAATACCAAACATAATTAAGGGTGATGACTTGATTTAACAATTATTTTTACGTTCACATAATGATAGTACCAATAAATTGTGGGTGAAATATATAGCCAACCATCAAGTTAGGATTAATTTTATAGTTTGGTTTTAGGGTTTCATAACATGTACCATTTTATAGAACATCTCAATTCCGGTTTCAAGTTTGCTTTAGAAAACTCATAAGGAATAGTTAAATTTATTATTGTTTAACAATTTACATAAGTTTCCAACATGACAGATCAATTTTTTTCTAACTTTCTACACCCCAAACCAACCATAATTCCTTAATGAATCAATAAACAACATTTTTTTGGTTCAACAAGGCATAAGAGAAGTTTTACTTAAATTTTTATCGTTTCCTTGTCACCGTAACCAAGAGAATAAATAAATGAGTTAGGAGAACAAAATACATTCAAAGGGGATGTTTCCAAAACTTTTCTAACTTTAAGTTAACATTTAACTTGGTCACTAAAGTCCCTTGAGGTTGGAAACTGATGTATATAATATACTTCGTAACTAGAGGGTGAATCCATTTCACACAAAGAACTTAAATTTTGCCATCCTAGCGAATGGTGAAACAATGGGATGTTTTCAAGAGTACCCCAAAACAACTTACCTTTTGAAACAACTCCAAGTCCACATTGCTTAACTAGGGTTTTATATTGTTAAAAAAGAATGTCTTCTCCCAAGGTAGGAGGAATGAATAGATAATCGTTATTCTTAGTCCTCACAATAAGGGTTTACACCATTTATCTTAAAATAAGTTATTAAGAGTTTTCTATTGTGAAAGAAACCTTATGCAAGAGTCTCCTAAGAGTCAAGTAGCCAAAGACATCTAATTTGCGAGACCGTTGCCACCTTCGATTATTCACATTGGTTTCTCATCTAGAATCTTAGAAATGATGACATAATGCCTAAGTTATTTACATAAGATCGACAATTTAGTGTGCAACCTAAATTATACGAATATTTCATAACTAATAATAATAATCATTACTTATTTCATTTGAAACTATAACTTATGATCACCTCAATTTTAGATTTTAAGGGGTAAAAATTGATAACATTGTTGGTCAACCAAGGTTGTTCAAATACATCTTCGCCGAGTTTTCCCATTTACATTTAATTTCATGATTTAATATATATATATATATACACACACACACACACACATACATACATACATATATATTATGTACTTTTTATTTATTTACACACACACACACACACACACACACACACACACACACATGACACACACATGACACACACACACACATATTTGTGGGTTACAAAACGTTGTATTCACCATTATTATACCATTTTACTTGTAATTCCACAGTCAACACTAACTTTGGTACACCATCTCGCCCAACAAAGAGAGAAATCAATACTAATTTATTTTATTTTATTTATGTATTTCTTTTTTCTTTTTATTTATTTATTTGCTGAGAGAAAGAGAGATAGAAGACGAGAGATTGTTGTTATTTTCGCATAATCATGCTCTTATTTCTATGAGATAAGGTAAGAATGAGAGGGTGATTCCATGATTTCTACACATAAGCCTTAGTGTCTTAAATGTGATTATTAATAGCGTTCTAACCAATTTGGAAAGGGTTATTCTCTCAAGTGTACCTTTTAAGGGGAAACGATTTAACCATGTTACATTGCATCAAAACTTAGTAAATGGTCATAACATGAACATAGGCCTGTTGAGCTCAAGAAGGGTCCCTTTACACCAAGGCCTTATCCTTGATTCATCATTACCAAAGTGAATCCTTCCCAAATGTCCTCCATACCACTCCTGCCCACAGCTCCTACTTGCTAAAATGCAAAATTTCCAGCAAGAAAAGCAAGAAAACCATAATCCTTGCTTCCCAATTGTCCAAGGAGCTCAAGGATGTACTGGCTAAAAGCCTTCTGCATATCAGCAGGCCTGGAGGAGAGAGGAGGACTGGAAGGGTGGATAATTATGAAATGTCGCTATAAAAAACATGGAAAAGCTCAAACGTATCCTTCAAAGTGAGAGGACCAGGGGGTTATGAAATCCTTTCCCCATACTACAGTTTGGATGGTAGATTGGGGAATGCTAAAAGTTGAAATGACTGCATATTGTCTGCCCTCAAAAGCATTTACAACTTTTGAGCAACATGTCCAAGTGTATGCAGTTTAATTTAGATCAATGTACTTGGGGCCCGAAAGAGAAAAGGCAAGGTTGCAATTAAGGTTCAAGACCCCTCTGCCACTGCCATTGCCTTCTTCATGTAAAGAGAGTTATAAAATTGAGATTGACAGTAGTATCAAGTACACTGAGTGATGCTGAAAATTATTGGCCGATGCGGCTGTCATCAGGCGGTAATGGAGCTTTTTTACAACGTGGAAAACCATCTTCTCTTGTTAGGTTGTTCTACAATAAGGTACATTTGTTTATTTCACGCCCATACTAAAAAGGGTTTTATTAGGTTTAAATGTGATTCCCTTAACATTGCGAGTGAGTGTCCCAAGAAATAATAGATCACTTGAAAAAAGGGAAAACCAACTAACCAAACACCCAAAAAATATCCCTTAGATCTAGGGAACAATTCTACACTCCCATATTGAATTACTAAATAATTTACAAAACAACCATGACTACGTACGGTGACCAAAATGACCAACTTATACCAAATCAATTAGCACCCAAAAATGCCTCGTAGCATCCAATTTATCTAGGTCATAACATACAGTCTAGAACACACGTGACACATCACAATAATCATATTATAAAAGCTTGCACCCTCTAAGGGTTTCCTAAGAATTCAAACGGTTTAAAAAGACCCAGTTCTCCTGTTCTACGATCTAGCCAAAATGACTATAAAAAGGGCCTAGCAAACAACTACCAAATACCCAAATGGTAAAACAAACACATCCAATTTTTTTTATATTATATAGGGAGTCAAAAAAGCCATACAACACCCAAAACTGGTGAGTGAATCTCAAATTGGTAGCACCTTCTCGGGGCCAACTATTAAAGTTTTCACTATTGCATTTCAACAAATTTTAGTGAAATTGGCTACGAAATGGGTTTTGTAAAACGAGCGATCTAAACTCGACATATTTTTCTAACAAATCTCATCTATTATCTTATAGATTGAGAATCTGATGTAGCTTACAAAATATAATTCTAATATCTAGAACTCTAGTTATGACCTCGTTTTCAAAGCTGACTTATGTGATTGTCTAGTTTGTTTTTGTGTCAGAACAACTAGAGGCCTCCTAAACACGCTCGAAAAACTCACTACCCATTCCATTTTCTCAAAAATAATTGTTACAACCTATTGACATGGAGAAATACTAAAGGTTAGAAGTGGTAGATTTCAGTTTTCTACTAAAGTTCCCTAAATCACGGGTCTAAATCGAAAGGAATTTCTTAGATTTAAGCTGTTGTCTCATGCAGCAATGTGATCAACAAGGTTCAAAATGCCTTCAACTAAACAATAAAATGATCTTATAAATTGGGTTTAAATGTTGTTGTGACATCCCATGTCACTAGAGAATATGATCTTCCGAAACGATCTCTGCTATAGGAGCCTCAGAGCCATTTGTACGCTATTTTTGAATGAATTTTTCTAACTTTTCGAAAGTGTTTTAGCATAGATAATTTGAACAAAATTTGCATTCCAATCACCCTCGATAACAAATCACATCCTAAAAGTAGGAACAACACTCCAAAGTGATTGTTTTAGAGGTGCGACATCCAACACCTAGTTACGACATTTGACACAACATAGTAAGGAAGTGAATAAGTTTAGCAGAAATGTTTTCATCGAATGACAACCAAATCAATCCAGACTTATTAATATACTACAAAATCATAGCTAGTGCGTTTGGTTTTGGAATCCAAGCTTTGATACTAACTATAGTGCCCCATATTAGCACAACCGAAACCAAACCTAAACATCTAAAATTCCGGATAATTTTTTTATTAGCATGAATCATTTAATACTAGTTGTTAATAAATATTATCGAGTTAAAGTACCCCCACCTTGGTCCATATTTAATTTAATTTTTTTAATAAAACCCAACTTAGTATTTTATTTCCACAAGTATTTAATTCAAAATCCTATCCATGCTAATCATTTGTTTATTTAACCAATATTTTTGAATGCCGCATTATTTTAATTCAATTCCCACCATGAACCTAATTTAATTCCCTAGGCACCCCATTAATCTATTTTACCCCATTCCCATAACTTTAAAGTTATGAGGACTTAATATCCATCCTTGGATTAAAAGAATCTAAGCCCTAGATCCCAGGTCATCCCAAAAAGCCCTAATTTTCCTTAAGGAAGTTTAAATAAATTTCATCTTTTGTTTATTCTCCCTTTTCATTTTCATAGGTGATTAACAAAAATAAATCCTAAATGGGGTATAGGGTATTAATTTTATTCTAACTAGGAGGACTAAAACATTGTAATAAAAGGAGTAAAACAGTATAGAATGATTGTAACTAATTACCCTAAGTGAAATAAAACGTTAAGTATGAAAGAGAATGGAGAAAAATGGCTTAGCTAATTCAAAGAGACTGTCGCACAGTGTCGTAGATCTAGAAATAAAATTTGAAAGTGCAGACGATCACTCAGGGACCCTAAAAAGACCAGATCTAGAAGATCTGAAATGACTTAGGTGCCTGGGAGGGTACTGGGTTACCCCGGGGCGCCCTAGTCTATAGTCTGGGAGCCCTGATCTCTGTAAATGCTCAGAAACTAATTCGGTATGGTCGCAAGTTGGTTTGGAACCCTGTCTAGCTGTCGCACTAGATTCACTGGATGAGTTGTATGATGACCTGTAATACAAAAGGAAGTATCAAACCCCAAACAAATAAAAGACGTAAATGAATGGGTCAGACTGACCTCAACCACCAAACTAGTGGTCTTATCACTGAGCGCTGCACTACATTTTGGACCCAGATGTAGTTTTGGTGAGTGTGTGCATGTCGTGCCCTAGGTGCTCTCGTGTCAGTCACACTTTGTGAATTATCAAGCAATAGTAACTATAGAAAATGTAAATATCATGTGTACATGTAATAGAATCAAATCCCTCCCCATATGCAGTGTGAGTGATGCATATCTCCTAACCTTGATGCATGAAACTATGTGGATGCAAGTGATGTAATGGATGTAAATCTAGATGGATTGATAGTAGTATGTGACATTAGAACCCTCATTATGGTCTTATAAGTTTATATTTATAGGGCTCTCAAGATTAATTTCGTGATTAATCATGGCAAGGCCGACTAGGAAAAGGATAAGGACGAAAAATGCCTAGAAAGGCCCTGAAAAGAAGCAGGAAAGGATGTGCATAGATCAGGGCACCCAAGGTGGGACTAGGGCACCCCAGGGTGCCCCAGTATAGGCAGGGGCACCTTGATTCTGGGCTAGAATGACGGGGTAGTTGTGAAATGGACAGATAAGTGCTAGAGAATACATGGGAATTACGAAATAAAATATAAAATAAAGATGGCCAAAACCTAGGATTAATTAGTACTTTATTCACTTGAGAACCTTCTAAATAGTAGTATAAAACCGGGCTAAATAATGCCTAAAGTGCATGATTTTGTGTTTATATTTTTCCTCCACTTTATGTTGGTAAGCAAAACTCTTGGTAACATAAAGTAGATAGAGATGTGTACCTGATATTCATGTAGAGTGTAGAAAAACACGTGCTAATGGATAGACTCAAACGTGGAATGATAAAAAGAAAAAGGTGGAGGAGCATGGATTCTAAAGATGAAAAATGTGCATAAAAAGTGATGAGAGTGAACATAGGGCGGAAGGCATGTGTAGTTGCTGCTGTGTGTAGTGTACCTGCATGGTTAGTAAAGGCAAGTGCCTATAGCAATGTGTTGTCGTTATCACTGTCATTGTTGTTGTTGTTGCCCCCAATTTGACTGCTTATTTCTCATACGGCCGGACCTACAAGGAGAAAATGATCAAGCAGTCAAATATGTATATATATAAAAATGTTGTGTAAAATATGCATGTGTAAAGTACTCAAATGTAAAATACGTTAGAATAAAAGTGTAAATTTAACATGTGCACCTGATCCATATTAAGAAAAGGGTGTAGAAGGATATCCTGTACTGTTGCGAGTTTTTTGGGTGATCTCATGCCACCTTGGCTGAAGAAGTATAGGGAGGAAATGCATTGTGTCCTCCAACTTTAACTGCTTCTGCTAAAATGTGTGAAGAGATCTCTATACTATCCTAGTTTTTTGGGCAATCCGACGCCACTAGATGAAGAAGTGTAGAGAGACACACTCACTGTAACCCCCAATATTATAACTGCTCTGCAAAATTGCCAAAGGACACCATGTCCTATTAAGGCTGTTATGTATGGAGTTCGTAGACTGGTCTAAACTCACTCACTGTGTGTGAACCAGTGTAAATACGTTGTGTTAGTAGAAAACCCTCAATGATGCCTCCATCTTTGGGGGCGTATGCGACGTTGTTGAAAGGAGAATGCGGTCCCAAAAGAGGACCAACCACACTCTGACCTATAGAACTCTGCCCTACAGGGGGAAAGAGAAACATTTGGTAGATACCAAGGTGCACAAAAAAGGGATGGCTAGCTAATACAAGTGTTAGTCCAAAACACATGCATGCAATAAGTGGAAAAAATGTAGTAACTACCCAACAAAGTAGTGTAAAAATGCAAGAAAACAAGCAGACATCACAAAATGGGTTTTAAACATGAGACATCACTCATGATGTCCCAAGACACATAAGGCCATCATGGCTAAAAATAACAGACAAGTGTGCACACAAGCATAAGGAAAAGCCCACATACAATGGAAAATAAAGCAGATACATAGAAACAAACAAGTAATCATGAAAACATGTAATCCTACTAAACAAGTGATGCACATGGAACACCCGTTAGCATGTTAGAGTGATAACCAATATGTCAAAACGTGTATGAGAAAGCAATATAAGATTCTAAGTACAAAATGGAACAATAACACTTGGATAAGACGAATGCGGATGCCCCCAACGACTAATATAGGAAGGGTAGAGGTGAGTATCCATGCCACGTGTAGAGTCCTGTTTCTGTGATCACACTAAACACAAACATGAACGTGCATGTGTGTATGATAATGGCATATAAGAAAGAAGTCTAACATGTGTAATAAAGTGAGCATGCAAAACACTAGTAAGCAAGAGTAAATTCCACCAAGACAATGCAATATGTTGTGGATGGATGGAATGAGGGGAGCAACATGCCCTCTGAGGGGATTAAATGTGTATGTAGTGAGGTTTATTTTGTTTTCCCCCTCAACAGCCAAGAATGAACCGTAAATGAGAGTGCGTCATTGGGAAATGATTGAGTAGTGTTGGTTGTGTCTAGCGCGTTGTGATGAGTGTGTATGTGTAGTGGTGAGGAAAATACGACATGGGGAGAAGATGTGTGTGAACCCTATAGCCAAAGTGAATATCACAACTTTTTGAATGGAGGAGTGATGATTTAGCCTTGAGCGTATATCACTAGATAATGGGTGTATGAGGATGAGATGTGCGTGGAACCTATAGCTAAAGCGTATACCACAACTTGGTGAATGGATGAGTGATGATTTATACCTAAGTGCATATCACTATATAATGAGTGGATGGTGAGGAGAAATATGGAAAGATATGCGTGGACCCTATAGCCTAAGCATATACCGCAACTTGTGGGATGTGTGAGTGATGATTTATCCCTAAGCATATATCACTATAAGATGAAAGGATAAAGATGGGTGACAGTTGAGCCTACAACGTATATCACTATAGGATGAAAGGATGACGATGGGTGATGATTTAGCCTAAAGCGTATGCCACTATGAGATGAATAGGAAGGGAGTTGTGATGTACCCTAAGGTGTATGCCACTACAAGATAATAATAAGGGTGGTGATTTAGCCTAAAGCGTATAACACTACGAGATGATAAGAAGGGGTGACTATTTAACTGAATGTGTATGTCACTAACACATGAAATGTCGCATTGGTGAATGTAAGGTCCATTTGATTGGTAAACCCTCGACAGTCGAGTATGAACTAAGGAACTAGAGTGCGTCATAGGGTGGCGAGTGTAACACATAGGAGATAATGTAGTATAAACAACCAAGTGATGTAAATGCACAGTGTGGGAAAGAAATGTAGGATGTGTAATGTATATAGTATATACGATGTATATTGAAATGGAATATACAACAATGAGAAGCAGAACTAGATCCATGTGTATTGGAATCTAGTGTAGCATGTAGAATAGATAGGATGTATGCAATGTGTTATGGGGATTATGTACTGTAGGAAATGTAGGTGGTGGAAATGACGTGAGATGCCGTGGTAGTTATAGATAGAATATGTAGTGATGAAATTTGTAAAGATAAACCCATATAATGTGACCTAGTGTAAATATAGGATGTAAGAACGTGATGTAAAATTAGATGTAGATGATATGACGACTAGTGTATCATGTATAAGATATATGATGTATAAATGACTAATGTATGAGGGATATATAAGATAATGTAAGATGTAGGATATGTATAGAAATTATGATAGAATGTAAATATGTAGGACCTAGCGTGCAGTGTGTGGGATTCAATGTAATGGTAATCCGTCAACTGTCTAATGTGAACCGAAGCACAAGAGTGCGTCATCGGGTAATGAGGGTGCTATAATGTGTAAGATGTATAACTAGTTACGAAGAGATAAATGAGAAAGAATATAAATAGTAGGGGTACAGTTATGCTAAATATGAGGAAGGGGGTATTGTATAGTGGCTATGCCCCCTAAGTGGTGGTGGCCAAAAATAATGTAAAGTCATCAAGAAGATCATCATCCTTAGGGTGAAAGTCATATGGACAAGCATCATAAACATGGTAAACAATAGTATCAGGTTGATCATGCAAGAAGCCAATGAGGCATAGGTTGTACAAGCCCATATCATATTCTTCATCAGTGAATGGGGGTTATGGGAAACTGTGGGCATACCATCGAGTCTAGTTATGGGAGTAGCCAAGAAAGGAACTATTGCAGATGAGAACACGACTGATTGACATAGGGAGTGAAATGTCGGTGTGACTAGGGTCTAAGGTGCCACCAATGTAGGTAAGCCAAGAATCTCCTAATGTGAGTGGAGAGGAACAAGAGGTACGTGGTAAATAAACTAGGAGATGAAAACCACACAAACCATAAGCAACTGTAATAGGGACAAAGCCATAGTAGAAGTAGGG
Organism: Taxus chinensis; assembly: GCA_019776745.2. NCBI lineage: Eukaryota > Viridiplantae > Streptophyta > Pinopsida > Cupressales > Taxaceae > Taxus > Taxus chinensis. Next base: position 181,286,391 of record CM034148.1, read on the forward strand.
ATCATAAGTAGAAGGTTGGAGGTCCTAAAAAGTGAAACCAAGATGAGCGAGGCCAACATGGGAATAAATGGTGACATCATAAGTATGGTCAAATGGGACATGTTCCCAATATGAACCATGTATAAAAAGTGTGCATGTAAAGTGGGAATGGTATAATGGTAGAGACAAAGAGGAGGCGATATGTAATGGGGGTGATGTAGGTGATTGCTATGGAATGATAGTTGTAGAGGGAGGTAGTGTAGAAGGGATAACATCTAGTAAAAAAATATCGCCCTCAAGTGGTGGTAAATGAGGCTGATCATTCATAGGATGAAGTTCATCTATAGAATCAATGTGGGTAATAGGGAAACTAGTATCAGGGTCACAAACACAATATTGGAATGGATCACGATCTCGAACTATAGTATACTCAATACACTCATGTAAGAATTTGACACAACGGTGGATGGTCAAAGTAACATCTTGCATGACGTGAAGCCATGATCTACCTAACAAGTAATTATATGAGATAGGAAAATCAATGACAAATAAAACAATAGGGAGAATATTAGGACCTACGGTTAAAGGCAAGGTAACATGGCCTAGACATGGATGGACAAAACCATCATAAGCATGACGCAAAATGGAAGAAGGAATAATGTCATGAGTAGACAAACCTAAGGCTTGGAGAAAGGAAATAGGGCACATATTAAGCTCAGAGCCATTATCGATAAGAGTGTGCTTGATAACAACATTGTAGATGTGACACATGATGTAAAGTGGTGGGTTATTGTCAAAGGGGTGAATGTCAGCTGGAGGATTGGCCGATAATGCAATATGCTAGGAAAAGGCATCTGTAAATGTATCATACATGGAATCTGGATGCATGTCAAATAGAACTTGGTAGTGCAAAGAGAGGGTTTGAATCGATGAAGAAAATTCGGGTGGTAAGAAAGTTATTCAGTGACAGAGATATTCATGATGGCTAGAATGAGAATCCCTAAAAGGTGGTAAAAAAGATACGCCGGTGTTCACCAAAATGATTAACAAATAACTCCTAAATGGGGATAGGGTATAATGTTAATCGGACTAGGAGGACCATAACCTCATAGTTAAAAGGAGTAAACCAATATAGAATGATTGTAAACTAATTACCCTAATGAAATAAAAATCTAAGTATCGCAAGAGACGGAGAAATGCTTAGATAATGCGAAGAGATTATCGCATAATGTCGACATATCTAGAAAGACAATTTGAAAGTCTCACTGATTACTCAGGGACAATGTGAAGAAAAATATGGAAGATTGAAATGAATGAGGACTCGTCGGGGAGGGTACTGGGGGTGCCTGTTCTGTAGTTTGGGTGCCTCAATATCTGTAAATTCTCCATAAACGATTTAAGTATGGATAGCAAGTTGGTTAGGAACCCTTGTCTATCTGTACTACTACATTCTCTGGATGAGTGTATGATGGCTACAATACAAAAGGGAATATCAAACCGATAAAATAAAAGGCACATGAATGGGTGGAAACCTCAGCAACAAAATAATGGTCTTATCAATGATCGATGCACTACATTTAAGACCCAAGGGTCGTTTCTGTTGCGTGTGTGATTGTCGTTCCTTAGGTTGCTCTAAGGTCAGTCACATTTTATGAAGTAGCGAGCAATAATACTATAGAAATGTAAATTCGCATGGTGAATGGAATAAAATAGCATCCCGCACCAAGACAGTGGTGTGTGATGTAAAATCTACTAGCCTTGATGCATGGCACTATGTGATTGCAAGTGATGCGCAATGTATTACAACTCTAGATGGAGTCATAGTAGGCTGTGAAGTTAGGACCCTCATATGGTCTTATAACTTTATAGTTATAGGGCTCTCAAGATTAATTCGTACTTAATCCCAAAACGGACGGATGGAAAAGGATAAGGACAAAAAAATGGCTAGAAAGCCCAAAAAGAATAGGAAAGGATGTGCAAGAGCGGGCGTGCCCAAGGTGGGACCAAGGAGCCCCGGGGCACCCCAAGAAACATTGGTCAGTAGCAAAGAGGGTTTGAAATCGATGAAGAAATTAGGTGGGTAAGAAGATATTCAGTGACAGCGATAATTCATTGATGGTAGAATGAGAATCCCTAAAAGGTGGTAAAAAGATACGCCGGGTTCACCAAAATGATTAACAAAAATAAATCCTAAATGGGGAATAGGGGTATTAATGTTAATCTGACTAGGAGGACTAAACCTCTATAGTAAAAGGAGGTAAAACAATATAGAATGATTTCTGTAACTAATTACCCTAAGTGAAAATAAAAATCTAAGTATGAAGAGAAGGAGAAATGGCTTAGATAATTCGAAGAGATTATCGCATAATGTCGCATATCTAGAAAGAAAATTTGAAAGTTCACATGATTACTCAGGGACAATGTGAAGAAAAAATATGGAAGATCTGAAATGAATGAGGTGTCTGGGAGGGTACTGGGGTGCCTTGTTCTGTAGTTTGGGTGCTCTAATATCTGTAAATTCTCATAAACTGATTTAAGTATGGTCGCAAGTTGGTTTGGAACCCTGTCTATCTGTCATACTACATTCTCTGGATGAGTTGTATGATGGCCTACAATACAAAAGGGAATATCAAACCCTATAAAAATAAAGATGCAAATGAATGGGCTGGAATGACCTCAGCCACAAAACTAATGGTCTTATCACTGATCGCTGCACTACATTTAAGACCCAAATGTCGTTCTGGTGAGTGTGTGCATGTCGTGCCTTAGGTGCTCTCATGTCAGTCACATTTTATGAAGTAGCGAGCAATAATAACTATAGAAAATGTAAATAGCATGTGTGAATGGAATAAAATAGAATCCCTCACCCTATGCAGTGTGTGTGTGATGTAAATCTACTAGCCTTGATGCATGGCACTATGTGGATGCAAGTGATGCAATGTATACAACTCTAGATGGAGTGATAGTAGTATGTGAAGTTAGGACCCTCATTATGGTCTTATAACTTTATATTTATAGGGCTCTCAAGATTAATTTCGTAATTAATCCCAAAAAGGACGGATGGAAAAGGATAAGGACAAAAAAATGGCTAGAAAGGCCCCAAAAAGAAGTAGGAAAGGATGTGCATAGATCGGGGTGCCCAAGGTGGGACCAAGGCGCCCCGGGGCACCCTAGTACAAGCTAGGCCACCTTTATTTTGGGCTAGAATGACAGAGAAGTTGTGAAATGGATGGATAAGTGCTAGAGAATACAAAAGAATTATGAAATAAAATATAAAATAAAGATGGACAAAAGGTGGGATTAATTAGTACTTTATTCGCTTGAGAACCTTCTAAATAGTAGTATGCAAAGAGGGTTTGAAATCGATGAAGAAAATCAGGGTGGGTAAGAAGATATTCAGTGACAGAGATATTCATGATGGTAGAATGAGAATCCCTAAAAGGTGGTAAAAAGATACGCCGGGTTCACCAAAATGATTAACAAAAATAAATCCTAAATGGGGAATAGGGTATTAATGTTAATCTGACTAGGAGGACTAAACCTCTATAGTAAAAGGAGTAAAACAATATAGAATGATTGTAACTAATTACCCTAAGTGAAATAAAAATCTAAGTATGCAAGAGAAGGAGAAATGGCTTAGATAATTCAAAGAGATTATCGCATAATGTCGCATATCTAGAAAGAAAATTTGAAAGTTCACATGATTACTCAGGGACAATGTGAAGACAAAATATGGAAGATCTGAAATGAATGAGGTGTCTGGGAGGGTACTGGGGTGCCTTGTTATGTAGTTTGGGTGCTCTAATATCTGTAAATTCTCATAAACTGATTTAAGTATGGTCGCAAGTTGGTTTGGAACCCTGTCTATCTGTCATACTACATTCTCTGGATGAGTTGTATGATGGCCTACAATACAAAAGGGAATATCAAACCCTATAAAAATAAAAGATGCAAATGAATGGGCTGGAATGACCTCAGCCACAAAACTAATGGTCTTATCACTGATCGCTGCACTACATTTAAGACCCAAATGTCATTCTGGTGAGTGTGTGCATGTCGTGCCTTAGGTGCTCTCATGTCAGTCACATTTTGTGAAGTAGCGAGCAATAATAACTATAGAAAATGTAAATAGCATGTGTGAATGGAATAAAATAGAATCCCTCACCCTATGCAGTGTGTGTGTGATGTAAATCTACTAGCCTTGATGCATGGCACTATGTGGATGCAAGTGATGCAATGTATACGACTCTAGATGGAGTGATAGTAGTATGTGAAGTTAGGACCCTCATTATGGTCTTATAACTTTATATTTATAGGGCTCTCAAGATTAATTTCGTAATTAATCCCAAAAGGACGGATGGAAAAGGATAAGGACAAAAAAATGGCTAGAAAGGCCCCAAAAAGAAGTAGGAAAGGATGTGCATAGATCGGGGTGCCCAGGGTGGGACCAAGGCGCCCCGGGGCACCCTAGTACAAACTAGGCCACCTTTATTTTGGGCTAGAATGACAGAGAAGTTGTGAAATGGATGGATAAGTGCTAGAGAATACACAAGAATTATGAAATAAAATATAAAATAAAGATGGACAAAAGGTGGGATTAATTAGTACTTTATTCGCTTGAGAACCTTCTAAATAGTAGTATAAGACCGGGCTAAATAACACCTAATGTGCATGATTTTGTGTCTATAATAGGTAGGTTTGGGAGAAGGATGGAGGAGGAAGGGGAGATTATGGAGGAATTTGGTGCTTCTTTTCATGGAAGAAGGGATTTCTCCCTTTTTTATTGAAAATTATGGGGTTATTTTCCCCATATGGGGTTTCATTATTATTTTTATTTGTTGGCAAATAACTAGAGATTCTTTGGTTATCCACCCACACACCCACACACACACACACACACACACACACACACACACACACACACACACACACACACGCACACACACACACACGCACACACACAAGCAAACGCACACGCACACGCACACGCACACGCACACGCACGCACGCACACGCACACGCACACGCACGCACGCACGCGCGCGCGCACGCACCCGCACACGCACACGCACGCACGCACGCGCACACGCACGCACACACGCACACACGCACGCACACGCCCACGCACACCCACTCACGCCCATGCACGCACGCACACACACGCACACACACACACACCCACACACACGCACACACACCCACACACACTGCGCACACACGCACACACACGTGCGCGCACGCACGCACGCACACATGCACACACGCACGCACACACGCACGCGACACACACACGCACACGCACGCACGCACACGCACGCACCACACACACACACGACACACACACACACACACACACACACACACACGCACGCACGCACACACGCACACGCGCACGCGCACGCGCACACGCACACGCGCACATGCACACGCACACATGCACACACACGCGCACACACATGCGCACACGCACGCACATGCACACACACGCGCACACACACACAAATATACATATATGTATATATGTATGTGTGTGTACCCATGTACATTAGTAAACAAATTTCATGCAGGTGATAAAATGGCCGACCATTGGTAAGATTGGCGGATGGGTTCAAATATTGGCCACAGGGAAGAATATGGTGGCAGATTTATGTGGGGGAGGGGTGCCACGGTGGTTGCAGGGGGTCTGCGAGGGGGAGGCAGAGGTGGGAGGTCGCAGAAGGCGACTATGGGGAGGGATACAGTGGTGTGGCAGTAGCCACACCACACAATGGTGTGGCTACGACCACACCACCACAAAACAAGGCAGGGGAAGGGGCGGGGCAAGCCGCGACCTATCCCATACCCTCCTCCTTCACCACTTAACCAAAACCAATAAAAAAAACAATACAATGCAATTCGTTTGTAACTCATTTTTTAATTTAAACCGTGTGTGTGTGTGAGTGTGTGTGTGTGTGTAATAAATATTATACACACACACATATATGAATGTTAAGAGAATACATTTAGATAACAGTTGTATAAGGGGCAATAACTATCATTTCGGAATCTTACATTTTCTCACAGATTTTTGTGTGTGCGTGTGTGTGCGCGTGCGTGCGCGTGTGCGTGTGTGCGCGCGTGCACACGTGTGTGCATGTGTGCGTGTGCGTGTGTGTGTGTGTGTGTGTGCGCGCGTGTGTGTGCGTGTGCGCGTGCGCGTGTGTGCGTATGCGTGCGTGCGTGTGTGTGTGTGCGCGCAGCGCGTGCGTGCGTGCGTGCGCGTGTGTGTGTGTGCGTGTGTGTGTGCGTGCGTGTGTGTGTGTGCGCGCGCGCGTGCATGTGCGCGCGTGTGCGGGTGCGGGTGCGTGTGCGTGTGCGTGTGCGTGTGCGTGTGTCCTTTATATATGCATTTATATCAAATGATATAGTTTAGTTTATGGGTTGAATGCTTTTACAAAGACAATAAAGAGGATATTTCCATGAAAACTAAGTCTATTATAATCTCCCTAATTCTCATTTTCCTTTCAAGAAATACAACTTCATAAAATAGAATAAAAAGGGGCACTAATTTAGAGATGGATTTAAAGCATACAACCATTCTGACACAAAATGCAAGGGATTTAAATTAAGGGAAATAGTTCACCAATAAGCATTATTGATTTCCTTATACCACTATGTTTCTTGAAAAATAAAGAGGAAAAAGTTATCTAACTCTACAACATACTTAAATAAATTCCACTATCAAATATTATAAAATAAGTGAGCAAGAATTTTAACAATAGAATCTTCCTTTTTATACAAAAATAAAAGCTCTATTATCGCCTTACATTTTATTGCTATGAGATGCTTAGAAAAGCACACAAAATCTGCTTTCTTCATATCCATAACTCATACAAGTAAAATCATCATTTGATAAACACAATGACTACTAAGTAAGAACTCTTTTCCTTGATTTCAATAGGAAAAACAAATAGAACAAAGGTAACCAATTCCATGTACTAATCATGCATTCATTTCTTCAAATCTTCAATTTCAACACAAATGATAATGCAACCTTTCCAACCCATGGCCCAAACCTTACAATATGCCTTTCAATGAATACAAGCATACCCACAACTTCCTTAAAACATGATTTACAAGCATGCTCAAAAAAAAGGATATGAGTTTATTACAACAAGGAGGAATCAAGATTACAATATGCCAATATTCCTTCTCAAGAGAGAGGATAAAAAGACTCAACATAAATCAAGTGTAAGATACAAACTTCATCCCAAGATAGGGGAAGAATTAACAATATTACAACACTATTTCGAAATCATACTAAAATGCAAGAGGATAAGCCTCCCCAAAATGAGGAACAACATGATAAAATTTCCAACTTTTCTTCTCCAAACTCCAAGCCAAATCTGGAAGTTTCCACTCCAAGATAGTCTTCAAGCACAAGGAAGAAGGGGCCCGGTTTCCTCCCAACCAAATGTCATCATCACATGTCATCTCCAACACATAGAGGACATTCTAACCTCCCTCCAATCCCATGAGAGAGAGAGAGAGAGAGTAGCAAGCCTCAAGAATGCACAAAAAAAATGGAACAAAGGTGACAATCACACACACAACTTTTCAACACGAAAGCAAAAGAACAACACTTATCACAATAGGAAAACTCCATGTTTCCCCAAAGGGGAAGAGTGACAAGGGGCCCAAAGAAGCCATAATGTGAACCAACCATAGGAACACTATTAAATCTCCAAAATGCCCTCCTTATCTCTCCATTGAAAAATACCCTCCTTATCACTCCATCCCAAACACCAAGCCTCCTCCTTGGAAGGATTTTCAAACCATATATAGTTTCCTAGCCAAAAATGGAGAAGGAGGTTCAAACCATATGAACAATCCTTCTACATGGACCATCAAACCATATGAGGGGGTGAATAAAAACATGGACCATCATGGCTTGTCCATCAAGCCATGTGGTGTAAGAGGGGTCTTCCTCCCTCTTCTCCAACAATTCCAAAATCCACCACTAAAGTAGGATGGATGGAGGAAAAGAAAGGAACAAGAACACATTACACCCCCACAAAAAACATGCAACTTACAAGATTCCAACAATCATTCTTTCTTTTCCATATTATACTATAGAAACAAAAAACGAGAGGTAAGAAGCCTACCTCCAATAAGGAAATCCAACTTTAAGCACAATAAGCCCCCCCAAGCTCCAACCCCAATCTCCAAGCTCTCCAGCTCCCAATAGTAAAAATTTGAAGCCAAAATTCCTACCCCTCTCCATGAGGGAGTATAAAAATAAGAACAAGTCACCAATCCTCACAATTGAGAGGGTGACATCTGTCACCCATCTCATCTCCCAAAAAAGATTCCCAAAATCACAAAGAACATAGAACAAAACCCATTTAGGAGGTAATCTCCCAAATTCCCTAAATTGCTAATAATCCAACACCCTTCATATTTTAAGAAAACACAAAAAACAGCCATCCTTACAAGATGGGGACATGAGAGGGGTCAAATGGGAGGCAAAATTTTATTTGACCTTGAAAAGAGACCCCCTACCCATAGGTAGGGTCCTAGGGGTCTATTTCCATGTAAGAGAGACCCACAAAGCGAAAAGAAGCCCTTGAAAGTGCCACATTTAGCCCAAATTCGAGATTGGGTAAAGTGGCATAAGGGTAGAGGTGGTGGGGCCCGCCCAAATGATAATTGGGTGATCCCAAACCACTAACAACAAAATTAATTAACTTAAAACATAATTAACACATGTAGGGACCATTAGGTCCCTAAACTAGCTCATCACAAGACTAAAATACATTTAACATAATCACAATTAGGAATCACCCATGGTGTCTAAACATGAATATGCCACAAAAACACAAGGCTACACACAATCATGCATGGCTAATGGACTCGGCACAGTCGACCACTTGTGTAACTTGAGGTGCTACCGTAAAACCCATGTTCTCCTTTGTGCCATGTAATCTGCACATTCAATTCAAACATTAAACATACCTGCTCGATAAATAATAAATCAAAGAAAAAAATCAAATATAAAGACAACCAAATAAATCATTGACATTCATTCCAACTATACAACAATAGATAATTATTTCACTTATGATTGACAATCCAAATCCAAAAAGCAACCAACATCCAAACGAGATGACCATCCAAAATGTCACATATGTTTCTATAGTATCTCAAACCATAGAATTCATCCAAGTTATTCCATGATAATAGCCAAAGCAGAATCATCATAATTAATGGTCACAATATGAAATAGATTCGTCATTCATCCATCATATATCTAATAAAATCTATCTAATTTGCATCTTGTTAGTATCCATAATAGCATGGGTACAAGAAACTAGCAATATGTATCACAATCGTTTATTGACACAACATGCCTCAAACGCTACCTATGCCACAAGAGTAATTTATGAAAAAAACTTATAATGATTAAATAGTACTTTATCAATGTCAATAATCTATAATGCAACCTCGTATTGTCTAACTAGTGCTAAATCAATATCAACAACCTAGCAAATGAAATTAGTTAGTGAATGTAATGATGTAAGAAAGAGGTGGGCACTACAGTTGGTAATATTTTTCTCATATTAATATAATAAGATTTTTCATTTCTTGTTAAGGATTGTGCTTGTGATCTTTCTTAAGTGAGATCTAACTCTAATAAGGGTTGTGTGGTCTAAGGAATCCATTTATTGGGATTTCTATTGTGGAGAGACTACACCTCTCCCATTTGAGTGTCCACAAGTCATGAAAATTAGATTGGTAGAAATAAAAATGATTCTAAAAATCATGAACTTCTCAGCACGTAAAATTATAAAGCAAAGTATCTAATAGTAGCATAAAATAACCAAAATATGGAGAAGATCTCATGATGAAGAGGGTATTGATAAATCCTATGAAGGTAGATAATGTGCTTGTACAAGGAGAATATATTTAGAACCATTTGCAAATATGGTTTTAATTTAAGATAAATTATTATTGATAGTGGTAACATATATAATATTTTTTCTCACAAGATGGTTGAGAAGCTTGATATGAAGAGAATTGCACACCCAAACTCACATAAGATGTCATAGTTGTTGAAGGGTATAAGTTTCTCATGAATGAGTAATGTATAATGCATATCAATATTGGCACATATGAAGATGAAGTCCTATGTGATATAATGTGTGTGGACATATGTCACATGTTACTTAGTAGAACTTGACAATATGACTGAAATGTGGTACATAATGGCCACACAAATACCTACACATTGGTGAAGGATAGACAAAATTACACATTTAATCTATTGAAGGATACAAGTGTAGAGATGGAGATGATTGTGTAGATATTGCTAATTTAAGGAAAGGAGTTCCTGAGTGTTTTGAAAGGGGATAGTGAATAGATTGAATTCATTATAAGGATTGTGTAGAAAATAGGGGAAGGCAAAAAAATATAGGATATCCCACAAAAATAAAGGAGATGTTAGGTGAATACACATATATCATGTCAAAGGATATTCCAAATGGTTTACCAGCTTCACAAAATATTAGGTTCACTAGATGGATTTGATACCAGGGTTTATTTTACCAATCTATTCCACATATATGTTGACACATATGAAGAATGAGGAGATGAGGAAAAAAGTATAAGAGTTTCTCGAGAAGGGGTTGATTAACGATTCTCTAATCACATGCACATTATATGTAGTATTATAACGAAATAAAGAAGGAGAGTAAAGGATATGCAAAAATTCTAGAGCCATCAATAAAATTACTATTAAGTATAGATTTCCATTTCTGCATATGCATGAATTGATGGACTATTTGAGTAGAGAGAGATACTTCACCAAAATTAATTTAAAGAGTGGATACCACCTGATCAAAATTAGGGAAGGAAATGAATGGAAGACTACTTTCAAAACACAAGATGGATTATATAAATGGTTGGTCATGCCATTTGGGCTAACCAATACGTTGAGCACATTCATGCAAATGATGAATGAAGTATTTAAGCCTTTCTTAGGTAATTTTGTCATTGTTTATCTAGAGATGACATTTCTATTTTGATCAAGATGTAGGAACAACACCTGGTCCATTTAAAAAAAAAAATTAGAGCACTTGTGAGAGGAGACACTATTGGTGAATATGAAGAAATGCAATTTCATTAAGAAAAAGCTAGTGTACTTGGGATTTGTAATATCTCAAGAAGAATTAAAGATGGATCATGAAAAGGAGAAAGTTATAGTGGATTGACTATCACCCAAGAATGTTACAAAGGCCCAAAGCTTCCATGGACTAGTGAACTGATACAAGAAATCCATTAGATGATTTAGTGATATTTATGCATCGATCCTAGAGGTGATGTGGGGAGACAAGAAGGAATTTACATGAATCATAGATGTAGGATACAAATTTTAGAAGTAAAAGAAGAAGGTCAAGGAGTATTTATTTGTTTTATTTTAGTAAGGTATTCTAGGTTGATTGTGACACAGACAAAATAACCATTGGAGTTGTGATGAGTTAGGATGGAAGAACCATCGTGTATTTTAGTAGGAAATTGAGTGATATAAGGAGATGTTATTAAATTTAAGATCAAGAGTTTCATACGATTGTGCATGCTCTAAATAAATAGAGGCATTACCTCTTTCCCAAGGAAATCATGTTATATATGGACTGCCAAACACTACAATTTATCAATAGCCAGGGAAAGCTAAATCAAATACACATGAAATGGGTCAAAGTATTGCAAAGTTAATCATTTGTATTGAAACAAAAAATTATAAAATAAAATAGAATTGTAAATGCACTAACTAGAAGATGCATATAATAAAGCAAGATGTAAGTAGGAGTAGCAGGGTTCGAGGTGATGAAGGAGATTTACACAAAAGATGAATATTTCAAAGAAGTATGGAGAGCATGCACAAAACTAGTGAGTGTCAATTATATACTGTAGTTAGAATAATTAAATTATATAGGAAGGGTTGTTGTTCAAATGTTCACCGTTGTGTGTGCCATAAGGATCAATGAAAAATAATTTGATTTAGGAGAGACAATACAAAGAATTTTTAAGTCACTTTGGGATGGATAAGACCTTGGTATAGTCATGTGATATTTCTAGCTGCAAATGGCTACAAATGTGCACAAATATGTGCAAATGTGTAGAGTATGTCACTTGACAAAAGGGAAGAGTCAGAATGTAGGGTCTTATCAACCATTATTAGTACCTGATAAACCCTGGCAACATTTGAGTATGGATATTTTTCTGGGATCTTATAGAACACAAAATATTCACAATTTAATCTTTGTTGTTATACATAGATTCTCTAAAATGGATCATTCTATTGCTTGCAAGAAAACCAATGATGCTACGTATATTGATAACTTATTTCTCATGTAAGTTGTTAAACTATAGGGATTATCGTGCAACATTATATCTAATAGATACATGTTTTATCAAAACAATTTCAAAGAAGATGATGAAATCAAGAGAATTTCAATCATGAGAAAGGTACTAAAATAAAATTAATCCAATACCAATGTAAAATAAGAAAAAAGGTAAATTTAAGCTTGACTAGTTGGGTGCCTTTGTTATCACAAAGAAATTTGGAATTGCCTTACCACACTAGATGGTAAACACTCAAGCAATCCAATTAACATCACACATTTGTGGAGATATTATGATTGGGTCTTCCTATAACTTCTTTGACATTTCTTGATTAATTCTTTTGTTATTATCGACTGATCATTGACTTGTTTTACTTTAGTTAGTTGATTTCACATATTTATTTTTCCATTTGGCTCTAGTTGGTCCTAACTAAATTTTCCATTTACTTGATATTGATTGATCATTTCTCTTCCTTGTGGTTTATTTTCAGTTTTATCTTAGAAATTTCTTTCCTTTTATATTTTATTGGACCCTCATACACTTATTTTCCTATTAGTTTTCATTAGATTTTACTTTAACTTGCATAAACACACCCTTGAGTCTCTTATTCTCCATAATTTTTTTCATCCAAATGTTTTTATGCACTTTTCTACTTTTCCATGATCTATATCATGCACATACATATATAGGGAAATGACACTTGTATGTGATTTTACACTATTATAACTAGCCCACCTAGGGTCACCATTATGTGTTATGCTCACATTAGTTTTATCTTGTTGACATATGGCACGATTCTTGTAAGATTACACTGATTACAACTCCCTTGTACAATGGGACTTTCCTTTCTTATATGATAGCTTATAATCAAATTCACTTAGGGCATATTATTAAATTGTGATTATATAAACTATATCTCGTAAGGATTTGAGGCATTATGCTATTGTACTTCTATTGTTTATACCCAAGCCTGCATAGGGAAAGTCTTCTTATTATATGTGCATGTTGTCACAATAATATCTTACTAGTTATTTTTATATCAGAGCTTTATTTTCCTATCACATATATTTGATGGTCTGATATCCATTTCTATTGAGATATATGATCCATAGGCTCATCCCATGCATTAAAATAAGGCATATATTATGCTTGTTTATCTCCAGTCATCAAGAAATTTCCTCACTTCCTTATGGAAGCAATGACCTGGTAGTACACATCTTTTTCTCTATTGTTTCCTCATATGCAAATAATCACATGGTGGTACACAACATATTGTACTTTCTCCCACCGCAAGACACCCAAATTAAATTAGATATAGTACATAGATTTTGAAATATGGATTTCAAATACATATCTTCATACTCTTGAACACATCCCTGTGTATTTGTTCCTATTTATTTCTTTTGTACATTTGAGCATTTCCTCAATTACATATTTATATAGACATTGATTCACTCCCACAAGTTTTTATATGTTTGGAAGATCACATGTTCTATGTCTTAGACACAGGAGGGTGGATAATACTCCCAATCTTCCCTAGACCTATAATATGTTAGGAATTAGTATCTACATTGGTAATTAATATCTTGTTAGTACGGTTACAATTTATTTGTAATGTGTTATAATATATTGTTTAACATGTTATTGTTGTGAATAACAATAATGATATGCAAGTAGTATTATTTGGTTAGTAGGTTGAGAGATTATAGGATCAGAGCAAGATATATGTCTCCTATATATTTGTAATGGTTGCGACAGAGGAATACATGAAGAAATCAATATTACTTTGCTCTGACAAAATCTGTGTACAACTTGTCTAATACCTATCATTGGTATTAGAGCCAGGTTAATCTTTGATGGAAGTATAATCTGGTTTGAAGGGGAAAAATTCTATGTATTTCCCTCTTTTATGAGAGAATGAAGATTGGAAAAATGATGTAGTTAGATTAACATTTGTCATTTTTGATTTCCTTTAACATTCTGGTACGTGTGCTCTTGTCAACCTCTATACAAACCATTGGTAGAATTGTTCCTCTATCTCGGGAGATACCTAGTTTCGTTTGAATTTCTTTGATTGTCACTAGATCTAGAATTTCAAATTATATGTGCCTGTCAAATCAAAATTAGTTGACGGTTTAGCTCTGTTAGGTTGTAAATTCCAGTAATTTTTATAGACATTTCTATAATCAGTTCATATATATATATATATATAAATAGATGTGTAGACTTTTGAATTCATATTGGACTGAAAGTTCCTTCTTCTTGCCACAGTTCACTGCCACACCGTCTACCCATGCTTCTAGTCATTGGCACAACCAATTGCATGCATGCGTAGATTGACTAGATGTGTGCAACAAGACTGTAATTTCTGCCTTAGCTAAATATCGACTTCCTCATCAACTCTTCTACATCTAGATCCAAATAATTTTGCATTGGATCATGGTTTTCTTCCTTACCTATGAGTTTACTTTGTATAGAAATCTAATCTACCCTTCTATTAACATTGTCAATGTATCTTATCTCTAGAGAACATTGCGTCGGTTTATTCCGTCTTGGATTCGAACCATTCGAAAATGACATAGCAAATACCATAGGAATGTATGGTACAACCATCCTCTCAAGCGAACTGAATTGAACCTTGGACGCCACCAACAGTCTTGTTATTCGGTCGATATAGGTTAGTCTATGGTCTTGTTTAATATTTTCTCACAAGTTTAGATTTAGTTATTTAGATTTTAAATAGTACGTTGATTCTTTAGTATCTAAGTTAGTAGTGTCATAATATTTCTCAGGCCTATTATTTTATTTCCCCATATAGGTTATTATGTCTCTAAGTTTTTCTTGAGCGTCTATAGTTTATGCCAAGTATAGAGTTACTATAAAAGTGCCAATTTTGCTAAAATCCAAGTTTTCTTATGAGTGTACAATTAGATAATACAAAATTGTTATGTCAAGTTGATTATAAAATTGAGTCTTGTTGTTAAATTGGTGATTTTAGGATATTTGTTTAATGTCATTTTTTATCAGTCAACATAGTCAAGTTGTCAAAATCTATAAAAAATAAAAAAAAATTGCCTTACGAACGCATTTTCAAAAGTGACTGGCGTTTGATTAAGGTTTGTATAATCAAGCCTCAAATTCCAAATTTGCTAAGTTAGCAGTCATACATTGGATGATGGAAGGCAATAAATGCCTCTCATCAGTCACTAATGACGGGGTTGCATACAAAAATGGTGGCACTTTTTAATAACATTTTCAGTTGTTTGCTTTGAGTGGTGTGTGCAGAAAAAAAAGTGATATACATTCCTTGCCAATGATTGAAACAAGGAGAATGTGCATTTTGGAATTTTTAAACATTTATATAGGAGGGCAGCTGAACTGGAGTGATCCTCTAACTGTAGAGATTCTTCTACTGTCGTACTTCTAACATTGATTGGCCAGTGAAATCTAGCGTTCACTAGAAGTGAAAGTGGGAATTGTTGAGTTCGTGTATGTAGGTGAATCGGTGGAAGTGTGATCATCCGGTATGGGATTCACTGTGGTGAAGCGGATTGGTCATGTGCAGCAAGATCTAGACAACAAGATCCAAGCCAGCAGTATGCAGAGGCATATGATTTTGTTTCTAGTTTTTCAGATGTGCTTCTTCTCATGTAAACACTAAGGGGGAAATGTTAGGAATTAATATCTACATTGGTAATTAAAATCTTGTTAGTACGATTACAATATATTTGTAATGTATTATAATATATTATTTAACATCTTATTGTTGTGAATAACAATAATGATATGCAGGTAGTATTATTTGGTTAGTAGGTTGATAGATTATAGGATCGAAGCAAGATATATGTCTCCCATATATTTGTAATGGTTGCAGCAGAGGAATACACGAAGAAATCAATATTGCTTTGCTCTGACAAAATCTATGTACAACTTGTCTAATACCTATCATATTATCAAGATCAAGTCATCTCTCTTTCCTTTTGACTTTCAGCACATTTATATTCCATACTAACTTTCAAATATTTGGGATGTCTAATAGAAAGAGCCTTATGTCCATTAGTCTAGTCCAATCCATTCTAAATATATCTACAGGATGACTTGCACTCTAAAATCACAAAACCTATAATTTACATTTCATTGTTTTTATACTGCTATAAAAAAATAAATATATTCAATACATTGGTTCCAAATTAAATGTGCTAATTTTAGGAGTTCTATTATTAATAATTTCTATTTTAAAGTTGAGTGTTTTATTGTTAAAAAAATCCATCTACATATAAGAGGCTATGGTAAGTGTTTTTACACATTCAAAGATTGTATTGAGTTGAAGCTCTGACAAGGAAGAAGAAATATATGCAGAGAAGTGCTGATCTTGATTTGCAATAATATGTTTTATTTGCAATTCTTTATTTTATTTCTGTTAGTTGTTATTTTATGTTCCTAATTTCTACAAATTGGTATTAGAATGTGGATTTTTTCAGTAGGTTTCTAATTGACAACATGTTATGGATTATATATCCAGTTTGCAGACATCACAATTTACAGGAAATAATTACGAGTATTGGTCATTAACCATGAAGGCACTATTCAGATCCCAGGATGTGTGGGAAATTGTAGAGAATGGGTACACAGAGCCTGTAGATGTAGCAATAACGTATAACACTCTCATAGGACAGAGAAAGATAATTTGAAGGAATTAATAAAGAAAGATGGAAAAATATATTTTCTTTATTCATCAAGCCATGCATGAAAGCATCCTACCTAGAGTGGACAATAGCCAAGTAAACACAAATTGCTTGGGATACTCTGTAAGTTGTGTATCAAGGTAAAGAGAAAGTAAAAACCACAAAACTACAATTACTTTGAAGAGATTTTGAAAATATGTCAATGAAAGATTCAGATTCCATAGAATCATTCTTTACTTTTGTAGTTGGTTTAGTCAATCAAATTAAATCCCATGGTGAAACTATTGAAGACAAAAGGATTATTGAAAAGTTTCTTAGAATTTTTCCTGCAAAATTTGATCCTTTGGTAGTTGTTATTGAAGAAACTAAGGATCTAAGTCAATTTTCAATTGATGAGTTACATGCATCACTAATAAATCATGAACAAAGGTTGAATAGATCACATGCAGTTGTAGATCAATATTTTTCATCACAGGTATCAGGAATTCGTGGAAGAGGAAGAGGAAGCTTCAGCCCTAGAGGCAGAGGAAGAAGTTCATCTAGAGGATGCAACAATGGTCCATCAAACTCAAGTGGAAGAGGACATAGTCAAGAGCACAATCATAATCATTTTTCTGGTCAGAGACATGATAAGTCACATGTGCAGTGTCACTATTGCAAGATATATGGGCACTATGCTTATGAATGCTGAAAAAAATAGTATGATCAAAATAGATAGAATCAAAATTAGGTTGGGAGCTCTACTCCAAGCTCCATGTTTATTGCATGCACAAATATTATTGAAGAAATACCTTATTTATCACCTATTGAATGTAATATATCACAAGAGAGTCCTCGTGATGTATGGTATTTGGATTCTGGTTACAGTAATCACATGTCAGGTAACTTAGATTTATTTTCCAATTTGGATGAGTCAGTAAAGATAGATGTTACCCTTGGGAATAATAATACAGTAACTGTAAAAGGAAAAGGAACAATCAACATTCTAACTAAAATGGGGAGCAAAATATTATGCAGGATGTTTATTATGTTACAGGTTTGAAGCACAATCTTATGAGCATTGGTCAATTGGTACAAAAGGGATACAAATTTTACATTGAAGACAATGAATGTGTGATCATGGATAAAGCTCCAAGTACTCAGCTGATTGCTAAAGTGAAGATGACAAGCAAAAAATGTTTCTTTTGAAGATTAGACCAACCACATTTAAAGCTCATACTACATATCATAGTATCAGTCCGGAGCTAAAGAAATTGAATCATATTTTCAGTCAGTTGAAAAAGATGAATCGTGGCTATGGCATCTCAGGTTTGGTCATTTAAATTTTGGTGGTTTGAATTTATTACACAGAAAAAAATATGGTAAAAGGTTTTCCTTTGATTCAGAAACCAGAGAGAGTTTGTGAAGGTTGTATTTTGGGGAAGCAACATAGAGAGTCCTTCCCAGTTGGAAAAATAGCAAGAACAAGTGCACCACTTGAAATTGTTCACTCATATTTATGTGGACCTATGCAAACAACTTCTATTGGAGGTTTCTCATATTTTATGACATTCATTGATGACTATACAAGGAAGACATGGGTGTAATTTTTGAGACACAAATAAGATGCTTTTGATATATTTCAGTAGTTCAAGGCCTTAGTGGAAAAGAAAAGTGGGTACTACATCAAATTTCTGAGGACAGACAGAGGAGGTGAGTATGTTTCCAATGCTTTTCTAAATTTTTGCAAATATCATGGTATACACAAGCAGTTTACTACCAGGTATACACCACAGTAGAATGGTGTGGTAGAGAGAAATAATAGAACCATAATGGAGATGGAGAGAAGTATGATGAAGGAAAACATATTTCAAATGAGTATTGGGAAGAAGCAGTAGCAACTACTGTTTACATTTTAAATAGGTGTCCAATGAAAATTGTTCGAAACATGGTTCCTCAACAAGCTTGGACTAACAGGAAACATAATGTTTCTCATTTTAGAATTTTTGGTTGTGTGGCATATGCACATGTGCTTGATGAGCTAAGGAAGAAGTTAGACAACAAAGGAGAAAAGTGCATATTTGTTGGATATTCAGAGAATACAAAATCTTACAAGTTGTTTAATCCAGTTACCAGAAAATTCATAATCAGCAGAGATGTACAGTTTGTTGAAAATGAGGCATGGGATGGAAGTATTAATAAAATAGTCAGTGTAACACTAACTATTCCTCATGATGATATGGCAGATGAAACTATAGAACAACAAGGTATTGTATCTTCTTCGAATCTTGGACATGCACCACAAGTTGTAGCACAAGCTACACCTCCATCTACAACTAGGAGGTCTCCAAGATTTCAGTCATCTTCAACCATGCAAGAGACACCACAAAGAACACCAGAAGCAACTCCTTTAGTACAAAATAGTCCATCATCTGATAGCCCTTTGCAACGGAAAACAAAGAGTCTTAGTGAGATTTATGATGTTGATACAACTAACTCTTTTTTCAGTTTTTGCATTGTTTTCTCAAGCTACAAATCCAATATACTTTGAAGAGGCTATAAAAAATGAATTTTGGGTTCAAGCCATGGATGATGAGATAGACGCCATAGAGAAGAATCAGACATGGGAATTGGTAGATCTTCCAGAAGGAAAGGACATGATAGGAGTGAAGTGGGTCTACAAGACCAAATATAATGTTGATGGTAAAGTACATAAACATAAAGCAAGGTTAGTTGCAAGAGGTTTTTCACAACAATATGGAGTAGATTACAATGAAACAATTTTTTTTCACCTGTAGCATGTTTGGACATGGTAAGAATGGTTTTAGCAATTACAGCTCAAAACAAATGGCCTATTTATCAGATGGATGTAAAATCAACATTCTTGAATGGTTTTCTTGAAGAAGAAGTTTATGTGAATCATCCAGAAGGTTATGAGATTGAAGGTCATGAAGGAAAGGTATACAGGTTGAGAAAAGTACTCTATGGTCTCAAGCAAGCACCTAGAGCATGGTACAACATGATTGATTCTTATTTGATACAGAATGGTTTCAGTAGGAGCAACAGTGAGCCTACCTTATACATCAAGATAAATGAGCAAGGTAATATTTTGATTGTTTGTTTATATGTGGATGATTTAATCATTACTGGAAATCTATCTATAGATTCATTCAAATCAGCCATGAAGAAAGAATTTGAGATGACAGATCTAGGTCTCATGCACTATTTTTTGGGCATTGAAGTTCAACAATTAGAAGCTGGAGTTTTTATTTCACAAGCAAAGTATGCTAATGATGTTTTGAAGAGATTTAACATGTTGAATTGCAAGCCAACACCAACACCTATTGCAGTAGGTTTGAAGTTAAGCAAAAGATGACAACAAATCATTTGTAGATCCAACATTGTTCAAAAGGCTAGTTGGAAGTCTCATGTATTTGATGGCCACAAGGCCTGATATTATGTATGGTGTGAGCCTCATCTCAAGGTTCATGGAATCTCCAAAAGATTCACATTGACAAGCTGGAAAAATGATTTTGAGGTATGTATGTGGAACTAAGAATCATGGAATTTTGTATTCAACATCAGATGAGTTCAAACTCATAGGTTATACAGATAGTGACAGTTCCAGAAGTATAGATGACAGAAAAATCACATCTGGCTATGCTTTTCACTTTGGAACAGGTGTAGTTTCATGGGCATCAAAGAAGCAACCCATAGTCACACTATCTTCAGTAGAAGTAGAGTATGTAGCAGCAACATGAGCAACATGTCAAGTTGTTTGGATGAGAAGAGTGTTGAAATATTTGAAGCAGAATCAAGAGGATGCTACACATATTTTTTGTGACAACAATTCAGCAATAACATTGTCCAAAAATCATGTTTTTCACAAGAGGAGAAAGCACATAGACACGAGGTATCACTTTATCAGGGAGTTGGTTAACAACAAGGAAATTTGTCTTGAATTTTGTAGATCCGAAGATCAATTTGTTGATATCTTTATGAAAGTTTTGGGAAATGAAGTTTTTGAGTTTTTGAGAAGTTGTTTGGGAGTTTGTGATCATGAATATGTCAAACTTGGAAGTGCACACTTAGCTCTAGAATAATAAAAGTTTGAAGGTCAAAATTAAGGGGGAGTGTTAGAAAATAACTTTAATTTTGTCCTCATTTTATTTTTGGAAAAACTTTAAAAACAAAAAAAATGCAAGTTACTTTTCATGCATAGGTTATTTTTAAATAGATGTTTCTAATTTTTAGGAACAACTAATAAAGCAAATAAATCAAAAGCTTTGTATTGCACAAAAACATGTAGCTATAGTGCTAATTTTAGGAGAGTTGATTATTTTATTGTTAAAAAAAGACATCTACATATAAGAGGCTATTGTAAGTGTTTTTACACATTCAGAGATTGTATTGAGCTGAAGCTCTGACAAGGAAGAAGAATTTTACAATAATCTGTTTTATTTGCAATTCTTTATTTTATTTCTATTAGTTATTTTATATGCCTAATTTCTACAAATGGGAAGGCATTTTTCTCAATGAAACATTGAGCAAGTAAACCTTATAAGAAGTCACATTCATGATGGATGATTTTTCACTAGTTTATGTAACATAAAAATAAACAGTATCAAGTTAATATGAGTGGATCAAAGAAATCCCATAAAAGCAAGATTATTGTGGAACACGCAGGTATAGTGGTATATGGTTTATGGGCTCTGGATTTGCACTCCACACAGAAAATGCACTCGATGAATTCACCCATTTCTCCACCAGTTTTGGGTAGTGGCGATTCAAAACATCTTTCAAGCTCTCTGTACTGTTTACCCTTGCCAAACCTTCCTTAGTGTATACTTTCTCATTGAAAAGATGATGTAGATCGAGTGTCATTCTCAAGGAACCTACTATTAAGAAAACAGCTTGTGACTAGAAGTGGATATAAGGATTCTCCAATGAACGAAGACCTCTTCAAAATCATTGCATACCTATGATGCCATTATCACAATGTACTAAAGAAAGCGAGTTTGACTGATTGCATAACCTTTGATTTTTCTTCATTTTAAAATTTAATTCATTTCAAAAACATTAAATTATATGTTTCCTTAATATAAATTTAAGCTCAACATTGATACACCATAACCCCCTCTCCCCATTGACAAAAATGGAATAGGCTTCTTTATCATCCAGAATGAGACCTTTCAAAATATTGTTATAGAATTATTTAATGTAGGATATGTGACCTTATGATTCTCATTGTTTTTCGATTCACTTCTCTCCATATAACGATTCACTGCAATAAATGTAATTTTAAAGACATAGTTAGAGACGATTACTAACATGTTATTGATAGATCTTATCAACATTGGTTTCAAATATGAAGTGTTTTGAGAGTTCATAGTGCATGCCAATTCTATTTGTTCAGGTCTCTCCATGGCCATTAGTTTTCATTGAGCGACAAATTATCTCAATCCACATGGGGTAATGACAGAGGTTAATGATGGCACCACTAGCTTGATGCACACATTGATACAATCATAACTTCATTTCCTATGTTCTAGTAGAGTCATATTCTCCATGAATTCCTATTAATTTGCTTAAATCCACCCTTTCTATAAGGAGAATGATATCATGGGTAAGTGACTAATAATAATTTCTATGACATTAATCCTGGGTAAATTACAAAGCCTAAAAATAGATATCGCATGGCATGTTCCTCATATGATTTATTTTCAAGATTAGGGAAGTGATGTATTATTGTACTTTTGTAGAGCTTGAAACAAAGCTCCTAACATATACTCACTCTTCTTGTAATGGAGGTGTTTTGTTCTGTGTAGGAGCTCCATGAATGTTTCTGACAAGAAGTCTGTCTGGCATCACTGAAATATGCAATCGACAGGACGCTTACAAATACCTCTGTGACGAGAGTATGGAAGATCCAAGAATATTGAGATTTTTCTATCAATACATAAATATTTTTGAAGACAACTCCCATGAATGTCGAAGAACATAAGTGATTTCACAAAAAAAAATGACACAGAAGTCCATACCTGCTCACAATCATGTAGTTTCTCTCATGATATGAAACATATGTAAAATGCTCTCAAAAGATATGTCAGAATAAATACTTATCTAATGAAGATCTCGTACCATTGTTGTTTTCACGCCTTTCAGCAAGTTTGAGTAGTGTTTGTTTTGAGGAACTCATACAGTCCAAACGATGGAATGAAAATTGGCAATAATTACAAGGGGTTATCCTAAATAATTAACATGGCGAAACATTTCACTCGTTCAATATCAAAACAATACATGGTAATGGTCTTGCAACAAATGTACCTAATACAATAAAAACTCACAAATTACATGGGATCTAACTTAAGTCGATAGTGAGATTGTTACTCTAGACGGTTTGAATGATGAAAGAGAGATATACAAAGACATGTGAAACCTTTGGAATGCTAAAATTGTGACCATTGATTATCACCTGGGGCAGGACTAGACAGTAGATTCGGGAATATGTTGTACAAGTCTTGACCTTGGTTTACCAACCAGTTTTACACCTACTCAATAAGTTGTAGTCTATTACTTTATAGGTTTTTCACCAGTGAGCTAAGTAGGTCTATTGTACTATATATCAATCAGCTATTGGTTCACACTGAACTGGAGGGTCTACTTAATAATACTTATCAATCCTTCAAAACCCCAATCATGTTTGAATCACTACTAGAACAAGGATCATTTCATCCACATACTTATCCACAAAATATTGAGTTTTGTAGGAAAAAAAAGTGAATTGCCTTCAACATTTTACAAAAAAAATTAAGTATAATATAGATGATTCCACAGGCTATGAAGCAATGACAGCCCCGCCCAAGAATTGTGGAAACATTTTTTTGTGGATAAATCATATTTTCTCACCAGTAGTTATGGAGAAGAAGATCAGATTTTTGCATAACAATTATGAATAGTGCACACAAACCAAATATAATATGATCATAGTTCTCAACTTTGTCCACACCATATGCTCAAGATTGTTTCCATAAAATGCATTGTCAAAACTGCATACACCAATGATTTTTTATTACCCAATTACCATTATAAAGATACGAGCTTATTGTGATCCATTCAAAGCATTTGAATTGGGTCTAAATATGGGCTATTTGGTTACAGTATTATTACCACCAGGCGGTCCTCCTGTTAAGGTAACTTATCATATATGAATCATAGAAACCATTAGGGACCACTACAATTTCAAAAAATTTGAATGCCTTATAAATGGGCATTATTTGTGAATAATTCTATATGGAAAAATTAATTTTGCCTGCAAATGATGCTTATATAAAAGATTAAAATATTATTGCAAATGTAACCCTTATCATATAATTGTATCGTATGAGAAATCAATACAGATGTCTACACTTTTTCACATGTTTATGAAATTAGCAATAAATTTGAGAATTATTCACACCACTTAAACTTAAGTTGTGGATAAATCAGCACTAACATGTTTAATTGTTCGCCAGAACTCATATCAAAATACACCCTTGCTAGCAGTTATATAACAAATTACAATATAAATAATGGCCTAAATTTAGTTGTTTACTAATCATACTATACTTATAATGAATAACTATTGTTGATAATTAAGATATTTAAGGAATTCATTAAATTACATGCTAATATAGATGTATTATTAGCCACAAGGATCAATTTTTATTTAGGCCAACAGGCCTGCAAATATATCAGTATTATAACTTAGCTATAGTTTTATGGTTTTTTGATGGAAATACAATCAATAAATTGATCTTAGAGTTTCTTCATCATTTTCAATAATTGTCAGAAATAATAGGATATGAATATGTCATCTTGAAAGGATTACATAAAAAAATAATAATCACCAAATCCTCCCTCTCCATATATATTGTAATGGCATCCAGAGGTGCTATTCATAATCATTTAAAATAATATCTGAGGAGAAGGCAATTCATAGAATTCGACCAAAGATATGGTGCATTTTACTTCGTGTATCCATATGTATGAATGGCAATATTCATACAATAATTAGTGCAGCTCCCAAATTAATATTTAGAAATTACTAACGCTCATGTACTATTAAAAATCCTTATATCCAGAAAAACCAAATCCAATCAATAAAAATAACTTGTGCTATTAATTTACAATCGGTCCACCAAATATATAATCTGATATGAAAAATTAAGAAACATTATCCATTAAACTCTCTCTACATTTTGATATGCCATTTAATTGAAAAATGCATTTGAATCTATCTTGACAGTTATAACAAAAATCTTGAAGTCATCGTATTACACAGGAAGCCAGGATCTCGGGGTATGAAAGCTTCAGTCTGTTCTGAATAAACAGAGCTATAGTCTATGCTTAGTCAAGCTTGGCTCTTTGTTTTAACAGAGAAAAACAACAAATGCAATTGATCTGGAGTAAAATTTTCTTTTTGGGGTTGTCCTCACTGTTTTGTTTAGGTCTAATATCTCACTACTGTATATGTAAGAATATGTACATCTTGTCTAGTCTCTTGTTGATACTTTGGATACTGTCATGTTGTACATGCTGGTCCCCTCAAAACCAAATAGTTCACCTAATCTAAATGAAGAAATCAAAAATCTTAGAGAACGTGCTGGTGAAAATAAAATAAAATGATTAGAAATATTACGGGTGGATCTTAATTGAGGATAGAAAATCATGAAAAAATTGAATCATCTGAGAGTTTTAAAATTGTTGTAAGAAACTTATTGGTTCACTACCTTCCATTATCTGAGAGCTTCAAAATTGTAAATAAAATAAAGCATCCCATATGACTTTTTTTAGCTTGAAGGCAGTAGTTCTCATTGAAATAATATTATAGATACATTATTCAGGTGTGATCAACTTAATGGTGCATATAAAGCCAATGGTCATGCCTTTATAGATTAGGCTTAAATATATGCGCAACCAAATGGATTGTGAAGTACATCTTAGATAATTCTAAAATTGATGTAGTTAGGGAAATCAATTACTAACTTTAATCCAGTGTCACATTAACTATCCCTAGAACCAATCCTGAAATCTAAATTTTATAATCACTCATAATAAAGTACACAGAGAAGGTCCGCGCACATGGAGGGAAAGGCGAGGGCAATCCCAGCACAATTTACTGATCCCGTAAAGTATCATTGGTCACACTTTAAAGTGTCAATTCCTCAAACATCTTGTTTCAGATATATGCATAGGTTTATCTTCTATAAGTTAAAATGGAATATAATTCCTTATTACGCCGAAGGCGTTCCCCCTATGGGAAAGGCCTCTGCGGACGTTTCCGTAACTATGTTAAAATTGACAGTCTTTCAGACGTTTTTCCAAAGTGTTTAACTTTGACAGTCATTTGTACGTTTTTGCTTTTTACGGACAGTTGCTTCTTCGCCTGGTCGCACCAGGGCATGAGTGCAAGTTTACTTGTGTCAATTCGGGGTGGGTGAAAACTTCGGGTGTGGATTTTTGTTTACAAGATGAGATTTTGTTTTCCGTTCCGGGTACCCAATGCGAATTTAGCCTCGTTGGGAATCTTTTAAAGCACCAACACGAGTATGGACTGCATTTTTTACCTATCTCCTTGGCTCTACGATTTGCGCATACCGGACATTGAAAAGTCTGTGAAGGTTCCGTATATTATCGACTTCAAAGCCAAATTGTATGATTTTATAACATTAGCGTGCCTTCCTCTGTTCAAATTTTGTTTCTCATGTTCTACATCATTTATTGAATTAAATACGAACCCTTTGTTGAGTGATTCTGTGTGAATTTTGACGATTAGATCATTTCATCTTTTTTTTGAATTCCAATGCCAAATTTTGTGGAAATATTACACAGTTTAATTTATATTTTTGCACTGACATCTTAAATCATTTATTTACATGATTATTTTTATACACAGGTCTGCATACGAGAACATGAGATTTTGCAAAATGTTTCATGCAAATGAAGATGGTTGGAAGAACTGCAACACATGTAAAAAGGTCAGGAGTTATTCATCTGTAGCATTTTAGTGTAAAGAATTAAATATTTTAGCTTTTGAGTCTTGTCCCTTTTATGCAACCTCAATTAGGAATTGTTAAATCAAATGACAATTTTCAGCATATTTGAACATATTTCAGTGATAATATGAAACAAAACAAACCTTTAAACATTTATTTAAATAAAATTTTAACTCTTTTCTTGTATTGCCTGGCAGTGTTTACTGTCCCCTACTACACAAATTTTTTGGTATAGATATCTTCATACACACTTAACCATTCGATATGAAATTTCGTAGACCTCCTCTATGGGCCGGAGTAGAAAAATGGTTGAAATTTGGAGAGTTTTTATCAGGTTAATCAGCAGATATTTGATGCCCTATATTAGACTTGTGTATGGAAATCTGCTTGTAAAACCTGTACTGTTGACTATAGAGGCCAATTAAAATTTGGTATGTCCTTTAAATAACATCCTCCTCCTATTTCTTGTTGCAATCAGGGATTTAGAGCATGATAAAACATTTGTAGGGTTTTTTAACCCATTGTTCCTTGATAAACCTCAGATATAGTTAATCAGAACTTACAAAATTCCATACAAAGATCAAATTCTTAATTATTAAATCTTCACATGTGTCCCATTCCATCATCTCCTCTGTAATACAATACTAGACTTAAAGCTTGAGATCTCTCTTCCTCAATTTATGGGTTGACCCTATCAATGCTCTAACTAAACTCTTAGAATAACAATACTTTAACCACAAGTAATTATGGACTCAACGTTGTTATCTATACTGGTATTAATCTTTGAGGCATTCTGTCAAATGAAGGTCAGGACTGAATGTCATTGTTATAAAAGGCAGTGTATATTATGTAAATGTACATGTTTTTCACCTCCAAAAATTATTCAAGTATACAAATGGGGGAAAGACAAAACTGCAATGCAGCCTTACAATGTAAATCAAAAGATGAGGGCTGCTAGGATATCAAATTAAGAGTAGGGAGTATTAGTTCTAAAGGAGTACCAATGGGAATGGAGCCCAACAAAACATTTCCAAGGACACTTCCCTCATCATTACCCTCGGGCCTCCAATCCATTGATAAACCATCTGAATCCTTAGTAACAACATTGAAGAGAACAACATCCAAAACTGTGCTATGACAAAGTGCAATTCTCATTGGAGCTAGTGCATTGTTTATCTTATTAATTTCTTCCACCAGTAGCAGAAAAACAACCATGCTTGAGAAGCTTTTTTTTGCGAAAACAGTAAGACAAATCCTTGATGAATCCTTAAAAAAGGGGCTTACTCGAACATTATTTGATCTCAAGGTGTTATATCAACAATGTGGAAGAATATCATTGTCAGGGAGGAAGTTCATAATCATGCCAAAAGACAGTCATGTTTTGCATGCCAAACAGGGTACATTGGTGAACTCAAACCACGGGTCCAATATTAGTTCAGATCAGTCTGCCCCACGGGGTACAACTGGAGCTCCACATCATCCAGTTGATCTAGAAATAAGGAACTCTGAGATGTTGGCAAGGGCTCTAATGAGGGCAAGGGAGAGCATCTAGAACAAAGAAAATATTGTTCCAGAGAATCCATGAAGGAGAAGGTGAAGGAGGATGTCTACGTCAAGGAGCCCTTTACCTACTGGTTAAAAGAGATAACATTACAGTGGCATCTGAGGAGTTCCAACTTCAAGGAATAATGACTTATTTGACTTCCAGGTTTAGAAATGCATCTATCATTCTATATGTTTTTCTGGAGTGTGTTGATTTCATTCACAATTTTTTGTACTTAACCTGATAAAACAGGGGATCGATTTAGCATTGAATACTATATTTTTACACATGGGGTTCTCTTTTTAATCAGAAGCCTTGTTTTAGTGTTTTTTTAACAAATGAGTTTCAAAGATTTATCTCAGATTATTTTCACTGTCAATATTCTTTTAATAGATGAAAATTATCAATAAGTGGTGTTATTCAATATGCAACGAGGTTGGATGATGATAAAACTTTTGATGCATATTTGTAAAATTCGACAGAAGTTGTAATTTAACATATAGACAAAAAATATATGAAAACATTCAAATAATATCTTCACACAATAAATAATGGTTAATAGTGAGTTTTTGGATCTGCTAGGGTTTTACATGTCACCTCCCATTCCTATTTTCTTGTCACTTACTCCCACTATCTATACCGCCTTTGTGGGATTTTTAAGCATGTGGGTATTAAATTTTGTTATTTCATCAGTCCGCTTTTGTCTTAAAATATGGAACTCAACCAAGCAGCGAGAAAGACTCCCAAACCTGAGAGAAAATGTGTTCTCATGGTCTACGACAAGGTAATGAGTGAAACTTCTCATGAATTTTTGATTAATGTTACTTTTATTAAGCTTGTCATCAAGTAGTATGAGAATAAATGCCTTAAAGCCTACTATGCTGGTTGTATTCCTTTGAAAGATTTTCTTCAGGCCTAGATCAAACTTCACTAAGAACCCAATGGAATCTTGGTCATGATACACGAGATTTAAGTAAGGGGTAAGTATTGCATAGGTAGCTCTGTTGCCAACATTTAATGAAAAAATTGATTTGGGATTGTTGGGAGTCGGGGAACACATTTGAGGCATGGTCATGTACGATCAGTCTGAGTGATTTACATCTAGAGGATCCTCTTGATATCCTCATAGTCCCTGGTCAGTACTTATAGCTTATAGTCCTGACATGAGTGTTTTCTGTTTTCTTGTGATGCATGGGTTTAGCAAGCTTTTCTTCTAGAACAATATCTTATTCTTATGCCTCCATCTGTTGTTGAACCCTATATTGTTTGTTGTTCCTTACCACAAGGTTCTCTAATTCATCATTGGGATCCACAGACATGGTTTACTTTAAGTCTTCTTTATTTATTTAATCTGCATTTCATAGTTTACTTCCTTGGGGCCTTCTTATTGGAGGTTAATGTGGCCTTATCATCCTTTCCTTTAGCGTCTTCATCTATGAAGGTGGCTTTTAAGACGTTCTCAACCCAATTTGCAAGTCATCTTGGGATTGTGTTCTTTTTCTTTTGATTCTTTTTAAGTCCTCATGGATTGGAATACAAACCGGATTCTTCCCAACCTCTTCTTTTTGAGCTTTCTCTAATTGGTTTTTACTAAATGTCCAAGTTATGACCAAGTTCAGCTCAACTGAATGCACTCACTGACACTTAGCTTTCATTTTTATCCACTACATAATTATATTATGACATAATCTGTAAATCATTCTTAGCTACTTTGAACATTGGATTTTTCACCAGTTTTGTGCAATCAACAAATCTAAGTAGCTAAAACACAATATTTGTGAACATTCTATGTTTTGGAAAATGCCCTTTTAGAATGCCCCTAGATTGTCTGGCAACAAAGACATCAGATGCTCTGATTGGATGCTTACAATTTAATTTACTTTTCGGATTCAACAAATATATTATGTTCTTAAGAGGTAAGTCCAGTAAATGCTGATGTGACAAACATTGAAAAAATAGTCACATAATTTTTTTTTCATAATATTATGTTTACTCTTTTGAATTCAAACAAGAGTGTATGTTTATTAATAGTCACAACCATTTTTTCATAATATTATTTACAACTATAGTTGTAGACTACATAAAGCATTTGCATATTAATGATTGCAATGTTTAGCTAATATGCAATAGTCAAGCAAGAGTGGCCTGATATGTCAAATGAATGCCATCTACCAACGAAAATTGACACAAACCCTACAACTATACGGAGGTCTTCATGTATTCATGTTTAATTCAAATAAACTACTCCACAAAATGCTACCACTCATGATACAGGATTTGCAAATGTATATGTACGAATTTGTAACAAATCTGAAATGTAGAGATAGAACCTTTAAATGAAATATTTCATTTATATTTCTACACTTACAAAAACAATCACACCCCTCACCAACATCTACTACAAAAGTAATAACTATCCCTCTAAAACAAATAACATATACAATTCGGCGTTCACATTGCATTGTATACATGCGATTGCTAGTTATATCTATTGATATAATCCCTATGGTAAATCAAACACCTAGACTACTACCAACAAAACAAAGACATTATTGTTAAATTAGAGTATTGTTTTTCTAAAGGTAAGTATATTATAATGTTTTTAAAAATATTATTTTTTGTAAAACAATAACAATTAAATTATTAAAAATATATTTTAACACTTAGAATTTAGTGAATTATGTTTAATATATTAATAAGATTATTTTAAATTAATATGTAAATATATAATTAAGCAAGACATTATTGTTAAATTAGAATATTGTTTTTTAACATATAATGTATATTACAAAATAAATGTTATTAATTTATTTTAATTTTTAATTTTTTAATATTTAATATTTGTTATTTTTTTAAAAATTTAAATATATTAAGTTAATGTTTAATTGGTTTATTGGTGAAGTTGTTTATAAAGAGTTTCTCCCAAATTAATTTTTATCTAATTATTCTATATATTTAATATTCAAATTATTCTTAGATAAAAATAATAATATTTCTTCTTTTATTTTTTGGGTCAAAATTTCACATATTAATATAGCTAGATCTATTTCATTATAAAATTAAAAATTAATTCAACATCATTTTCAAATTGTTATGCGTATAGGCATTCTATAATAGTAACATGGAATGAGATTTAATGTCTTTTACTTTTCATCTTATTAAATTATTTTTTAATTATTTTTATAAATCAATCAACAAAATACTATTATATTGACTATAGAATAGAGAATGTAATGAAATTATTAATCAATATCATATACATAAAATCTTAAAATAAAGAGACTTGAGATTGATATCTACAATATTTTTCAAATAAATACATTTAATATATATATATATTTCGATTGATAAGGCGGGTTGAAGGGACCCGTTCCCTATTATCGCTTTTTGACCGGAGCTATGAACCAAAGGGTTAAGGGACCCCACCCTTACAACAACCAAAATATTACAATTATGCTCAACAAGCTGCGAACCACAAGCCGCCACCAAGCACACATGACAGGGGAAACATGAGCCATCACCACCAGCGAACCACGAGCCACTGCATCACATTAGGTGAAACACGAGCCGCCACCAGTGAACCATTTAAGATATTCATATTAATATAATAACATTGGTAGAAAAACTTTCCAAAATTATTATAAAGAAATAAAAAGATTAAATATATCTCATTCTAGCATGCCTATTATATAATGATATTGAACAAAATTTACATTAATATTTTATTAGACAACTAATCATTTCAATTTAACCAAATTTTATATACAAATTTATTAAATGAAGAATAGTCAATACCATTAAAATAGCCCTCATCACGATAAGCACAATCTTTTATACCAATCGAATTAAAACTGAACAAGTCAAGCATATCAATCTGATTAAATACGCATGATCTAGTCATCTCAATATTCTTAATTTTATTTACATAATTAAACAAGACCTCTACCCCAATTGAATTGAATGACATTAAGAATAAATCGTCCACAAAATCCTACTGGGTCATAATTAAAAAATAAAACCGAGTTGTTAGCTCTGCAACTGGTCTTGTTATGCATCATTGTAGTAGTCAATAAAGGTTATCCAAATATATACTACCTACCTGTTTGCCTTGCAACTCTTTAGGTATATGCATGTTTTCAGTTATAGTGGATGCATTTGACCCATTATACCCTAATATTAAGGTGTCAATATTGGACATGTAATTCAGGTATACGGTTGGTTATTTATTTTAAAATTGTACCGTTTTGTTGAATGAATTGAGTCTGTTGGTTATTAATCTAGATACAGTTTCTATTGGTTTGTTTTCTTGTTTTATCATTGTTTTTTTTTTTTCTACATCTTTTCCTGATTTTTTATATTATAGGCTATTAATTATACGGTCCTACCTGTCCTTTTTAATTCGATATATTTGGGCCCTCCAAAATGTCCAAATTATCACTATGTACAACAATATGTCATATTTTTAAATTAATTAAGTCTAGAATGGGCATTTGCACTAAGATGAGGTACAACAAAAGACGTCTCAACGGAATTGATAATTAAATTATGAGGGTTTGTAGAGTAGTTGAAGTGATTTGAAGATGCATTGAACACGTATGTTTGACATGGGTAGTAAATTATGTAAGGTTTGTAGAGTCGTCGAAGCAATTCTAAGATGCACTGAAGAGGCATATACGACTTGGGTAACAAGGCAACAAACATACGTATCCCGTAACCAATGGACCATTATGTTAGTGAGAGGGCCACCTCTAGTGCAACTTCACCCCAAGTGGCACAAGGATTGTAATATATTACCGTGGACTCGACCAATCAACCTAGGCGGGATTGATTTTTTGATTGAATGTAGTTTGTTACAATTGTGGAAGTAATTCCAAGGTGTACCGAGACCGCAACACTAAACATGTTTGCCACCACCTTCGACAACATTGCTCGAACTGAAGACAAAGGAGCAAACTGTGTATATGATCCAACTCTTGCTCATATGCACCAATTATGTGTCCGTGGGAAACATGGAGCAATAATAATATTTAATAACATCAAATTGTCAATGTTACTGTTTAACTTATATGGTGGACGTGACATGAAGATGTTGATCCAATGTAAGTTTACCAATGAATATAAACAAGATTACATCTAGAATCCCATATAAACGATAAAAGAAAAAAATTATTATGTATGGATTAACAATGATAACATGTCACAAGTCCATAAACAAGTAACAATAAAGCATCACATTCTCGTCACCAAAAAATATTCTAATGGGTGAGGATCATTGAAAATATCGTCCCTCTGATTCTACACAGAGAGGAGAACGCCCATCAGACAAGAATCTCTAGAAGATTGAACTTGATATACGTGGTGGAATGTCGTCACAACTTAGTACATGTCCCATTAATAAATGTAATTTAAGATAAGCATCGACATGGAAATTAATGGCATTGATAATTCACATCATCACTATGGACTCTACGCTCTATTCAAGCAATTCAAACACACAAGTTTAATCTGCATTCTTTATACTCATCACCTTTTTGGTGTCACAAGCATGCATAGATGTTTAAACCAAATAAATCAAAATAAAATAAATCCGGTTAAGTTAATTCCCTATTAGCACCTCTTGTAGAGACTAATGACATTAGGTTATTAAGATGGGAGAGTGTGGTAAATTGGATATACCGTGTTGATTGTGCAATGAGATACAAATAACCTTATTTTTAATGGAAGATAATCACAAGAGTTTTTCGATAAAACAAGTGGTCAACCCAAAATATATTGTTTAAGACATTCGATAGGTGTGCATCGTGTGTAATATGATGTAGATTCTTTTTTAGCCCTTAAGAAAACTCCTGCACGAGAAAAATTTGACCACTTTTTGGAGGGAATATTTCTCACACTATATAGCCCATCGACTAAATTTATGGGCATTAAGGACAATTAAAAATTATAAAAAATCAAATTATACAAGAGAACCTCCTCCTTTGAGCTAGAGTCGTAATCTTCGATCTTATAGTAATAATCATAAAACTCTTCCTCGAGAAGAGAAGGATAAAAGGTCACGGAGAACCCCTTTTTATGGTAGGACTTAGGAGATGCTAGTAAAATTGGAGAAATTCTAGGATAACTTCATCATTTTCAATAAAGTCTAGGGTAAGGAGCTCTTATTTTTCTATGGAAGTAATTTTCAATTCATTTTCTACCCCCTTTTAAGTGAGAGGGCAGGATCTCATGGATACTACAAAGTCATTATTTTTATTTTTCATGATAAGGGAAAAAAGGTGACATAGAGGTAGATATGGAGTTAGATGGTTCTTACCCCTAGGGATGACCTCTATAAAGATAAACTCAAAGTCTTCAGCTAGCTTTTGCATCAAATCGATATAAATTCGCAGGCATTCAGCTTAAGTCTAGTAGAATCTAAAGACACTTGGTTTGTAACTAACCATGAATCCCCTAGGAATTGAAGGTTGTGAACACCTAGACATTAGGCTACAAGCATTCCTAGCAACAAGTCTTCATATTCAGCCCCATTATTGGTATATTTGAAGTTAAGCTTAAAACCAAAGGCATTGCATTCTCACTTGGTTGTGGTTGTTGGATAAAGTGGTGGGAATGTGGCCTTGATCATTAATGGTGTGGACCACATTCTAACCAACATGGTTAATGGGTTGAAAGGGTTAAGTATGTTGAACCCTAGTGCATTGGTGTTGTCATTGATGTCAAGTGACATTGACAACAAAGGTGTGATTGGTGAACTGAGGATTAGTCAGGGGCATGAAGGTTGATTGGTAGTGCCTTCTTAATGGTGGTTGGAGTTCACATAGTGGTCTCATGTTGTCTTCTTGAACATTCATGATGATTTCAAGGTGTTACAAGCTTGGTCAAGTAGGTAGGTGCCCACTGGAGGTATGGAGAAGCTTAGTGTGCTTTTATCAGGTGCCCCTTAGGTCTGAAATGGTTTTTCAAGGATGTGTAAGAGCTTCTAGGTTGAGCATCAGGTCAAGTGTTGCAAGTCATGGCTGAAACTAACTCATTTGGGTGTAGCTCTAGAGCCTAATGAGGTGTATGAGCACAAATCAGGCCATGAAAAGCTTATGTAAGCATGGTAGTAGCCTAGGAATAATGTCCTAGAGAATTTATGAACATCTACATAGGTCATATTTTTTCCTTCTAAAGGTAAAATTTGATAGATCTCACTAAAACTACCCTTGAGAACTAGCAGTGGGAGCTTAAGCAAATGAGATTGGTCTTGACCGCACATGAAAATTTATGATAAATCAAGCCATGAGAATGTAAATGGAGTTGTTTTAGTGCTTCATGTCAAGTTTCATCAAATTTGAAGAGGATTTTTTAAGATATTCAAGTTTTACCAAAACTGAGAAGGGCTAAAACAGTGACCTGTCTTCTTAGCACTCAAAAAAATTGTCAAGCCTCCTTCAAATAAATCATAAGAGTAATTTTTTAAGATCACTTCAATACTAAACTTATGCAAAAATTTTGAGCTCAAATGGTTAAGTAACAAAAAATTTCTATTCATTTTTCTATCACTGATCTCGCACTATCCAAACTTGCTTCTTGAAGAGATAGGCATAAAATGAATTCTTCAACCTCTAAATCACTTGGTCATGTCATGAAAACCCTCACGAGTGTAGAAGGCTTATTCTAGGTCATAATGGTGGGATTTATGTTCCTCATGGTTGATTGTTCAGTATAGGGTTAACCTTGTTTTGCAAGGTTTTGACCATACAATTCCAAATTATAGGCTCTAAGATGATTTCTTTGGAGTAGAAGGTGATGTGTAATGTGTGATTATAGTTTATGAGGTGTTTTGGCTTACTTTAGTGCATATCTTGTCAGTTCTCAATCCATTTTCCTCTCTTACCACCAAAAGGACCTTCAAACTAACTTGTCATGGTGCTTTAGGAAATATTTTGTCTATAAGTGTGCTTTTGAGCTAAGAAATGACTATGAACACCCTCGATAGGTTAAAAATGACTTGTTGGATCTCATATTTGATTTGGTGAAGTGATATGTGGTCCTTTTTTTCATGACTTTACAACTGCCCTATAAGGGTCTTGCCAAGAATATTGTGGTACTAGTTGTGCTTGTAGCTTTCTGCTTACAAACTTTTCATTCAAGTCTTTTAAGGTGGTGTATAGTCCTTCCTTAAAGTGATCCTATCATGAATGATAATCATAATTAAGTTTTGTTAGAATTAAACCTCCAAGTTAATATTGTATTGTGTTGCCTCAATAAACATTGCACATAATCCTAGATTTGCATGCCTTTCATTTCAATACTCCCTTAGTTTGGTGATTGCACCTAGTATTATAAGTTGTAAAAGGTTAAGGGATTCTTTGAGAAGTACCTAAGATGATTTGGACAAAAGATCAACCAAGTAGAATATATCATTTCTAGACTGGGTTTGTCTCTCTTTGTGACAATAAAGAAGATAAGCTCCATTTTCCTTAAACCATGAAGTTATATGTTCATTTAATGTAAAGGAAGATTGGGATCTTGTTGTAATAACTCCTATTGAAGTGATCATGCATTCCTATTGACATAAAAGTGAAGAATAAGGTGGTTTAAGCCTACAATTAATGGACTAGGGTTTGAGTCTCAAAACCCTACATGTGCGTAATTTTAGAGATCAAGCAAGTTAGCTCTCTTTGGTATGATATCAGATAAATTATTTGACCCAGGTAGCTATGTTAATGTCCCTAATATTTTTTAGTGATGTCATTGTAATCATGCTTGACTGAGAAAGGTGTGGAATTTCCAAAACCTTAAAGATGGAAATTTGTCCTATTAAAATATTGAATACCATGTCACAGTGCATTGTTGATGGAGGTTTTCAGGGTCATGTTTCCATGATGGGTGGAGATAGAAAAATTCTCACAAACCATTCTCTAATTTTTTTGAAACCAATTAAACAATTGACCTCTTTTCCTTTTCAAGCTCATATCTGACCATGTTGAAGGTCTTCAAATATGTGAACCTCTTGACTATGAAGAAATGGTTGAACAAGCTATCTCATACCCTACCTATTCTTCAAATCTCATTTATTTGAGATGTATATATTTTATATGTCATGATCATGACTATATGACCTAGCTTGGTATAAGCACATTAATCCCTTATTCTTCTAAGTTTAAGACTATAAGAGTTAGCCTTTGCACTCAATATGCTTATATATGTTCAAATGAAGGTTGAAACTCAAATGGAAAAGGTTGGGATATGATAAGGGGTTATAAGTACTCTTTAGAGGTTTGTTTAAAGTTCTATCTCACTATTTACACTTGGAGAAGGATTTTTAAGATTCAATACAAGATTTATTTGGTAGGGAATATGAAAAAGGCCTGAACATACATTACAAGTCAGAGAACACATGTATGACTGGAATATTGACTACTATGGAAGAGTGTAAGGGAGTTTAGGATCCCTTATCCTATATCATTTAACCTCAAAGAATCTTCCAAGAACCTATAGATCATGAAGGAAAAATCAAAGCACGGCAGATGCATTATGAAAATTTAAGGTGCGTACAATTAAATTCATTTCAAATCCCTTGTATGAGTCATTAAGTGAGAAAATTTAAGAGTTTTAGAATACGAAGTTGAAAAGGCATGTGTAGAAGAATATGTTGTATAAAAAATATATTTTTTGGTTTTCAAAATTCTTGTTAAAGCTTTAAAGATATTTTTGATGTATGAGGAATGCATAGAAGAGTATAGAAGAGATAGGTGATTTTGTGTGAAGGAAGGGAGATGAAATTAACATAGAGACCAATAGTTTATGTATGCAAGGTTCATTATTATACAGGAAAAATCATGATTTAGTGTGTTGAATCATTATTGAAGACTTGATATTCGATGTGTGAATCAAAGAGAAGATATGTGGTGAATTTATGATGAAAAAGCTTGTGATCATGAGTGAGTGCTCGTTTATGTGAAGAGTATCAAAGCATAAGAATTAAATTTGATCACCATGAATGTGAAGGATCTTAGGGACAGGTAAAATCATATGTTATGTCTTCTTGAATGAGTTAGTTGCAGAAGCATGTACATGTGCAATTGTGAGTGTCTGATAGGGTGGTTCAAGATAGTTACATGAAGAAAATGAGAGTGTGAAGACATCCTTGTATAAAAAATCCTTGTAGTTGATTAGGTGATTAGAAGATAGGTGGATTAGGAGGATAACTGAGAAGAATAATGATTTGATCTATTGGTCACAATATATTGTGTGAGACGATAAAATCATAGTGATGGAAATATTATAGAATTCTAAGTAACAACTTAGAAAATGGGGAGTTGGAGCTTCTTTGTAAGTTGAAGTGTATAGAAGGTCAGCAGGTGCTTGACTAAATTTGGGAGCTGAAACTTCCATATAAGTAGAATATTTCTAAAGATCAAGTAGTTGTTTGGTTAATTTTTGGAGTTGCAGCTCCATGTTGAGTTGATGCTCAACGGTGAGATCATTGTAATCTTTACATGACATTTTTGTCTAAGTTAGTGCTTTGATTTTAGTGGGTTTTTCTCCCTTGAAGGGTTTCCCACATTAAATTTCGTCTCTCTATGTTTACATTCATGTTTACTATTGTGAATGTTGATTTAGCTTTATCATCACAAATTAAGTGAATTGAATTGTTTGTCAACATTTGAATAGACATTGATTCAACCCCCTCTTAGTGTCCTAATTTCCAATAAAATACCATCTAACTCCTGAATGCTCCCTACCAATGTGGAGATGAGGCTATTCCCTATCGATTATGTGTTTAGTGTGGGAATTGAGTAGTGAAAGGATCTATAGGAGAGGGATGGTATCATATTATGAATTGATTCAAAATGACATCCTCATTTGGCATTGTTTAGGCTTGTTTAGTATGCACGAACATTGTTTAGGTGGTCGTGAAGGAGGATACATGAGATTGTGACCTATTAAATACATTATCAATGAAATGGATTCGATCATTACTTTAATTGAACCACACAATGAATTCATTATTAGGCATTTGATGGATAATATGTGGCCTTGTCATTATATGCAGATAAAAGTTTGTCTTACCAGTTATAGATGTGTTATTGGCATCTAAACTAATGTATTAATTTTGAGAAAGGTATCACAACTCTTATATCTCAAATGGGATGTAAATCGAGGAATGTATGTGGGGAATTTACAAGCCTAGCTGCCATCTGAATAATTATCAGCCCAACGAGAAAACAAGGGAACTTACTCAGATTGAGCATAGTTGATTGAGGCATAAAATCCTATAAATCTATTCAAATACATCCGTGAAATATTTCGGGGGTGTATGAAAACCCTAAAAATAATGAGAGAGGAAGAAGATGAAATTAAAGAATAAAAGAAAATGGAAAATGAGAAATAATTATTTGTTTCACATTGGGTTAACTAGATTTGCATGCACCAAAAAAGTGTTAGAGTTTTTCTAGATATAATCAAATTCCCGAGGTCGGGTTATGACAAAATATGTGAGGATGATGTGGAATGGATGGCTAATGTTGTGGATGTGGATGTTATACCCTAAATAAAATATGCTATGATGTTTTGAATAGTTCTTCCAAAGTGGAAAAATAGGTACACACACAATTCCTGTAAAAACTGGTCTCAATGAGTGCCAAATACCATAGTTCTTGGTCAAATTTTTATCCAAAAATGGAGCAAAATTAGGTTGGCCTACATAGGGAATCTTATTATTTTTTAAGGTTGTCATTGTTTGGGAATGGTCATTCATGTACAAGAATGAGGATTAAAGGGGACAAGGTTAGACTAGAGGATGAAATTAAAACTCAAATCTCAAGGTTAGCCTAAAAATGTTGAAGATGGTGGATTTGTTGGTGGCCTTTCTCACAAGTTAGAAATGCTTGTGTATCTAAGATATAAATCTTCTCAATGATGAGGTGTGGTGTGGTAGTGGAGTGGAATACCTCATGGATCAACTTAAATGCATGCCTTCATGTATGTTGTCCTACTCAAGTGGAGTGGGAACTCGACAAAATTGCCTTACCATGCATAAAACTACTTGGATGTAAAGCTTCATCCAAGGGTGTGAATAGGATACCATAAGATTAGGATCTAAGTGTATAATTTTAGCTTTTATGGGAGATGTGTGTGGGTATTTGAGCTTGAAATAAATATGTTTGGATCTTATTTTAAAAATGTTTTGGAAATTGGGTATTTATTGTTTTGGTGTGGACGAGTGGAAATTACAACACTATTATGGTTATTTGTTTATGTGAAAGGAAGGATTTATTTGGTTGAATGGAAGTGTTAGTTTGTGTGCTAGATTGTGGGCTGAAATATAAAGATAGGACCATGATTTTTTTTTTCTTGAGGTTTATCAAAATGAATCTCAAATATACTGGTTGTTGGAAATTACTTCTTTTTACCACAAATCTCATATCTATGTATGCATGCACTAAAAAACTAAAAAAACAAGTAAATCTAAGTATGAATGCAGATTTTTTTGTATTTTAAGAATTTTTTAATGATGTATGCAAGGGACAAATAATTAATTCAACTTGCTATACATAAATGATAGTTTTTCAATTTTTAATTCACACAAGAAAAATAACTACATGCATGTAAGTTATGGATGTAAATATCTATTTTCCCTACATGCATATGTAAGAAAATTTAGTTTATTTCCTCTATTTGTAAATGAAAAATTAAATTATATTTTTGTATGATTTTTATCATTGAGTGCTATGAACATGAGGTATTTGCTAAAGCAATCTAAGTGTAATGAAAACAACTAAAAAACAACATTATGAAATCTAACATCTGATGTGAGATTAGATTCAGAGCTAGAGAATGGATCTAACATCATAAACTAAAATTAAAATCCTAGATCTTTCTATTTCTTCTTTTTTGGGTAATTTAATTTTTTTGAAAGACTTTAGTTACAAATGCAACCTATCAAAGAAAATAAAAAAGATAAAGAAAACCCCAAACTATTTCCACGAAGAAGGAAATGACTGAAAATGTTTTTTGTGATTCACCCAAAGTCTGATACCTCTTTATTTTCTTAATTTAACCTAAGGTTACAACAAAAAATGAGGAATGAAAATTATTAGGTAGATATGGAAGAAGAAAATAACAATGCAATGGGTGGCTCAAAGTGACCAAAAGGACTCATTTGATCTCTTTGATATTCTCCTCTTATGATAACAAGGTGAAGGCCAAACTTGACTAAAATTTTCATTGTAACTAACAACAAAGCTAATGGTGTCCCACAAATCCTTGGAAATAAAAAATCTTTTAGGCGATGATAGTAAAAAATAATTCTAGAAATGGCTTAGATCGGAAGCAATATCTCAAATTTGATCTTTGCGATGAACTCTCTCAACTTCAATTTTTCCAACCTCATCAAATGATTGCATAATCTCATTTTTCAAAAGAGAGGTAATTCTGAAATTGAATTTCATATAAGTCCAATTAGGAGATCAAAAACATGATCAATAGGTATAATTAAATACAAAGGAGTGAAGTGGAGTTAATTAAGAGTGACTTGAAGGCGAACTAGGTTTCTTTAGATGTAGGGCAAATAGGTAAACATGCAAAATGAGTTAGTAAATGCATTCTTGGGAAAAATAAGAAGAGTTCATGTACTATGGTGGAACCACCAATAAACACATGAGGCAATTGTACAACCCTTGCGGTAGATTGTGAGATTGTCAGCAAGGTTATGACATTAATCGGTAAGGTTATGAGATTATCATAGTGGTTTTGAGACATCCATGATAACCACATAGAATTCCATTGTAATTTCACAATTGCCATGGTGGTTTAAGTGCTAGAAGTGAAAAATGCTAGGCTAGAGAAAAATAAGGAATTTTTTTGAACCAGACAATCATGGTAGGCTTCGAAGACTAGTGTAAGCAAAAATAGGTAAGTGTAGACACAAAATCATGCACTTTAGACATTATTTAGGCCCGGTCTCATACTACTATTTAGAAGGTTTTTGAGTGAAGAAATTACTAATTAACCCTTGTCTTTTGGCCATATTCTCTTATTTTATTTCGTCATTCCCGACCTTTTATACCTACATTCCCAGTCACAACTTCCATCACTTTGCATTATTTTAGCCTCGACTAGGGCGCCCAAGATAGTACTCGGGTGCCTATGGGCGCTTTAGTCCCACCAGGGGCACCTTGATCTTTTTTGCACTTTCCCACCACTTTTTGGGCTCTTTTTAGCCGTTTGAGATCTTTATCTTTTTGGTGGTCAGCCATTTCAGAGTTAGTTACAAAATTAGATAAAGAGAACCATATAAATATAAAGTTATGAGACCATAATGAAGGACCAAGCACTAGTCACTACTATCATCCACCTAGAGTTGCATCCATTCGGAGATCATTTGCATCCATTAGCTCTATCAAAAGGATAAGGCTGGTTCATCTACATCACACAAGCATAGGGGCAAGGATTATATTCTATTCCATTCACACATTCTATTAAATTTTCTAAATCTAGTTATTGCTCACCACTTCACAAAGTATGACTGACACAAGAGCACCTAGGGCACATTATGCACACACACACCAAAACTACATTTGGGTCTGAAATGTAGTGCACCACTCAGTTAGTAAGCCCACTGTTGTGGCAGCTGAGGTTAGTCCGACCCATTCATTTTCATTTTCATTTTTTTAGGGTTTTGATACTCTTCTTTGATCTTTTACATGTCTTCTATACATCTTGGATTATCAACGACACTTGAAGCAGTACAACGAATCTAATGTGACACACAATGAGGGTTTTAGACCACCTGCCGAACCTGTGAAATTTAGTTCTATACCTTTTGGACAGACCAGGGAACCCATTCTGCAGAACAGAGCATTTGTGGGCACCCTAGTCCCTCTCTAGGCGCTCCAGTCCAATTAATCAACCTAGATCCATCCTTTTCGGGACCTCTGCACAATTATTCTTGCTTCCTGTTCCTCGAGACATTTCTGTGATAAATTCCAACAAGATCATCAAATCAACTGAGTTCTTTTCTCTTCTCTCTTGCACATTAGGGTTAACATTTCCCTTTACATAATTGCTTGGGTCATTTACATACTTATTTACTGCATTTATTTATTGCATTTACATCTCATTCTAGATTGTATTAACTATAGGATATTTTCCACATTTTAGTTAATCATTTTGGTGAACTCGAATTGATCATTCATGATTCTAGGTTATTCATTCATTACTTGTCATCCTAGGGTTTGGTCATCATGAGTATCTCAATCAATGATTATTTTCTTGCAAATCTTGATTTGCTACATAGAGTCCAACACTTTCTTGCTACTACTCGCATTCGTGCTGACATGCATCTAGATTCGGTTTATCAAGCATTTTCTGATGCATTCTCTTCACACCTAGTCTTCAAATCTAACCTTCCCATTGATGTTCACACTTTTGATAATGACCCTCCTCTACATATCATATGCCGTATCCATCATGTAACTGTTAAGTGCACTTTGATTGATAATGGATATGAACTTAACTTGTGTCCTATGTCATTCCTCGAAGCTTTAGGCCTTTCCACTGGTGACGTTAGTCCATGTAGTGTTTCAATGCGTGCTTATGATGGTTATGTCTGTCCATGTTTCAGTCACATTACATTGCATATTACTGTTGGTCCTAAGACAATCCACACTGTATTTTTCATTGTTGATTTCTGTTGGTCGTCAAATAGGACTTTACGAAGAGCAACAGTCAGGGGACAAGAAGTCCCTCCTCTTTAGTGGGAGAGGTTCCCTTATTCAGAAACGAATCTATTTACAAATATACAAAACATGATTTTCTGGTTGAACTTGGATATTACGAAAGTGTTTTCTATAAAGATCATCAATTACAAAAGGACTGAGGAATTAGAAAACGAGAATGAGCAGAAAGGCAACATGCAGAATTATAGATAACAGAGTAATTCTTTATGTATGCGAAGTTATAGTGAATTAAAACAAGATCATTTGTATCATATAAATAAGATGGAATTTAA
This sequence comes from Taxus chinensis, assembly GCA_019776745.2. Classification (NCBI taxonomy): domain Eukaryota; kingdom Viridiplantae; phylum Streptophyta; class Pinopsida; order Cupressales; family Taxaceae; genus Taxus; species Taxus chinensis. The sequence goes on from CM034148.1 coordinate 181,330,998, forward strand.
AGACACAAAGTTCTGTAAATAACATCTGCCAGAACACAAAGTTTCTTAACATAACACAGACAAATGATCCTCACAAAAATTAAATGAAAGATTGGGGATAAAAGAGATCAGATAGATAAAGAATGGAAAGCCCTTATGTATTGATTTCTTTATGATCTATTTACACTTTCAGAAAATAAGCCAAGTTCTTCCTCCCCTCAAAATGGCGTGGAGAGGCCATTATATAGCTTACAAATCAGTTATTCTTTGTAACTACTTCTTTTAACTAAAGATTAGTTAAGGATTGCCAATTGCAATACCTCAACTAATTACAATGAATCCGAGAAAAAGAATTAGAAAAGAAGAGAAGAATAAGGAGAAGAAGACAGGTGGTTATGAATGGGAGGGACCCACTGACTTCAAAATTCGCTGCCTGAATCTCTTCAATGCCTCGGCTATGTCTCTGCCATGAGGGACTGACGTGCTGGCTATAGATTGAGCCCAAAATCTAGGGCACTTCTCCATTTCCTTATCAAACTCGACATGAGTATGATAGAATCATCTGCGCCGTTGGTGTAGGGTCTGCATCAGCCATCCTCGACCAAAAAGTCACCAAAATCAAGATGATGAGCTTCACTGTCCCTAACATTTGATCTTCATATTGATAGTAATTCGGAGGGTAGAGCCGCACACTAAACTCGGGAAGGAATTACAGAGGGAAGGGATACACGCGCAGGATTTTAGATTGCAAGGGCTCGAGCAAAGGATAGCATGGAAGCAGCATGAAAAATGCATAGGGGGTTCGCTCATAATATAGCCGTTTAGGAGAGAGAAAGATAATGAATGCGCATTTACCAATTTGAATAAGCAAGATATTCGGGTAGAGCGGGAAAAATAAGCACGAATGGCACTTGGTTCATTTGGGACATGTGAGATGCGAATGCACGAAACACGCGGTTCGGGATATTTGGGCGAAGCGGGGAAAAAATGCACAAATGCCTTTTGGGACATATGGAACGAAAGTGCGTGAAGTACGCGACTCGGGCGATTCGGCCGAAAATGAAACAACTTGCCCATTTGAAATTGGGACATGCAGGACAAGTGAGACGTGAATGCGCGAAACACGCGGCTCGGGCGATTCGGGCGAAGTGGGGAAAAGACGCACAAATGCCTTTTGGAACGTGCGGGACAAAAGTTGCGCGAAACACGCGACTCGGCCGGATCGGGTGAAAATGGAACAACTTGTCAAATTGAATTTGGGACATTTGGGACGTGAAAGCGTGAAGTACGCGGTTCGGGTGATTCGGCCGAAAATGGAACAACTTGCCCGATTGGACTTGGGACATTTGGGACGAGAAATTCCAATGGGTCCGAAAATGGAACAACTTTAGGGAAACCGGCCGATCGGGGAACAAAGCGCCCGTTTGAACTTGGGACATGCGGGACAAAAATGTCTGACAGGCCCAAAAAACACACAAAATGACCCAAAAAACATAGATTTTCCCAAATTCTCGACTTTTAACACTAAGTACAATAGAGAAGACACTTAAAACTCAAAAATTTGAATTTTCACTTCATTAAGAGCAGGGGAATTTTGAGTGGACAACAATTTCCCAGTTTCTTACAACTGTCTACTTAGTAGGCCATGGCTTCATGCCATGTAATTTTTCGCCTCTACTATCCATAATTGTGTAAAATTATTACATGAGAGCATTGGGTACACTATTTTTCATGACCACGATCTATTTCAATATTATGACTAGGCTCCTAATACTAATCTTCCTATTCCACGCACCGCTATTAAAGACGAGTCCCAACCTATTGAAGAACCTCCACACTTACCACCACTTGATGGTACCATTTGTGTGATAGATGCAATTTCTTTTGTGCCACTTGTTATTACTACTACTATGATTCCTTATCAAGGGCCTGTCCAGTCTATGAACACTACTTTATCTCCTACACCTTCACATGTACTACCTGGACTGAAATATCCCTTGTGGGATATTCCTTAAAAATGCACAAAATATTTAAAAATTGCAGCAACGCAAAATACTGATTTTTACTGAAAATGTCTAGCTAGGACAGCGAATGGTATTAAATTGATATCACACAAAATATTTGCCCACAGTGCATGAAATTCTGAGGGACACTTGCAACAATAACAATAAACACTATGAAAACATTTTTTGGAATAATATAATGCTGTCAGGAAAAGTACAGAAAGCCCTAGGCGGTTGGAAAACTTCAGAGGTCAGTGACCCTCTAAAGACAAGAGCAAAATAAGGGTCTTTGGAAATAACAACGACGGGTATAAGAAATAGTACTGCCACATGCAGATCTGAAACGATCAACTAGACAAACCCCTAAATAGAGGCTGCAAGTCACCTTGCTAGGAATGGAGTCAGGAAATACGGGAGGTGCCTTCCACGTGCTATCATGCCTAGCCTAGATGGCCAGCGTGAGTCCGATCTGGAGCCCCTCTGATTGTCTTTCCCAAAATCCCCCAAAAATACTAGAAACCCTTCCTCTGAACTGTCTGGAAATATCTCTATAGTATTACCTAGAAAATAGATCCAAGATGACAGATTAGGGTAGATCTCTCACTACCGAAGAATGCCCTGCTAGCTAGGGACGAATCTCTCACCACCAAAGCTAGGGTCCTTATGGGATTTGACTCCACAAGCTGAAGAAAATGCAACAACAACAACTACACGAGTAAAGGCTAAGAGTATGCGACGAAAAGTGCCTTTTCTTCCTTCCCCGTCTCCTTATATATCTTTCATTGGAAAACAAGCCCCCATAACCCTAGGCACATTTTATTCCATGGAGGGGCCACTAACATAAAGTAACTATAGTTACTTTTTTCCTTTTTGAGTCGCCATGTCCAAAAGTGACCCCTAAACGCCAAACTCAACTATTAAAACCACGGGGCCCCCTTCCCAAAAGTTTCCAATGTCCATAGTCCCTGGGTCCAACCATGTTTTGGACTCGACTTGGCCCTTGGGCCATTTGGCGTAGGAGAAAAGGGGTCATTACAAAAAGGGGAGATTACATGCACTAGCATGTCCACCATTCGCTTGCACACTCTTTATGAATGACTCATATTGGGAACATATTCCATTTGATCCTACATGCGACGACACCATATGTACACATTACGGCTTGGATCGCTTAGGTTTTACTTTTGAGGAGCTCTATCCTACGCCACATACTCGTACTCTTTATTATGGCTTTATTCACATTATTGCTGCTTATGGCTTATGTGTATTTCATCTCAAAATCTATCTATTGCACACTGCTTGCTCTTCTCCACTAACATTAGGGAAATCATGGTTTGATTATATTGGGGGCGCTCTAGATCCTGATCATACAGATATATCTTTCCCTATGCCCTTTGGACACATTTCCTTTGCAATAGCTCTTTCCTAGATTGTACAAAGAAACTTACTCATTGGTTTGCACACAATTATCCTCTTCCTCCATTTATTGATGATGAATATGTCATGGGTATGCATAACTTACACCGTAAAGGCTCATTACGTGATCAATCAGACACTATTGCTTATCAAGTTACTAATGTTTATCTATATGACTTTGACCCAGAGGATCATGATCTTCTCGATGAATTTACATGATCTTCTTGCACACACTTGGGGGTCATAACATCTAATACATCTCCCCCCAACCCATAGCCACATTTGTGCATCTATCATCTTTGCATTCTCATACATCAATCTTCTCACATAGGCATACTCATTGTACATTTTAGTGTCGTCATTACCCGATGACACACTCTTGTGCTTTGGTTCACACTTGATTATTAAGGGATTACTTGACATGAACCCCACACACTGTACTATAGGCATTACACATTGTGTTTCATTACACATCTCGCATCCTACATCATACATTCTACAATACTTCGATCATTACATAGTTATACATCATACATCCTACTAGTCTTTATTTTACACTTATATTGTCTACGACACTCGCATTACATTCTATTCATCTTACATATTAAATAGTGAGCATTTGGTCTCTCTACACATATTGCATTACATACTATACATTGCATATCACACATCCTACAGATCATATTGTCATATATTATTATCACACATACTCTATTATCTTCTACCTGCTGCACTCACTACCCTATGACACACTTGAGTTCCCTAGTCCATACTTGACTACCAAGAGTTTACAAATCAAATGGAAATTCTCTTCTTCACACATTTATCATTTGACCTTTCATCATGTGACATTATTAGGTTAGTGTCATATGCTTTAGGCTAAATGGTCACCCATTCTATCATTTTGTTGTTGTATACACCTTAGGTTACATCACCACTCCCTCTTTTCATCTCGTAGTGATATGCATTTAGGGATAAATCTTCACTCATCCATTCATATTATAGTGATATATGCTTATGATAAATCATCACTTATACATTCATTTGGTAATGATATATGCTTCGGCTATAGGGTTCATGCACACATCGTCACTAGGTCGCATCTCATCACTACACCTACACATTCATCACAACACGTTAGACACAACACACACTTCGACCATTTCCCGATGACACACTCTCGTTTATGATTCATTCTTGATTGCTAAGGGGGAAAACCAAATGAGCCTCATTGCATACATTTCCATTCACTTGGGGGGCACACGACTCTTATCACTCCATTTTGCATTCCATTCCATCCATCCATAACATACTGCATATTATGGTTGACTTTACTCTTGCTTACTTTTGCTTGTTCAGGGTCACTTTGTTACACATGCTAGTTAGATTGTTTGTATGTCATTTATCTATATCATCCACACATGTGCGTTCACGTCTTTTTCTAGTTGTGATCATAGATACATGTCTCTTACGCACAACATGGATGCTCGGCTTCTACCCTTCCTACACTGGTCGCTGCGTGCATTCACATTCATCTCTTCTAGGTGCTATTGTTTCATTTTGTACTTAACACTTTACATTACTTGGTTATACACACTTTTGACATACTACTGATATTTCTAACATGCTAATGGGTGCTTCATGTGTAACATTTTTCATGCAGGGATATTTTCGTCCATACTTGTTTGTTATTGGTTATTCTTGTTTGCGGGCCTTGCCTTATGTTTGGTGTGCGAACTTGTTTGTTTGTTCTATAAATGAGTGAGAAAGGCATCAGATAAGTGCATGAAAGAAACTACCAAATGCATAGGTAGGTCATAGAACCAATGCATTGCATAATCTTGTAAACTACAAGGAAAAATATTAGTGAGTATAATGTGATTGTCAACATAATCGAGGCATACTACATGAAATGCTCAAAGGTGTTATTGTGGGTCTCAATGACCTTTAAAGATAGGTAGTTTGGGAGATACAAAATTAGGCAACAACATATATGTTGATATGGTAGGGGAAAAAGGAGTGTGTAATTAGAGTGTAGAATCTAGGGATGGTTTGACACGTGATGTAGATAACTGAAGCTGACAATTTTTTGTTTGTAAGTCTTGATATAATGATGTCAAATTTGGAGAATTCGAGGAAGAACCGAGGTGTACATGAGAGGCACCATGGTGAACAGTAAGAGTGGTGGTTGCATTAATAGGAGCAGAAACATATGTGGGTGGGGTGGATACCATAGGGGAAAAGACATGAGTAGGTGGAGTAGAGACCATAGAAGCGACAAAAAAATGATGGTAAGAGAAGTGTCGCGAGCTCTCTTAGCTGCGATTAAAGCATGCAAGACACGAGGAAGATGTGTGGGGTTTTCACGTAATGCTTGGCAAAAGTTAGTAATAGAGTTTAATTGGTCTTGGTTAACATTAGTGTCTTACACGTAGGATTTTTCACCATCAGATGCTTCTATATCTTGGAGAGGAACCTGGTTGGAGGTATCTAAAGGGTTTTCAACCATAGACGTGGTTGTGTCAGCCATTGGATTAGATGTACGGTGAGTAGATAAAAGGAGCTCACAATATTGAAGATATCCAAAATGACCGCTATGGGTGACAGACATAAAATGAAAGAAATGAAAGCAAGCTGTAGAAGGTGTAATGAGGAAGGATTGGGTTCACAAAAAATGATTAACTAAAATTAACTAAACCAATGTAGTAAAATATAGTTAATCTAATCTAGGAGGACATATAACGCAATAAGTAAATGCTCTAAAATAGTATGTAAGTGAGATGAGTAAATAAATTAATGAAATTAAAAACCCTAATGTGTAAGAAGGGAAAGGAAATAACTCAGCTGACGACAGATGATTGTCAGACTGTGTCACAGTGATGCACAAAAAATCAGAAAGCTGGAATGACCGTGCAGGAGTACCGAAAAGGATAAATCTGGGTTATGTGTCTAGATTGGGGCACCTGGAAGAAGACCAGGGCACCCACGGGTGCTCTGGTAAGGAATCTGGGTGCCATGGTCTGGAAAAAGTGTCTGGAACTGGTTCTCATAGGGTCAAAAGTTGATCTGAAACTCTGCCTACTTGTCTCATTAATTTTTCTGTATTACGTCGAATGCTCCAAATATTCCAAGAGAAAGTAATAACCTATAAAAGACCAAAAGGAAGCATCAAAACCCTAAAAAAAGAAAGATGCATAATGAATAGGTCAGACTCACATCAGCTACCACAACAATGTGCTTACTAAATGAGCATTGCACTACATTTCAGACCCGGATGTAGTTCTGGTGTGTGTGTGCATGTCGTGCCCTAGGTGCTCTTGTGCCAGTCACACTTTGTGAAGTAGTGAGTAATAACTAAATGTAGAAAATGTAGTAGAATGTGTGTATGGAATAAAATAGAATCCCTCCCCTATGAAGTGTGATGTAGATTTGTCCTAGTCTGTGCCTTGATGATGGGGCTGTGTGGATTCCAATGCAATAGATGGATGCAACTCTAGATGGAGTGATAATAATGTATGATGCTAGGTATCTCATTATTGTCTCGTAACTTTATATTTATAGGGTTCTCTTGCTCTAATTTTGTAATTAACCCCGAAAAGGCTGACCCCAAGAAAGATAAATATGAAAAATGGCTAGAAGAGGCCTAAAAAGTGGTGGGAAAGTGCTAGAAGGATCAAGGTGCCCCTAGGTGGGACCATGGTGCCCCAATACTAAATCTGGGTGCCCTAGCCGAGGCTAAAATAATGTGGGATGTTCGGAAATGGTTGGGCATATGGGTGCAATAGGTTGCAAATTACGAAATAAAATAAACAAGATGGCCAAAAAATGATGGTTAATTAGTACTTTCTTTACTCAAGAACCTTCTAAATAGTAGTATGAGATCAAGATAAAAAAATGTCTAAAGTGCATGATTTTGTGACTACATTAATGAGAAAATGTTCCATGCTTGAATGCCACAATGCATAATTCTCCCTACCAAGAAGAAGTGGAGGAGGGTGAAGATGCTGCATGGTGATGTCGGTGTCCTCGAGCATATCATTCGAGTATGAGTCAAAGAAATCACTATCCTGACGCAGAGGATTGTAGAAAGTTTGTGAAGAAGCGACACTAAAATCGTCAGAAGCAACAGGTGATGGAAAGATCTCTAGGCTAGAATCAAAGGAATTTGTAGATGCTCGTGAAGGAGAAAGCCGAAGACCTGAAGTAATATGAAAAGTGAGTGAAAGGTCAATCGAATAGTCATGTGGCAGAGAGTTGTGGGGAACTTTGATGGGAGCAATGCTAAATTCAGAAAGAGCATCAAGAGTAATATGTATGGGTGACTCCTCGTAAACAGAAGTAATAGTAAACTCACCATCCTCCATGGATGTAAAATCATCAGAAGAGCCATAACTGGATGAAGGAGAGTCTAAATCTCCATGTAGGTCCTGAATGAAAGTCCAACATCTGTGCGCAGACTTTGTGAACTCTACTTGATGTTGAAGGTTCTTTGGTATAGTAAGACAAATAAGTCCATATGTCATATGATTCTTATTCAACCAATCATTACTGGTCAACGGGTTCAGGTGTAATCCCAAGAAGACGGGGTAACAAGTCATGCATAGTGCAATGATCGAGTACCCCATTCTTCCATTGCAGGTAGTTTTTTGAATCTAGTTGGACCACAAAAGGATGAAAGTCAAAGTCGACGGTAAGAGAAGCCTCAAGGAACACTAGTATAATCCCCCATGTTTGCGACACTTTATAAACAGTGCATAGGTTACAATCAGGTCCGTACGATTCGAAATAACTAGAAATGCTGCAAAAAAAGGCTAGAAATGCTGCAAAACACTCCAACACACTATTAGAGGAAAAAATAGCCAATAACGCTAAGAAATCCACATTTTAGGAATGTCCAAGTCGGCTAATTTTAGGGCAAAAAAAAGACTAAACAAACGATAATAACGTTAAATAAATGACTATTTTAATACTAATCAAAATTAAAGAGGGCTTATAATTTTTTTTAATTAAAAGCTCCTAAAAGAGATTAATAAAAAGATAATTATATTAAAAAAGACGCTTTTTAAAATAACTAGATCTAAATTTTAATTAAATCTAACTATAATATTAAAAATGCCTAATTAAAACACGTTTTATTAAAAAAACTTACCTTTATAAAGAAAGGCCACGTATATCATGAAAAAGGCACTTTATTTTAGTTATAAGCCTTTTTATAAAGGGCCACCACGTATTTAAACCCACCTTTTAATATTTAAAACCCACGGTCTTTAAGAAGCCCACGATAAATATTAACCACCACAATTTAATAAACACAACTCACCCATTTGTTTAAACAACATAACTACACGTTGGTATAAGGCTGCGACCACGTGGTGGTCTGAAAGGGCACGTGACAGCGCAAAGGGTGGGACCACGGGGCTTGAAATCGCTGGGGAAACGCCGAGGTGAAATGAAATGAAAGATTTTAATGACGTCCACAAGACTGAAGAGTCTATAAGACCACAAAATGAGATTTTTAATCTAATTTTAGACTCCTTTCAATATCCGCTCTCCCGCTGTGAATCTTGAGAATGAAACCTGCGGTCCCTTGAAGCTTTGTAGCATCAATGTTACATGCCACAATACAATTATTTGATGGTCTAGAAAATTATATGGATGTCATTTTGCGTTCAAAATTTAATATGCACGTCAAATTTATTACGCCGAAGACGTTACCCCTATGGGAAAATATTTTGCGGACATTCACTGGACTGTGTCAAATTTGACTGCCTAAATGACGGTTTTGACGGATGTGGTGATGGTTTAACTTTTATATGCTATTTTAGCAGTTTTGCTATTTTAAGGGGTTTGTTGTTTTTAGTTGTTCGAGTTTCGCATGTCATCCTCTGCCGTGAAGGGCGCAGTCGTTTCCTGTCAAGTACGAGGTAGCCATGTTCTCCATTAAGCCTGTAAGCTTCATTGCTAGAGAGGGAGTCACACTAACGCTGAAGCAAGCCCTTGGCCTGCAAGACCGTTTTGACAGCCCTTGGCATGAGCCACGCCTACTGGAGCGGGTTTGAGTCGTTGAGGTCGATGATGTGCATGAAGTCTTCTCCTTCCATGGCCTCCACTATGCTCTGGTTGCCTTCGAAAAAATGTTTAGAAAGCGATTGAACCATGTTTTCTGAAACCCTACAGTATTTTTATTTTTTCCTGCGGTTTTTGTTACGATTCGTCTAGGTTTTATGGACGAGAGAAACCTTAAATATGATGGGGAATGAAGTAGGCCCAAAAATCAAGGGGTGAAATTTTTTATGCTAGAGCAGGCGAACAATATAAGTGTAGGAATCAAGGGTTTGAGGAGAAATATAGTTTAAATTGCCACATATTACCTCATATGCGAACATGTGGTAATTACCTCAAGTCAGGGATTTGGTGAGCAACAGTTGAAAGTGTAAATTGCAGAGTTGGCAAAATAATCATACCCCAGGCTCAAGTCTAGTGCACGATGGAGTGATTGAGGCTGACAACTTGAGGATTTTAGGGAACATATAGGTCAAAGTATAGAATTTTGGATTTTTGGAGCTAACAAGGCTTGAAAGGGAAGGCTTTCATTGGCCGTTGATGGTAATCAGGGTTAAATTAAAGGGTTTGGTGTTGGAAATTTATATTGCAGTGGAAGCAAAAAATCTAAATGTAGGCTCTGGAAAGCTACATAATAGGGTAAATCAGATAAAAAAATCAAGAGTTTTAGAGTTGAATTAAAGGATTTGGTTAAGAGGGTTTTGAAATTTTAGATTGCAGAATACATAAAGCATCTAAACTCAGTGTTGATTCTGTTACACCGAAAGTATAGCAATATTGGAGTTAATCGGGGTTAAAGTGAAAGGTATTTTGTGAATGGAATTGGAAGTTGGAGTTAAATTAGAAGGATTTGGTGAAAATATAGTTGATGCTTGAATTACTGAGTAAGCTCGTTGAAAATATAGTTGAATGTTTAAATTACCATAGGCCAAAAATCTAAATGCCAACTCAGATTTAGTATGCCTAAAGTGGAGTTGAGTGATTTTTTGAATAGATGTTGAAATGGTAACCACTAATTAGGAATGACTTTTGAATCAAACGAATGTTTTCCATGCAATAAATTTTACCTAATGTAGTGATTTGGTTTTGAAAATCAAGGGTTTTAGGGGAACTGTAACTTAAGATATAGACTTAAAATCTGCTGTAATTGCAGTTAATTTGAAACTTTTTTATTTTTTTATTTTTTCCTTTTTTGGACAGAGGTGGCAATTAGAGGTACGTTAAGGTTTTTAGTGAAAAGTTTGTTAAGTTTCGCTTTTTGATTAAAGGTATCTCCTTGTCCAGGTTTGTTTTGCTCTGAGCAAGCCCCAGTCCCAGATCTGTTATTACACACCAATATATCCTAAACGTTATGGGCTGCCTTCTTTTCATGTGAGGCATTGAACTTGGGCCACTCTTTTTACAAATGCATCTTTTTATTATTACACTACAACCCTCTAGACCATTTATGAAAATTGTCAATTGCAGAGTAGGCTAAGATTAAAATGCACAATAGAGTATAGTAGGGTTATAATGAAGTTTAGTTTTTGAACAGAGGATGGAATTGTGTGAATGGCTTAGAAAAAGAAATATAAGTTGAACTGATGTTGTAATTAGTCTACATAACATATGGTTAAAAATAATCTTAATACTCAAGGCCGTGTCCTTATTTTTGTATCACACTTAGTTGCATCTCATCTGGACAAATTTCTATATCATTCAATCTATTATGCAGAACCAAGATATAGTTGCTATATGTTCATGATATTCATTTGGGTCCGTCCATACCACCATCTGTAGCTGGACGTTCTTTTTTAGAACTCTATGGGAAACATCTCGTGTCTGAGTCCAAGATTTCACGTGCTTGGTTGAAGCCATGTAGGCCTGGTGAACCAGACTTTCCTGTATTGGGCATCAGTAAGTCATGCATAACATTCCAGGTTCAATTCCACTCTTGTTTAAAGGGCGGGGAAACCCAGGCTTATAGGTTAAGCTCTTCCCATTCTTCTTTTTCAAAGGGATGGCAATCAAGCGCATTCTCAATACTTAGAGCTGTAAATGCTGTTGTAAAAAACAGCCTATTTAATGCTTCCTTCTCAAAGTGCAACGTTTGCTTAATGGCATATATAAAAAGGAATAAGAATAATTAATCTTAATACCATGGCAGGGTCCTTATTTTTGTATCACACTTTAGTTGCGTTGTGGAACATTATTCAATTCTACACTCAAACTTCAAGATTTACAATATACTTATCGTCAGAAAGAATCAATGAATAATATTTTTTGACATACAGGGTTACATCTGGGTTTAGCTTATGGGCATATAAGGGCATGGAACAGTAGCTAAGAACACATATTCTTTTTCAAACCAGAAACTCTTGTGTTTGAGACCTCTCACATGCTTAATTGAGGCACTTAGGCCTGATGAACTAGACTGTGTCATGTGAATGTCATGCTCAGTCATGAGCTTACACTGGTTCACTTCCTTATTTTGTTTATTGAGGGCAGGCAACACAGACTTATAGCTGCCTTATGAGTTCTATTCCTTTAAAGCTCTGGTGATCAAGGGCATTCTCATTACTTATATGTTGTGATGTATCTCATGGTATGATAGCCCAGCAATTGGCAGAATATAATATATTCTGATTTCCAACGCCTGAATCAAGTTGCTCCATTTTTCTGTTTTATGTGCCAGGGAATTGATCACGAGTTATACAGACTTTCCAAGACACGCAGACTTGAAGAATCTGGTGGTATGAATCAGATGAACCTGATTAAAACAAATTTCAAAAAGAAAAAAGAGAGCTCCAGGCAAGTTATGACCATGGCAGGGGAAATAGTGATTAGCTGCAAATTTCATAAACTTTCACCTTCATTGTTGTCTAGAAATCCTGATTTTTGAATCTGCACCTGGGTTTTTCAAAATTTCAGGTGCACGCAAGCATTTTCCTCTGATTTTGCCAGTTGTGGAGAGATTTCTGTCATTTTTGGTGCTCAGCTTCTTTGTTAAAATTTAACTAGTTTTTTAAGTTTTTTTTCCCTTGCTCATTTTTTCCCTTGCTCATTTGGAAATTTCCCCAACCCTACATGTACAGAACAAACAGAAAATATACTGATGGATTTTTTGCCAAAACCCATGCATTTAAAGAAACAAAAAACTCAATAAAATGCTTCAGTTTTACAAGGAATGATCCAGGAGTCAAACTCATGTTCCACATGAACTCACTAGAGGCAACTCAAAAGGGGTTGGTAGAATGCATATACCATGGCCTGCATGCGCAAGGGGGAGTTAGCAGGTTGAAGTATCTGTTTGTAGAAGTACTGATGCGTTAAAGCATACCCTAATGTTCCATCAGATGTGATGCATCAAAGGAATGCAAAGTTAAAGAGAAAAATTAAATATATTTATATCCATGAATGACTGAAGTAGGTCAGTGCTAATGAAAAGTACACATAGTTATAGCAGAAAATTGTATATTACCGAGGTATAAATAGACCTTAGGAGCTGAGAAACTCACTAACACTAAAAGACTAAAACGATGTAAACATAACTAGAAGGACAGTGCTGATTTCCAGCTTTGCTGAAGATATAACAGAGAAAGAAACAAATTATATTAGTGTCCTCGAATGAACCACAGTAGGTCAATGGAACTAGAAAGTCCATTGAGTTGCAAGAGAAAAGTATTAGGGTAGAAGAACCCTAGGCACTGAAAATAAACAAGCACTCTATATGAGTAACTAAAACAATAACCATAACTACAGGGGCTAAACTTGATGCAGTAAACCCCAAAACCATGTGATCAAAATACAAACTGCAAAATACAAATAGCCATATGGAGGAAAGAATTTGCTATGTAGCAAAGATCTGATGCAGATCAAAGTTAGAGTCCAAGGTTGGAAACCATTGCTGTCAAATGTATGTGCAACAATGCAAGGCTTGGGCTAGAAGAACTAGCAGTATCATCCTTCATCGTGCTGTCACACTGAGGCCAATGCACAATCTAATAATGTTGACATGGTGGGTTTAGGGATATGGGGGCCTGGATGAACAATCCTAAGAGGAAGCAAGGTACTTCCCCTAGAACCTATCTTAACTCCCAAGGCCAATGAACCTTTGGAGGTGTAACACCCGATAAAATACAAGCGATTTTTATTAATCAACTACGTGACACAATAGCCTTGTCGACTATCGTACGGAGACAACTATATTAATAATGAATATTATTTATTTTAAATACTTTATTTGGTTAAACATGCACGCCACCACCAAGTTGATCACGCATTTGGTTGCTTTAAATAATGTACGGTAACTCCGGATATTAAAATTTGAAGTCTTACTATTTGATTTTGTAGGGATTCCAATCATAAGGAAAAATAGCAAATTTAAATTTCATCCATATTACCATTAATTACAGTTAATAATACTCCCCCTCCTCCCCTTTTTCTATTAATAATTATAATAAAAATACAATGAATTTGATAGTAATAATTGTGACACAAGAAAATAATATAAAAATGATTAGTTTAAAACCTTAATCTATTTATTGTCTAAAACAAGGAACATTAATATATTATTTTAAAAATATTTTTGCCATGCCACATAATTCACTCATCTTAGGCTATATGATATTTTTAACCAAAATGGGTAGCTTACCCACCCACATTATGCATACGCTTAATAATTAAAAATAAACAACTTGGTTCACAAAAAAAAATCAGGATTAGTATTTTTTTTTAAAGTAGTCAAACCTCCCAATGGAGGATAAGATAAGATAAATATATTAAATGTCCAACGAATGATCACAGAAGTGGGTCAATGGGACTGCGCCAATACACAACTAGAGGACCAAGAGGTCCTTGAATACAATCTAAAAAGAGGACGAAAATCAAGAGAAGAACGGGAAAAAAGCGAGAGGTTCGTAAAAAGTCTGCGGAGACCAGCAAAACCTGAACATGCAGAAGAGGAAAAGGAAGGAAGAGGGGGCAGGAAGGAGACCACCTCAACTAGCATCCAATGCCGAATGAAAGAAGCTAATAATGTGCTGAAGCCCGGAATCAGAGGCTTTGGAAGATCTGGGGTGCTGATGCCCGAAGGGGGGAAGAACTCTCTGAGTATGTCTGGTGGATCTCAAAGGCCATCTATGAGAGGATAATCTTGACCTCCTATGTGTCGAGGCGTCCTTGGTTTGTGAGATAATGCCTCGAGTCTAGACTGATATTCGTTTGGTAAATAGGGTTGGTATTGCTCTGCCGCTTAGTGCCCCTCCCAGGGGAGAGCACTGTAAAGAAGGAAGTGATCTACTGAGTAGTTGTCTACCTAGGAGGCTGAAGGGTCTCCTCCTCAAGCCTAAGAGCCTCACGCAGATAGAGAGCAAGGCACCTCTGATCATAGTATCTGAAGAAGTCGGTGAATGTTGGAAGCTCTCTGAATAGGCAGTGAAATCTCCTGCTGATCTCGTAGTAGACGGGGCACCGGAAAATGAAGTGCTCTTCCATTTCAATCTCCTGGAGAGAGCAGAGCAGGAAAATCCACTCGGAATGGTCAATTTGACGATCACTTTCAACTCGGAGCCTATGAGAGCCAACCCTGAACTGACCCAGGGAAATGTGAAGGACGTGCATCCAATACCGGGAAATATACTCATCCCTGGGGCCAAGAAATAATGCCATTATTGACCTCAAGAAAATGTGTAGCATAGAAGGCCACCTTCAGACGTAGCCCACCGGGGGGGTTGGTCCAGGTGTGCTGAATGAATTGCCTGTAGATATCATCTCTGATGATTTTGTTAAGATCCTACTTGCCCGGAAGGCAGTGTTGGATTTTGACGTTTAAAATTTTATATGCACATCAAATTTGTTTTTATAATTACCATTACAAAATAGATAAGGATTGAGCCTCCACAATCATTTTATCATGGATCATCTGGTGTTGCTTTGTAATATTCCTCTAAATCAGTTATGTGACATGGCTATTTAATTATGCATGTGACTAGGATCTGCATTCTTCTACCAAGAAGATATACTTTTACCTTGTTCTTTCTCAAATTGGCAGTCCACAATTATTTTCCCATAAAAATTGATGTTCCACTAATTAATTTGAAGATCCATAAACATCATTAAAGTTTATGAGAATATTAATTTTTTTTTTCAAATTACAATTTAATTATTTTTGAAGAAAATGATAGAAATAACTCACTCATAATCATTGGTACAAACTTGCAATTCTATAGGAAACGAATTCTAGCTTTGAACTTCCAACTTCTAGGGTTCCAAGTTCAATCTTCAAACTTCACCTTTCTTGCAAAATCCCAAATCTAATGCATTTAGTCCACTATCCAATTTTTACTTGTAAGAAATCAAACAAAAAAGAAAAAAAACTAATTACAAATCAAAATCAATAAAGTAAATAAACAAGGAATAAAATAAAACTAAATAAGAAATCAAACAAAACTGATTAAAAATCAAATTTTATAGATGTTTTTATTTTATTAATGAGATATGAAGATATTAATATTTCATTGATAAGATATTAAGATGATTCTATTATTTTTATTTTGTTTACATTCCAAAGTTTCTATTTTCATTTATGTTATATTTTTCATGAATCTCACAAATTTATAATGTGTAATGCCTGTGTAATATTTAATTTATTAACTTTTTAAATTATCATACACACACACACACACATATGTACGCATGTTCCACCAAGTTTTCGGGACGTGGACGACAAGGGACAGGGGGACATGTTTCCGGGATGAATTTTTTTGAAGGCCTTTTTGTAGGGGACGACAATTAAAAAATAAGGGAAAATATAGGAAATTTCAAATATTCATATGATAACATTGATAAAACATTCATCACACATATTATAGAACCTTAATACATAAAATTGGAGCTGAATTGAGATTTCACATAAGATTCAAGTTTCAATTACAATAATAATTACAATGAAATGCCCAAGGGTTGCAAGTTTAAAGTATTCACTACAATATCTCTGAAACATAGAAAAAGTATATAGTACACAACACCTACACAAAAACAATTCAAATGCAATCATATGCATCATCGAGTGTACAATTAGCAAATGCACTGTCACACTTTTGAGTAGGCATATTGGACCGGTCATGATAATAGGGTGATTCAGAAATGAGTAAATAACCCGCTGTTTTTTTTAGCAAAACATATTACTTTATGCTTTGTTCATACACCTTTGTTGCACAACACACCATTGAACTGAATAACACTCTTTTTCACCAAAACATTTTACTTTATGTTTTGTAGTCTTACACACCTTTCACAACATTGAGCCAAAAACAATCTTTTTTGGAAAACATATTAGTATTACTCTGTGCTTTGTTCGTACACCATGTGTTGCACAACACAACATTGAACTGATACCACAATGTTTTTCACTAAAACACATTACTCTACGTTATGTATTCATACACAGTTCAAAGAATTGGGTAAATACCGGTGTTTTTTGTGAAAACATATTACTCCATGCTTTGTTTATACTGGTGTTTTAAAAACCGGCCGAGATGGAACCAGAACTGGTCGGTTTGATTGGTTCAACATTTTTAATCATGAACTGGTTAAAACCAGACCATTCAACCGGTTTGGTACCGAACCGACCGGTTCTGTAAGGAACTGTCTGGTTTGGTACCAAACCGGTCGAACCGGTCCAGTTTTGACCTGAACCGATCGAGTCGTGTAAAGATGCATGCATACGGCCCTGAGTATAAAAAATCCAATTTTTAAATTAAAATTTCTGCTTTTAACACATTTCTTACTTGGAGTTCATGCCATTTTTCTATAAACACCTTTCTTACATGTTATAAAGTATATACATGAGCAAACTTTGCATATTTTGTGCGTAATTGTTGGAATCATGGTTTCTAATCCTTCAAATATATTGTTTTCATTAAAAATGTAACGTTTAATGTGTTTTTAGTAAACCGGTTCATAAAGTTTGAACCGGTTTCGGTTTCGGTTTTAGTTTCGGTCTGGTTCAACCCTCGACCGGTTCTAAGTCCAGTTCTGATTTTTAAAACACTGGTTTATACACTCTATGTTTCACAACAAACAATTCAACATAATACCACAATTTATTTATCACCAAAACATATTATTGTATGTTCTCTATTCATAGACACGTTATTGCATGAGCAATACAAAACTATTAAATGAATTCACTGTAGAATATTGCTCTCTTGCCTTCTTCTCACTGTTGTTCTCTTTTCTTCTCTCTGTTGTTTTCTTTCTTTGTCTTCTCCTTCACAAGATGGGAAATGAGAAAAATGAGCTTCTTTTTTTTGTTTTAGTTATAAGAGAGGTTATTTTAGGTATAGGTTAGTTAGGAATGATTGTGGGGTGGGCCCCACATCCTTTTTAAAAAATTAAATTTGTGTTTTAAAAAAAATTAACTTTACCTTTTCCGAGACGTAGGAGATGCCCATAAGTCCCTGGTACGGTCAAGGGAATTGTAGAAGTCACCTGGTCGTACTGGGGACGTTTGGACGTCCCCTGCTCCAAGTTTGACGTCCTGGGGATGTCCCTGATTTTTTAGCAGATTGGGGATGGGTAGGGGACGTTTCCTACCTATCCACGAGTTTCCAAAACATTCCCGGTACGGGGACGTGCCTAAAAAGGTAGAGGACGAGTCCCCGTGGAGCATACACACACACACACACACACACACACACACACACACACACACACACACATATATATATGACAGTCAATTTTTGAATATACATGTCATTTTGACGTTTAAACTATATATTTACCTGTCAATCATGACGGTCATATTTCAAAAACGGTTGTATTTTGACATGTAAAATGACTAAAAATGTTTAAACGCCTTACAAAATCCAACATTGGTAGCACGAAGGGTGGAAGCCAAACACGATGATGCAGAAGGGATGCATGAAAAAGTGAGGGAAGCTCGAATACATACCCGAGTAGAGATCAGCCCAAGGGAAACTTCTATATGCAAAACAAGCAAAACCCAATGAGGGACAACTCAGCTTGGTTCAAACGAACTCCAAACAAGGCAACAACGCAACACGAGTTTAACACAAAAATGCGTATGCAAGGCAAATACGACTCAAGCAATGCAGACAATGATAACCCACATGCAATGCAACCCACACTCTCAAACGTATGCACCAAACAAACAATGCAAAATGACCCAAGGGAAACCTGAGAGCTAAACAAAGATGCAACATAGTTTGAATGCACCGAACTTCAAGAGCTCATGTAGGGGGTGAAATCAAATGCAAACAACATGGATGGAGGTGGATAAAGGTCAAAATATAACTTTTTTAAAAATTAACTTTAATTTAAAAAATCCGAATAGACCGAAAAATGAATCAACTTTAAAAATGATTTTCCACCAAAATGTGGCCAAAACCAGTGAAATCCAGTGGTGAAAAACACAAACATGCACACATGTGCAAACCCCAAAAGTGCACAAACTCCAAGGGAACAATTGTTAAACTCAGTTAGCAAAATTTCAGAATAAACACCAAAAACTTGCATGAGGAATGAAAAAAATGAAACCGGAAGTAATCAACAACTCAAAAATGACGAGTGCACGTTTATCGAAACTCGAAGCTCTGATACCATGAAAGAGTGTTCGTGAGAATCGATACAGAAACTGTACACCACGATGAAGTTGCACTCCAACAGTAATGTGATAGCTCTAATGTAATCAACAAGATTCAAGCAACAATGAAAAATCATGCAACTGAATAACAGATACGCTCATGTAGAGAAAGACAACAAAGTGTCTAGCATGCTCATAAATTAGAATGGAAGAGTATAAATAGGAGTGCTGTGTAACTCCTGTACATGACACACGTACACTAGCCCTATGACCTATTCAACTATGAACAAATCAACAATGACCTATTCTTACCAAGTGATATGACTAACCAACTAGGTTGACAAGCCCTTGAATGACGAAAAAGTCTAGTCATATACACTAACAATATCGAGTTGCAAGCTCAATTAATTGTAGGAAAATAGGTTATGTGCGAACAATTATCAATATGTGAGGCCTTCAAGTGCTTATTTTATTTGTTAATCAAGCTTGTTTTTTTTGTTTCATAACACAAAGGCTTACAATTGGAAAGCATTTACTTTGATAGGAAAAACGTAGACATGATGCTGGAAATTAAAAGTTCGGAATCAAATACTCGCATGTCCCGCACCTATTCGACAGACAAAATTTCTCTATTATCTATTAAATTTGCTCTACTATATTGTCTCAATCTCATTCGCATTACTGACATGAGTGCAATATTACACTTAAAGTGACAAAAAGCCCAAAAATGCAATATGTTTATAGAGATATCTGTGAACGTAAGGAGTGCCACAAAATATTGATGAAGTGAAAATTTGTTTGAAGTTTCAACCCTTGCATGTATTGGGTAGCTAGAATAAACATAAATGTAAGGGGAATTCAAATGCACGTATCATGGAACACATCTGAAATAGGAAGGTGTGGAATGGATGTAGCATCTGAAGGTAGTAATTTCATGCACAATTTCCGCCATCAACAACTGTGATGATGTCATCATCTAACAATCATCGACAAAAAGGGACAAGTGTGGTTTGTTGACAATTTTGATTGGGCAATGGAAGTCAACCACCTACATGGCCCACACCTATTTCATGGTCGATTTTATTCCTCCCCAACAAATATTTGATATATGTTCTCAACTTTATAGTTGTGATCTCGCATATCGGTGGTCACTATAGGGCTATAGCAGATTGTAAATTTTTTAAGGCATATTAGTCAAGTCCTTTCCTCTTGCATTCTCTTCCACTAAAAATACTGGTCAAGGTATTAGCCAAGTGGGAACCCATAACTATGACATTGTATTAACTCCCAAATTCTCACGTGTGTCATCTATAGTCTTTCATTTCACAACCTCTTATGTTACCACTACTTTTTTCAAAATCTAAATTTGATCTAATTGACAAGGAAATTAAAACCTATTTTCTCAACATTCTCATAGATATCATGAATATTTCTTAAACCAAACAATATTATTGGTACAAAAATTAATTACATCACTTTCAAATGAAAGTGATATCCAATATTATTGTAGATTGGTTTGGATCACCCATATCTTACAACTCACTATTAATTGAAGCTCCCTCTCCAACCTCAAACTATTTAAAAATGCACTACTTCATGCTTTGAGCATCCCATTGATCTAATAATTTCATTTATATAGTAATACTATTTGACCGTGAGTCAATGGGCTGCCCAATGTTTAATAGGAGCTTCCCTTAAACAACAACAACCAATTGATCCTAAAATAATTTTTTACACACCACTTTAACAACTTATCATCCTTGATTCTTGTTATCGGTTATAATTTCTAGAGTTCAAATCCTATTATGCAAGCATCCTTATTTTTATCAAGAAAAATGACATTGTCAAACAACTACCTTAATTTTAAATCATCAACCAACCACCTAAAATAGTTGTGAATATCCTCTAGTGAATACTTGTTAATCAAATCAATGTTATTTTCTTTTATAATGGTTACCTATAACTCCTTCACATTACTTGTGTATATATACATTCTTCATAAGGAGCTCTTACCATCCTACCTAGAAACCCGTGCAAAGACTGAAAAAAACCAATTGAACTTAGATAGTATTCCTTTCATGAGTATAAATCCCTCATCATGATGGTAAAATGACCCAATACAAAAAAAGAGACAATAGATCACCACAAGATGTAAGAACCAAAAAAATCCATGAGATTATTTGTGTTGAGAATATGACACAAATCATGGAAGAAACTATTTTCACATGGAAGCCCATACTGATATTTTAGAAAATAGAAATAAACACCCTTAATGAACAGTCCAAAACCTTTAAAAATGATGAAATACAATGTGAAGCTATAAATAAAATAACAGAGAAGAGATTCAAGATAGAACTAAAATAATTCAAGCATGAACAATACCTAAGAAGATATTTCAAATATTTATGTAGTAAGCAAACCCTTTTCCAAGAATAGAACCAAAAGGGCAAGTAATCAAAGTGAAAATATCAAACAAGGAGTTGCTAAGAGAGGCATACATGAGAAATGCAACCATATTTGTGATTTGAAGAGACGCCCCAATCTTCACTCATTCCCATTTTATTATTTTCATCTACATTAGAAAAAAATGACCCAAGATAAAAAAATTCACAATTCAATGATATAACCCAAATCAAGATGACAACTTTCAGATTTTGATTTACAGAAAAAATCCACAAAATTCTTTGTTTCATGGGCCCATGGGAATTCTAGTAGTTGTCATTAATTTATTCATAAATAGGTTTCAAAGGAGAAACTCAAAGTTACTCCGAGAGACACTATTATTGTGAGTGTAAACCTCAAGAATTAACACTAGCCTAATTCCTCTATCTTCTATAAGGATTCAAAATATTTTAATCTGATTTTCTATAGTAATTTTCTTCTTCTTCCAACGAAACAAAACATAGAAGTGGAGTCCATTTAAAATAAGGTTTTTAGGTCCTTCCATGGACCATCATTTTTTTCAAAAAGTTCTTCCCCTCCATCAAGAGATGTTTCTCCCAAATTGTAAGAAAATATGCATATCTATTGATTTCGCAAAAGCAATTCCTAAATGAAATTTCAACTAAGAATGGGAGAACCAAATGGATACTTCTCATTGTTTTTTCAATCAATCTTGCAATTTATTGATTTGTTGTTTGTGACAACATTAATAATCAACATTGAATCTACATACTCTTCCACATACTGCAATCCAATTTCCTATGATAATTTTCTTCTTCAAAAAGGAGAAAAGACAAAAATGGAAGCCATTTGAAAGAGTTAGGAGTGTATTTTATTATAAAAAATAAAGTTTTTTAGATACTTCTGTAGACCTTTTTTTTTCAATAATATATTCCCCACCATTAAGAGAGTTTTCTCCCAAAATTACAAGAAAAATTGCAGGTCTACTGATTTCCCCAAAGTAATGCCTAAATGAAAATTAGAATAAGAATGGGAGAACCAAGTAGACACGTCTCACTATTTATTCAATCTTGTAATTTACTGAATTTTTAATTCTTGACAACATTAATAATCAACATTGAATCTCCCTCCTCTTATGAACATTAAATTTTAAGCTCCACAACAATTTTAAGACCACGAGGGAACGTTAAAGCTTCTACTTGATTGTTAGTTTCCCTAGGAATTAACTACAATAATAGAAATAGGATCATCTAATAGATTCTTAAAAAACCCCCAAATCATGAGTTCTAGGTATTTTTGTGAGTCTCCATCAATATTTAGCTTGATGAAGTTTTTCTTAGGAGCAAGCTAGTTTGCTTACATTCTTAGAATTCCACTTTGATTAAGACAAATAGAATTATTCTTCATCAAGTTCCATTTAATGAGAAAGACCCTATCTACATTTAGAATTTTCTCTCTTAGCATGAAACTTTTAAGTTGAATATTTTATGAAAAATATTCTCAAGATTCTGTTATCCAAATTTCACCCCCCCAGAGTTAATTTGATAACATGCATCAGAGTTTTTAGTTCCAAACAAGTAGATTGATTCAGGAGAAAATCGTAAAATTGGCTAAGTCCTACTCAAGACCGCCTTTGGGACAGTTGGAACAATTATACGCGGAAGGCACGGATCGGCCGAAAAGCCTCCAGGCGGCCCAAACAGAAAAGGGACATCTGGGACAAATGGGCGCGAAATGCCCGAATCGGCCGAAAGAATTTTTTTTGTCCAAGTCCTTTACCGGGAGCAAGCGGGACAAGAGTGTGTGGAGGACGCGAACCGGCCGGTTTGACCGAAACAGGAAACTTCAACACAAGGACAAGTGGGACAAAGGGACGCACGGGATGCGGATAGCCGAATGAGCCGAAAGCCAATCAGATCACACCACGTGTCACCGGCAGAAAAGGGACATGGAAGCCCATTTCGGGTGGATCGGAGGATTCTGTCCCGCGAAAGCACTGGGACATCCGGGACAAAAGGATGCGGTGGACGTGAAAATCCTGGCAGGCCCGTAGACAAATCACAGCATGACACATGTTGCCAAGGAAAAAGGTCCAAAAAGTCAAAGGGGCGAGTTTTCGAGCACTGATCCGAACCAATGAAATAGTGCCACGTGTCCAAATTTAAGGGGCCCACAAGATTTCAAAAGCCCGCAGAAAGGTGGAGAGAGAGAATTACTCAGTGAATCAGGGCCTGCCACGTGTTGTCCAGATGGTAGAGCGTGGGAAAAGATTTTAAAACCTGTTCTTGCCTGTTTTGTGCCCTAAATCTTCAGACCTTCGTATCTTTCGATCCAGAGCTCGGATTTGCACGTTCTTTATATCAACGGAAAGCTGTTGAAATTCTCTACATGATTCTGGGATCAATCTCACATTTTGGTGTAGTTTGGAGGGAGAAAATTAAGAAAACGTCTCTGATGCGTGGTGATAGACAGAAGTAATGCTTCAACAACCAACTTTAATGAAGCAGACAGCTCGCCGCTCCTGTTAGACAGCCCGCCGTTTTGCTAGGATCCGCCGCTTCTGTCATAATGAGATGATTTTAAATGCTACTAAGAAGTGGTTGGGGTGGATTATGGATTTCCTCTCTCTTCCCTCTCTCATTTCTTGATATATATTGTAAAGAGGAGATTTTTAAGGGGTCGGACATTTTTGTTTTGCATCCCCCCTGATTCCCTCGCTTGCCAAAGAATTTGTGGAGCTTTCAAACCTCCCATATGGGTTGTAATGCCAGTCTTTTTGCCTCTTGGCCACTGCAATGTACTGTACCGACTCTTGAGCAATAATATATGTGTTGTGATTGACTCTTAACCCTCTCATGTATTCATTGCTGTCATTTTGATCTCTTATTGCAGTTTGGTTACCTGTGCATGGTGTTTGTATTGCATCTATGCGGTCTATGTTAAATTTACAAAACGAATGTCTAACATTCCTCAGTGCATCACCTTTTTAGTTTAGGTTTTATTCTATGCATTTTCTTACCCTGTCTCCTTGGCAAGTTAGATTAGGTTTTAGAAAACCCTCTGCATTTTTTGTGTGCATCTGAACAGAGGAATAGGAACCAACCTTCTCTGGAGAATCTTTTCTCATCTTTACAAGTCCCACGCTTGGAGAAAGGATTCCATGTTGTGCAATCACACTGGATGCCTGAACATCAACCTAGAAGCCTGATCTGCATCCAGGGGTGCTGTGAGTCTGCAACAATAGTTTTGGCACGCCCGGTGGGACCTAGAGGTCTCATTTTTATTGCAGCAAAGTTGATATGCATCTGCTGCAGTTTTCTTGCTTATAAGAGCTATTATTTGCATATCTGGCGACTCCAAGGGGAAGAATCAACTGGTTTCAGCAGTGCAGGCCTGAAAACTCATGAGAAGAATCACCACAAGGTCAAGAGTTGGAGAAGAGGAAGTGCTGTTTGAATACCTGCAGTTATCTCCAAGAAGAAGGCAAAGAGGAAGAAGGATTCAAAGGTCTCCATCTCCACCAAACAGAACTCTCTCAACTCCTCCACCTGACAGGCCTTTCATTCAGTATAGAAGGGTTTTAAGACTGATTAGAATGGCTCAGAACAATCCCTACGTCAACTTCACAGGCAGCAGCCCACTTGCTCTCAATGCACAGCATCCAGTTCCTATTGCAGCCTTGAAGAACATTCCCTACTTCACCGGAGAAAATCAGACTACTCCAGGTGATCATGTTAAAGATATTGCTAACCTTTGCGCAATCCATGAAATCAATGAAATGCAAGTGGCTGTCAAGTTACTGGCATCTTCCTTCAAGGGTAAAGCATTACAATGGTTTAGGAGCCTTGGAGCTGGTTCTATCACAAACTGGAATCAGCTGTGTATTGCACTTCATGAGCAATTTGGAGAGAAGGGAGACAACTTGTCTCTTTTGGAGCAGCTGACAACTATCAAGAGAGCCCCCAACGAGCAGCTGACTGACTTCAACTTCAGATTTCAAAGGTCTTGGGATAGGATTCCAGTGGCAGTCAGGCCAACAGCAGAAGGTGCTTTTCTATATTACCTTAAAGCTTTGAATTCTGATATTTCTATGTTAATTCAATCCATGGGAGGCACAACAATCCCTATGGCTTATAGCATTGCCATTAGAGCCGAAAACTGTCTTATTCAAGCTGGTAAACTGGCTCCTAGGCCTCCCATGCCCTTGTATCCAAACTTAGAAAATCCAAGCACTAGTCAAGCACCCACTTTGGCTCCTATTCCCACTCCTAGAAATCAGAGTTCAAGTGAAGCTTCCACTTCATCTCCAAGTGCTTCGAATGAACTCCAAGAGGTCATGAAATAGTTGCAAAATTTGGGAAATGAGCTGGTTACTATTAAGAGGCAACAAGCCCAAGGTTTTAGACCTTCCTATCAACCTCAAGCTCAGCCTAATAGGCAGCCATACCAACCACAAAGACCACCTAATCCAGTTGCAAATGTGAATCAAACAAGGCCTCCCTTTAATAGACCATTCCAGCCCTATAATCCAAATGGTATATCTGCCTCTAAGGCATTAGTGCCAACACAGAACAACATTGCTCAGGAATATGACTGGTGCTTTCCATGTAACGAGCCTCATAACCAATCCATGTGTTTCAATGGTGCTGTCAATCAAGCACTGATGGTGACAACTACTGGTGTGGAGGGCGAGGGCAGTCAAGGAAACAATCAACAAAAAGAAACATTCCAACAACAATCAGCCCCAAATGACACCACGTTGGTGAACTGACAAGTAGAAGATTTATGTGGCATGAATCAAGCAGTTTCTCAAGGTGTCGCAGCCAACACAAGGTCAAAGAGGAGAAATTTGGGTGAAGAATAGCCATTAGCCCCAGCCAATCCACCACCTTCCATGGCTCCACAAATGATTGGCAAGCAGAGTCCAGTTTCAAATACACAAGGGCAGCCAAGAACAGCCCCTAGGCCAACTCAAATGCCAGCTGTTGCTGCCCACGTACAAGGAGTAAGTGTACAAACCAAGGGACAACAAAAGGATACTTCATCCCCGTTCAATATCATTGAACAGATGAAGAAGACTAACGTCAATATATCAATGTGGGAATCCCTATCCATCCTAGGACAAAGAGATCTGCTGCAAGCTGCCATGAAGGATTGGACAACTTCGAATCAGTAGGTTCAGATGCAAGACAAAGTGCTTACAAATGCTGCCCAGCCTGAAGGAAGCCATGGAGGGACAACAAGGTAAAATGTCGAAGCCCCCTCCTTTCTATGTTTCATTAATCATTAGGGATAAACTAGTACACAATTGCATGATTGATTCCGGGGCAAGTAGCTCAGTGATGCCCAAGCAAATAGCTGATCAGCTAGGTCTCCAATATGAAGTAATGTCTAAAGGGGTAGTGCAATTGGATGGGACAACAATAGCAACAGTTGGAGTGATTAAAAACTTGAGTCTTACCTTGCATGCATGTCCAAATGTTGTTGTCTTACAAGATATATCAATCATAGACCTTCCACCACTCTTTGCCCTTTGCTTGTCAAGGGACTTCACAGCCAAGATTGGGGGGTATTTGTCTGCTGATTGGTCTCACATGCTATTTAGAACAAGGTATGGAACTAAGGCTACAATTAGGTCTGAACCTATTGCAAACTTCCATATTGAGCCTTACACTCCTAGTCAGATTAATGCCAATTGCTCAGCATTTGATCAAGAAGATCACCCTAGTACTGATGAGGCTGACACAAAGGTTGGAAGTATCCCAGACCTAACTCTCGATGAATGGGAAAACAAGATACATGCTTTTGATCCCTATCAAGAAGTAGAAGAATCTGAGCTGGGAGTCTATTGTATACACGAAGAAAATCAACCTGTTCCTAGCATCACCAAGCCAAGCCATAATGATGACAATGAGGTATGGCGGCTGTTTTTTGACAGATCAAGGAGTAGGCAAGGTGCAGGAGGTGGAGCCATGCTTGTTTCACCTCAAGGCATCAAATATTATTCAGCTTTTTGTTTCCAGTTTTCTTGTTCAAACAACACAGTTGAATATGAGGCCTTGATTCATGGACTTCATTGGGCTAGGAAAAAGGGGATAAATAACTTGTAGGTGTTCGGGGATAGCGAGCTAATCATCAACCAAGTTAGAGGACAACATGCTACGAAGAACGAATTGCTGAGGAGCTACAAGAATAGGGTATGGGACCTCATTGAAGATTTCGAAGCTTTCAACATTGTGTCCATACCCAGGAAGAAAAATGAAGCCGCGGATAGGCTCACAGTAGTTGGAGCAACGTTTGATGTGGTTGACAACATCAAAAGGGAAAAAACACAGCCACATATCCATGTGATTGTGAGGCCAGCAGTTCCAGATAATAACACAAGCTGGCAGGTGTTTAAAGAAATTCAAGCACCTAGTCTCAAACAACAAGATCCAATTATTGGTCTCTCATGCGGGAGTCAAGGACTTCCTTCTAAACAAGGATCTGAATGAGAAGCGTGCAGTGTGGATAACTCGTGTCATGGAATATGACATCGAAATCAAGGTCACCAAACTAGTACGTGGAAAGGGACTATGTGAACAGCTAGCCTTGAGTCAACAGGTTGAAGCAGGTGATGAAAAAGAGACTGTCTTGGTACTACAGGATGGCCAAGAATATGAAAATGATGATGTGCCGACTCCTTGTTGGACTCAGAATATGATACACTTCCTACAGACAGGACTATGCCCTCCGGAAATGAGCAAGGCAAAGAGGAGATACTTCAGATTACAAGCCATTCCATATGTGCTTGTTGATGGTGTTTTGTTTAAGAAAGACATCAATGGGGTTCTATTGAGGTGCATTGGGACTGGTCAAATTGAGAGGGTGTTACGAGATTTTCACGATGGAGATTCTGGAGGACATTTTGCCCCACGAGTAACAGCTCTCAAGATAATAAAGGCAGGGTATTATTGGCCCACGGTGTGTCAATGAATGCTATACATGGATGAGAAAGTGTAAGAAATGTGCACTGTTCACAGGCAAAGAAAGACTAGCAGTGCTTCCATTGCACCCAATCTTAGTTGACCAACCATTTCTGCAATGGGGATTGGACTTCATCAGGGTCATCAACCCAAACTCAAGCCAAGGCCACAAGTGGATTCTCATGGCAACAGACTACTTCACCAAGTGGACTGAAGCAGTAGCGCTCAAAGAGGCAAACGAGTCTAATATACTAGAATTTTATGAAGGAATAGTGACCAGGTTCTGTGTGCCGGCCACTATCATATCAGACAATGCATTGGCATTCGTAGGTTCCAAGATTACAGAATGGGCTGTCAAGAATGGAATCTACTTGAGCACCTCTTCCAATTATTACCCACAGGGTAATGGACAGGCAGAGTCCACGAACAAAAACTTGTTGAGGATCATTAGGAGAACTCTTGACAAGAATCAGAGGTCTTGGCATACCAAGCTGAAATCAGCCTTATGGGCTGATAGGATCACTCCCAAAAGATCCACAGGTAACTCTCCATTCAGGCTTGTCTATGGAGGAGAGGAAATCTTGCCCATGTCATTAGAACTGCTTGCATTAGAGTTCATGAAGTAGTTGGAGTTGGCTGAGTTCAAACCAATGGAGGCCAGGTATGCAGAGTTGATGGAATTGGAAGAAATTAGAGA
The DNA here is from genome assembly GCA_019776745.2 of Taxus chinensis. Lineage (NCBI taxonomy): Eukaryota > Viridiplantae > Streptophyta > Pinopsida > Cupressales > Taxaceae > Taxus > Taxus chinensis. Next base: position 181,360,110 of record CM034148.1, read on the forward strand.
ACGTGCAGTTCAAACAATTGAGAAAGATCAGGTCTTAGTGAAAAGATGGTTTGATGAGAAAGCAAGAGCAAGGACCTTCCAGGAAGGGGACCTAGTTTTGAAATGGGATGCAGATTGGGCAAAACCAGTTAGACATTCCAAGTTTGATGCCATTTAGAGCGGCCCCTACATGGTCATGGAATGTAAGAATAGCAATGCCTTCCAATTGTCTACATTGGACGGAGAAGAACTCCCGATTCCGGTCAACGGAATCTATCTTAAAAATTGCTACTAAAAAAAAAAAAGAGGTTCACCCTTGTAAATATTAGCCTAGATTTCAATTCCTCTAAGTGCGTATGCACATTGTCTTGTTGTAGTTAGGTTTTAGTTTCCCTAAGTGCTTTGGCGCAAGTTTTGTCGCTCCTAGATTGAGTTTTTTTTTACAGTTCAGCGTGCTCTCGTAGAGGGAGTTGCAGCATCAGGCTCATTTCAGGTTATTGCTTATGACTCCATGCCCAATGGATCGCTAAAAGGCCACTGATCTTCTACCTAGCAGGCAGGTGACCCCGAAAAGTCGCCAAATTGTTATCCAAATTTCACCCCCCAGAGTTAATTTGATAACATGCATCAGAGTTTTTAGTTCCAAGCAAGTAGATTGATTTAGGAGAAAATCGTAAAATTGGCTAAGTCCTGCTCAAGACCGCCTTTGGGACAGTTGGAATAATTATACGTGGAAGGCGCGGATCAACCGAAAAGCCTCCAGGCGGCCCAAACAGAAAAGGGACATCTGGGACAAATGGGCGCGAAATGCCCGAATCGGCCAAAAGAAAGAAAATTTGTCCAAGTCCTTTACCGGGAGCAAGCGGGACAAGAGTGCGCAGAGGACGCGAACCGGCTGGTTCGGCCGAAATAGGAAACTTCAGCACAAGGACAAGTGGGACAAAGGGATGCGCCGGACGTGGATAGCCGAAGGAGCTGAAAGCCAATCAGATCACGCCATGTGTCACCGGCAGAAAAGGGACATGGAAGCCCATTTCGGGCGGATCGGAGGATTCTGTCCCGCGAAGCACTGGGACATCCGGGGACAAAAGGACGCGGTGGACGTGAAAATCCGGCAGGCCCGTAGACAAATCACAGCATGACACGTGTCACCAAGGAAAAAGGTCCAAAAAGTCAAAGGGGCGAGTTTTTGAGCACTGATCCAAACCAATGAAATAGTTGCCACGTGTCCAAGTTTAAGGGCGCCCACAAGAAAAGCCCATGGAAAGGTGGAGAGAGAGAATTACTCAGCGAATCAGGGCCTGCCATGTGTCGTCCAGATGGCAGAGTGCAGGAAAAGATTTTAAAACCTGTTCTTGCCTGCTTTGTGCCCTAAATCTTCAGACCTTTGTATCTTTCGATCCAGAGCTCGGATTTGCACATTATTTATATCAACGGAAAGCTGTTGAAATTCTCTACATGATTCTGGGATCAATCTCACATTTTGGTGCAGTTTGGAGGGAGAAAATTAAGAAAATGTCTATGAGCGCGTGGTGATAGACAGAAGTTAATGCTTCAATAACCAACTTTAATGAAGCAGACAGCTCGCCGCTCCTGTTAGACAGCCTGCCGCTTTTGCTAGGATCCACCGCTTCTATCATAATGAGAGAGATTTTAAATGCTGCCAAGAAGTGGTTGGGGTGGATTATGGATTTCCTCTCTCTTCCCTCTCTCATTTCTTGATATATATTGTAAAGAGGAGCTTTTTAAGGGGTTGGACATTTTTGTTTTACATCCCCCCTTATTCCCTCGCTTGCCAGAGAATTTGTGGAGCTTTTAAACCTCCTATATGGGTTGTAATGCCAGTATTTTTGCCTCTTGGCCACTACAATGTACTGTACCGACTCTTGAGCAATAATATATGTGTTGTGATTGACTCTTAACCCTCTCATGTATTCATTGCTGTCATTTTGATCTCTTATGCAGTTTGGTTACCTGTGCATGGTGTTTGTATTGTGTCTATGTGGTCTGTATTAAATTTGCAAAACGAATGTCTAACATTCCTCGGTGCATCACCTTTTTAGTTTAGGTTTTATTCTATGCATTTTCTTACCCTGTCTCCTTAGCAAGTTAGATTAGGTTTTAGCAAACCCTCTGCATTTTTTGTGTGCATCTGAACAGAGGAATAGGAACCAGCCTTCTCTCGAGAATCTTTTCTCATCTTTACAAGTCCCACACTTGGAGAAAGGATTCCATGTTGTGCAATCACACTGGATGCCTGAACATCAACCTAGAAGCCTGATTTGCATCCAGGGGTGCTGTGAGTCTGCAACAATAGATTCCTCAAGAATTTCTCATCTATAATATTTTTATCTCTAAAAGTTCTGTTATTTCTTTCATTCCATGAGAATATAACAAAACAAAAAACATGATAAAAATTAATTAGAGAAAACATCCACTCTCTCTTCCTCACTAGAAACCGCCCCTTTCCTCTTGCATTCTATTTCACTAAAATTAGTTGCCAAGGTATCGGTCAAGTCAAGATCCATAATTATGAAATTGTATCAATTCCAAACTTCTCACATATGGCATCCATATTCTTTACTTTCATAATATCTTCGGATACCATTACTTTTTACAACATCCAAATTTGATCTAATTGGAACAAATTAAAACATAGTTTCTCAATATCTTCAAGGATAACACGAGTATTTTTTTTATTGATGGTAAAAGTGAGTTGAGGGGAACCTACCCCATGACAACATGTTCGAATGGAGATAAATATATAACAATGAGGATCTAGAGAAATTGCCTCTACCAGCAGCAAAGAGGAACAACAAAAACACAACCAAACAAACAACAAAACAAAAACAAAAATAAAACAAGCTACTAGCTCATCCCTGAGACTCCTTCCCACAGGATCTTAAATGCATCTTAAGGGGATCATTAACAATTTTCCCTTTCTTATTTTTCCCCATAGTAATCCAACGTACATCAGTGTTTGGATTTACATTTTCCTTAGTGTGAACCGTAATGATGATTTCAAAATTATCCTTGTCCTCATGATTCTGAGACTCCATCAATACAAGAGGAAGGGAATTAGTGTCCTCAACATTAGAACACCAGAGGGAATCCTTTTCAACAGGAGTAGGGGAAGGAATGACCTCCACATTATTCATACCTAGATCAACTTCATTCTCTGAATCTTCCTCTGAATCACTATCCAACTGACTATCAACAACCAGGTGACTAGGATCTGAATTCTTTTGCCACGAAGTTCTATTTTTAACATGTTTTTTCCCCATCTGACAATTCAAAACTAAGCGACCAAGAGAAAAATAAACCCTGCATCTGAAAGGGAAACCCTCATAATCTATATTTTGAGTCTAAATTCGGTCCTCCACTATGAGTTCAATAATAGCCAAAAAATCAATAGTAGTATTCATTTCTACCAATATGCAAGCATAAGTGGTAAAATCATACCAAGATGTCTTTAGGTCAATAGCCAAGAATTTACCCAAGGTACCCCTATTGAAAGTAAGAAATTATCACTCCAAAATTGGTGAGGTAGGTATGAAAACTGAATCCAAACCGGTTTCACATGAAAAGTATCAGTCACCGGATTAAACAAGGGGAACCACTGTTTCATAAGCAAAAAGTGGGATTGAAAATCCCAAACTTTACCAAATATCATATCTTTATTAGAGGTTTTATAAAAAACAATAATGAAAAAACATCTAGATGCAGGATAAATATCCTCTTTACCTTCCATAAGAGGCTTCTAGTGAGTCGAGATCATTCATAAAGAGTAGAGAGCCTCGTGCATAGATTATTAAATCTGTAAATGATATAATTACTCTTGAATTAAGCTTCAAATTTGAGAACCTATGCTCCAAAGGAAACAAACGGCGAGGTCTTGGAATAAGCCATAGGCTTGGAAGGATGTATGCTAGAGGACTTAGTTGCTTCCAAAAATCTCATGCCTCCAGACTGCCTTTGATCTGACCATTTGGTTTAAACCCTGCAACACCTAAAGGCTCTGCCTCCATAGTTTGATCCATATCCACAACACACTCTGCCTACAGAGGGTTACAAACTAACAAACTACCATGGCCAGAGCTACAAAAACCAACAAAAGACCTGTGTTGTTGAGAGCCGCCTAGCCCTGAGAATCCACCGTTGTCCCAAGTAACTACGAATTCTCTGCTGTCCCCTGGTACATAATCGCGACCACCAAAACCTGCAAACAAAACTCGACCCTCCGAAAAGAGGCCATGTATACCATCACTCACCCCAATGGCGCCATGATAAGGGACACCACCCATCGCACCACATTGCTAGAGCTCTTAGGTTTAGAGCTTGTAGACATTTTTTCCAGAGCAAAGTTTGGATAACATGAGTATTACTCACACCAAATAATTTAGTTTTTACATAAATTAATTGAACCACTTTCGAGGTATATTTGTTTAGATTACCCATATCTTATAACATGCTATCAACCAAATCTCCCTCTCTAATTCTAGCTATCAACAACACCTAAAATATATTTGTAGCACGCCACTTTAAAAACTTCTCATCCTTGATTCTTGTCAACATGTAAGATTTCTAGTAAACAAAATCTTTCTCAATAGTCATCTTGTTTTTTATCAATAAAAATGGATTTTGTTAAGCATATTCCTTAATTTTAAATAATCAAACAACCCCTAAAATAGTTGTTAATATCTTCCAATGAATACTTGTGAATCAACTCAAATTTCTTCTCTTATAATGTTTTATGATGACTCCCCTTCAATGGATACGTTTTCTTATTAAGAAGATATCACCTTCCTCCTTAGAAACCTTTACATAGGCTAAAAAATCTAGCAAGCCCTTAGATGATATGCATTTCCTAAATCACAAGCTCTTAACATGATAGTAAAATGACCTAATATAGAAATAGGCCGTTGCCAGATGTAAATGCTAGAAAAATCGAAGTCATTATTTATATTGACCAGAGAATATAAATCAAGACATAAGGAGTTTTTAAATGGGATCTCAGAACTATAGTTGATCAAATAGAAATAAACACCCTTAATTAACATTCCAACACCTTTAAAAATGATAAAAGACAAAATAAAACTATAACAAAAATTATAGAGAAAAAAAAACCATGGTAGAACCAAATACTTTAACCATGAAATTCCTAACATGTTATTCCAAAGATTCATGCAATACACAAACCATTTTTCAAGAACATAACCAAAAGGGCAAGTAATCAAATTGACAAATATTATACAAAGAGTTACAAATAGAGGCATCCACGAGAAATACAACCATATTTTGTTTTGAATTTTAAGTGATATGCCAAACTTCACTCATTCCTATTTTATTCTTTTCACCCACATTAGTAAAAAGAGCCCAAGTTAAAAAAACATAATTTGATGATAGAACCCAAATCGAGGTGAGAACTTTGAGATTTTAATAAAATTGTAGCTGAAAAACATTCGCTGCTCAGTGAGAACTTTGAGATTCTAATAAAATTGTAGCTGAAAAACATTCGCTGCTCAGACCCATGGGAATTCTAACAAGTACAATTAACTTGTTCATTAACATGTTTCAAAAAGCAACTCAATTAATTTGTTCACGAACATGTTTCAAAAAGCAACTCAAATGTTACTCCCTAATAAGTGGAGATGTTATAAATTTGAGTCCAATCATAATAGTTAACATGAGTTAAATTCCTCTATCTTCGACAACGAATAAAAATATTGTAATCCAAGTTGCTAGTTATTAAAAGAAAGAGGAACCCCTTTAAAAGATTTAGGAGTGTATTTTATCATAAAAATAAGGTTTCTTAGATCCCTCCATGCACCATTATTTTATTACAATTAGGACTTCCTCTCAATTTAGATGGATTCATCCCAAATTTACAAGACAATATGTATGTCTATTGATTTCCCAAAAACAATTCTTAAATGAAATTTCATTGAAGGTTGGGAGAGCTGACCAAATACTTCTCACCATTTTTTAATATTCCAAATTACAAAAAATTATTTGAAAACATTAAATCTCACTCGTCTTCCATATATTCAATTTTGAATTTCAAAACATTTATAAAACCACAAAGGAGTTCTAAATATTTTTCTTGATTATTAGTTTCCTAAGGAATATTAACTACAAAACCATAAATAGGATAACGTAAATTATTCCTTAAAATACCCCCAACTCTTGAGATTCCAAGATACCCTTTTGAGGATCCATCAATAATTAGCTTGATGAAGTTGTTCTTAGGATACACATATTCCTTCAGTTATCTAAATGCCACTTTGATTAGGATAAATAAAATTATTCCTCATCAAATTCCATTTGAATAGAAATTCCTTCCTTTCACCCATGATTTTCTTTTTGAGTGTAATAATTTTAAGTTGAAGGTTTCTTAAAAACGATTCTCAAGATTCCTCTACAATTAGTCTTTTAAAACAATTTGATCTTTAAAAATTATGTTATTTCTTTCCTTCCACAAGCTCTAAGTGATCAACAACACCATTAACAATAAGTTACCAATGTGATATGCATAATTATATATAGAATATAGCTTTGGATAATATATGGCTGGTTCACTTTGTTGAAAACCCCCATCCATATATTTCATGGAAACGGACAACGAAGGAGAATATAACTCAAGGTTTCTAGTATCATTTTGTAAAATACACATTTAGAAGTACCTTGAAAACCAATTCTCTACAATATTCCCAAAATAGGTATTTTATTTTTAAAGAAAACCACTAGAAGACATTTTCCTTAGGCATAATCACGGGGAACCATACTTTATCTAGAGGCCAAGGAAAATCAACTTGATTACCAACCAACTTAAGATAATCTTGTTTGAGTCAATATTCCGTAAAAGAGAGAGACATTTCAAAGAATTATCTTGACAACAAATTCCAAGGTGTTGAGAAAGGAGGAAGTTGTGAAATGAGGATTAGAGCTAAAGAAATGTAAGGAAGGTCATAGAAAATAGATCTTTTCAATATTCAAATTCTAGCATTGAAGAGACTCAATCCAATCACTTTAATATACACTCCATGTCCATTGGAGAAATACTGCCAATCATGCCAACAAAGAACATCCCTCCATTGTTAACATCCCTAAAGAAAGATCTATTTAAAACAAATTTGTATTTATTCATGAAATTTCAAATATGCAATCTATGCATTCAATTTTCATAAATAAGTAATTTGTTACAATTTTTTGGGTTTTCTAAATATTGTTTTTCAACAAAATGTTCGATATAATATCATTCAAGAACCGAATGAAGGGTTTTGAGCATCCCAGACAATACTAGAAGTTAATGTCTCCTTTTCATTTTTATTTAAAATTATTTATTAGAAGTTTTAGCAACACAAAATTAAGGTTAAAAAGAATTCTTTCTTTACACAACTTATTTTTATGTTTATATTTTTTATAAAATAAACAACAATATTTATTTTTAAAAATAATCATATAAATTGTGAATAATTTTTTATTCTAAAAAAATTACGGCAAAAAATAGAAATGAAAGAAAATAGTATAGAGAAGATATAACACACACACACACACAGATATATATATTCCAATATTTATTATATATTTTAAGAATATATCTAAATATTAATACATATTCTATTGATGCGATGCTGGTATAATATTCATAAATATTATGAACAAAATAATGTATAGAAAAAATAAATAAATAACAACATGGAAGATATATATAACTAAAATGAGTTACACAAACATATGGATTAAATTAGAATAAAAATGGTAAACGTAAAAATAATTTCTCACCCTTTAAATCTCTTTCTTAACAATTATTGCCAAATGGATTAAAATGATGACATTTCTTATAATATCTAATATGGCTAAGGGTGTTAAGAATAAACTATCAAAAAATGTTTTGATTTATCTATTAAAACTTAAATATATAAGATATATTAAATTTATATAGAATAGATAATTATAAAAATCTCCCTCAATGTCAGCGTCCTAGACAATTGCTTAGATTTCCTAGGGTTTAATCCCCCCTTGTATCATTCTATCTAAAAGTACGCCACAATAGCATAGCCCTTATAGATATATTCAAAGAAAACAATTTTTAGGCCTACACTATCTTTAGATTATGGTTTACAAGTCTCATTCTATTTCATAAAAGTTATTTTTCTCAAATCTTAGGCACCGTTTCAAAGAAATGATTTTATAACAAAAACAAGCATTTTTATAACACTCCCAAGAGCCAAAGAGATTGACATAAGATAGATTGGAATTCTTTGAAGCACAACTTTATTTAATTGAATTTTACCTACCAAAGAGAGCTCTTCTTTTCCATGAAGCTAGTCTACTTTGAAACAAAGAGAGAATATTTTCTATTAAGAGCTACCTTTAGATGGAGGTACCATTGGGTAATTATTGGGAATAGTGTTGGATTTTGACATTCAAGGTTACATGTCACAAGAAAATTAGACGTCAAAAATATGTATATCAATTATTAATAAATATAGAGATTAATTTAAATTAAATATTTGGGAAATTGGAGATATATATATTTTTAAAATAAATCTTTGACCTCTTATTGATGATTCATAGCTAGGCTAAGATCAATCCTTACACCTTTATGAACAACAATTACCCATACCATTGTTAACCCCAAAAAAATGTCTATTTAATCATTTTTTACTCTATTCTTCTTATAGAGAGAATAACATGGACAGGAAAAATGGGTATCTAATTGATGATAAAAATTTTAAGTTGCAACCAATGTTGATATTTATTAAAAAAAACTTTTACATAAATTTTGATGGTGAGTGTTTTCTCTAGTGTAGATTCTATCTTTTATTTTCTAAATTGCATTATAATTACAAATCTATGTGGGATTCTCTAATTGATTGAATCTAAATGATTTTAACAAACTTAATCTTTATAAATCTTTGGGTCTTTGTTGTGCTATTACCATCCAACAAAAACAATGCTACATTAATCACTTTCATAATTTATAGAGATTCAATTATTTTTCATAAATATCGATTGTACACTAATCAATTCTATATTCAATAAAAAAAAAAAAGATTTAGAAACACATTAAAGTTTGTGAGAGCATTGAAAATAAAAACATTATAAAAATTGATAGAAAGGACTCACTAGTGCAAACATGCAATTCTATAGAAAATGAGTTCCAACTTCTAACTTTCAAATCTCCAAATTCAACATTCAAGTTTCACCTTTCTTACAAAATCCCAAATCAAATGTTTATAGTTCAATATATTTTTGTAAGAAATCAAACAATGAAAAATCAAAGAAAACCAAATGAAATTAAACTATTTTTTAATGAAAATTAATAGATGTTTCTATTTTATGAATGAGAAATTAAAAAGCTTATAGTTTATTAATAATATGTTAAAATATTTTTATTATTTTAATTCAAAAGTTTTCATTTTTATTGCTATTAATTGTCATAAATTTCACAAATTCATAATATTTAGCATAAAATTTAATTTGACAAATTTTTTAATTATATTTTGATAATTAAAATTTGAACATACATATCGTATTAACATTTAAATTATATTTTCTCCTATCATAATCATATTTTAATAATAACTATATTTTGACATCTAAAATGACTGGAAACATCTAAACACCTTGCAAAATCCAGCACTACTGAGGGAGACCCCAACGAAAATCTTAAAACAGATTTGATTCTCCTGTCTTGACCCTGTACAATTGAAGAACAAAGTATTTTATTTTGCATGGTTATATTGGTTGGCACTCTTGTCAAAATCAAGTTGATACCAATCCAAAATAAAAATCAAGTTGATACCAATCCAAAATAGTCCTTATCATCATTTTAAAATGAATCTTATCTATGCTTTCCACGATAATAGGCAAATAAGGAGAGAATGGATCTTCTTATCTTAGACCTCTTGAGAAATTAAAATAACCAGAAAGAACCACATCAACAAGAATCAAGACAAAATGGTCGCCACACAAGCCCAGAGCCAACTATACTAACAGATAAACCAAAACTTTTTCAAAATTTGTAACGAGTAATACCAGCTAACCTATGGTTGGATTTTTTAATATCCATTTGATCAACATGGCACATTCTTTCTTCAATTTCACTAAGTGAAAATATTCACGCAGAATTAGCACTCCATCTAAAATATCTCTACCATGAACATAGCCACTGTGTTGTTTAGAAATGATAAGAGGAAGATGGGTTTGCAATAATTTTTTGCATCACCTTCGTAATTATTTTGGAGATGGTATTGCGAAGGGCAGTGAATCCTAGGAATGAGAGCCAGGAAGGTGTAATTGAAGTCGCTCAATATTTTCTTTGAAGATTTGGATTCGTTTATAGCTTCAGAAACAATTTTTTTTAACAATGTCCCAAATTTATTACAGAAATCCGTAGGGAAGCCATCAAGGCATGGGCCTCAGAATTTGTACTTCATCAAATATTCATTATGAGAATCCAATACAATTTTAGGAATGGTGTCAATAAAAGTGTGATCCATATTTTTTAATAGTAAGAGAGATCGGGAAAGGGTCATCTCCTGAAACTTCGAGGAAGTCGGCATTTAATTTCTAAATTTGGTTCATCCATTGCTTAGAAATAAAATACAATCAAGTATTTGTGTTATATAGCCAAAATCAGCTCTTTTATTTGTCCAGGTAATTTTTCGAGATTTAGGTTCCAAGCCAATGAAATTATTTTCTTCCACAAATTTGAAAAATATTTAGAGTGTCAGAGGGCTCTTGGTCTATTGGTGATGATGTATAGATTTCAATGAGCCAACCAGGGATTAAGTCTTGCTGAGTGTAAGACATAGAGACACCCGATACGGAGAGTCAAAACAGTTGAGGCCAGGATTGTGCCCAGGGTGACTTTGACACCGTTGTGCCCTGGCTGACTTTGACAACGTGGATGCCCCTTACTCGTAGCTGCTTGGCTGAAGGTGGTCACTAGTTTAGTTGTACACTTACTCATAATTGTATATCCGCTGTATGTTTCCTCCTAAACATGGACAAAGATGCCAAAAAATCTATGTAATTTAGTGCCTAATTGTGTACACTACACATGAAAAAAAATTCTGGGAGGAAAGAATTTGGCAAGAAACGCCACTTTTTTTCTTAATTCCTTCATGACATAGTTGCAACATAGTTGCAATCCCTTGCCAAAATAAAAGAATTAGAAAATTAGACGAGAATAAGGTAGACGTCATTCCACACCACTTATTTCGGGATTGGTTTGTTAGGAGAAAAGATTGAGAAATATGAGGAGAAGAGTCTCCTAATAGATCCTAACCAATATCTAATACTTCGTCACAAGAAATTTCCCTTGGATCTCGAGGACTTATTCTCTCTCTTAAAGCTTAAGAATATCCTTAAGAAACTTTTGTTGGGGTTCAGAGTGCGATTCAAACACATCCGAATTAAGAGTAAATAGCTAATGAGATTCACGGATACATTTTTATTCCTAGCTTCCATAGGATTTTGGATCTTTGAAGCAAAGGAGATTTCTTTTTTTTTAAAAACATATCTTCTTAAGAGGGGTAGACTTTGAAGGGGCTAACAACTTAGAAACCAAGTTGGTTGGTTTAGAAACGTTAGTCATTATGAGAGGGATAAAAAAATAATCAAACTTCTTGTGCTTTTGTATATGAGATTTGCAAAGCTTTACCAAGTGACCATGAACATGGAAAAACTTACAATGAAAAGGGATTTGTTAGTAATTAACCTATTGGAAATAGCTTTTATCACTAATTGTAGACACCTAAAATTGGTAATTAATCTTTTGATAATGTTAATATTGGCTTAATCCCTAAATCATGACTTGTTTGCATATTTTAAGCTGTTATATCCTTAGTCCTATTACAATAGTTACTTGATCTATACATTGCACTGCGCAGTCATTCACATAGAGAAGCTATCACATCAATCCAAATTAGTTTATTAGCCGCAATTTGTATGCACAGAACGTTCACAACATTGTACATCTCCCTCTTAAACCAAATTGACAAGGACAAGGACGAAACCCACTTAATGATTGGGTCTGAAACTGATAGATTTTGTCCCATACCCTCCCAACAGTCAATTTTCTTGATTTGATATATCTTTTATGGGTTGTTACTTTCCATCGTGGGTCTGGCCTTGATGTGAAATCATTATACCTATGAAACCCTATATAAATCAAGTCAAATACAAACCTTTACTCGCATGACACTTTCAAGCACTTCTCAAGCAAATATCACTCAAAATTCGTTCAAATCTTTCCTAAATTTTCCTAAAGCAACAACACATGCATTAGGAAAATCCACTACATATGTCTGAAGCACTCCAAACCAAGTTCTAGAGTCAAGCTTCCCAAGTTATAGATCATCAAAAATCAATTCAAACACCAAGAAAACAAACCATTGTAAGCATTATCAAGTGATCTAACTATGAAAAAATAGATATGTTCATAAAGATATCACATCTATAGGTGAACTACATGTAGTTATGAGCCTCTTTAGAGTAGTGCTAACGCAACTGTGTACAAATTGTACTTAAACTAAAGCATTAACCCTTGTGTAGGGGTTTTACCCATGGTCATGGTTTTGGGTCATTTTAGTTGATTACAGTGGGTTTCACATATTGTGAAACCTAATAACTTATAGCGAGGTGTATCATAGCGAGTCACAAGGGAAACAATCTACAAAGTTCCATTACCTCCGTGGACACAATCATCAAATAGGGATGAAAACGACAAACGATTTGTCTATAAATAATAGTTTGGTAGTTGCTTATAGTACACTTTTGAAATCAAAGAAAAAGTAGATTTGTAGAAAATTTCAAGTTTTTTCATCATTCTATCACACCTAATCATCCTCCAAATCAACCAAATAGCTAATTGCACTTGTTTTTCCATGTTTAACTCTATTTAGCATATGTTCTAATTGATATATCTCACAAATTGCTATATACATATGTATATTTTGATATCTTAGCAAGAGTATATTGCCAAAACCAACAGTGTCAAAGAGTAAATTGCCAAATTTGAGTGTCTACACATTCTCCCTTTGGCTAGTGTCTTTTTTGATCATCATACATTTACTTTCTTACTTGTCTTGTGTGTGTGGAATTTGGTCTTTTCTGTGTGTGTGTGTGACACTTAGGTGTCTCTTATTCATAGTCTTAGTTTCCTTTGATTTTACAACCATTCGGCCATTGATTGTGTGTGCAACACTATTGTGTCCCTTGTATGCAGATCTTAGCCTTTTTTATTGTATATGTGACATTGATTGTTGTACTTGTATGATTTTATGTTTATATACTTGTATCCTTAGTATCTATGCTATATATAGTTTCTACTATATACTCTCTTGTAGGGACCGATTCTATATGGTGGCCACCAACAAACATATTCTATGTGACCTAATGATGAATACATGTCATATTTGACATGGAAACACTTCTATTCTTTTGAGGAAAAATATATGCAATTAATATCACTCACCTCAAAAGAGGAGGCATTCAATGGAATTATCACATGAAATCAATGCATTTCTAGCATAGAAAAATATTACAAAATATATAATATGTGGGAATATAGTACAGGAAAACAAAAATATGAACAATTAGAAATCAATCACAAAAATTTAGAAAGGAAAAAACTGTCCAACAAGGACAAAATCAAAAAATGTTACCATCCAAAAAAATTGGTACCATCACCATTTTTTGGAACATACACGATTTTATAGCTCTTTGATATAATTTCATGGAAAAATTACAATTTTCATAGCTAAGTTTTCTACATTTTGGTTTAGAATGTGGGGGGCATGCATGCTTCATTCCATTTCAACTTTCCACATCTTGGAATCCTAAGCAAATCTATAATTTAGGGTGTGGGTGCATGATCGTTGCTTCATTCTCGGCTAGCCTTGCACATTTCATACATACAATGTATGGTGGGGGTATACATCTACTTCATCACATTGCAAATTTGCACTACTTTACACTTTGGGACCTAGATCTCTCTATAACGGTGTGGTTATATGGGGTGGAAGACTTGAAGGGGAAACTAGATGCCTTGTGACACTCTTCCTCTCAATCTATTTTGAAGATATAAGGAGTGACTAAACACCTTACGAAACTTTTGCACTCTATTGGGAATGTTTTATGGGGAAGATAGATGCCTTTTAACACCCTTATTTTTATGTATTGGGGAGCCAAATTACCTCCTTTAATTTGGTTACTTCTCCAAATTGGGGACTGATGGCTTCCAATCTAATCGATGGTACAGTTCCAATCTCCCTCCAATTGCATAAAATAAGGGAGCTCCTCCTTTGGTAAGGAAATAAGTGTATTCTTTTGATGCTTTATTATATTTCAATTTTTCAAAGTTTCAAGTGCAATTCCTATATTGTTAAAGCTCAATTCTTTCTATATGGGAATTAACTACACTCTGTGTTGCTTGTGTTCACATTGGGATCTTGTGACCATCTCAAGCATCTCAAGAAATCTAGAAACGAAAAAGTGTGTTTACACATGTATATTTTCCTCTAAGTGAGTTAATTTCATTTCCTAACTTAAAGGGGAGAAATGTAGACACTTACATTTGGTAATTAATCACTTGATAATGTTGATATTGGTTTAATCCCTAAATAATGACATGTGCACCTATTCTAACCCTAATTGTTGTATCCCTAGTCCTATTACAAGACTTGGTCTCCTCATTGTATTGCTCAGTCGCTTACAAAAAAATCACTAACATCAATCAAAATCAATCTACTAGTCATAATTACCATGCACCCAAATTTTGAGCACCCCATATCCCTCCCATACAAAACTACCAAATAGGTACAAATCCGCCAAATGATTTTGTCTGAAACTGACTTAATTTCGTCCACAACTTTCCAATGATTAGTTTTTTGATTTAATATCTTTTATGGGTTGTTAATTTTCCTCATGGGCCATCCTTAACATGAAATCAAAACCTATATAACCCTATTTAACCAAATAAAATACACTCATTTAATCACATATCACTTTCAATCACTCCTTAAGCAAATATAACTGAAAATGCATTTAAAGCTCTCCTAGATTTCCCTAAAACAACACATATTAAAATTAACCCATACACAAGTTTGAAGCTCTCCAAACAATGTTTTAGAGTCAATATCCCCATGCCAAAGACCATCGAAATCCAAGTCAAGAACTATGCATGAAATCCCTTGCGAGCATTATCAGGTGATCTAACTATCAAATATAGTTGCATCCATATATCTATCACATGTCTAGGTGGATAATATGGGAAATTTGAGGCCTTTTTGAAGTAGTTCCAAAACTAAAGGTTTACAGAGTGTGCTTCAACCCAAACACTAATATTTTTGAAGAATTTTTATCCATGCTTACAATTTTGGGTTATTTTTGTTGATTACGAAGGGGTTCACACATATTCAAGATCTAATATCTTACACCAAGGCATATCAAAATTATTTTCAAGAGCACAAAAATCTTCAAAGTGCCATTATCTATCTAGAAAAAAAATGCCAAACGATTTCATTCATAAATAACGTTTTGATCCTTTCTCACAGTACACTTCTAAAACAAAAGATGATACATTTGTAGGAAATTTCTAATTTTTTTATCACTCTGTCATACCAAAATCAACTTCTATGTTAACCAAATAGCTCAATGCACTTATTTTCTCATGTTTTATTATATTATAAAATGCTATAATTTATTTATTTTACAAATTGCTTATTATGATATGCATGTTCAATTGTTCATAAGAATATACATATTTTTGCTAACCCTAACTCATAATTTCAATAAGAACCTCTCTCCATCATATTTATCCCAAGTTAAATCACCACCCAACAACTCAATCTTTTTGAGTGAGAATCTACGTTTAGATAGACAATTTCTAGCACTAGATCCTCTAGATTTGTTCAAAATTTTAGAGGCTGTCTTCACAAATTTCCCTAACAAAAATTTAATCTTGTGAGATAGCCTATTCATATCAAAATTGTATCTGGAGGCATACAATTTGGCCCAAACATCGAGCTTCATACACTCATCCTTCAAAGCATCAAATCCCTTTCTCCATTTCATTATAAATAAATTCTTCCATTTGAATAAATAGACACCTCCATCTAAGATAATATTTATGTCTGATTCAAAGGTTAATGAGACAATAAATAATCCCATTTGGAGAAATTTTATAGAGAAATGGCTTACCATTTTCTAGGATATCACATTCCATTTCATAAGATCCTCTTATGAAATTTAGCTATCATTAAATCTTCCAATAAAATATTATGATTCCCTTTATCACCTTCTTTTATCTTGACAGATTGATAACCACTCTCGAAATCAATTTTTGTGATGTATTGTGTTCCTCTTAAACAAACAAGAAAATCATCAATGTGTGGAAATGGAAACTTATACTTGATAGTAATCTTCTTGAGAGATTTGGAATAAAAAAACATACTCCACTCCCCTCCTTTCTTCGGTATTAATACTATAGGTATCTAACATGGGATGAGTGACTCTCTAATGAACCCCTTCTCAAGATAATCTTAACTTGTTTTCTTCCTCATTCTTCATAGTTGTCATACTATATGTGGTATTTTTTGATAAACTAGATGGCATAATCAAATAATATGATGACTAATACTATTGATAAGCGGAAATCTATTTGAAATATCCTTGGACATTATATCTACATACAAACCTAACGATTCTTCTACTCCATGTAGAAGTACTACTTCCTATGTCATTGGGTGCTCCCATTTTACATGTAGGATTTGGAATGATTTCAAAACATATACTGTTCTTCATGTTGTGTAATTACCATTTTTCACAATCAACAACACCTTTTGACTGCTCAACACTTCAATGTTCACTTTCTTCAAATGATTCAAAGTGTGATACCTACTATCCTTTACCAAGGTATCAGTATGCTGCAAAACCATCACGCAACATTTTCCCTAAAAATTTCCAAGATTTAACCAATAACACATGTCAAATTTCCATGTGCAATATATCACATAGTAATTCATCCTTGTGTTCCAATATTAAAGCACAATTTTCATTTCTCATTCACAAGCAGCTAATGCCCCTATAGTAACATGAAACTTTATATTGAATTAGATACATAATCCTTGTAAGACAAATATTTTTTTAAAAATCATTAAAAATGATATTATCAGTTCTACCATTTTGAAAATTAATTCATAACACTTACCTCTAGACTTGCAAATGTTTATGAATGGATTTCCTCTATGAGGATGCAACCTACAATTTAATAGCCTTCAGTAGAACTCTCTTCATCACGAGATTTTATTTTTATGCTGGCTCTTCTTCAAAATTAATTGATTCAAGACCTTGTTTGCGTGTGCAACATGGTTGCTAATATCATTACTCCTCATATCACCATTTTGTTGTGCTTGCAAGCATAGAAACACACCATGCTTGGCTTATCTACATTTGAAACATGTTCTTATAAATCCTCTACCTCTTCCATGTCCACTTCTTCTTAAAGAAGATCTTCCTCCACCTCTCTACAAATTATTCTAATCATGTGAGGAAATCACTTCACTTTCTTAGGGGTGATCTGGTTTATCATTGTGTAATGTTCCACCTTTGCACGATAAATTTATATTCCCTTGCAAATTGATTTATTTTCTACGAGACTTTTCTTTTTCCTTCAATGTATGTTGATAGGATTCTTCAAATGACCTTAGTCTAACCATGCTAAACTCATATTAAATGGAAATATGCATTCCATTAACATACCTTAAAAAATTTATGTGCCATGTTCTATGTTATTGACGTGAATCATTATGAAATAAAAATCCTCAATGGAATCCTTAAAATATATCTCCTTTTGTCTCACATTGTAAATATTTTTGAACAAGTTCAATTGATAATCTATAGGCAAGAATTTTTCCTAAACAACTTGGAAACTATCCTCTTCCATGTTTTAATCTTGTCTTTTTATTTTCTACCTCTATCATTGTGAACATTATTACATCATAAAGATGAATGTCCCTCCAAATTTTTACAAGCATAACAAACCTTATTTTGGTCCTCTATAGAATCATTGTCAAAACACTAACCCAATTCAATGATCCAATCAATCAAATATTAAGGACATAAACACCCTAAAAAGTTTGGAGTATCAATGGTGATCTCCCTCTAATTGTTAAAATATCTCTTAGATACATGTATTTGGGTTATTCATCAAATTATTTCATCTCCAACCTCTAATGCCCTATCATCACTAGACTCACCATCGTCACTAACTTAGATCTCACCTTTTTATATAGACTAAAGCCTCTCATCATATCTGCTAACTCAACCACCTTCCCCATAGGAATACCTTTGTATTCCATACCATATTTCCTCACAAGGATTGTAAAAAATAATACACTCTACAACTTCTACCTAACAACCTAAATGTTGGAAGATGCTTCCAACTATTTTCCACCCATAGTCACAAATATGGAGAGTAGCAAAATAAAATCACTTAGCTAGATGCCTTAAAAATATTTCTTTGACAACAAAATGATGTAATTGCAGTTAAGAGTCTTGATGAAAAGATACCTTCCACCAACAACCCATAAAATCTCAAAGAAAAGATCACACACAAGTAAAATCACTATGTAGCTAGGAAGAAACCACAAAATCTTCTTCTTCTGATCAATGAGATAAATTAATAAGTCAAGCACAAAGCATTACAATCTTATTACAATAAATATTGTGAAATTTCCCAAAAGTATTTCAACTAGTAGGACCAAATCCTAGCTACAATTGTTGACTTGTAAGATCAACATATAACTAAACTTAGCTCCCTATAATGGAGCTTAGTATTAGATAATATTTTTGATGCTTGCTGATTTATTTTGTGTAAGGGTGGTTGATGCATTCTCCTCCTGAGTAGATTCCATAAGGGGACTTTTGAGATTGAGGTATGATCGGGCTTGATCATGTGCGCTAGACCACAACATTTGAGAGATGTCATTATTAAACATAGTCACCTTTATTTCCTTATTTCCTCCCTTTGTTCACTCATTGCACTCATTATGTGTAAATGTCCCCTTATGTTTACTTGCTTCTTCTTATTGCACGATATTATCCTTTCTTTCTTTCACTTTATAAATTTATCATGCATTCATAATTTACTTCTTGGCCTCCACTCCCCACATTTTTTAGTCTTTGACATTAAGGTCTCCTCCAAGGCCGACGCTATCACCCATGGGCGATAGCACTTGTTTTTATTTTTTCATGGATGACACTATCACCCACAGGAGATTACATCAGGTATATATGTTTGACATTTCTCTTAGGATAACCACCACTTTTGCAAACACTTACATACAAATTGCACATGATCCAACCTTTCTTGCACTATTTATCACTTCTTAGCTGATTTTGGAGTGTTGAAGGTTATCTCTTTTACATTTGGGTCACCATAGTGAGTCACGACTATAAATCTTCTTGTTGAATTAGAGTGACTATAAATCTTCATTCTAAGCCTCTAGATCATAATAGACATCCTATAAGTAGAGATGATCCTACCCAATCACCAAAAACACCAATGCAAAATAATAACACCGACACTTCTACATCCAATGGCCCCTAATCCACCAGTTGACCCTAATATTGTGATTATCAAATTGTTGGATCAAGTGGCAACCATACAATCGTCTAACACCCTTAACATGCTCCAATTACAAAATCAACTCCTACAAATAGCTTCTCAACCAGATTAAGTCTTCAAAAATCACAGCCAAAATTCAACACCTCCATTTCCCTTAGATGCTAATGGAAATCCTATCTTTCATCCTCCAATTCACAATAAGGTCTTACACAAAATACAAAATAAAATCCTATCTCCCTACATAGCTTCTATGGATATATGGGAGATATCTCCCACCATCTCTTATGATGAATATATTGATCTAACCATCTATCTTAAGTGGTGGGATCAACACACATGTTGTATAGATAATATATAAGATCTAAACATACATGCAATAAAAGTAGATATTCTACCAGAAGAAATGTACAAAATAAGAGATATAAATCAACACCAGATTTAACATGGTTCACCTAGTGTGGGCTACATCCAACAAAAAACAAGCCAATTTATTATCCAAAGATTTTAGAAGGTATACAATGAAGATTTACAATCTTCCACACCTCTCATGATGTACATTACTTTCTTTCTCTTAAGCTTCTCCTTCTTCTCCAAGAATTCTCTCTCACAATTATTTTTACAATAATCATTAACTCTCTCTTCTAACCATAGATTTCTAGCTTATAAATACCTTATACAAAATTAGGGCACTTAGCCATGCAATTACAACCAATAGATCTGCTTTAATACTAAAATTAGATCTAATTCACTTTAGTGAAATAAAACACTCATGCACAGGTAACCGATACCGGTTAGCCCTAACCGATGATGGTTCCTACTTGTCTGACCGATGCCGATCATAGGTGACTGATGTCAGTCCCTTCATAACTGATGTCAGTTACTGTGTTTTCTAGCAAGTTGATATAACATGCTAAATTGAATTAATTGAGCTCCAGATCACAATAATCTCCCACTTGGAGATAAATTACTGCACTATAGCTGTACAACATCATCCTTAGATCCTTTCCTTAGCTTTGTTTCTTCCTTTTCAAGTATAAAACTTGAAGACCAATAGAAGTGGAGTGTAGCTCCAACTTCTCTTTTGCTAATGGCTTCATTAGCATATTTGCATGGTTTTCACTTGTATGAATCTTCTCTAGTTTCAGCTTCCCATCCTCCAATACCTGCCGTATGAAGTGATATCTCAACTGAATGTGTTTCATTCTAGAATAAAACACTGAGTTCTTTGCCAAATGAATTACACTCTGACTATTACTGAATAATTTGCAATCATATTTCTCATTTCCCAACTCTTCCATGAACCTACTCATCTATATTATCTCTTTGTTAGTCTCTCTAGCTGCAACATACTTTTCCTCTATAGTAGACAAAGCCACAACCTTTTGCAGTCTTGATATTCAGCTAATTGTCGTCCCACCTACTATGAAAATATGTCCATTAGTGTTCCTTCTACCATCCATATCTCCAACCATATCTGAATAAACATAGCTACATAAAGAAATATCCAAACCTCCATAGCATAACTGCATGCTAGATGTCCCTCTCAAATACATGAGTATTTATTAGACTGCTTTCTAGTGCTCTTTACCTAGATTGGCCATAAATCTACTCAAAACTTCCATTACCTGTGTAATGTCTGGTTTGGTACAAACAATATCATACATGAGACTCCCAATTGTTGAAGCATATGATACTCATGTCATGTATTTGACCTCCTCGTGTACTGAAGGACACCGATCTTTGCTTAATTTGAAGTGTCTAGCCATAGGTGTACTTACAAGTTTTGAATTCTGCATTTTAAACCTTTTTAACACCTTGTAGATATAATCCTCCTTAGACAAATACAATTCTTGTTCTTCCTATCTCTGTGTATTTGCATGCCAAGGACTCTTTTTGTACCTCATAAATTCTTCATAGAAAATGTGTGAGCTATATTTCCCTTAAGCTCACCAATGTCTTACATACTAGATCCTGTAATAAGCATATCATCCACATACAGTAAAAAAATAATATAGCTCCCATTTTCAAACTTCTTGAAATAAACACAATGGTTAGATTCACATCTCAAATAACCATGCTCATGCATGAAACTATCAAACCTTATGTACCATTGCCTTGGAGTTTACTTGAGCCCATATAAACTCTTTTTCAACTTGCACACTGATTTCTCCTTACCCTTGACTTCATACCCAAGCAACTACTGCATATAAATATCTTCATCCAAATCACCATGAAGGAAAGCCATCTTCACATCTAGTTTCTCTAAATGCAAATCATTTACTGCAACTAAAATCAATACAGTATGTATGGAAGTCATTTTAAAAATAAGAGAAAATATTTCACCAAAGTCAATACTTGCTTTCTATGTAAATCCTTTTACTACAAGCCTTGCCTTGTACCTTTTATGTCCACCCTCTTCTTCCTTGATCCTGTAAACCCACTTGTTTTGCAATGTACTCTTACCTGTTAGTAACTTAACTAAATCCCAAGTCTGGTTTTGTTGAAAGGAGTCCATCTCCTCATCCATGCCATGCTCCCACTGAACATGGGTCTCATCCTACATTGCTTCTTCAAATATTTCTAGTTCACCATTATCAGTCAATAATAAATAAGATAGAGAAGGTGCAAATCTTTCTGGAGGTTTACTTACCCTTTGTGACCTTCTCACAACAATTTGAAGTACCAAAGGCTCATTCTGGACCTCATGTACATTTTTTTCCAATTCTGACAGTGATCGACGTTGGTCACCTGTAGCTGACGCTGGTTCTACTAATCGATACCGGTTTGGCTCTTGTGTAGTTGATACCGGTTCAGCTGACCTATGTCGGTAAGAGGTTAACCAACACTAGTTACTGTGTAACCTTGTAGGTATGAGTTTTAAATTGAGAGTTCATTTTCATTCACAAAATTCTCAATCGATTCATCCTTAGGAACTAGAATTTGATCCCTGTACATTCTTTTTTCATTCCATTCAATGTCACAAATCCTAATAAATTTAGAATTCTCTAAATCCCAAAAATAAAATCTAAAATCACCAGATCCATAACCAATGAAAGTGCATCTCTTGGATTTTGCATCCATTTTTTTTTTCTATTTTCCTTATTAATATGCACAAAAGCTTCTGAACCAAAAACTTTAAGAAAAGAAAGATCTGCCTCTTTTTCGGTCCAAGCTTCCTCTGGTATTCCTCCATCTAGTGAACTTGAAGGCCCATGGTTAATCAAATAAATCATTGCATCAACTTCTTCTACACAAAACTTCGAGGGAAATCCAACATGTATCCTCATACTTCTAGCACGTTCCATGATTTTCCTATTCATTCTTTCTAAAACACCATTCTCTTGTGGTGTTATTGGATCCATCATTTATTTACGTATTCCATTTACTAAACAATAATCATTGAAAGCCTTGCTACAATATTCACCACCATTTTCATATCTAAGGCACTTTAACTTTGAATTTGATTCATTCTCAACAAGGGCTTTCCATCTTTTAAAAGTCTCAAAAACATCAGATTTATATTTAATACAATAAACACATACCTTTCTTTTAGTATCATCAATGAAAGTAACATAATACTGAGATCTTCCATGAGAAGCTACCTGGGCTGGTCCCCACACATCTGAGTGTACAAACTCCAATTTCTGCTCCTTCTTAGTTGCCCCAACTTTGAGAAATCTCACTCTCTTTTGCTTTCCAAAGACATAATGCTCACATAAATCAAGATCTAAATCTTTCAAATCTAATAACTTACCCTTAGCCTTAAAGATCTGCATTCCTTTTTGACTCATATGGCCCAACAGATTATGCCACATGCATGCATCTGAATCTGAAGTAGATAATACAAAAAAGAAATCAGTAACACATGTAGATAAATATAA
This sequence comes from Taxus chinensis, assembly GCA_019776745.2. Taxonomy (NCBI): domain Eukaryota; kingdom Viridiplantae; phylum Streptophyta; class Pinopsida; order Cupressales; family Taxaceae; genus Taxus; species Taxus chinensis. Next base: position 181,383,612 of record CM034148.1, read on the forward strand.
TGTTCCTACCTTCTTTCCTCTTTCCAAAACAAAGGCACACTTGGTGAATTTTCAAGAGTCTGTTATGAATGTAACCATGCAACCAACTTCACCTAGTTGCCCTCTAGAAGTAAGATTCCTTCTGAGATTTGGCACATGCCTCACATCTTTCAATACCCATGTATTTCCATTTTGTAATTTTAGATGAACTTCCCCTTTACCAGTAATACTACAAGGTTCATCATCACCCAAATAAACAGACCTAAAATTTCCCTGGACATATTTCATGAAATAACCCTTATTAGGGGTTGCATGGAAAGAAGCTCTTGAATCTAAAACCCATGATTCTATTCTATTATCTAAAGAAAGAATAAGAGCATCTTGCATTACCTTTGTTACAATATTTTCCTCTTTATCTTTGTCTAGGTGTTGGTTATGTTTATCCTTTGACCAATAATCTTTCTTTGCATGTCTTTTCTTTCCACAATTCCAACAGGTAATTCCCTTACCTCTAGATTTAGATCTGCCATTCATTGAATTTGATTTCCCATTATTCTTACTCTTGGATCTCTCCTTCTGCCTGCCTCTGCTTTCTACATTCAAAAAATTCTCAGATGATGATTCCTCTGTACTTTTCTTGCGAATTTTTTCATTCAAGATTATACTAACCACATCATCAAACTTCAAAATATTATTAGCATATGCTATATTACTAATAACCATTATCAAATTATCTGACCTATCAGACAAAAAACATAAGAATAAGAATGCTTTAACTTCATAATCAAACGACATATAAACTGATTTTAGCTGATTTATAATAGATCAAAAATCATTCAAATGACTAGATGCAGATCCACCTTCATTTATCTTAGAACTAAATAGTTTCTTCATCAAATAAACTTTATTTGAAGCAGTAGATTTTTCATATAAATTAGCAAGAGATTTCATTAACTCTATCATAAATGTCACTTCTATAATATTAGAAGCCACTAGAATGTTCTGATCAAATCTATCCTTTTCTCTTCACTCTCTTTCTTGATCTATTTGTGCCTGAATAACTCTAGTAACTCTCGTGGCTTGATCTTCTTCGTTATCTAGTACTGATGCGGTGAGATGAAAATGATAGTTGCTTGTGCGCTTTTCCCAAATAGATTGCCTCAAATATGATGATATGTCTTCTTGAGTATCTGTAAAAATAAGATTTGGTTGCAAGATAGGTGAGTTACCTGTAATAGTAATACAGATTACTGCCTTGGTGGAAGAGTTCCGTGTCGGTGAACAACGATCAACACATGTCCAGGAGGTATTCTGGCCACAAGTGCAGGTGTTCTTCTTCTAAGGTCTTCAATGTAGATTTCTCTGTCAATGACTCTACAAAAACCACAAATTGTTGCAAGATTTCACGGTTTTCCCAAGCTACTATTTGAAGTTGGCAACAATGTCTCCTTAAAAATATTCGTCAGGCACAAGGTTTAGTTGAAGAACTGGAGCTTGTGCAGAGGGGATAGTCATAAAGAGTTAACCAAGCATTGGTTAAGGATTCCAAAATCCCCAGTAGAGTCACCAAAAATTTTTAGCATATGGATTTGCATGCATGCAAATGACATGTAACAGTGTGGGAACGAAGTCCCTCCTCAATGAAGGTGAGGCTGCCTTTATTAAAAGCCAAAACTATATTTACACCTGTACATTTAAACTCGTATGTGGGAGGTGTTTTGGAACATCACTGGAAAGAAAAGTGAATGAGGAAGATGGAATGGAATGAATGAACGAATTGGAAAGGAATGAATGGAAATAACATGCAAAAGTTAGGTAAAAGCAAGAGCCTAATATTGCATGGAGAAGAACAATAAATAACTAACACAAATAAAATGGAGTTTACATCAGTTAAACGAGAATGATTAAATGGAACACACATGATCAAGTAAATAATAGAGCTTGATCACTGTGACCAAGAACAATAGCTTAATAACATTGATAATAAGATCAAAGACAATATTTTCATGCAAGATTCAAACATATAACATCTAATGAACATAAGAACATCAAATTTTACAAGATACAATGAATGAGACACAAAGTTTTTATTTCATTAACTCCAAAATATATTCACAAAAGAACACAAAGTTTCTTCCTGAAACAAAGCTTGCACACAAAAGTATTTTCTTCTCCTCTCTCAAAGTCACCCTTTACAAATGAGCCCCTGACTTCCTTTTATAATGCAAAATTTGGTTACAAAGTAGTTATGAGTTTTGTACATGAACATTAAAAAGGGAACTTAAGATACTTTTGACTTTTTCAACCAAATTTATGAAAAGCTACCAAAAATACAAACCACTTGAGTTATCCACATTTTTTTGAAAGAAAATTCAATAAAAAAAACATCCCCTTCTTTTAAAATTCCAGATTTAAAACATATGACCATAACCAGTGCCTTATCCATTGAAATGGGGTCTTCCTATCTCAAACGTATGAGAAATGGACTCTCCCACTTTTTCAAATACCAAGAAAACTATCTCCTTGAACCATCGGTGAAATTAAGATCCGTAACTTTTGATAATTGAAAGGATCTGAACCTTCCCAATGTTTTGAACATCTTTTCTTCTTCTAGCGGTTCATTTGGTCGAAGAATAATCTCACAAAATAAATATAATTCCAATATCCTACCTAGCATATCATTCAGATTGACCATCTTTGATTGATAATTCTCAAACAAGTTCTTTAATTTTATGCAACACTCCATTTAAGCTAAAGATAAAGTAATGGTGGGAGTATACATGTCCTTAAACAATTGTGAAAATTGCTCTTCCACATGTTTCGATGAACACCTTTGATTATGCTCATTTATGAGGTTGTAAGGGATCTCTACTATGAATTCTTGAATCAAAGTGAGTAAAGTGAAGGATTCATTGCATATGCTCTCATAATGGATCATAGAATCCTTGAGAAGTAGTCATCTTGATCTTGAGATGTAGACACCAAATGAAATGTGTCCCTCGACATTCAAATTCGGGAATTCCTTTGATGGCTAAAACTAATGACTCTGTACTCATCATCTCCTGTGGATTGAGAAATATCTCATCCAAATTTGATATGTTAAAAAAAAAATCCTTAAACAAAATAATCGGATCAAGATATCAACTAACATTTTCATAGAGCTCAACTGTTGTTTTGATCATCTCTTGGCTTAAAACGAGAATCTCTAGAAAGCCAAGCTTTTAGTGACATGGCCTAGTTTGTTTATTTATTTTGATAAATTTAGAGTTTCTTCAGCGAGGGGAAGCCACTACATTGGGTACTGGGAAAGTGAATGATATGGGATTTATCAGATGTTGAACATACTCCACCAATTGATTCTTTTCGGCCTTGAGCTGAGATTTTGAGACTTATATTTCTCAAGTTTCTTTAGCATGATATCAACTAAATCTCGGGCCATTTCCATGTCACTTTCCAATGTGGGCCTCCCAAGTCCAAGTCTGGAGACTTCATAATCAATATATGTCATGACATCACGCTCCTTGTCAACTTGTGGGATGGCAAGATCCACAAAATTTGTTTTCATCACTATCCACCATTATTCAAGACAAAGCACTTTAGGCTTCTTGGGAATGAATGTCATTTGAAAGTTTGAAAAGGGCATCTAAATCAATTTCAATTTCCTTGACAACCCTCTTCCCTTTCTTGATTTTGCAATCAACCTAGAAAGGAGTATCATTCACTATTTATACATACAGAAGGTCCTGTAGCTTGAAGCAATATCCTCATTGTTCTTGACATCATGAGATTCTGTCAATAATCCTTTCTATGACCTTGATTTTAGGAGAAATAACCTTGATATCCATCTCCTGATCATTTGGGAGATTTTGGAAAATTTCTTAATGAATTGTAGGTTTCGAAGTGTTCGATATTTGGACTACCTGCACCTGAGTGGATGTTTGTGCAAGGCATGGCTGAGGATTAGTTTTCATGAGCTTCTGAGAACTATCAACAATGTGAGTAGAATAATATCTACTTGAAGTAGAAAATCCTGATACACGTTCTCTTCCTTCACCGGGGCTAGGAGCCTTAGATTTTTCTCCTCGTGACACATTCTTCGGTGAAGTGGAATTTGGAAACTACTTCTTTCTTTCTTGTCGTGTATGATTGGACGGCATAGAGGTTGATTGAGAAGGGGATTTGGTTGAATGGAGACCTCACTCGAGTTGGTAATTTTTTGTGATCCTAAAGTATGATATTGAATTGATTATAACTTGGCAAGTTCTATTTCATACCAAGATATGCTTCTTTCAAAAATCAGTTGATTCTTGTCTATCAAGATAAAATTCATCTCTTTTGGTCCTATCAATTCATGGAAACAAGGTAAAAGCAAACTGCATCATATGAAGGATCAATAACATCTTCGTAACATCATTTACAAATGAATCTGGAGGGTTCCTGATGTGAAAGGTCTTGGTCTGAAGCAAGGGTTAAGCGAGAAAACTCTCGTCTTCTTGCTTCATGTTCATTTCAACAAGAAGCCTAGAAATATTCCATGGTATGGTTATGTTGATACTTTTCTCCAAGAATCTTCTACATATATCCATTAATATCAAACTAAGATCTCTTAACATATGGATGAATAGTGATGAGGGAAAACTCTTTTTCCATGAGTTGTGCACTTAAGAGATTTGGACATTGGTATTCACTGATTTGGATTGGGAAATGAATTCATGAGTGATGCTTGTCACTAAGAAGACAATGAACTTGGAATAATTGTTCACGTAGGCTCCATTAATGCCCATTTTTCACTGACGTACTTAGGAAGATTTCATGTAGTACCTGCATAAAGCCAATTACACGAATGTAGGAAAAGGATAAAAATTAAATAAACCATGTTCCCCATTGGGAAAGGAAATCCATGGATTCTTTAGAAAATATTTTCTTTGTATTCTGATTCAGGTTTCAAACCATGCGGAAGGTGAATGCATCATTAACTCTTCTGAAATGATGAGAGATATTTTTGAAAATGAGTTGTGGATAATAATGGAATACATTATTTGATGGACCCACGAATCCTCTTGTTTTGAATCCCAAAAAATATTTTTCTTCTAGCCACTACATAAGTTAGATATGATGTCATGTAGAAACATCCAGTCATCTTCACTTCAATCAATTGTTTGTGAAGGGTATCACTGATGATGGTGACCTAATCCAAAAAATATCTCTTAGTAAGGATGATACAAATAAAATTATACATCCATGGGTGGAAAATCTTAGAAGAGGGTAAACTAAAAAAATTGACTCAGCAAAGTAATCATGTCCTCTGATTTCTTCCACAAACTCAATGTGGTACAACTCTTTAGGAAGTCTGGTCAATTCGAGGCCTCTTGATCACTAACTAGTTTTTATTAACCATCTTGCTCCACCTGAGGGGTTCTTCATCCCAAAATTCTTGTGCTAACTTTTGAGTGATATTTCCAAATTTTTAGGAAAATAAAGTATGCTGAGAAACTCCTCAATGTTCTCTGGTGTGATTAAGAGGAATGGCTCACGATTATCTTTAAAAATTTCTTGTCTCTTGGGATCATAATGCTCCATGCAAGCGATAACCAACTCTAGACATTGCAATAAGACTGGAAATGCCACTACTTGGGGTAGACCACTATGGTAAAGCCTATCTGAGAATATGGTTTTGCCTTCATCTTTCACCCGATCGTACAAAATTATTGCACATTGATGTGACCCAGATTTGTATCAGTGATATTGTCTCATATGTTGAACTTGATGGAACTTAGAGGAATGATTCCTTGGAATTCATACTTGAGTGTGGACTTATTCAATTCCTCACAGTGGCTTCCTTGATCCTCCTACAGATTGATTATATTTTTTGGCCATTATGAATTTTATAGAAAAATGACTCAGTGCACGTAAAACAATTCAAACAGGTTCGGGTCGTCAGTCCTTCAAAAATCCCGTCAATGCAAGAAAATTATGATTTGTTTCATTATTATTATTATTATTATTATTAGTATTATTTAAAAAATAATAATAATAACCAGTCCCAGTTACAAAATCCCTTTTTTTAAACAAAATATCACACCAAGACTAGGATTGAAATTCGATTTTGGTGACAACCATATATATATTTTAAGATAAACAAAATCTTCCGATTTGATTATTCCATTTCTTTAATTTAATTTTACTTAGAAAATTATCCTTGTTGCCTATTGCCTGAAGCTTATGAATGTGCACTTTGGGCTTTCCTCCTTCCTGACAGTTTTGCAAGTGTGTGGACGTGTGGTGCATGCGTAAAAACAATTTGTTGGATTGTATATTTGGCTGCGTGGAGGATGCATACATTGAAACTTTTTTTTAAAAACATGCGTGAACCAAATATATTTTCCAATACGTGGAGATCGTCTTTGCTCGGATTTGGTGTGGGCGAAGCTAACTTAGCGTTGAAATACTCTCTCTGTGCATGAAAACTTGTTGTTTCTCTTTGCTAAACTTGTTCCATTCAATGCGTGTTGAGTGCTTATGGAAATTTTTATCCTTATGCTTTTCTTTAGACTATGTTTTCTCCTAAAAATGTGTGGTGAGTGCTTTGACCTGCGTTGGAAAATGCTTTTAAAATGGGCGCAGGGAAAGTTTTCTCTATTTATCTCCCTTTCCCACGTGGATGTTGCTCTTGTTTTTAGCGTGGAAAACTTTATCTTCAACCTGGCGTGGATTATATCATTCACCCTTTTTTTTAATACTTTTCTATCTCTTGATGAATGTGTAGTCTCCAACTATTTTAATCTTCCTTTGTCTCATGCTTGTGTAGATTCTCCTTGGCATGCATGGACAGTTGGGGAGAAAATCTTTTAAACTATTATGTTTTTATTTCATACATGTGTGGCCACCTTTCACCTACAAATGCATTGAGATTGATGCTTCATTTTATTCTTTCATTGTTGTTTGTCTCCACGTGGATTCTTCTATTGTTTCCTACATTAGAAAATTGCCATTCTCTAAGTGCCTTTTTATTCTCAACGTGATCTTCTCCTTTGTTGTGTATGTGGCCACCTTTGGTGAATGCGTGGGATCTTCAAACTATTTTTTTTATCTTCCTATCTGTTGTTTCCCCTCAATCCCTACGTGATACTGCTGTTTCTTCCTTCACTTCATATATTGTATTCCCTCCTTGGCCAATGCGTGACCAATGTAATACTTTCCCTTTGGTTCTTAAAACCCACATGACAATTGCTCCAATTATCTTGGATGAGTGTGTGATGAATACTTGGGCTTTGTCTTAGCGTGAGAATTCTCCTTTCACTGAAAATTCAATTACTCTCATGGGGAATGGATACGGGAATTACAGAAGCTTCCTCGCAACCGTTTCCCCTTCCTGTTGAAATAAACTACTCCTCTTTCTTTGAGTAGTGGCATTAATTTCTAAGGGAAGGTGGGAAATAAACACCCATTTTCCAATGGAAATGGCAAGGTGGGATTGCAATCACCATTTTATTTCCCCATGTGGGAAATCAAGAGATTTTTACCCGTTTGCCAATCTATTTAATTGTTAATCAATGGAAGAAATCCCACAAGTGGGGGATTAAAATAAATTTGTCTAGGAAAGGGGAAATCTCGGGTATGGGAAGCCAATTTGACATCCCTGGACAATGGGAAGCAGAAAGCTTACTTTCACCTCGATAAATTAAAATTAAAAATTTGTCGATTGAATTTTAATAATTATTATATTAATATTTATTTAATTAAAAACCCCAAATTTTAATAAAATTAATTTTATCAAACAAATGGCTAATAAAGTAATTAAATAAAATTAATTAATTAATATTAAAAGTAGTTTATGGCCTGGAGGGAAGAGTTTTCACCTGAAATGGACGAAACGAACGTTGAAATGATCAAAAAAAATGAGACAATCATGACGAGGGTGATAAATCACGCAAAGTAATGCTTTTGAAAATTTTCAAAAATTATATGTTTATTAAGTTTGTACGAATTCAAAATTAGCTGATAACAACTGGCTGCTAATTTGGGGACAGGGACTTTGTGGACGCAGCAACGGACCCAGACCAAAATATTAACGAACATGATCCCAAAAATTATGGGGCACAAAAATGGGATGACAACAGAGAGGAGACCGGAAAATGGGGAAAAAGAAACAAACCAAAAACCTAATTACCTATGTACATATGGGGGACAACCCATTTTCAATTTTGGCAGTTCTTTAGATATTTCCCGTTGTAGGGAAAAAGGAAAATGAGTTCCATCAGGATATGCCAAATAATAGGTGTTATTTCCACAGGAATGTCTGATCTTGAAAGGGCCTAGCCACAACAAATCAAACTTCCTATGCTTTCCTTTCAGTTAGCATCTCTTATCCCTAGAGCAATAACTAAGTCATTGATTTGGAATTGCCTCTCTTTAGTTTTCCTATGCAAATAACCTCTTAACTTTGGACTGATGTTCCTTCAATCCTTTTTTCCACTTGACTTCTTTGTTCTTAAAGCTTACTTAGGAAAATGATCATTTTATCTAACACATTAGTGAAGCATTCATCATCAACTGCTCGAGCCGATCATAATGTTGGTAACTCCAATGTGATGGGAATTTAAGCATCGGTTCCATACAAGAGTTGAAATGGAGACATCTTGATTTCCCTTTTTGGAGTTATGCGGTCATCCCATAATGCATCATATAACTTTTTGTGCCAAGTTATTTGATTTTCTTCGACTAACTTGCGCATAATAGAAATGATGTTTTTATTATTGGATTTTACCTGACCATTTCCCTGTAGGATAGTAATGCTGACAAATGAGACAAAGATATCCCATACCCATAACAAAAACCTATCATCTCTATAGAAGAAAAATTGGAGGCATTGTCCATCATGACCATGTTGTGGATTTATGTAACAAACCAATAAATTCTCTTTGATGAAGTCATAGATTACCACAGTAGATGTTTGTTTTACTGGTATAGCTTCTACCCACTTTGTAAAGTAGTTAGTTGCAGTGAGCATGTGAGTATGACCAATACTGGAGTTTGGGTTTAGGATCTCAATGAAATCCAACCCCCATTGTTGAAAGGGTTCTTCATTGAAAATTGGCTTCAAAAGACAAAGCTGCCAATTTTGGTCTTTCAACAAATTGCTGAAAAGCTTCGCATTTTGTCACCCATTTCTGAGCATCAGAAAACATAGTGGGCCATTAATAATGCGCTCACAGAATTTTATGAGTCGTCACTGGGCCATATGAATGACCACCGCAAGCATGATTATGAAAGGCTTCAAGCAATCTGGGTTGTTGTTCATGTTAGCATAATTTAGCATAGGCATATTTATTGCATTTTATTGCATTGTCTTTTATTTAATAATGTGCAACATGTGCACTCTAGTCTAGTGACTTATAGTCAATATTGTTATGTTGGATAATATTCAATATTGGTATTAGTAGTAATTACATGTGCATGTGAGATGGGTCTTATCATCTTGTAGTTGGTGCCTGATAGAGTGTCATATCTATCTATATGAGGCTGTCTAATATCTATAAATATTACAGCTCTTGAATTGTTATGCAATCCGATTTTATGATCAATAATATTTGTGAGGCTTCTATCCCTCTTTGGTCATTGAAATCTTATTCTATTCTATTATTTGGTATCAGAGCTATACCATTGTTATCATTTGGTATCAGAGCAGGTTCTATCCAAGCAAGGTTGAAGATGAGCACTATTGGAGAGGATCCATTGGAGAAAAATATCTGCATCAAAGGAGAGCCATTGAAGCATCTGTAACTCCATTCCTTCCAAGCATCCCTCAACTAAAATTTGACCTATCAACTTATTTGGAAGGTAATTTTTTTTTATTAGTTATTGGCATAGCCAATTGATCCAACATATTGACGAAATATTTCAGATTTGGAGATTTAAAAAAAAAAAAGATTTGTAAAAAAAAAGAGATCTTTAAAAAAAGGAGAAAGATCTTGAAAAAAAATTGTAGGTCTAAAAAAAGAGTGAAAAAAAAGAGATCAGATCTAAAAAAAAAAATCAGATCTGAAAGTGGAGGTGTGAAGAATTTGGGAGCAAAGGTTGAAGCAGTCCCGTCAACAAAATTTCAGCAGATAGCTCTTAGAAAACAAGACGTAACGTTTTCATACAATGTCGGATTGATGTGCCATTTTTTTCTTCTGGAAAGATAAGAAGGAGGAACACAACTTTTCAGTTTACATCATCTTCAGATTTGACCTCTATATGTAACGAAAAGTCTGTACAAGTCGGATCATTTTTTTCTGAAAAAAAATAAGATCTAGCTGGTAAATTGGTAAGATCTCAAAAATGAAGATTCCAATTCTTTTGAAATTTTGTGGGTTTCAAGAAAAATATTGTATGATGCTACTGTCAAAATTTTAGAAAAACCCAGATCACATGAGAAAAGGTGAAAACAATATTCAGATTGTTTGTTTGGATCTTGGGAACAAACAGGTTAGCGGTTTAATTCCCACTCTCTCTATATTTTTTATTAAATTATTTTTTTTGAAAAATTTGGAGAAATTACTAATTTTTGGGAGATTTCCAAATTTATAAGCTCACCAAACACATTTAGAGCCACTGCTAAATTTAACGGAAAAACACCTATTGGGGGTAAAAAATATTTTTGGCCTAAATTGTGTATTTTGTGATTCTAGACCCTTTTTTTCTAAAGAGGGGGGACACAAAAACTTCATTTTGATGTACTTTTGGATCATTTTATACTAATCTTAGTGCATAAAGTGCAAACATAAAATAAAAAAAGTACAAATTTTTATTTTATGTTTGGTTCTATCACACGAGATATTTGATCTCATAGCAGCGTTCGGTATATACGGTGCCTCTGGGAAGCACTTATGGGTGATGCCATCATGACTACCACTACACTTAACACCTAACACAAATGCCTAAACATCGTTTGGGCATCGACCCTATAAAATTGACGGGGAGTAATAAAGACACAATACACACACATTTTAGCCCTCCCATCCGTTTGTGCTTGCACAAACCCCTCTCTGTACTGTTTACATACCACGTACTAAATTCTTTCACGTGCGTTAACACTGCTTTTTGTACTGACGAGTATATTGAAAGGGTGATCTTCTTCCACGTACCGACGGGTATATCGGAAGGGAGTGTATATAGAATTGTTTGGTATATCGGCCTGACGGTATATTGAGAGGGAGACCATAAACCTGGAGTGATAAGAGCCTTACCCTTTATCAGAAATTCAGAGTTTCAGAAATTTAGATTACAGAAATGGGTGCACAAGCACCAAAGTTCTTCTTGCCAGATTCACAACTACTTATAGGAGACAACTATGCTGCATGGAAACCGAAGATCCAGATGTTACTTGAGTTTGAAGACCTATGGACAGTTGTAGATGGAACAACAACAAGATCACTTGATGATGGAAGACAACAAGTTCAATTTGACAGGGCTAATCAAAAGGCCAAGTTGATCATCTTGTTTGGCGTAACGGACGATGTGCAACCCCACATTAGAGATGCCACATCAGCCAAGGATGCATGGGATAAGTTGAGCATAGTCTATGAGGTAAAGAACAAGAATGCCATCCTCAACCTACTATCACAACTACATACTGTCAAGTTCAAGTATAATGAGAAGGTTGAAGTTTTTTTAAGACGAGTTGCTACTTTGAGGGCATCTCTATTGGCATTGGGAAAAGAGATAAGTGATGAAGACCTCGTACCAATTATGTTGCAGCACTTCCTCCTTCCTACAGAATCTTTGTGACAACTATCAATATGAGTGAACACACAGTCACCTTTGAGAAGTTGGTCAATCTACTCCAACAAGAAGAGGCAATGAACAACAAAGATTATGAAGATGAGCAAGCACTATATTCCAATCATAAAGGAAAGGGGAAATTTCAGTCGAATCACAAGAAGTCCCAACAAAATCAAAGTCAATAAAGGGACCAAAGTCAACGAGACAACACCAAGAAGTGTCCCATTTGCAATAGAGGGGGACATGACATCAAAGATTGTTGGTACAATTCCTACAAAAAGGGTTCATCAAGCAATTCAAAACCCAATAACCAACATGGTAACAACAATTCAAATCAAGGGAAGTCCAACAACAACAATCAAGGGCAAAAAAATGGTAATTGGCAAAGAAAACCCAAACAACAAGGGTACATTGCCGAACATGAGGATGATTCAGATGAAGGACACCACATGTATTCTGCTTAATTTGATGAAGAAACCAAGTCCAAACAAGATATCTGGTATGTTGACTCAGGTGCAACTCGACACATGACTGGACGCAAGGATTGGTTCTACACACTACGCGACTCACCTAACAAGAACCATGTGTCATTAAGTGATGACTCATTATACAGTGTCAAGGGGATTGGAAACATTTCACTACCTCTTGGAAAGCATAACTGTAAAATCACAGATGTATTGTATGTACCTGGGTTGACCAAGAATTTACTATCAGTTAGTCAACTCCTTGATCACAACTTGAAGTTGGATTTTGACAGTAATAATGGAGAAAAAGTGTGCTTGATAAGAGATAAGTCAAGAGGTTCCAAGATTGTAGCAAGAGCCTCCAATGTGGGACGCATGTTCCAACTTGATTTTGTCCATAAGGATGATCAAGCTCTAGTGGCCAAAGACACAATCTGTAGAACTATGGCATCACAGATATGGTCACATTAGTTTTGGATATCTCCAAACACTTCAAAAGGGCAACATGGTGAAAGGATTGCCTACACTTAAGCACAACATTGACAAGTGTCACAATTGCCTAGCTGGAAAGCAACACAGAGTACCCTTCCAGAAGAACACCTATAGAGCTAAAGGAAAGCTTGATTTGGTGCACACCGATCTTTGCAGGCCCATGCAACCAAGTCATTCTAGATGTCAATACTTCATGCTTTGTGTTGATGACTACTCAAGAAAGATGTGGATATATTGTCTAAGAAACAAGAGTCAAGCCTTTGAGACATTTCAGAAGTTCAAAGCACTTGTTGAGAATGAAGTTGGTCACAAGATCAAAACTCTCTGCTCAGATCAAGGGGGGGGGAATTCACAAGCAATGAGTTCAAGACTTACCTGGAAGCTCATGAGATTCGTCGACAAATGTCTCCTACTCACACACCACAGCAGAATGGTATAGTTGAGAGAAGGAATCGTACTATAATGAAAATGGTGCGATGTATGATTGAAGACTCAAGTTTAACAAAGACATTTTGGGCGGAAGCTACAAGAACTGTAGTCTATTTGTTGAACAAAGTGCCCACAATAGCTCTTGAAGGAGTGACACCTCAAGAAGCATGGTCAAATCAGAAACCATCAATTACACACCTAAGAGTATTTGGGTGTAAAGCTAGCATGCACATACCCAAGAAGAACAGGAACAAGTTGGATATGAAAGCTGAGAAATTGATATTCATTGGATATAGTGAAGAAGCACTTGGGTACAAATTATGGGATCTGAAACCAAAGAAAGTATACACAAGTAGGGATGTTGAGTTATTTGAGAAGAAACAAGCAGATGCTCCACTCAACGACTCAACAAACATGCAGAATACACCTCTTGTGAAGATAGAATTTGATGTTCCCACTGAAGACGACAGTGATGAATTGGATGATGGTGAAAACTTGGATACACCACAAGCCAATGGAATAGCTAAGAAGTTACCTAAATGGTATACTCAATTAATAAGAGATGCAAATTTGGATGAAGCACCTAGCACATCATCTAATCCTGGACCTAGAATTCGCATTCAAGCTCGTGAAGAGGTCAATTATGCCCTAATGAGTAGAGTTGTTGAAACAGTTGAGCCATCTACAATTCAGGAAGCCCTACGATAAAAATATTGGAAAGATGCCATAGATTCAGAGTATCAGTCAGTGATGAAGAACAACACATGGCAACTTGTCGACCTTCCACCAGGGAAGAAACCCATTGGATGCAGATGGATATTCAAGACTAAGTACAAATCAGATGGGACTATTGACAAGTATAAAGCAAGGCTTGTAACAAAGGGGTATGCACAATAAGAAGGCATTGATTATGAGGAGACATTTGCTCCCACAACCAAGATCAAGACAATCAGGATGATCTTTGCTCTAGCTGCACAATTTGGTTGGAAAGTCTACCAAATGGATGTGAAAAGTGCCTTTCTTAATGGATATTTGCAAGAAGAAGTCTATATGACTCAGCCAGAGGGTTATGTAATATCAGGAAAAGAGATGATGGTATGCAGACTCATAAAATCTCTATATGGCCTAAAACAGGCACCCCGGGCATGGTACATCAAAATTGATGAGCATCTCATAAGTCATGGATTCGAAAGGAATCCTTGACCCCAATCTCTACCTCAAAAATCAAGGGGGGAGATTGTCATTATGGTTGTTTATGTCAAAAATCTAGTCATTATAGGTAGTTCTGTGAAGATGATCGATGCAACAAAGAAGGATTTTAATTGATCGTTCGACATGACAGAACTCAGGCTCATGCACTATTGTCTTGGGTTGGAATTATGGCAAAAAGAGAATCATATCTTTGTGTCGTAGTTGAATTACACCAAGACAATGCTCAAGAAATTCAGGATGATGGACTGCACTCCTATTGCTACACCTATGGAAGCAAGAATTCAGTTATCTCATTCCGATCCATCACCACTGGTGAATGCAACTCTCTATCGGCAGTTGATCGAGAGTCTCATTTACCTGACATATACTAGACCAAATATTAGCTTTGTAGTCATCTATTTATCACGCTTCATGCAAGAACTGAAAATATGTCATTGGAAAGCAACAAAGAGAATACTGAGATATCTAAAGGGCACAGTTGACCTTGGTCTAGAGTACAAGAACAACAACAACTTCTTCTTGACAGGATATTCAGATTCAGATCATGCAGGAAACATAGATGATAGGAAGTCAACATCAGACTTCATCTTCTTTATGGGATTTGGACCGATATCACGGGGAAGCAAGAAACAAAACTTTGTTTCTTGCTCTTCTACAGAAGCAGAGTATTGAGCTACAGGTGAAGCTGTTTGTGAAGCAATATGGCTACGCTAAATACTGGAAGGAATTGGTCTACCACAACAGAAATCTACTCCAGTATATGTTGATAATGAAGGAGTTCTGAAGCTTGTTCACAATCCAATATTCCATGAGAGAACCAAGCATATTGAAGTACAAGTTCATTTCATATGCGAGCATGTCTTGAAGCACAACATATAGCTCCAGTTCTGTCCTACAGCTGAACAGAAGGCAGATATTTTCACTAAGTCACTTGCACGTGACAAATTCACACTGTTCAGAGAGTTCCTCTCCACTTCATTGGAAACTATGCAAAATTAAGGGGGGGAATGTTAGCATAATTTAGCATAGGCATATTTATTACATTTTATTGCATTGTCTTTTATTTAATAATGTGCAACATGTGCACTCTAGTCTAGTGACTTGCATTTAATATTGTTATGTTGGATAGCATTCAATATTGGTATTAGTAGTAATTACATGTGCATGTGATATGAGTCTTATTGTATCGTAGTTGGTGCCTGATAGGGTGTCATGTCTATCCATATGAGGCTGTCTAATATCTATAAATATTACAGCTCTTGCATTGTTATGTAATTTGATTTCATGATCAATAATATTTGTGAGGCTTCCATCCCTCTTTGGTCATTGCAATCTAATTCTATTCTATCATTTGGTATCAGAGTTATACCATTGTTATCAGTTCCTTATCAACACATATGAGGAACATACCATCAATCCCTTTCTTAAACAAAGTGTTGTCCTAAATGATGTACATGACAAATCTTAATTTGATAGCTCTCTTTTCCTTAGCTGTTAGATTTTCAGGACATCCGCCATATGTGAGAAAGTAGGCTATATCAGAATACCACTCATCTGTGGTATTGATAAAAACTACCAGTGGTAAACCTTCTTCAACTGGTTCTTCGTCAGATTCATCTTGTGGTTCATTCTATGCAATGAGTTGGTAGAGTCTCTTCATCAAACCAACTTGGTAGGCTTGATATCCAAATCATATTCTTGGATCTTAGAGACCCAATTACCTCTTTTAGATCCTAGTTCTTGTTGTGTCAACATTGATTTAACTGCGGTGTGTGGTACTAAGACTTTGGTGTGAGAATTCAACACACATTACCTGAAATGTTTCAAAGCTCTCACCGCCGCGTACACATGCCTCTCAAGGGGAGTGTAATTGAGTTCATGTTTCTTGAATCTAGAACTCATGAATGCAATAGGAGATTCAATTCTCTCTTGACTGTGTTGAGTCAGGATGACAGAGATTGTGTGCGACGAAGCATAACAATAGATTATAAAATCCTTTTTAAAATCGGGATACACCAATGTAGGAGCTTTTGCAATAGCACCCTTGATTTATTCAAATGATTCTCTACTGTCCTTTGACCATTTGAAGGATTCTTTTCCTTTCATCATATCAGTGATTTCTTTGGTCATCTTGGCAAAATTTGGCACGAAACTTCTCAAAAAATTCACCTTCCCAAAGAATGAGTGAACTCCAAGATTACTTGTAGGCAAAGAAAGATTATTGATAGATTGAACGCGCTCAGGATCAATTTTAGTACATTCTTTAGAAACAATATGACGTAGGAGTTTACCTTCCGTAACTCTGAACACAAACTTCTTTGGATTTAGGGAGATCTTATGAAGTCTGCACCTTTGCAATATTTTCTCCAAATCTCTTAGGTGATCTTCTCATTTCTTTGAGAACACTGTCAAGTCATCTAGGTATATCAC
Organism: Taxus chinensis; assembly: GCA_019776745.2. Lineage (NCBI taxonomy): Eukaryota > Viridiplantae > Streptophyta > Pinopsida > Cupressales > Taxaceae > Taxus > Taxus chinensis. Next base: position 181,400,384 of record CM034148.1, read on the forward strand.
GATGATGTTGTTTTTATAATCTACGAATTCCATATCCATGGCCCTTTGAAAATTTATGCTAACATTGATCAAACCAAAAGGAATTATTCTACGTGAACGTACCCCAGGGGGTGGTGAACGCGGTTTTATCTTGGTCTTCTCTAGCCACTTCAATCTGATTATAGCCAAAGAAACCATCTAGCATGTATAACATTTCTGATCCAGTTACTTCCTACAGAATATGGTCGATGACTGGCAGTGGATAATTATCTTTCAAGGAAGCTTGATTAAGATTGTGAAAATCTACGCAAATGTTGATTTCTCTATTTTTCTTGCAAACCAGTACAATATTAGCTATCCAAGTTGAATGTCGAATAGGAAAAACTATTCATGTGTCTAACATCTTTTGAACCTCATGGAATATTGTGCCTACTATCTTGGGATTATACTATCTTTGCTTCTCCATGAATGGAACTACACTAGGTTTTAAGGGTATGACATGCTCCATTTCCCTAGGTTGGAAAGACTTCAAGTCTTCATATGAGTAAGCCAAGACGTTAGAATATTTGGTAAGGAGGCTTATGAATTTCTTGTGCTCCTCAGGTGAGAAACACTTACTGATGTTCACCAGGTGAGGTTTGTCCTTGGTACCAATGTTAACTTGCTCATAGTCAACAAAATTTGTAGGTCCTACTTGCTCTTTCTCTTTGATAAACCTATCATGTTTATCAAAAAGTTCTTCAAGTGAAACCAATCCTTTTGGAATTTTATTTCCCTTGAGTTGAATGATGTCATTACCAGGATCCATGTTCTCAACTCCTAGAATGGGCAAGGTCATCGATTCGCGAAATGTAGAATCACTTCCTTCAAAGTACAATTGTTCAAAAGTATCCCTCTTTTCCAAGAAGGCAATAATTTGTTGATCATCATTGAATACTTGCCAATTTTCTGCATTGTCAGGAACACTTGGCTTGAAAATCATTTCGATGGTGTATTTGTCTTGATCAAACTTTGAATGAGGAATCATTAATGAAAGCCGAGACTGCTAAAGAAGCTACTTTGTCATTCTTTTCACGAGGAACGGATTTTATGGAAAAAGCATCGAAGGCTTCTATCGCGTCCCACACTTTATTTCTGTAGTGTCTCAAATGGCCATTCTTTACTTGGAACTGATTTTTAACTTGTTTCACAATCAATTCTGCATCTCCAAAGGCTTTCAAATTTTTGATCCCTTTCTCTTCCGCAACTTGGAGGCCAAGGATTAATGCCTCATATTCTGCAGTGTTGTTAGTATTGGAAAATTGGAGTTTGTAAGAAAAAGGAAATATTTTACCATTCGGAGATATGAGCACCACTCCTGCGCCGGAACCTATTGAGCAACAACTTCCATCGAACTCAAGAGTCCATATCTCATTAGGGTCTTGGCAAGTGCCCTCCGGTCCATGAACCTCTGTAGTCATTATATAATTACCCATACTTGAGTTTTGAAACAAGACCTGTGCACGGGGATCATCAGTTTTCGTCACCGTGAATTTTGCTTGAGTTTCTGGCATTAGCTTCTTCATTTCTCCACTGATAGGGATCGTAGCATGAGACCAGTCCATTTGAATCTCACCACCTAGATCTTTGCAAAATTTCCTGCTCAACAACATACCATATGAAGCAGGAATGTCAGCAACTAGAATAGTTACCTTAACTCGCTTCTGAGGAAATTGGGCTAAAACCATCGGAGCGTTTTTAATCTGCCCAATCAGAGGAACTTGTCTTGTCTCCATGGAATAACAAGATCCGAATGTTCTCGTACAAGTCAACCCAAGAGCATGTGCTACTTTTGCAGGCATCACATTATCCGAGGCTCTAGAATCTATAATGCAATTACTTAATTTGCATCCGTTGTTCAAAAAGGACACAAAGAAAGGCTCAATCTTTTCATTTGAAGGAGTAGTGGCTGCCACAATATTTTGAGTGTTCCCATCTTTGGGAGTTTTCAGAATTCCTTTGGAGGAATGAACAGTAGAGTCGCCTTTGATAAACTGGACCAATTTCTTGAGTTGATCCTTATTGGACTTCAAGTACTTTACCTGTGACATGGAATTTTTTGTTTTATTGATATGATCAATGATATCAAATTTGGGCAAAGTAATTATACTTGATGTCTCAGATACTAGTTCTTTCGAACTTGATGATGGCACACTTTTGAGCTTTGCTTCGGGCTTGGTTGATACTGATGTGGAAGAAGAAACTTTCTTCGTAGCTGATTTATCAACTGATTGACTTGACAAAGGCCCTCCTTTCTTTAATATAGTTTTGACCTTGGAAACCTCGGTCTGCCTTGGACTCTTTAGGAGCCTCATTTGTCTTGGATTCTTTGGAAGTTTCCTTAGTCTTATGTTCGTTACAAACTTCCTTGGAGCTCTTTTTATCTTCCACCTTAGTGGTACTCTGCTCCTTTTTCTGAGAGCGTGTGAAGACAATGAATGATTGACTATTCATATCCTCTATAATTTATTTCATATTCATCTTCTTCTTCTTAATGGTACTCGAAGAAATGATTATTACTTTCTCCTTCAAGCTCTTCAACTTTAGGTTTAGATGTTCCAGAGTCAGGCTCTTCTTCGTCAACTTCAACGACCTCAACTTCATCATCACTTTCTTCAACGACGTCACACTTTGAGTTTGTTGCGGGAGCTGCTTCAATAGCAAGCCTCGTTGGAGCACTTGCAATCCTGGCTTTGTTGGGAACGTAGCCTTTTCTTGGGATGTCGTTGTAAGGAGCAGGTTTACTACTTTGAGCAACTTGCTTTTTCAAAGCTAGCACATCATTAGCCAACTTAGTGAGTATAGCTTCTCGAAGCATTGGGGGTTTCTTGACTCTTTCCCTTGAGGGAAGTTTTCTTGAATTTTCCCGCCATGATTAAGTCATCCTCAATTTCTATGGCCAAGGATTGAGCAAGTTCCAAAGTAGCCACTCTAGCCCTTCTCAGTTGATAGCACACTTCTGGGTTTTTTGCATTGATAAAGAAATATTTTTTATCCGTCAGGGTTTAGGCAAAACTCGATAGGAACTTTGTTCACCATTTTGTTGAATTTATCCATGAAATTCCTCATGGGTTTTGTTAACTCTTTCTTCACCTGAGATAGTTTGGAAAGAAGGGCATCTTCATCTTCTTCCATCTTGAATCAGTATTCAAACTTAGTTTTCATATCATTCTAATTTGTAATGCATCCATTTGGTAGATGATGAAACCAATCTGTGGCAACATCATGCAATGTTTCAACAAAAAGGTGAATAACAACATCTTAATATTCCATAAACAGAACTTCACATCCAACAAAGAAAGAAGAAATGTGATCATCTGGTGATGTCTTCCCATCCCATTGAACTTGGGAAGAATCTTCCTTAATCCTCGTGGGAGGTCATGTCTAGCTAGTAAGGCTAATGGGCCTATGGCATTTCCCCATGGTACATTAACTGGCATCTTGGGAAAGGTGGTGTGCGAAGGAAAACCAATGTGAGAGAGGACAAGGACTTGACTTGTAATGAGTCCTTCCTTCCTTGATCTTTCAGGGCTTGAAACAAGGCTTGCAGATCTACGAGGCGTGTTCTTCTTTGGAGGAGATAACTTGAAACTAAAATTTCTTTGAAAATCAAAAATGGGTTCAGATCGACCTTTAGCTTTTTCTCCTTGCGTAAATCTCTTTCCTGCTAGTTTGAAATTTTTAATGTGAAGGGATCACTGGGATTTTTTGATCATCTCTATCCTTTTCTTTTTGCTCTCCTTCTTGAGCTATTTGTGCTTGAAATGACTCTAACAACTCTCACAGCTTGATCTTCTTCGTTATCTAGTAATGATGTGGTGAGATGAAAATGATAGTTTCTAATGCACTTTTCCCAAATAGCTTGCCTCAAATATGATGATATGTCTTCTTGAGTATCTAAAAAAAAAGATTTTGTTGCAAGATAGGTGAGTTACCTCTAATATTCATACAAATTACTACCTTGGTGGAAGAGGGCCATGTTGGTGAACAACAATCAACACATGTCCAGGAGGTCTTCTAGCCACAAGTGCGGGTGCTCTTCTTCTAAGGTCCTCAATGTAGATTTCTATGTCAATTGTTGTATCAACAGCCACAAATTTCTGCAAGCTTTCATGGTTTTCCCAAGCTACTGTTCGAAGGTTGGAAGCAATGTCTCCTTAAAAATATTCATCGGGCACAAGGTTAGGTTGAAGAAATGGAGCTTGTACAGAGGGGATAGTAATAAAGATTTAACCAAGCACTGGTTAACGATTCTAGAATCCCAAGTAGAGTCACCAAAAAATGTTAGCATATAGATTTTCAATCATGCAAATGACATGCAATAGTGTGGGAACGAATTCCCTCCTCAATAAAGGTGAGGCTGCCTTTATTGAAAGCTAAAACTGTATTTACACCTATACATTCAAAATCGTATGTGGTGGGTGTTTTTGAACATCAATGGAAAGAAAATTGAATGATGGAGATGGAATGGAATGAAGGAACAAAATAGAAAGGAATGAATGGAAGGAACATGCAAGAGTTAGGTAAAAACAAATCTTAATATTGCATGGAGAAGAACAATAAATAATTAACACAAATAAAACGGAGTTTGCATCAGTTAAACGCGAATGAGTAAAGGGAACACACATGAACAAGTAAATAGCAGAGCTTGATCACTGTGAACAAGAACAACAACTTAATAACATCAATAATAAGATCAAAGACAATATTTGTGTGTAATATTTAAACATCTAACATCTAATGAACATAAGAACATCAAATTTTACCAGAGACTATGAATGAGACATAAAGTTCGTATTACATTAAATCCAAAATGTTTTCACAAAAGAACACAAAGTTTCTTCCTGAAACAAATCTTGCACAAAAAAGTATTTTCTTCTCCTCTCTCAAAGTCACTCTTTACAAATGAGCCACTGAATTCCTTTTATAACCCAAAATTTGGTTGCAAAGTAGTTAGGGTTTTTTACATGAATATTAAATAGGGCACTTAAGTGAATTTTGATTTTTTCAACTAAATTTATTAAAAGCTACCAAAAATAGAAACCACTTAAGTTATCCACATTTTTATGAAAGAAAATTCAACAACAACATCTTTTTTTTAAAATTCCACATTTAAAACATATGACTATAACTAGTGCCTTATCCATTGAAATGGGGTCCTCCTATCTCAAACATATGAGAAATGGACTCTCCCACTTTGTTATATACCAATAAAACTATCTTCTTGAACCATCAATGAAATTAGGATCCGTTTCTTTCGCCAATTGAAAGGATCTGAACCTTCCCAATGTTTCAAACATTTATTCTTCTTCTGGTGGTTCATTTGGTCGAAGAATAACCTCACAAAATACCTGCAATTCCAAGATCCTACCTGGCATATCATTTTGATTGACCATATTTGATTGAGCATTCTCAAACATGTTATTTAATTTGATGTAACACTCCATTGAAGTTGAAGAGAAATTGATGGCGGGAGTATACATTTCCTTAAAAAATTGTGAAAATTGCTCTTCCACATGTTTCAATGAAAACCTTTGATTATGCTCATTTACGAGGTTGTAAGGGATCTTAGCTATGAATTCTTGAATCAAGGCTAGTGAAGTGAAGAATTCATTGCATATGCTCTCATAATGGATCATAGAATCCTTGAGAAGTGTATTTCTTGATTTGAGATGCAGACACCAAAGAAAATGTGTCCCTCGACATTCAAATTCAAGAATTCCTTCAATGGCTAAAACTGAGGACTTCATACTCGTCATCTCCTGTAGAATGGGAAATATCTCATCCAAATTTGATATGTTAGAAACAAAATTTTCCTTGAAAGAAAAAATTGGATCAAGATATGCACTGAAATCTTCATGGAGCTTAACTGCTATTTTGAACGTCTCTTGGCCTAAAACGAGAATCTCTGAAAGCCAAGTTTTAGTGACATGGCCCAATGTGTTTATTTATTTTGATAAATTTAGAGTTTCTTCATCAGGGGTAGCCACTACATCGGGTACTGGGAAAGTGGATGATATGAGATTTATCAGATGTTAAACATATTCCACCAATTGATTCTTTTCGACCTTGAGATGAGAGTTCTGAGACTTATATTTCTCAAGTCTCTTTAGCATAATATCAATTGAATCTAGGGCCATCGCCATGTCTCTTTCCAATGTGGACCTCCCAGGTCCATGTCTGGAAACTTCATAATCAGTAGATGTCATGACATCACGTTCCTTGTCAACTTGTGGGATGGCAAGATCCGCAACTCTATTTTCGTCATTATCCACCATTATTTGAGAAAGCACTTTAGGCTTCTTGGGAATGATGTCATTTGAAAGTTTGAAAAGTGCATCGAATTCAATGTCAATTGCCTTGATAACCCTCTTCCTTTTCTTGATTTCACAATCAATCCAAAAAGGAGTATCATTCACGATTTCTGCATACAGAATCCTGGAGCCCGAAGAAACATTCTCATTGTTCTTGACATCATGATATTCTGCAAGACTCGTTTCCATGACCTTGATTTTAGGATAAATAACCTCGATATCCACCTCCTGATCATTTGGGAGACTTTGGGAAATCTCTTTGTGAACTGTAGGTTCCAAAGTGTTTGATATTTGGTTACAAAAGTCCCCAATGATGATTCAGGTCCTTTCAAGAAGGTGTTTGAGCTCCAATTTCCATTCGCAGTGTATATTTTTGCCTAGACATCTTTACTTAGCCTTCCCACACTTTTTGCATCTTCCTGCCTCTTTCTGCTCATGTTTTAGCCTTTAGTGCTAGGACCACCACCTTTCCTGGGTGCGGTTCTGAAACGCCACCCCCGGTCCTGAAACCGCCGCCTGTGCACAGGGAGGTGGTCCTGCCCACTTTTTCTAGATTCTTCATGCATGTTTTAACATGCGACGGTTCACTTAATTTCACTTTTTGCATGCATCTGTGAGCCAAATTGTCTAAAATTAGCTTTGATTGCTTGGTTCTCCTTCCTCCTATTTTTAAATAGATTTAATTAGTTGGAACTACTCCTTCTTGCCTTGAGCTTGAAGGCACCTCCCATCCTCCATTCCTATATATTCCATGCTTGTATTCAAGCAAAAGGCCTGAGAATTTTGTGTATCTTGCATTGTATTGCTGCTACGATCTTGCTAGGAATTGCATAGCCAAGCTCTGATCTCTTGTGTTATCTCTCTTCTACTTGCATTGCATCTGGAATGCCATCAAGCTGCCATTGCTCAAGCACCATCCTCTTGCTGTTGTTCTTGCATTCCCAATCCCTTGGACTCACATGAACACTCAGAGAAAGAAAGGAACATACTGAGGGGACATATACAGACACAACCAGATTTTCCAAAGCTCTTGCTTGTCCAGGTTGGAATTGTGTGTTTGTTTGCCTTGTTTGTTGAATTGTTAATTTCAAATCACTAGTTTCAATCACATATCAAATAGAGTAGAAAATCATTCATTTCAATAAATTAGTCAATCACAAGTAGATCAAATCATTAGTAAGCTTTCCTCTTTAACATTACCAGGGAAGTTGTGGGGAACAATAGCCCCTTTCAGGGTCATGATTTGTTCTTCACCTCTGAGGTAGGGTTTGAAGGGTTTTGATTAGATTAGGTTTTTTTTTAGATTAGATTCATACATTTGCACAAGTAACCAACTACATCCTGGCTGATTACTTGTCTTTAGTTTATTTATTAGATTAGAACACATTGCTTAAAAATTAGAAAAGAACAAAAAGATTTCCTTTGATAGATTAGTTTGCTTTTATTGCTTTGATCTGAAATATTGTGAAAACTCCAAAAACATAGATTAGATTTCCTTCAGTAATTAGTTTTCTTATCAAAAATCATTTTATTTCATTTTGTATGACCATCAACGGTCCACAACAGGAAAAGACATACAGTTGTGATCCCTTGGTCCCACAACCCAATGGGCCAGAATTGATAACTGACATTGATACCAGTTTACGTTTGACAGTCTTACGCACACCCGTAACTTTCACCGAGAAAATAGATCAACTCAATATGCTAAACATCATTGCTAATCAAGCCTATGACTATTGGACTGCTCCTGGAAACAGGGTTTGATTACGCGCATGACCATTCAAGGGCCACAACCTCCACGAGTCTTTGGTTGTGATCCTCAGGTCCCACAACCCAATGGGCCTGCTAGTCAGTTAGACATTGACACTAGTTTGCGTACATTAGTATTCAGATCTTCACCACTTCCACCAGATATTATTGCACAACTTTCCTTACTGAACATAGCAGCCGATCAGGCTAAGAATTTCTGGACCAGACCAAAAAATCACCCATAAATACATGTGGCTCCATCATGCCTCTCGTTCTTACTTCCATGACCTTGTCTGGAAATCTATACGAGGCACCCGCAGGTCATTTTCTGTGTGTTCAACAACCAACAAATAGAATCTTGGAAGAGCTTGACATTGATTGGAGTCTATGAGTGGCTATTATCTCAGACCGAGCCATCACACCACTTCAAGTTAGGAGAGCATTCTTTTCCTTAGACTCACAGATCCTGACATTGTGTGTTGAAGATATAAGATTTCCCAATTAGCTTGATCCCCATCACCACACTCACATTCACATTCATTCTACATTGGTTATCTCAGCATGACCTCAAGAGGTTAGGTACGAAGAAGGTCACGTGTTGATTTTCTGTCATACAAATTGGTGAACCCGACGTGAAGAGCTAGTCTCTAAACGTTTCCACTTTCTTCATCCATACTTTATTTTGTGGGTATTCTCATACCCCATGACTATGTCGAGATACGACGAGTATGGTCGACCCATCCTGGGTTTTGACATGTACAACTACTAATCAAGTATACCACAACAATCACCTTCACTTTCAACATGGGCAGACAACCACTCATCAGCTCAAAACCCTCTGCTTCAGGGAACCAATGTTGGTTCCTTCTGTACGTATTGAGGAACTTGACCAGGTCACGTAGACCTATCCTCATGAACAATCAAGTTCAAACAACATGAATTTCACTGGTGAAGCAAGTTCATCTCCTCGGGTATTGTTTTGACAACCCATTAGCATGCAATCAGATCAACTCCCGCATCTAGATGAGGAATATTTAGCATGATATGCTAGGAGTGAACAACACTTCCAGAACATGAACCAAGCTTTTGATAGGTTGCAAGGACAAGGTGATGTCCTGCTCCAAAACAATAATGCTACCCCTCCACCAACCAAAAATACTGCCAATGAGGGGTGGCAACATAGTGAACAATTCATAGCAGATACCATACTCCTCAACAACCTCCGAGGGTTCAACAAAAATACCCTAAGCAAAGCACCACCCCATCAACAGGTGATGTCATTTCAGCTTTGGTAGACAAATTCAAGGAGCTAGAGCTTGCCCAAAATACTCAGAATTCATACGTAGGGAAAGCATGAACTTCTCCCTACCCGTAGAATTACAGACAAATACCTACTGCACAGAATCCTCCAGTTTATATGAATACTCAAAACCCTGGAGATCTGCTTATGGGGATGGGCACCTTGGGTATGCCCCCCAAGCCACGTATGGATATCTACAACAGGCACCAGCCGGAAGTGCATTCTCAAATGCCATACCAGCCGAAATGTAAATGCTCCCTAGCTTCATGCCTTCGATTCCATATCAAGGTAATCAACCCCCCTATGTACACATGTATTCTAAATCTCCGTAGGGGGACATGTATACCTACCCAGGTCCATATGGACAACCGTAGGGGATGCCATATGCCCCAAAAAATGTCTATGTTGTCCCATTTAAGTAACTGATGCAGCCCCCACCTCCCCAACAAGGATCTTCAATGGTGGAAACATACGCAATGGGGACCTATTCTGAATATCTCAAGGAACCCCTAGACTTCTCCATTCAGACAGTCATGCTCCTGAGACCCTTTCCTGATCTTCTAAAATTCAAAGGGGAGGGCAATCCTAATGCCCACATCAAGGCTTATGCAATGGCCATTTGAGAGCTGCTCCCATGGGACGCAGTCGTTGCCAAAATTTTACTAAGATGCTAGAAGGTATTGCTCTCGACTGGTAGTATAGGATACCGAGGCTTCAATACACTCATTCAAGCAACTCGTATCAGAATTTATTAAAGCTTTTGATATGAACAAGCTTTTGAGAACAAGGAATCAGGGAATTCCTTCATATCAAGCAAGAGCACAATGAGTCTGCAACCCACTTTATTCAAAGGTGGTGACAAGTTCTCTACTCCTACAAGTGCTCCAAATATGGATCAAATGGAACTTTGTGATTTGTTCCTCCACTCTCTCAACAGGGAGACAAAGGAAGAGGTTCAAAAGTTCCCACTAAGGAGCTATGAAGAGGTGCTAGAGGGTGCTCTTCGAATTGACCAAGACATCCATTGACAGTGGTCGTAAGACTTATGGAACTAATGGAAGGTTAGTCACCCCTAATCAAAATAACCCCAATTACTCCAACAACACGAATAACAACCAAGGACCAAAATCCTTAATAAGAATCGTGGAGTCACGACGGATGGAGTGATGGACCAACCTAAGAAACCTAACGTTGTTAACACTCCCAATACTTCCACTTCAAACAACCATAATAAAAATGACAACAATAAAAGAAATAACAACTTCTCACCCTCAATCAATGTTGTAGATTTTAACCAATAACTAGCAACAACAACAACAACCTCAACAAGCAAGACAAACACAGACCCAAGGCCCTAACCAATACCCAAGTGGGTATCCAAACCAATTTCAAAACCAAGGGAAAGGATTCCCAAATTTTAACAATAACAATTAACAACTGAACAATAACTGTAATTTAAGACCATAATAAGGTGCAAACCAAAGGCTTCGAGATTACGATCCTGATTTATACTATGGTTTCCATAGGGTTCACGGGCATGACGCAAGAACATGTCTGTGATTGTAACAAGATTTTACAGTGTTTTCCATAGGACCAAAGACAGTTATTTGTTGACATGTTTTTGGCAAACCCAACAGCTCCCACTCAAAACACCTACAGGACCGGTATCTCCACAAAGACACCATTGGGAATCTTTTGATTCCAAAGGATGGTTAGATCCCAATGGTTCAAATAAAGGTATTGTAATAGGGACCCATGATCCCAAACAAAAATTGTGGGGTTGGTAGAGTTGGAACTGAACCATTACCACTAGAACTAGGGATTATTCTTCGCAGCCTATCTCCCTACCCAACTACATCAGATGACATTCATGATACACCAAGCTAGTAGGACACGATTTGATCAACACTTAACTAAGAACATTTCCTTCTTGGGGTTCCATTCTTGGGATCTGTTAAAGAATCCTCTCCCCTGCTCCAAAGGATGGTTAGAATAGATCCCAAAGCGTTAGAAACAAGGTATTGTAATAGGGACCCATGATTGCAAAGCCTAAACTTTGTCAAACCCACAGGTGGCACCTCCTTTGGATGGTCACCAACAAATGAAAATTGTGGGGTTGGTAGAGTTGGACACTGAACCAAAAATTAATGCTGCCACTAGAACTAGGGATTATTCTTCGCAGCCTATGTCGATCTACCTGACTACATCAGATGACATCTACGATACGCTAAACAAGCCGGTAGGAGCTTATGATTTAATTAGCGACTTAACTAAGACGTTCTCGCACATTTCCTTCTTGGATATGTTAAAGAATTCCCCTACTCATAAGGCGCTCTACTAGAAGCGTTGGGTCTTGGTCATTTGGCTAATGTCACCCCTCCTCTAGAAGCACAAATAAACCATGTGGAATTTGATGTCTATCCTCCAGGATAGCCTGAAAGAGATGTTGGATTTGTGTTTGATATCAGCAAGATGCCCACAGATGCTGAAATAGTTTGTAGAGGTGATCCGACGTTGTTTTTACAAGTCTGGATTTACAACAACTATGTAAAGTGTGTGATGATTGATGATGGGGCAGTAGTCAACATAGTCCCCTTCTCTTTCCTTCAAAAACTAGGGTACGGAGAGACCAATTTCTCTTCGACATGAAATACGTTGAGAGGCTACGACAGCCTCAAAGCAACGTCAATCAGAACTATAGTGTTTCCGGTCACCCTTGGACCTAAGATGGTGCTAACCGAAATTTTATATTATAGATCAGGAAACCAACTATAATATGATCCTTGGTCATCCTTGGATTCATCGCATGAAGGTGATTCCCTCCACTTTGTTTCAGGAAGTTAGGTTCTTGCATTTAGGGAAGGTTTTTGTGGCACAGGGTGATCTAAAACCCTTTGACATACACCTAGCCAATTTGAAAAAGAGGCCAGGGGTCCACTCTGAGTTTGAGCTTCCTAAAAATCATTTAAATAAACCTACAAGCTCAGTACCAGAGGAAAATTTGGTTCCTACAATGGAATTAGAGGTCACGGGTTTGATCGAAGGCATTCTGACAGTCAAAGATGAAACCGTCATCGTAGAGACAGTATCGTTAGGAACTACAACAAAGATTGTCGAGCTATTGGAAAAATATTTACCCATTCTCCTTCCTTTCGATTCTATGGGCATGGGACATACCCTAGGACTTGGTTCTCTACCAACAAATGAGGTTTGTATGGTTGAGGTAACTGAAGTAAAGGAGAAAGATTCAAAAGATGATCCAATGTCCATTTTTCCAAGTAACTGTTGGACTCTCCATTTCGATGGAGCCAAGTTTCATTTTGGTGCTGGGGCAGGTGTGATTCTTACCTCTCCTGAGGGAAGGATTCTACCTTTTGCCTTCAAATTAAACTTTGAGTGCACAAATAATGGGGCTGAATACGAAGCCCTTCTACTTGGTCTCATCGTAGCTGAAAGAATGGGTGCTCTTAATATCAGGGTGCTGGGTGATTCACAACTAGTTGCGAATCAAGTATCTGAAGTGTATGAGACTAGAGCTGAGCATTTGCAACTTTACAAAACAAAAGTGCTGAATTTAACGAAGAGGTTTGACTTCATATCAATCGAGGCAATTCCATGAGACCAGAATCTCCTTGCAGACTCAATCGCAACATTCACTTCTCACTTTACTCCAAGTGGTGAGTTGGAAGATTCAAGCTTCATGGTCTCGGTTCATGCAGAACCTTTGGTTTGTAAGACACCGGTAACTCCAATGTTGACATACGTAGAGACTGAGAGTGAGTCTGTCATTGTAGATCATGTTGACATTGACAAAGCAACTCTAGAATATCTAAATGCTCTTGCAGAGCTACATCTTACACATCACGAGGTTAATATTTCTCTAATTCCACACTCTTCTTCCTATTTTGGAAATCCCATGATAGAGTCTTCCCCTAGGAAGGAACTTGAAATTTGTGAGGTGGCAGAAGAGGGGGATTTAGAGTTACCTCCAGCCCCGCCTGAGTTTGAGGAAGGCAATGCCTCCTTAATCGAGGGAACAATCGATATAAATATTGGGACCGAGGAAGAACCAAATATTTTGAAGCTAGGGTCCTCTTTAACTCTTGAGGAGGTTGAAATACATACCCACATTCTCAAGGAGCATAAAAAACATTCATATTTAACTACAAAGAAATGATGGGGATTGCATCACACATTGTGGTGCACAATCTCATCACCAAACCAGATGCAAAGCCAATTAAACAAAAGTCAAGGCCCATGAAGCCAAAAGTGGCCCTCATGGTGAAGGAAGAAGTGATGAAACTCCTCCAGGTGGGATTCATCAAGCCAGTTGATTACTCTCAATGGGTATCTAACATAGTCCCCGTTCTCAAGAAAAATGGAAAGATCCACATTTCCATAGATTTTCAGGATATAAATAAGGCTTGTCCCAAGGATGATTTCCCATTACCATCCATCGATGTTATCATTGACGCAACAACTAGTTTCGAGTTGTTGTCTCTTATGGATGGATTCTCTGGGTATAATCAGATCAGAATATCTGAAGAGGATCAGGCCAAAACCACGTTTATAACTCCTTGGGGAACTTACTGTTATGCGGTCATGCCTTTCAGGCTTAAGAACGTTGGAGCTACGTACCAACGAGTGATGACTTATATATTCCATGATCTTATACATAAGATTGTGGAATCCTATGTGGATGACCTACTGGCTAAGGCCAGAAAGTGCTGCGATCACCCAAAGGTGCTTCGTATCATCCTTTCGTGCTTAATCGAATACGACGTCACATTGAATCCAGAAAAGTGTGTATTCGGTGTAACATGAGGCAAGATTTTGGGGTACATCATATCTTCATGAGGAATTGATGTAGACCCAGCCAAAATCCAAGTTGTATTGGAAATGATTCCACCAATGGATGAGTCTGGCATCAGATCTTTTCTTGGAAAACTGGGGCAATCTGAAGATTTATCCCTGACTTGACCTTTGTTGTTCACCCAATCAACAATTTGTTGAAAAAGGATTATAGCATTGATTGGATAGAAGAATGCAACGAGGCCTTCGAGGTAGTTAAATGATTCTTATTTTCCCCTCCCACGCTAATGCCACCTAGATCAGATCACCCTTTGATCTTATATTCACGAGCTACAGATGTTTTGCTAGCCTGCATGTTGGCTCAAGAGGATGATGATAAATGAGAGCATGTAATCTATTTTATTAGTCAGATGTTGCTTGATTATGAGACACGTTACACCCAGGCAGAGAAATAATGCCTTGCCATAGTCTTTGTAACAAAACACTTAAGACATCATATGCTGAATCAAGAAACAAGGGTTATTGTTAAGTTAGATCACTTATGCACATTCCTCACACAAGGATCCTTATCTAAGAAGGTCGGGTGCTTCATAACTCTGATGGGTGAATTTGAGTTAACATTTTTTAATCAGAAATCCATCAAAGGACAAATCATTGTGGATTGGTTAGCTGATAATCCATTAGATGGAGGTGATCTGGTAGATCTAGACTTCCCCGATGAGTGTGTGTACTTCATTGAGACTAGGCCCCCCATTTTTGTGTGTCCATGGTATACCGACATCATTAATTTTATAGTGGACCATACGTATCCAGAAGGGGAAACATCTCAACAAAGAAGGTGGTTACATGTCATTGCCACTAAGTATGTTATTGTAGAGCAGGTGCTCTATCGCAGGGCCTTCGATGGAATGTTGTTAAGATGTGTTGATGCCAAAGAATCTAAAAATATTCTTTATGAGTCACATAGTGGAGTATGTGGAGGTCACTTTGGTGGCCACACCACTACTTAGAAGATACATCAGATGGGCTATTTATGGCCCACTCTAGAACATGACGTAGTAGAGTTTGTGTGTAGATGCCACAAATGCCAAGAGTTTTCCACATACCAACACAAGCTTTGCAACCAATCACAACCCCATGGCCCTTTTCCACGTGGGGCCTAGATTTAATAGGGAAATTATCTCCCTCATCAAAAATGGCCATAACTTCATAATCACGGCCACATAATACTTTACCAAGTGGGTAGAAGCCATGCCTCTTACCACTGTACCCGGGTCTGTGATCGCTAAGTTCATCTTAAACCAGATCATTTATAGGTATGGTGTCCCACAAGTCATTATCTCGGATAATGACACGTATTTCAAAAATGACGAGGTGCATGAATTGTGTGCAAAGTTCAAGATAAGTCATCACATGACTTCTCTTTATTATCCTCAGGCCAATGGACAGGATGAGGCTATGAATAAAACATTAAAGTCCATCCTCCTTAAGACCGTTAAGGAGAATAAACGAGATTGACATTTAAAGCTTTTTCCAGTCTTGTGGCCTATCGAACATTAGTTAGAACACTAACAGGGCCAACCCCCTTTTCTTTGGTATTTGGTGCAGAAGCATTTTTACCACTCGAGGTTGAAATACCGAGTCTCTGTATTTCACTGCATGGAATCTTGGGAGAAGAAGGCTATCAAGAAGCATGACTCTCTCAGTTAGAAAGTCTTGATGAGGTTAGACTCAACGTTGAACAACAACACAACGTTTACGCTGACCGGATGGCTCAACAATACAATAAGAAGGTTTACAAGCGTGAAATATACGAGGGAGATTTGGTCTTAAGACTTGACAGCCAGATAGACAAAAAAATTGGCGAGGGAAGGAAATTCAGACCTAGGTGGTTAGGTCCACATCGAGTAGTAGAAGACTACAAAAATGGGCATTTCACCTGTGTACACTAGAGGGTGAGGAGTTTAATGAATTTGAAAACTCTCTTCACCTAAAGAGTTATTATGCATGAACCATTAGCATTTTCATATGTACATTATTACATCTGCATCGCACTTTCATTTGCTAGCTCATTATGTAAAATTTGTGATCAACGGATTTATTCTTATAAGTAACTCATAAATTTTTTTGAAAAAAATATTAACAAAACATTCAAATCATGTCATTGTTGAATTGTGGAGCTCAATTACTTTAGATTAGTATGCAATGTAAAACTTGCTAGAAAAATAGTAACCATCATTGGTTAGGAGTGACCCACATCAGTCACCTAGGACCGACATCGGTTAAGGCTAACTGACATCGGTTACCTATGCGTGAGTGTTTTATTTAACTTTGGGGAATTAGATCTATTTTTAACATTAAAGAAAATCTATTGATTGTAATTGCATGGCTACGTGCCCTAAGTTTATATACGCCTATATAAGCAAGAAAGTTATGGTTTAGAAAAAAATAATTAAGAAGAACTTATAAAAGTTGGTGAGAGAGAGAATTCTTAGAGAAGAAGAAAAATCTTGAAAGAAAGAAAGTACTGTACATCTGAGAGGCGAAAGATTATAAATATTCAATTGTATATCTTGTCAAAGCTTTGGATAATATATTGGTTTGTTTTTTGATGGACGTAGCCCACACTAGGTGAACCACGTTAAATCTGGTGTTGATTTATGTCTCTTGTTTTGTATATTTATTCTGGTAGAATATCCACGTTTATTTGCATGTATGCTTAGATATGATATATTATATGTACAAATGGTGTGCTAACCCCAACAACTGGTATCAAAGATTTGTTTGAGGGTTTTTTGTGTTGGTATATTTACTCACAGAGGGTTTTTTTATTGAGTGGGAGCTACAACAATGGCAAAAGAAAGTAAATACAAGGTAAAGAACTTTGACGATTGAAATTATTAATTATGGAAGATGCATATTGATGATTATATGTATCGAAGAGATTTCTATTTACTATTGGATGAGAAGTCTAGACCTATAAAGATGACTGATGAAGAATAAAATATTCTTGACAGAAAGGCTTTGGAATCTATAAGATTGAGCCTGACAACATCAGTGGCTTCCAATATTACAAAAGAGACTTCTATGGTAGAGTTAATGAAATATCGTGCTAATTTATATGAAAAACCTAGAGCTTCAAATAAATTTTATTTGATGAAGAAACTATTTAGTTTTAAGGTGCATGAAGGTGGATCTGCATCTAGTCATTTGAATGATTTCTGATTCATTGTAAATAAATTAAAATCAGTTGATATACTGTTTGATGATGAATTGAAAGTATTTTTAATCTTATGTTATTTTCCTAATAGTTGGGATAACTTAATAATGGATGTTAGTAATACAACATCTGCTAATAATATTTTGAAGTTTGATGACGTGGTTAGTATAATCTTGAATGAATAAATTCGAAGGAAGAGTATATATGAATCATTATTTGGGAATGCTTTGAATGTAGAAAGTAGGGATAGGTAGAAGGGGAGATCCAAGAGTAAGAGTAATGGAAAATCAAAGTCAAGGGATAGCAGATCTAAATGAAGAAGTAAGGGAATTACTTGTTGGAAATGTGGAAAGAAAGAACATACAAAGAAATATTGTTGGTTAAAAGAGAAAGAGAACCAACAACTAGACAGGGTAAAGAATTTTTTTTGCTGGATCAGAGGTAATGCAAAATTATCTTATTCTTTATTTAGATAATATAATTGAATCATGGGTTTTAGATTTAGGAGCTTCTTTCCATGCAACTCCTAACAAAGGTTATTTCAGAAATTATGTCTAGGGCAATTTTGGGCATGGTTATTTGGGTGATGATGAACCTTGCAACATTACTGGTAAATGAGAAGTCCATCTAAAATTATAGAATGAAAATACATGGGTATTGAAAGATGTGAGGCATGTGCTAAGCCTCAGGAGGAATCTTTTTTCTGCAGGGCAACTAGGTGAAGCTGGTTGCATGGTTATTTTTACAAGAGACTCTTAGAAAGTCACCAAGGGTGCTCTTGTTGTGGTAAGAGGTAAGAAGGTATGAACATTATATTTATCTACCTGTGTTACTTATTCATTTTCTGTATTATCTATTTCAAATTCAGATGCATGCATGTGACATAACCGGTTGGGCCATATGAGTAAAAAAGGACTGTAAATCTT
Organism: Taxus chinensis; assembly: GCA_019776745.2. Classification (NCBI taxonomy): domain Eukaryota; kingdom Viridiplantae; phylum Streptophyta; class Pinopsida; order Cupressales; family Taxaceae; genus Taxus; species Taxus chinensis. The sequence continues at coordinate 181,418,723 of CM034148.1, forward strand.
AAAGCCTAAGGGTAAGTTATCAAATTTGAAAGATTTAAATCTTGATTTATATGAGCATTGTGTCTTTAAAAAAAAAAAAGAGTGAGATTTCTCAAAGTTGGGGCAACTAAGAAGAAGAAAAAATTGGAGCTTGTACACTCAGATGTATGGGGAACAACTCAGGTAGTTTCTTATGGAGGATCCCAATATTATGTTACTTTCATTGATGATGTTATAAGAAAGGTATGAGTTTATTGTATTAAACTTAAATATGATGTTTTTGAGACTTTTAAAAGATGGAAAGCCCTTGTTGAGAATGAATCAAATTCTAAGTTAAAGTACCTTAAATTTGACAATGGTGGTGAATACTGTAGCAAAACTTTCAATGATTATTATTTAGTGAATGAGATACATAGAGAAAGAATGGTTCTAAGAACAGACAGGAGAATTGTGTTGTAGAAAGAATGAACATGGCAATCATGGAACGCGCTAGAAGTATGAGGATACATTATGGATTTCTCTTGCAATTTTGGGCAGAAGCAGTTGATACAATGGTTTATTTGATTAACCGTGGGCCTTTAAGTTCACTAGATGGAGGAATACCAGAGGAAATTTGAATTGGAAAAGAGCTAGATCTCTCTTTTGTTAAAGTTTTTGGTGCAGAAGCTTTTGTGCATGTTGATAAGGAAAATAGGAAAAAGTTGGATACACAATTGAAGAGATGTAATTTCATTGGTTGTGGATCTGGTGATTTCGGTTTCCTTTTTTAGGATTTAGAGAATTATAAAATTATTAGGATTCGTGATGTTGAATGGAATAAAAAAAGAATGTATATGGATCAAATTTTTGTATCCAATGATGAACCGGTTGAGAAGTTTGTGGATGAAAATGAGCTCTCGGATTTAAAATTAATACCGATAGGGTTACACAGTAATCAATGTCAGTTGACCCTTGATCGACATCAATCAGCAGAACTAGTATCAGTTACATAAGATCAAAGCCAAAATCGGTTAGTAGAATCGACATCGGTTACAGGTGATCGACGTCAGTCACTGACAAATTAGATACAAATGTCCAGGAGGTCCAGAATGAGCCTCCGGTACCCCAAACTCCTGTGAGAAGGTCACAAAGGGTAAGTAAACCTCCAAAAATATTTACACCTTCTCTATTTTACTTATTATTGACTGATAATGGTGAACCAAATTTTTTTTTGAAGAAGCAATGCATGATACGACTCACGTCCAGTGGGAACATGATATGGATGAGGAAATGGACTCCTTGGAATAGAACTAGACTTGAGATTTGATTAAGTTGCTAGCAGGTAAGAGGACATTGCAGAACAAGTGTGTTTACAGGATCAAGGAAGAAGAGGGTGAACAGCAAATGTATAAGGAAAAACTTGTAGTAAAGATATTTCCACATAAAGCAGATATTGACTTTGGTGAAATATTTTCTCATGTTGTTAAGATGACTTCTATTCGTACTGTATTGAGTTTAGTTGCAATAGAGGATTTTTATTTAGAGCAACTAGATGTGAAGATGACTTTCCTTCATGGTGATTTGATTGAAGATATTTATATATAGCAACTGCTTGTATAGGAAGTCAAGGGTAAGGAGAAATTAGTGTGTAAGTTAAAAAAGAGTCTATATTGGCTCAAACAAGCTCCAAGGAAATGGTACACAAGGTTTGATAGTTTTATGCATGGGCATGGTTAATTGAGATGTGAATATGACCATTGTGTTTATTTCAAGAAGCCTTAAAATGAGATTTTTATTATTTTGTTACTGTATGTGGATGATATGCTTATTGCAGGATCTAATATGCAAGACATTGGTGAGCTTAAGGGAAAGCTAGCTCACACATTTTCTATGAAGGAATTAGGAGCCGCAAAAAGAATCCTTGACATGCAAATACACAGAGACAGGAAAAACAATAAATTGTATTTGTCTTAGGAGGATTATATCTACATGGTGTTAGAAAGGTTCAACATGCAGAATATAAAACCTATTAGTACACCTATGATTGAACACTTCAAATTGAGAAAACATCAGTGTCCATCATCACATGAGGAGGTCAAATACATGACACAAGTGACATATGATTCAACAGTTAGGAGTCTCATGTATGCTATGATTTGTATCAGACCAGACATTACACAAGTAGTGGGAGTTGTGAGTAGATATATGGCTAATCCAGGTAAAAAGCATTGAAAAGTAGTCCAATGGATACTCAGGTATTTAAAAGGAACATCTAGCATGTAATTATGCTATGGAGGTTCAGATATTTCATTATGTGGCTATGTTGATTTAGATATGGCTAGAGATCTATATGGTAGGAGGAGCACTAATGGATATATTTTCACAGTAGGTGGGACGAAAGTTAGCCATATTTCAAGATATCAAAAGGTTGTGGCTCTCTCTACTACAGAGACAAAGTATGTTGTAACTATAGAGGATAGCAAGGAGATGATATGGATGAGTAGGTTCATGGAAGATTTGGGAAAGAAACAAGATGATTGCAAACTGTTCAGTGACAATCACAGTGTAATTCATTTGGAAAAGAACTCAGCGTTTCATTCAAGAACGAAAGACATTCGGTTGAGGTATCACTTCATACGACAAGTATTGGAGGATGGAAACTTGAATCTGGGAAAGATTCATACGAGTGAGAGCCCTGCGGATATGCTAACAAAGACATTAGAAAAGGAGAAGTTGGAGCTATACTCCACTTTTGTTGGTTTTTGAGTTTGAGACTTGATGAGGAAGAAACAAAGCTAAGGAAGGATCTAAGAATGATGTTGTACAAGTATGATGTAGTAATTAATCTCCACGTGGGAGATTGTTGAGTTGTGGAGCTTAATTACTTCATATTAGCATCTAATGTAAAACTTGCTAGAAAACACAGTAACCGTCATCGGTTAGGAGTAACTGACATCGGTCACGTAGGACCAACATCGGTTAGCTGTGCGTGTGTGTTTTATTTAACTCTCGGGATATAGATCTATTTTTAGCATTAAAGTAGATCTATTGATTGTAATTACATGGCTAAGTACCCTAAGTTTATATACGCCTATATAAGCATGAAAGCTATGGTTTATAAAAATTAAGAGTAACTTGCAAAAGTTGGTGAGAGAGAGAATTTTTGTATAAGAAGTAAAATCTTATACCGACATCAGTTACCTGTGCGAGGATGTTTTAATTAACTCTCATAAATTAGATATATTTTTAACATTAAAGTATATATATTGATTGTAATTGCATCGCTAAGTTCCCTAAGTCTATAAACGAATATATAAGCATAAAAGCTACGGTTTAGAAGTAAGAATGATTAATAAGAATTAGAAAGAACTTGTAAAAAGTTGGTGAGAGAGATAATTTTTGGTGATGAAGCAAAAGTTTGAGAGAAAGAAAATAATGTACATTTGAGAGGTGTGGAAGATTGTAAAGATTCAATTGCATATATCGTCAAAGCTTTGGATAATAGATTGGTTTTTTTCTTGGTGGACGTGGCCCACACTGGGTGACCCATATTAATCTGGTGTTGATTTATGTCTCTTGTTTTGTGTATTTGTTCTAGTAGAATATCCACTTTTATTTGCATGTATGCTTATATCTGATATATTATCTGTACAACGGGTGTGCTAACCCCAACAATCACTCCAAATTTTCATGGTATCATCAATTGTTTTCAAATCATTTTATTAGTTCAAGCGGGATAAGACAAAGTTTTGACCGTGATCATACCAAGGCCAACATACTTGGTTCTGCTTATATTCTCTTTCTAGATTAGGTGTATTTTCCTATAGTTTGTTCTAGAAGCTTCATGGTGTCACATCTATCCCATGAAAATATCTTTGGAAAAAAGAACATACTAAACATTTTGCCTAGATGAATAAGTCAAATGCAAATCCATAGAAAGTTATTATTTTACACATTTCTTTTCCCTACCAACCTTTGGTGTTGAGCCTGCGTCTTTTACTGGTGATGTAGGGTTGAGAAAGGAGAGAAATTCCCTTACCTATTCCTTGTCCATGGTGATAAGCCCATGTTTCCTACTGATAACATGGGGCAAGGTATAGGGTCCCTTTGATAAACTTGAAAGTTACAAATAATTCGCTCAAATGTTGTGAAATCATAAGTCAAAAGTAAAGTGACTTAGATGTCCAAAAATCCAAAAGAGTTTAAAACCTCAAAACTATATTTTTTCAACCAAGTAGCCATCTATGAGTCTAAGTCTAGATAAAATTGAAAGTAAATCAAATTCTAAGCTATGAGGTAACTTGAGTAGGGTGAGGTTGAAGCATCTCAATTTGGTCCTATCAAACCATTGTCTTTCCCTCATCATCACCATTCAACAAATTTTCGTGACTTGTGCCCTTTCTGGCTCTTGGTGTTGAGCCCTCACATCCTACTGGTTGCATGGGGTTAGGAGTGGGGCAAGTACATCTTCTTATCATATCGCTGTATTACCACGTTTTGCTAAGACAATATGAAGTATCAAATATTTCTGAAAGAAACTAAAGTTCAAACATCACATTGTGTTTGCATTATCATATATCAACATTATAAAATGTAAAAAGAAATCAGTCTGTTATCATTTCACATCCATTGCATTCATTCTGAAGAGCATAGAAAAGTGGAAATTCTAAACATCTAGAGTACACATGAGAAATAAACCAAAAGAGAATCAACTCAGATACAATGTATTACCAAACCAAAAATAAGAGTGTGTATATATCATAGTGGGTCAAGTTTATGTACAATGCCATCATGCACTAAGCCATGGTTAAAACGCTCACAATGAGCCTGAAATATACAAAAAAATGTATAGTGCATGAAAAAACGGCAACAAAGTAATAAATGGCCCAATGGTCTATCAATCCCTATGGGAACCCTTAGATGGTGCACGGCCACATCCAAGGATCCTGCTGTGGCTACGATGACGTTGTGAGTGAACCGAATGGTGTGAGTGCTCGTGACGATGGCCATTGGCCATGGTCTCACTACAGGAATGGCTCCACCTCATCAGACACTCTACAGACTCATATCTCATCGTAGTATGAAGGGAGGTCATCACATCCAATATCCCCCAAATAGGAGAAAACACATCAGTGTGTCTTCCGAAAGCTAGCGGCTGACCGAAATCATTAGTTAGCTCAGCTTGGGTATTCCCTGAGGGGATCAGTATGGTGTCCACGCACACCCATCAGATGAGATCTCTCCACTCCTGTGTATTTGCTGCAAGAAGGGAAGGATAAAAATCAAATAAGTTAGAATAATGCAAAATAAAAATCAAAACTAAGGTTCCAAATTAACAAAGGTGAGAGAAAAATGTTTAACATACTCAGATCTCCAGGAATCCAGGTAGGGTTAGTGATTGCTACTACTGATGCTACTGGCAGCTATGGGGCCTCCCCAATGCCAGGGGCCAAATGCTATCCAATCATAGACTCATCATCCCCCTCCCCACCTAGAGGAAATGGATCCTCTAAGACTAAGGCCTCTCTTTTCACTGGTCTCCTTGTGTGTGGCTCTCAACATCTCTTCAATGTCATGCCACTCAGGATCACTCTCCTTCTCTGCCATATGGGATACCTCACCAATCTTGGCATCCCCTACCATTTTCCTCTTCATTCTCCTCTCTGACTGAATCCTCCTCTATCTCATCCCCTATGTTCTCCTCAAAATTGGAGTCTACACTAATGGGATCATCCTCCTCTCCGATGTGGTTAGGAGCGACCAAAATTTGGAAGTAAAGGCACTCGAGGGGAACTAACTAGACATTGAGCATGAAACATGTGCCTAAATACAATAGACACACCTAGAGTAACTACTGTTCAGCTAGGATATCCTCTAGGGTGACTCTGGGATTCTTGAATGGTCCTGTAGACCGGTACCACTGGGGGAAGTATGTTAGCATATGGTAGGCCAAACTGTTAAGGAAACCAATCAAAAAAATGAATCTCAACTCTCTAAGCCCTATCAAGTAGCTGTCCTGTAGTAGAACAAGCTACCATTGTGGTCACCTCCTATCCCTATAACCCTTCCATGTCCTGGTAGGGAGTAAAAACCATGTCTTCTATGGTAAGAGAAGCCACTGGATAATGAGGTGTCCTAAGAATAGACATACCTATCCAGCTCGCTACCTAGATGACTGCTGGGTCCAATACCTACACTCCGCTTCCATAAGGAGTGATATGCTCATATACCTAGCTCATGATAAGAGTGAGGTGGCTCAGTGACTACCCCTGCAATCAGAATACCCTATATAAGTCATGGTAGGTAGTCCCTAGGATGTCTGATTCCCATGCGTACTGATGCCCATGTCCCTCAATCTATGTGATGATGGGAGCCGAGAAGTAGAGGAGAGTGTCACCTCTCTTGTCCCGATCAATCATGAGGAGAAGATACCTATAATAGCTCTCTGAATAATTAGAATAGGAGAAGTAGCAATCAACTGGACCTTCATCCCCTTCTTTGAACTATATGAGATAGCTAAGTCTCCCATATATGTGGGCAATTGTGTCATCGTGGCTCTGAATCCCACTATCTCTAAATTCAGTCTCCTCCCAAGAATCGGGAGCCTAAGGATGCGGTATACATCCTCCAGAGTAATGGTCCACTCGCCCCTAACTCTTGGAAACTGGAAGGTGTTCTAATCTACGTCCCAATAGGAGAACAAGTCACACAATATGTGACTGGTAGGGGCAACGTGTGGTACCTGAGCAATCCTCCAGATACCTACCCTCTGTAGAGTGTCCCTCACAACTTGAGTTAACTGATCCAGAATCCTAGGGAGCCAATCACACACTCTCTCTCTACTCCAGTGGATGTATTCCTCTTTCTTTTACATTCACCAAAACATGAGAAAAGAGAAAGTTAGTAACATATACAAGAAGACAAGCTCATCAAAAACATGAAGAATCCAAAAAAAATCCAAGTTAGTGGAGGTTTTTGTCATTCTATTAAGAATCGCCGCCCAAGTAGGGCGGCTAGGGTCCCATGACCGCTGCCCTGCTTTGGGTGGCGGTCCTGAACCGATTTTCCAAATGTGCCCTTAACCCTAAAAAATATTCAAAAGTGTAAAAAAATACCATTTTGACAAAATAAAAGCACGCCCTATGGGCACCCCCCTAGAGACTCATTTAAGACAATTGTGTTTGAAAATGATCCCCCTAGGTGAAATTTTAAACATTTTTACATTTAGGGTATAAAAAGACAAAAGTGGAAATAACCAACCTTTGACTGTGCTAGTCGATATCCCACATGTGGAGGCATGATCACTATTCTGTAACAGATGTTTTGGCTGTACTCTTATTGGAAACGGTCACCGTGAATCCAGAGCTTCGAATTCACCAAATCAACAATGCACAAATGAATTGAAAAGTGAGTTTGTTTTGATATATATATGTTATTTTTAACCTCATTTTGAGTGTATGTGTTGACATGGCTGGAGTGTTGGTGCAGGTATATTTCTATATCCCCGCAAAAATGGTAAGTCCTCTTGAAATTTCGATTTAGTGTTTATTTTTCAATATTTTATCTATCTGCACTTGAGTTTTCTTTTTCTCTTGCAGGTAGCGGGAGTTTGGGTGATGAAATTTCGATACACGGGCATGTCAGGTATAAATTCTAACTTCCCTTTTTGGAAACACCATACTCAGACTCTATGTTTTATGCCTTTTCATGGCTAAGATGCTTCTCTGAGGGGGCAATATGTATGCACCTAAAATTACATGTGCTACATTGTCAGAAAAATAGTTACAAAAGTCCTTAATGATGATTCAGGTCCTTTCAAGAAGGTGTTCATGATCTAAATTCCATTTATAGTGTATATTTTTTTCCTAAAAATATTTACTTAGCCTTCCCATGCTTTTTCCAGCTTCCTGCCTCTTTCTGTGCATGTTTTGGCCTTTAGTGCCAGGACCGCCGCCCTGCCTAGGCTGCAGTTCTAAAACTGCCACTAAAAAATAGGGCAGTGGTCCTGAAACCGTCACCCTTCTCAGGGTGGAAGTCTTGCCCACTTTTTCTAGATTCTCTCAAACATGTTTTAACATACGACGGTTCACTTAATTTTTCTTTTTGCATGCATTCGTGAGAAAAATTATCTAAAATTAGCTTTAATTGTTTGGTTCTCCTTCCTCCTATTTTTAAATAGATTTAATTAGGTGGAACTGCTCCTTCTTACCTTGAGCTTGAAGTCACATCCCATCCTCCATTCCTATATATTCCATGCTTGTATTCAAGAAAAGGGCCTGATAATTTTGTGTATCTTGCATTGTATTGATGCTACGATCTTGCTAGGAATTACATAGCCAAGCTATGATCTCTTGTGTTATCTCTCTTCTAATTACATTGCATCTAGACTACCATCAAGCTACCATTACTCAAGCACCATCGTTATACTATTGTTCTTGCATTCCCAATCCCTTGGAATCACATGAACACTCGGAGAAAGAAAGGAAGATACTGAGGGGAAAGATACAAACACAACCAGATTTTCCAAAGCTCTTGCTTGTGTGTGTTTGTTTGCCTTGTTTGTTGAATTGTTAATTTCAAATCACTAGTTTCAATCACATATCAAATAGATTAGAAAATCATTCATTTCAATAAATTAGTCAATCACAAGTAGATAAAATCATTAGTAAGCTTTCCTCTTTAACATTACCAGGGAAGTTGTGGGGAACAATAGCCCCTTTTAGGTTCATGATTTGTTCTTCACCTCTGAGGTAGGGTTTGAAGGGTTTTTGATTGGATTAGGTTATTTGTTTTAGATTAAATTCATATATTCACATAAGTAACCAAATACACCGGCTAATTTCTTGTCTTTAGTTTATTTATTAGATTAGAACACATTGCTTAAAAATTAGAAAAGAACAAAAATATTTCCTTTGGTAGATTAGTTTAATTTTATTGCTTTGATCTGAAATATTGTGAAAACACCAAAAACATAGATTATATTTCCTTCAGTAATTATTTTTCGTATCAAAAATCATTTTATTTCATTTTGTATGACCATCAACGGTCCACAACAGGAAAACACATAAAATTGTGATCCCTTGGTCCCACAACCCAACGAGCCAGAATTGATAACTAACATTGATACTAGTTTACGTTTGACAGTCTTACAGAAACCCACAACTTTCACTGAGAAAATAGAACAACTCGATATGCTAATCAAGCCTACGACTATTAGAATTATCCTGGCAATAGGGTTTAATTACGTGTATGACCATTTAAGGGCTGCATCCTCCATGAGTCTTTAGTTGTGATCCTTAGGTCCCACAACCCAACATGCCTGCTAGTCAGTTAGACATTGACACTAGTTTACGTACATTAGTATTTAGATCTTCACCACTTCCTCCATATATTATTGCACAAAATTCCTTATTGAACATAACAGCTGATCATGATAAGGATTTCTGGACCAGACTAAAAAATTTCCCATAAATACCTGTGGTTCAATCATGCCTCTTGTTACTACTTCCATGACCTTCTCTTGAAATCTATACGAGGCACCTGCAGGTCATTTTTTATGTGTTAAACAACCAATGAACAAAATCTCGATAGAGCTTGATAATGATTGGAGTCTCTGAGCGGCCATTATTTCAGACCAAGCCATCACACCACTTCAAATTAGGAGAGTGTTCTTTGCCTTAGACTCACAGATCCTGACATTTCGTGTCGAAGATATAAGATTTACCAATTAGCTTGATCTCTGTCACCACACTCACATTCAAATTCATTCTACATTGTCTGTCTCGGCATGACCTTGATAGGTTGGGTGCGGAGAAGGTCAAGTGTTGATTTTTTGTCATATAGAGACATCCTTGAGTTGAAATTTTTTGTGATCTTGAATTTATTGTAACTTGGCAAGTTCTCTTTCATACCAAGATATGCTTCTTTTAAGAATCAGTAGATTCTTGCTATCAAGAGAAAATTCATCTCTTTTAGTCAAATCAATTTGTGACAACAAGATAAAAGCAACTGCATCATATGAAGGATCAATAACATCTTCATCATCATTTACGAATGAATCCGGAGGGTTCCTGATGCGAAAGGCCTTGATTTGAGAAAGGGTTAGGTGAGAAAACTCTTGTCTTCTTACTTCATGTTGTTCTGAACAGGTAGCCAGGAAATCTTCCATGATAGGGTTATGTTGATACTTTTCTCCAAGAATCTTCTGCATATATCCATTGATATCAAAGTGGGATCTCTTCACATATGGATGAACAATGATGAGGGAAAACTCTTGTTCCATGTGTTGTGCACTGAAGAGTTTTTGACATTGGTATTCCCTGATTCGGATTGGGAAATGAATTCCTGAGCGATGCTTTTCACTAAGAAGACAATGAACTTGGAATAATTGTCGCGCAAGCTCTATTAATGCCCATCTGTCACTGATGTACTTAGGAAGCTTCCATGGAGTACCCGCAAAGCCACTTACGCGGATGTAGGAAAAGGATGAAAATTGAATAAACAATGTTCCCTATTGAGAAATGACATCCATGGCTTCTTTAGAAAATATTTCCTCTGTATTCCGATTCAGGTTTCGAATCACTCGAAAGGTGAATGCATCGTTAACTCTTCTAAAATGATGAGAGATATTTTTGAAACTCAATTGCGGTTAATAATGGAAGACATTATTTTATGGACCCATGAATCCTCTTGTTTCGAGTCCCGAAAATAGCTTTCTTCTAGCCACTACATAATTCAGATATGATGTCATGTAGAAACATCCATTCATCTTCACTTCAATCAATTGTTTGTGAAGGGTATGACTGATGATGGTGGCTCAATACATAAAATCTCTCTTGGCAAGAATGATACAGATAAAATTATACATCCATGGCTGGAAAATCCTGGCAAAGGGTAAGCCAAAAACTTGACTCAGGAGAGTAATCATGTCCCCGATTTCTTCCACGAACTCAATGTGGTACAACTCTTTAGGAATCCGGTCAATTCGAGACCTCTTGGTCACTAACAAGTTGTTATTAACCATCTTGCTCCACCTGAGGGGTTCTTCATCCTAAAATTATTATGCTGACTTTCGAGTGATATCTGGATTCTCAAAAAAGTCAGGTATGTTGAGAAAATCCTCAATGTGCTATGGTGTGATTAAGAGGAATGGCTTGTGATTATATTTAAAAATTCCTCATCTCTCGGGATCATAATACTCCGTGCAAGTGATAACCAACTCTAGACATGGCACTGAGACTGGAAATGCCACTGCTTGGAGTAGACCACTATGGTAAATACTATCCGAGAATATGGTTTTGCCTTTAGCTTTCACCCGATCACAGAATTGTTGCACATTGATGTGACCCAGATTTGTATCGGTGATAGTGTCATATGCTGACTTGATGGAACTGGGAGGAGTGATTCCTTAGAATTCGTACTTGAGTGCGGAATTATTTGATTTTTCTAGTAGCTTCCTCGATCTTCCTAGAAATTTATTAGATTTTTTGGCCATTATGAATTTTACAGAAAAATGACTCAGGCACATAAAACAATGCAAATGGGGTCGGGTATCAGTCTCTGAAACTCTCATCAATGTAAGAAAAATATGATTTGTTTTAATATTATTATTATTATTAAAATAATAATAATAACAACCAGTCCCAATTACAAAATCCTTTTTTTTTTAAAATATCACACCGAGACTAGGCTCGAAATTCGATTCTGGTGACAACTATATATATATTTTAAAATAAACAAAATCTACCGATTTTATTATTCCTATTTTTTTAATTTAATTTGCCTGAGAAAATTCTCCTTGTTGCCTATAGCCTGAACTTATGAATGCACACTTTGGGCTTTCCTCCTTCCTGACAGTTGCAAGTGTGTGGACGTATGGTGCATGCATGAAAAAAATGTGCTGGACTGTGTCTTTGGCTACATGGAGGATGCATACATTGATTTTTTTTTTAAAACCTGCGTGAACCAAATATATTTCCCAATACGTGGAGATCTTCTTTTCTCGGATTTGGTGTGGGTGAAACTGAATTAGCATTGAAATAATCTCCTTGTGTGTGAAAACCTGTTGTTTCTCTTTGCTAAACTTGTTCCATTAAATGCGTGCTGAGTGTTTGTAGACTATTTTATCCTTGCTTTTCTTTAGATTGCATTTTCTTCTAAAAAATGTGTGGCGAGGGCTTTGACCTACGTTGGAAAATGCTTTTAAAACTGGTGCATGGAAACTTTTCTCTATTTATCTCCCTTTCCCACATGGATACTCCTCTTGGTTTTAGCGTGGAAAACTCTGTTTTTATCTTCCTTTGTCTTATGCTTGTGCAGATTCTCCTTGGCATGTGTGGAGGGTTGGGGAGAAGATTTTTTTTGGACTGTTATGTTTCTATTTCATGCATGCGTGGCATCCTTTCACCTGTAAATGCATTAAGACAGATGCTTCCTTTATTCTTTCATTCTTGTTTGTCTCCACGTGGATTCTTCTGTTGTTTCCTGTGTTGGAAAATTATTGTTATCTAACTACCTTTTTATTCTCAACGTGGTCTTCTCCTTTGCTATGTGTGTGGCCTCCTTTGGTGAACGTGTGGAATCTTAAAAATGTCTTAATCTTCCTTTCTTTGCTTCCTCAATGCGTGGGGATAATGTTGTTTCTTTTTTACTTCATTTGTTGTTTCCCATCTCCTTGCATGAAGGATACTTTGGATTTGTCTTAGCGTGAGAATTCTCCTTTCAAATGATCTCCAATGCATGGAAGATCTCTCCTTTCACTGAAAATTCAATTACTCTCACGGGGAAATGGTTACGGGAATTAAAGAAGCTTCCCCGTAACCATTTCCCCTTCCCATTGAAATAACCGACTCCTCTTCCTTCGGGTAGTGACATTAATTGCCAGGGGAAAGTGGGGAATAAACAACCATTTGCCAACGGAAATGGAAAGGTCAGATGACAATCCCCATTTTATTTCCCCATGTGGAAAATTGAGATATTTTTTTTCCCGTTTGCCAATCCATTGAATTGGCAATCAGTGGAAGAAATTCCACAAGCGGGGAATTAAAATAAATTTTCCTAAAAAGGGGAAATTCGGGTACGAGAAGCCAATTTGGCATCCCTGGCAATGGGAAGAAGAAGCTTACTTTCCCACCCGACAATTAAAATAAAAATTTGTCGATTGACTTTTAATAATTATTATATTAATATTTATTAAATTTAAAACCCCAAATTTTAATAAAATTATTTTTATCAAACAAAGGGTAATAAATTAATTAAATATTAATTAATTAATATTAAAAGTAGTTTATGACTTGGAGGGAGGAGTTCTCACCCGAAATGGATGAAACGAAGACTGAAGTGATCACAAAAATGAGACGATCGCGACGAGGGTGATAAATCATGCATAGTAATACTTTTGAAAAATTTCAAAATTCCATGTTTATTAATTTTTGTGAAGTCAAGATTAGCTGATAACAGATGTATAATACTTTCTTTCTCTCAAGTTTCTCTTTCTCCAAGAATTCTCTCACACAATTATTTTCACAATAATCATTAACCCTCTCTTCTAACCCTAGCTTTCTAACTTATAAATACCTTATACAAACTTAGGGCACTTAGCCATGCAATTACAATAAATAGATATGTTTTAATACTAAAATTAGATCTAATCACCGCGAGTTAAATAAAATACTCACGCACTGGTAACCGATACCAGTTAGCCCTAACCTATGATGGTTCCTACTTTCCTGACCGATGCCGGTCATAGGTGACCAATGTCGGTCCCTTCATAATCGATGCCGGTTACTGTGTTTTCCAGCAAGTTGATATAACATGCTAAAAAAAAGTAATTGAGCTCCACATCTCAACATTAAGAAACCCAAAAACATTTATAAAGAATAGATTCAAAACAATACCTACGCTATAACTAATCTTCTTGTAAATACCTTCGTAGGAGACTCTCCAGAATGGTACAACCAACTTACTTTGCATTTTATCATTGATCTAGAGAGCTTGGTTCAAGTATTAAGGAAGAGTTTCAAAAACATGACCTACCTGAAAATACCCTTCAAAACTTTACTAACCTCCAACAATCTCCTACCGAATTAACCCATGATTTCATCAAGCAATGGAAACTCTTATCTACTTAGGTTGACCAATACCTTGATGATCAAAATATTTTTCAACTCTTCCTTAAGGTCTTTTTTTTAACTCTAATATAAGGTATGATCCTTCTCTCTTACCACGTTGGAAGAGGCTCTCGAGTAGGCCAGGTGGTAGGATTACCTTATGTGAGAATTCAAAAAACATCATAAACCTTTAAAAACCCTCAAATCCACGTTTAATTCCATCAATCCTCGAGCCATTTCTAAAGGTACAACTATCCTGCATTCTACTCTAGACAATGGAAATCAAAATGTTACTTCTCATAATCTTCACCATCTACCTCTGTCGTATAGAGAATTATTACAAATTCTTTCAATGCCTCGTCTCTCCTCTTCCAACAAACAAACCTTTGCTTCCTTTAATCCTTACATTTTTTGTTGGTGAGACACCACTATCGACCGCTCACATGAAGAATATTGAGATCTCAAGAAAATAGTCATGGATTTCTTCCTTGGGCCTTGGTTTGATACTAATACTATCATTTAATAATGCTACAAGAAATATCAATCACTTTTCCAAGATCACAAGGAGCATCAATATGGGACCAACCATTATAAATAATCCATGAACCATTTCGTAGGAACAATTGAAGTCTCTTATTATTATAACTACCTCAATTCTTAATATGTTAATGTGGTTAATTTTAACTATTGATGCAAGCCTGCTAATAAAAAACTCGTTCAAAAACCCAAGAAACCTTCTCCCAATGACCAAAAGATCATTGATACGTCTAACGAAAAACAAATGATGAGCCCACTCCTTCAGTCGAGCCTTGTGTAAAATTGGTAACAGAGGATGTCCACATGGAATCCATTCCACCACCATCAACCAAGGTTTCCCAAACCTATAGACCTTCTCCCACATAACTACTTTCCTCTTCTTTTCATCCCAAATATCATTACGGAACCTATCCCAGGCCAAAATGGAATTTTCTAGATGAACTTAACTCCATGACTTAGAAGATTCCTTTCATGAACCTCATTCGTACCTCTCCATAATATCGGAGGTTTCTCATGCGACAATTTTATCACTTGGGGTCACTTTTGATGACATAAAGGATTCTTCTCTTATTGGATTGTTCTGCGAGGATTAATGTAGAACCTCATACACATTAAAGAGGGTTGCACTTCCAATGGTGATGAGAATGCTTCACGTAATCAACAAGAACATGAATCACAAAATAAGAATCAAGTACATAAAAGACAACGGTGTGTCTGACACGCTCATAGATAAAAAATAAGAGGTATGTATATAGGAGTGCTTTGTGACTCCTATGTACGACACGTGTATATAACCCTATTGACCTATTCCATTATGACCTATTCTCACTAAGTGAGATGAATAACCATATATGGTGGAAAAATCCTCGAATGATGACGAGACAAGTCCTATACACCAACACACCCCCTTCATCGAAGTTGAGGTAGAGGTCCTGAAAAGTCAGATTTGAAAGAGAAATCCCATATGCAACTAAGAAATATGTGTCAATGAGGCCCAAATACTAAGCCTGATAACGTACTCATACAAAAAAAATCTTTCTGGAAAAGAAGAAGAGGAGAAGGGAAATGGTTCCTGACAACTAGGCCTAATGAGATACACATGTATAATAAGGATCTCAAGTAATGGAGGAAAAACCACAAAGGGAAAACATCCACTTATAAGAGATAAAAGAATCCCTAAACAACCTAAGAAAGATGCGTCAAATGACTCCCGAAAACTAAAGGCCTAATAAGGTACCCATTTACAAACTTCAATATTTATAGAAGAAGAGAAGAGAAATCGAAATCCTAAAGAGGATGGGCGAATGCAACAGACCTCACCCCAAGAAGATACTGGAAGTGAAGATGCTTCACCTCAATGAAGGGCTTGGTAAAAATGTCAGCAACTATATCAAATGTCTGACAATACTGCAAGTAGATGATGTCACTGTGGATCAACTCCTGAATGAAATGCATATGTATCTCAATGTGCTTTATCTGTTGATGCTGGACACGATTTCAGAAAATTGAGATGGTGCTCATGTTGTCGCAGTAGATGATATTATGCCGTCGAAAGTGAATACCAAACTCTGTCAAGATACCCTATAACCAAAAAAATTCTGTGGGAGCATTAACTACTCTTCTATACTCTTCCTCTCTAGAAGATATCACAATTATGTTATGCTTCTTTCTAGACCAACTAACAAGACCCGAACCAAGATAAAAACTGTAGTCTGAGGTATATTTTCGATGATCGAGATCACTGGCCCAATCAGAGTCAGTATATCCAACTAAGTCAATATCTACTCCGCATAGGTAGTGAATTCCATCCGTATAAGTGCCACAAACATAATGAATAATATAATTAGCTACTTTCTAATGCAACTCATGAGGCTCCTGTATGAATATGGACACGATCCCAAAGGGATATGATAGATCATGACACGTGTGTGTAAGGTAAATCAAGCTCTCCACCAACTGTCGATAGAGGGTACCATCAACCAAGGGAGTAGAGCAATCAGAAACCAACTTAACCCTAGAAAGGAAAGGAGTAGAGAAGGCTTACAATCAAACATATGGAACCAAGAAATAAAATCAAGAGAGTACTTAGGCCGTGAAATTATAATTCCCAAATAAGATTGTGAAATCTGAATCCTGAAGAAATCGTAAGTTAGACATAGAAAACTTGTTGGATAAGGAAATCTTGACAGAATCAACGATAGAGGAAGAACTACATGTGATTAACAAGTCATCAACATACAGAACAAGGATGAGTATGGAGTTATCTTACCACAAAATAAACACATTTAGGTCAAAGTGATACTGAGTGAACCTTGATGCAAGTAAAAAGGAGTCCATCTTGGCATACAAAGCCCAAGGGGCTTCTTTAAGGTTGTAGAGAGACTTACTTAACTTAAAAAATGGAGAGATCATGGACATAACCTGGATGTTGTTCCATGTATATCTCTTCCTATAGGTCCCCATGAAGGCACTCTTAACATCCATTTATTTTCCATAGCGATGACGAGGGTCAGTAGAATATAAGTCATATTCGCAACCGGAGCAAAGGTTTCCAAGTAATCAACCCTAGCTACCTAGGATAAAACCTTAGCTATTATTCACGATTTAAACTTATCAAAATCACCATATGCACCATAATTTGTTTGGAACACCCACTTACACCGAACAATTTTTCTTCCTTTTGGAAGGGGGCGAGATCCCAATTATCGTTCTTCATGAGTGATGAATACTCCTCATCCATGGAAGAATCCCACTCAGGAATACCAGAAGCCTCCCGAAAATACTGAGGGTCAGAAGTGGAGCCGAAGGAGTGAGGTCCAAAGAACTCTGAGTGAATTCGCCTTCTGCCCGAAGGATCTCCCATCCATTCTCCAACACTCTACAAATCTTTCCTATCCCAATGAGGACCAGGAGGATCAGGATCAGAGTTAGAATATTCTTCACTCAAGTAATAAGGAACAAGGTTCTAATCAAAACTACCATCATAATCAGAAGAATATGAAGCACAAGGGTCGGGAGGCACATGAGGATAAAGCAGAGGAGGAGAATGCTCAACAACATCATCATCTGAAGAGTCGGATTCAGAATTAGATAACATAAGGACCTCAAAGGGTAGAGAAGTAGAATTCGAAGAAGACTCATCAAATTTCACACTTCTCTTAATATAAATCTCATAAGTAGCAGGGTTCAACAATCGATATACCTTTACTCCATCAGGATACCCAAAAAATATACAAGGTTTGGATTGTGGTTCCAAAGCCTTGCATTTCTTCCCGAGAATCCATGCCATAGCCTTGGATCTGAAGACTCGAAAGTGTTATGTTATGGAGCCTATTTTCATGTGTGGAAGTGTTGAAGATTGTACACTAAGACATGTCTGATACCTTGTGAAGCATGCTCTTCTCATATGGGCAGTATTTTGACCCACGGGTTTATGGGGTGGTTTTGACCCATGGTTTTAGTACCCACGATATTATAAAACAGATTAAGCAGTTTCCTATTGATGTGATTTTTGGGCATATGGTAGGTTAAAAGTAACACTATATATGTGTGAGTTCAAGTGTGAATTCAGGATAGTTTATTGAAGCATAACTCCAAACAAATATGAGTACTATATTGAGAGAACGAGGTGGCTTGTAATAAAATCCGAGCAAGTGATTCTTGGTGGACGTATCCCAAATTGGGCGAACCACGTTAAATACTATCTTTGTGTTGTGTTATTTTATTTTCTGCACTTTTATTTTAGATCTGTGATATCTTCTACATATTAGTTTCTACTATTACAATTTGTGTGGGATTGTTCCGCATATTTTATCCCTTATTTCCCAGTAGAAAGTGCTCAACATTAGGCTTGTGTCCAAAACATGATTCAAAGGGTTGCATCCCTCTTACTTCCTTGTGTGGAACAAGATTTTGAATGTGAAAAACACAATTCACTACTTTGGCCCAATACTGTAGAGGAAGGGACTTCGAGTTAACCATACAAGTGGTTATCTCCTTAAGCATTCAGTTCTTTCTTTCCATAACTCCATTTTGTGAAGGGTTGTAAGCAACTGTATGCTGAAAATAAATCCCTTCAGAAGTACAAGAATCCTCCAACTTATTTCTCACATACTCGCTTCTATTTTCAGTTCAGAGAACCTTAATAAATCATTTCGTTTGTTTCTTAGCAAGATCCTTAAAGTCTCGAAAGTGATCAAAAACTTCAGACTTAAGCTTAATAAAATACACCCAAGTGTAAAGTGAAAAGTCATCAATGAAGGTTATTATAAGATGATATCTAGTAAACGAAAGAGACTGGAAAGGACCTAAATGTCATAATGAACAAGATTCAAAAGACGAGTAGCTCCCGAGGATTTTTCTTTGTCAAAAATCTTTTAGGGAGCTTTCCGAGTGCACAACCCTCACAAAGAACCTTAGAAAATATGACACAGGGTAACCCATTCACCATTTTGTTTTAGTTCAATTGTTCAAGGCAATGAAAAGTCAAATGGCCAAAACTCTCATGTCATAGCTTACTAACCTCATCTGCATGAGTGAGCAAGGCAGTAATGTCATTGTGAATCTCACAAATAATCACCGAGTTAGGACCAAATTCCACTCGCATTCCTTCACCGAGGTGAATGATTTGGTAAATCGATAGGAGATTGGTAGAGAGATTAGGAACACTCAACACTTGATTAAATGATCCCCCATCCATATCTACCGATAAACTACTGGCAATTGACATTTTCGTGTCATCACCCAACATGATTTAGGACATGCCACATGGTTTGATGTTGGATAACTCAACATGTGAAGAAGCCATGTGGTGTGAGGCACCGAAATCTATAATCCACGTCAATGAAGGAAAACATCAAGCTATAAGGGCATTTACTTTCTTCTTATTAGATTTAGACTCTTCTTATCAAATGAGGGCATATTCCAAGCACTTCCTAGAGCAACTTTTGTAGTGTAAAAAGTTAACATGAAGACGGAGTATTTGGGACCTAACTTAGACATAATTGACAAGATCAACTGGGAATATTTATTCTCAACTTTACATTCATTTAACAACAATCTAGTGTGGACGAACTTCGAGAAGAATGCCTGTAATTTTTAAAAGTACTAGAATTTAATCCTAGTAGTTTGTTTTCCAACTCATGCATTCTCATGTCATCTTGTTGTCCAAACATTTCATCTAATGTTTTCCACAAAGAATTGTGTGTTTTGGATGACTCAATGTGGAAGAGCAAGTCAGGATAAAAAAAACATACAAAGAAGACCTAAGGCTTCATCACTTCGGTTCAAGCACTTCGATTTTTCAGGCTCATTATTAGGTTTATTCTCAGCTCCCATGGCGATGCAAAATAACTCTTTACCCCTTAGTTTCATTACCATCTTCGATCTCTATTTGAATAAGTTGAGTAACGTAAGAAAAAGAATTGAAAGTGCATCCATAATGAAGAGAGAGTAATGCAGGAGCATTATGGCATAAGTAGCATCATGTTGCTAACTCCTCTTCTAATCATGATCTTGAGATTTTGGAGTGTGTCGAAGTCCAAAGGAATTCTAAATAGGTCATTGCGAGAGGATGAAAAGAGTTATAATTTTAATTGTCGTCATTTGTATATTTTCCCTCTAAAAAGGGAATTTGAAATTATATGAGCATGTAAAGTATTTTAGGGGTTTCTTAGAGGTTATAGGTATCTAACTAAAATTATAAGGTTTGTAAAAGAGTTCTAGAAATGGAGGTGAGTCAAGAAATGTGTTAAAACCAATGTAAAATTCCAAAAAATGTACCTATGAGTCATCATAACTGTGAGAAAGGCAGTTACACTCCAAGAAAAGGAGTTACATGCATGAAGATATTCAAATATATGAGGAATGTGGAGGAGTTTTTGACAGGATCCTCTCGAGGAAGGGAGAGTGGAACTCAAGAAGTTGGAATTTTGTAATGTAGATATGGTTTTTGAACTCTGTTTTTACAAGTAAAAGCTTACCTTTTGATGTTAAGGTTATGAGTTTACTCAAGAATGGGAAGAATTTCTCAATAAATGCATAGAATATATCTTGTAATCCCCATGAGGAAGATTTGTAAAATGATTTGGATTTAACATTTAACTTGATGGCTAAGGTACATGATTGTATGCAATTGTAGGACTGTCTTTTTACATAGTTGAGGGAATGTGGATTTGTGATCTTGCATTTTGAAATTTTTTTCTTAAATACTTCTCATTGTAAGGATGTGATAATTCCATTTGAGTATTTGTAAGATGTTTATCGTGTTATCCCTTGTTTGATGTTGAGGCCTTGATGATAGACCATATTATACCGTGGGAATGCATGATTATTTCTTGAAGGTTAAACAATGAATTAGATTTGATTTGAAGATTGAGATGGATCAAAGATTTAATGCATGAGATTGTTGAAGGGAAAGCACGACCCAGGAGTATGAAGGATTTACTTGATTGTTTGATAGTTGCATGAAATGACTGAAATTGTATTCTTCTACAAGCAGGGCAGTGGAAAATCTGAGATGAAAAAGATTGTCACGTATTCTCAAGACCAATTGGCAATTCCTTCTGTTAGACACCATTAATAGAAACCTTCATGTCAATTTTGGAGCTTTGAAGCGAAGTAAAGGGAGCTTTATAATTAGATTTTGGTTCTCGAGCTTCTCAGAGATGCACAAGGAGGCAGAGCTAGGGATTTCCTTTTGAGAGGCTTAAATAACTCCAAACCCTTTGAAAATTTTAAGTTACAATGCTAAGGGTTCCTAGAAAGGTATTGAGCCAATAAATTGAAAAATTAAGGGTTAATTATCTATATTGTTTAGACAGTCTAGGACAAAGGAGAGGAAACATAGTCTTGACCTAACTGTGAGTGGAGTTTTACAAAGAATGTACCTTTTTCACTTGGAATTTGTCTTTGAAAATTTCTACACAACTTTATATCATTAATGGGTGCTTAGATATATGAATTTAGTGTCTTAAAACTTCCTAAGAGTGAATATATCCAAGAAAATATACCAATATTGACCTAGTGAGGACATGCAAGCAAGAATGCAAAAATAGAAGTATTGAGAGTTATATGTGGAATTGAGACATGAGATTTTAGGGACATATTAGGATATGTGAATGCGTATTAATGAATCTTTAAGAATCTTCTGGGTACTTGTAGAAGCATGCGTGCATGGTTGGAGCAAAGAACATGGTCTTAAGGGGACTTATAAAGGAAAGTTGAAATCAAGGAAGATCAGCAAGTGCATGAAGGAGCTAAATTGCTTAATAGAGTCAAATTGAAAAATAGACAAGTCTTATAAACATGATAGTAAGCAAAATGAAGTGATTGATTTATGATTTTGTTTTGATGATTAGATGAAAATTGTCACGATCCTCTGCATTAGATAGAAAAAAGGAATGCATAAAATAAAAACAAGCAACACAACCACCTAGGACAATATTATAACCCCCTGCTTTCGACACTTTATAGTCTAGTATGCTGGATACAATCTGGTGCGAGTGTGCATTGTGAAAAAATTGGCCACTCACATTGCAATCAACGTAATAACGCGCAAGAGAGGAGACCACAATCAAGTTTCATTGAACGCAACAAATCGACACTGTAAACAAGCATAACAAGCAAAAAAAGACAGGGTGAAATCAAGTCATGTTGTGAGAAAAAAACATCTCACATCGCAGTAGAAACCCACCTACTGTAAGATCGTGGCAGATGTGCTCAATAGTTCGCAAGAAATAATAAGGGCTATTACAATGCAAAAACGGGCTCAAGATGAGTCCCCGGGACCTCTAGGACGCCGAAAAAGCTCCCAGAAGGAAAAAAAATGCTAGAAGAGCACTGCACACTCTAACAATGGATTAGTGAAAAAATAACCAATAACGCTTAAAAAATAACCTTTTAAAATGTCCAAAAGTGCTAGATTTAGAGATAAAAAGGACCAAAAAATTGATTATTACATTAAATAAATGACTATTTTAAACTAATTATCCACTAATTGAAAATAAAGGAGATTAGTTTTTTTTACTAGATGCCTAGATTAATTAAACTCCAAGAAAGGAAATTAATTAAAATTCCTAAGAAGCTTAATTAATTTAATCTATTTTTCAAAGGTTAATTAGATCCTAAATTTTTAATTAAGATCTATGATATAAACCTTATAAACTTTTCTTTAATTTTAAGGCACCCCACACTTATATTAGCAAACCCGATTGTTAAAACACCCCACTCTACTTTAATGTCACCTTAATAACCACCCAACTTTTTTAAAAAAGACCCCCTCACTTAATTTAAAAATCCGTCTCTTATTTAATTTGAACCCCACCTTAAAAAAAATTCACAAATATTAAAGATCTAACTTTAAGTTTAAAAACTTCGAATGAAATAATCAATTAGAAAATAAAGTGGGTGAATGGTTTTGACAAGTGGGTGAAACGAAATAGGGTGGAAAACTTGGTCCACGAGCTCGGTGAGGGATGTGGTCAAAGCGGGCTAGGAGGTTAGTTTGAAGGGCTCGAGGAAGTAGTTGAGCTTAGGGAAAGACGATGAGGGAACAAGTCATTGGGGAAGAGTACAATGGTTTTGAATGGACGACTCAGGGCTTGAAACGACCTGCCAATGGCACAACACATGACTCGGGTGGCGGGAAATGTGAACTAGGGTTTCTGCAACATTGTTTAGGGCCTAGAAATAAATGACTGGGCACTAGACATGGCACACTGCGAGGATCAAGACAGGAATCAAGGTTAAACACTCAACAAATGACTCGCTAGAGGGAGAAAAACCAATCCAAGCAAAAGAACACCCTGCAGTTCAAAGCTACACACATGTCCAGATCCAAGCACAAAAAAAAAAAAGTAAAATGCAAGAGCAAACATGATTCACATGTATGCTAAAACAACCCAAAATGACAACGCAAGGAAGACCCACGAACTAAGAGATCAAAGCTGAGGTAAAAACCATGACTATATTTCAGCTTGGTGCAAGAAACGTTGTAAATATAAGAGTTTGAGTAAAAAAACCACATATGCAACCCCCAGCGCAAAACAATGCAATGAAACGAAATGGAAATGCAAGGCAGTAAAAGATGATGATAACAATACAAAAAGGAGATCCCAAAGGCAAAAACACAGTCAACTCATAAGTTAGGAGCCAAGGCAAAGAACTCGACTCGATGAGTTATGCAAGAAAGCCAACTAGCTCGCTAGGAGCTCACTGAGCTCTCTGAGAGCTTATTCGAGCTGGCTGTGAGGGGAAACAAGCAACCAAGGATAACCAATAAGCAAACTAGGAGAGAGAAGAGCCAAATAGGAAGGATTAAAAAAATCACTTTTAATTAAAAAAAAGTTGATTAAAAACCATAATTTCTAAAAAATTTCACTTCCAATGAAAAAATATGATAAAAAACTAGAGATGAAGACCCAATCTCCAGATTTAGCAGTTCCTCCAAATTTGAATGTATCTAGCTAGATCTCGTTGTAAAACACATGTACCCTGCACATGTAAAACTAGAAAAAATAACACAAAATCCCAGAAACTAGATTGCCAAACCTGTTAAGAAGATTCCAAATAAAATGAAATGAAAACTTGCACAAGAAGGTATAAACCAAAAAATAAGTAATCAACAACTAGATTCAAAAGAGTGCACGTTTACCAAACATTCTCTCTACTACCATATCATATTGTTCTGCGAGAAGCAATATGAAACCTCATGCACATCGAAGAGGGTCACACTTCCAATGGTGATAATAATGTTTCACATAGCCAGCAAGAGTAAGAATCATAAATGAGAACAAGTATAAAAAAGACAACGGTGTGTCTAACATGTTCATAGATAAAAAATAAGAGGTACATATAGGAGTGTTGTGTAACTGTTGTACATGACACATGTACACAACCCTATTGACCTATTCCACTATGACCAATTCTCACTAAGTGAGATGACTAACCATCTCTGGTGGACAACTCGTCGAATGACTACAAGACAAGTCATGTACACCAACATATCTTACCCCACCTAACCCTAAACTTCATAACATTAAAAAAAATTCTTTGTCAACCACCAAAGCCTCTTCTATCAATTTTTTAGAACACGACATGATCAATGATGAAATATTATTCCATGTTGATGATTCCCTACTCCTTAGCAGTGTCATCATTCACAATGCATAGGTACGATGAGTATTGGTGGATGAAGGTTCTAGAATTAATGTTGCTTCTTTATCCCTCATTCAAAACTTGGGATTATTTTTAGATGACATCAAACATACTCGGCTCACTTGCCACAGATTTGATAAAACTCACCAAAATCCTCTAAGGTGCATTTGGATTCCAATCACAATCGGCCCCAAGATAGTCCACACCAAGCTCATGGTACTCGATCGTCCCCTCTCATATAATCTTTTACTTGGTTTCCATTATACCCACTACATGGACGTAGTTGCATATTCAGGTTACCAATATATCAAGTTCATCCACAATATTCAATGAAATACGCACGATGCTGACCTAAATCTTTGGAACATACTCAAACCTTTTCTTGACAAACCATTCCACATTCCTATCACCACTACTATTCCTAGCATCCTGTACCCTGAGTTTTATGACTACCAACCCAACATTCATGTCACCTTAGTTGACTTAGATGATAATTTATGAAGGAAAAATAACTCCATCTTTGTAAATAGATCAAGAGGAAATCAATTTTGGCTTGCAGGTGTGGTTGTAGGTCATAGGGGTCCATTTAAGTCATTTTGAGGTGTTAGTTGGTGTTTAGGCTCTTAAAAATTCAAATGGAGCTTTTCCTTCCATTTTTGCAATATTTAAATACTTAGTCATTTTGGCTTAGTTTGAGAATTGTAAGGTGTTCTTAGAACTTGAAAATCATGTATACGGGTAGAATGGGGTTAAATGTGGGGTGATTAGAACCTTCTAGGTCACATGAGAAGAATTGGACTTACCAAAATTAGGCCTATCAAGAAAAGTAGCCCCTTTTGGAATAAAATCTCATTATAATATTGTTTTGTAATTGACCCAATGAGAAGAATCTTGAGCAAGAGGGGATAAAGACTACAAAGTGCATAATGCAATTGTCTTCAACCATTCTACTCGGGTATGAATCCAAGAATGAAGTTTCAAGGATTTTAGCAAAGGAGAAAACTCAGATATTGACATTTTTTGCATGATTTCAGTATTTGTTGATGTGTATGTATGTGTTTCTTGATCTCAAAGATGTATTCTTATCCTCAGAATGAATGCTAAATGATCTTAATCTCAACATTGGGCAAGTGAGTACAAGTGTATTGATTGTTGATGGTTATGTGTCCTTTTATTTACTTTGTAATTGTTAAAGTGTATGTGCACGACTCAGAGTATGTGAATTATGAACTTTTTTTATTATGGTATATTGAACCCTAAGCTTTTATATTATCATGTTGTTTAAGACTTGAAGGGATTCTCCTTGTTGTTAAATAACACTGCATGATGAAACCTTGAATGGACTGTGATTGTAAGAGAACAATGAGTTGTGGAGGTTTTGTAGATGGTCTTCATCTGTGGAAAGGTGCAAAGGATTATTCTTGTGATTAAGTGAGTGTATTGAGAAGCCAATACAAAAAATTGAAGCCTTATAATTGTAATATTGTGTTACATGTTGGGAATTTCCTTGATAACCCTGGACTGAGTCTTTATTTGCAGTTGATCAAGGTAAGGATTTCTTATCATTTTATTCAAGGAGTGAAATATTTTTACATCAGTTTGGTGAAGTTTATTAGTGTTTGGATTAATAAAAGGAGGTATTCTCAGAGGTAAGACTCTAACTGTACTAATTGTGAAGTAATATTGTTCGTAACGTGCCCAATGAAGTGATTTTTCTTAGTGGAGTGTCTATGCATGTTGTTATGAACTACTATGCTAAAATAGAATGTGATAGGAGGATAACAAATGTCTTATAGTAAAATTTGAGATCTTAGAACCCATAAGGAAGAAATACATAGACAATTTTCTATTCTCGGGCTATATTGTAATCCACATGCAAGACACAACTAGGGATCACAGGATACTGACTCAAATGGAGGAAGTAGAGTAAAAAAAACTTGTAGAAATGATCCTAGGAAGGTATTCAAGGAGATTCAAAAGTAAGTTTGAAGTTTCATTGGTGCAAATATTGTATTTTCTTAATAATCTAGCCATAGGTGGTTAAAAACCAGTGTGAGGGCTAATTTTTAAGGATAATTAACAAAGGAAAGTAGTAGTTACTTTGATAATTTCAATACTAAGAATTTGTAGACATAATAAACCTTGAAATGGGTTTCCTAAAAGGTAAATATTGAGTCCTGGAGTCTTTACTATAAATAAATTAATGAGTAATAATGGAATTGTCCTTTATCTGGGAGAGGGTTTTGTGAGAAAAATTGCAAAAAGTAACAGAGAGGGAGTTGTGCTAAGATTCGAGTCCTCAAATTTGAGATGCACATTTGGGTTGCTAGGGGAAAGATAATGAAGTTTGTAAGATTTTATGGGTGCCTCTAAACTCTTCCAACCCTGGATGGAGCATTGGGAATGGTCTTAAGGGTGAATTGAAGGTAGTTTAGTCAATCTTCTTGAACAGGTTTCTTACATACTTTCTTTCAGTATTCATGATGAAGGAGATAACCTTTTTTGAGTCTATGTGATAGGGTACAAATAAATAAAGAGGTAATTGAATGTAAAAATACCAAATTTCACCTATTTGGGACCTAGTACACCAAGAGACTAATGAAAGGCATATGATAATAAGTTAGAATAAAGGTAGCTTTTCAAGGGAATTATTTATTTTACTAGATAAATTGGCATAAAATTAACATGAGGAGGCAAGGACATTGAGTTGAGATAGTATTTTGAGGCTTAAATGATAAAGATTTAATATTGAGTTATTCTACTTGTCAAAAGGATCTACAAGATAGGGGTTCTTATTGAAAATGAATGTTATTGGTTGTGTTCTAACATGGTGAACGATTGAACTTGTGTTGGAGGTTGCATTAATGATGAACCTAATAATTTACAAAATGTGATTAGTAATAATCACCTTCCTAATAATGTATCACTATGGATTCATCTGGTTCTATTATCTAGGGATTGATTTCCTCCCATTTTGGAATAGGAGGAACTTCATTGTAATGCGGCGTCATGTAGTCATCTAATAAAAATGTATGAGCTCGATATCACGCGCCTCTTCGCAGATCTACCCTTCATACATTCCTCTAGTAGAACGAGAGTCCAAAAACACAACAATCCTAGCGAGTTTGTTGCACATATTAAGAAGCCCATATTCCCCACTACTCCTACAATTATAACTGATGAGGACTATGTTTTTTTCCATGAAGAGCCACATCACCTCGACATTATTCACTACCAAAATAGCTTAGTACGAATTTACACTTCTAGTCATGATATTCATGAGTACTGCATCTTATGATTTCAGTTTCGACCCCCCTATGACACCAGTGATAATGAGGATGAAGAAGTTGTTAGAATCACAACCAATGATGTGGGGTGAATCAGTGTTCCCTAAAAATTTCTTTCACATATACTTTATCATTCATCAATTATCATTTCAACTTAACCATTAAACATGCATTTACCAAGAATCATAACCATATATGAGCAATAAAAATACAAGAACACAAATACGATAGATTTAAGTGGGAATCCCTTGAAGGGAAGAAACCCCACTGAAACAAACTTGGAAGACACGTTTTATACATAAATGAATAAAATTTATTTGAACACCAACCCAACAAGGAACACCAACCCCTAACACTTTAGTAGAGCACTAACCCTACAAGGAGCACCAACCCCTAAGTTTAGTAGAGCACCAACTCTACAAGGAAGCTACAACTATCTAAATGACTTAGTACCAACTCAGCCACCTAATTGTTTGTCACCTTGATATTTTTTTACCAAAACAACTGATGATGACACTTATTCAGCTCTCATTTCTTCTATCTTCTTCAAATTTGCCTTTTAGGATTCTCTACACACTCTTTTCTTAACAAGTGCCAATTAGGTCTAGTGACCTATCTCTCCATAAACATAATACTTTCCAGAATATCATGGAATATTCTCTACTCTTCTTTGATGGTCACTAATATTTTCTGCCCTCTTGCTTACTGTCCTTTTTCTCATCTACACCTCTTACTCCCTCAACAACAGAATGTCTTCTTCACTTGCATATATACATGACTTAAGCATCATACACATATAGGTCAGACATTATAGGTTATAGAACATGATATCAATATGAGATCATTAGGAAAAGATCATCAAAACATCATACAAAAGACTCCTTAGTTCGGCAGTAGCACCTCATGCCCATGTTTCTCCATTAGGACTCAATTAGGCCTAAATGCCTAAAACAACTCCTTTGCCAAGACTGGGTGTTCTTGGACAACATGGCCTTCACCAAACATCAGGGACCACATATAAATTTTTCTAAGTCCACTATATGTCTTCTACATTCTTCTTCAACTCTACACCATCAGATCATACCATGAAGTAATTATTAGGATCAATTGTCCTCATTAGGTCTGTGACCTACAAAACCGATCTTCACATATTGAAGCAAGAAGACCATCAAATCATCTCAACCATGCATGTATGACACATGAATAGAAACCTCATGACCTCAGGATCATCACCAACTCCATTATACATCCTCACTTGAACTATAAGTTCTCAAGAACCACTTTCCAACTTACACTCCCAGAACTGTCTTTACACCATGAAAACCAGTCAAGAAAACTTGACTATCTAATACATGTGAGTGCATCTCCAATGCATTATGATGGATGGATATGATACTATAATAACCAATGATAGCTCTAAGAGATATATACAATGTGATCCAATGCCAAACATTGGTCTTTCAAACTAATCTCTTCACCCTAACTGCCAATTCCAGAACTAGGAAAAACTAGTCAACTTGTGACGAACTTCTCACCACACCAACTGACATTCAGAGCTCATTCAATGCTTGATTCGTGTCATACAAGACATGTACAATATCTTCTTGTGCATAAGGTACTTCAACTTAGGTCAGGACTCAAGACCATATATTCACCATGACCACATGAAACTACCATTACACCCCAAAAACAAGTCTTGCAAGAATGACTTCCACATACCATCTAATGGCTCAACCTTGTTTTGAAACCACCCCAGACATGGATACTATGGCTCACCACCTTAATCTCTATCTATGGCTTGCAACTGGCTCTCTATCTATGGCAAGCCACCATAGTTTTTCCCTCTTTACATATTCTCCTTGACGAAATTGGGGTTTTTGATGCATATAAGTATTACTATTAGAACATTGATATACAATCTATAGAGATAGGGGCCCCAGGCTTCATTCGACACCGAGAAGATCAAGGAAATTCCCAACTTCATCCACAATCCATTTGATCAACATGTCTAATGCAAAACCTAAGGGAAAACACAACTTCTTCAGAAACATGAATTTTATTGTGGGGTCCAATCATAGTCATGACACCTCAATACCACATGGAGATACCTGAGAGAGTTCTTTGCAATCTCCAATCATCAACCAAGGTCAAACAAATCCATTATGGGTCATTTTGAGAAAGATATTCTCCATCAGCACCTTATTAGTGTTTTAAGAGGGTTTATGACATGTTTACCTTATTAACAATTGTTCATAAATCTCTACCCCTTAAACCACAAAATAATGCCAGGAATCTTGAGCTAGGACCCTTCCCCAACTACCATGAATATCTTAGTCTCCCATGTACATGTTACACGTGCCAATGAGCACAAGAAAGTGCTTCTCGAGCTTGGGTTCTAAATTTTGTGAGCTTGGTAGAGCTAAAAAAAACTTTTCTTGCTCCTTCCTTCAGCCTAGGGCCTAAAACTTTGGTCACACACTTGAAAAAACATGAATTACCTTTGTATATGCCTACCTTTGCATCTTTATTATGAAATATTTCTAACCTACCTCATTAGGTCACATAGGGATTAAGACAAGGTCTAGTGTAGACCTAGAATGAAGGACCAAACCCTGTAGACACACTCTGAGACACTTGTAAGTGTCTTAACACCTCATCCTCATGCTCTCCATGTGATCCAACATGACATACCATCCTCCTTCATGTATGCTGACAATGCCATGACTAGGCTTCTTCACCATCTGTACCTTCAATCGCCACCACACTTGCACACCTACAAGGACCTTCAACAAGTTCCATGAAATCACTACAACCATATTATTTCACTCATGATATCATCACAACATTGCAATATCATTGCATCACTCCTACAAGCCATCACACTTACTCAAGACACCTCATCAATGACAACTAGACCAACCAACTTAGCTTGTTATTCAATGAATGACACTACCAATCAAAATTCACACATGTTCCTTTCTCCTTTTGACATAAATGACACTTATTGACATCAATGACAACACTAATTGCCAACAAGATCCCCCTTTGTCATTGATGACAAACACATATAGCTCATTCTCTCAAGCCATCAACTCATTCTCCCTCTTTTGACATCAATGAAAAAGATTAATACCTGTAAAATCTCACTTCTCTTATGTCATCACATTAGGGCTCACCATTTGGTTTGAAACATCAACCAAACATAACAAGGTCTATTTGACCTCTTTATCTCTAGTTTGTCTCTTTTCAACATTAGAGCAACATAGCTCCCCCTTAGCATATGCATATATAAACATTACAAAAATGTGCTTCCCCTCACTCATGCATGTCTTCTTCAACTGATACTAATTTCTAGAAACATTGAAAACCTCTACTTACCACATACACCAACAACATTATATTCAACTTTCATCCTTGTTTTCATGAGACGAAAAAATACATGATTGACATCCCTGAGTCCTTGACACTACTAGCATGACTTGCTAGATACCAATGCAAAATCTTATTAAATTTCCCTTGATGCAACTGATACCAACCTTCTCAAAATAGTTCTAGAGAGCTCCATATTTGACTTCAAGTACTTCATAAACTGTACACTCAAACCCATATGTGAAAGACCTAAACAAGAAATCTTTGCATACCTTGTTCAGGGCTATCAAACTCCCCCTGAGACCATATTGTCTTCTTGATCTTAATCTGCTCCCTTTATGAGATATCATGTCATCAACATCATGTTAGCTAGGTCTTCTCTTCATGCTCTACTATGAAAGATCTCTGTTATACCTATTTTCAAGTGTCATAGAATTATACAACATAGCCTTATGCTCACATTCTTGATCACAATCTAACCATCACACATGTATTCCTCTTAGGTCTTCATGTCATTCATATAGGATTATATCACAAGGTCGCATTGGTTTAAGAGACCAATCAACAACTCAAGAGTAACAAACTTATATTAAGTCTCAAAATACAACCCTGTGCCTCAAATAGACACACTGCACTTCTTTAATATGTCTAACTACCTTTAACCCTATACAATCCTTCTTGAAGCTCTTTACTATGTAATACATCTCCATGAGTTTGAATGGTCTGATCAAGTCATCATACAAATGATTGAAACACATATCTTCACTTGTCCTTCACAAATGTCTTCTTGAAGTCTTCATACCTACAATCCAACAACACATCTTCAAAATTCCAAGTTCCATATACAAAGATACTCACCTTTTTATTACACTTTTTCCATTCAAGATCCTCCTTATTACATGCTTCTTTTGATTGATGAATGCCTCTAAGAAGCTTATTAGAGACATCCCTAATCATAGGGATCTATTTTTTTTAAGAGATTCCAAGACTTCCTTGGCACTTGTGGTTTGACCTCTTCAACCTTCTTTTAATCAGGAACCTGTTAGCATTATTGAATTGCTCCAACTTCTGGCTTATGCCTAGTTAGATCACCCTAATTCACTCTTGGTTCCCATGCCTTATATTTATTTCTCTCTTGTACTCTGGGAGCTTCAAACTTATTGCTTTGCATTGAGGGCCTATAATAACATAACTTTGCAATATGACCAATGTTTTGATAGTTATAGCAAATAACTTCATTCTCACCTCTTGTCTAGTGTGAACTAACACTTATTCCATGGTCCCATGATTTTTTACTTTTAGAGGACCTTCTTCACTCTTTTACATGACCAAACTCACTACATGTATAACAATAACCATTGAAGGATCTTACATACCTCATGGCATTAGGTTGTCTGATAAGGTTAGATCTCTTGTTGCCTATGATAGCATCCTCCTTGCGCTGAAAAACATCTTCTTTACTTGTTTCATCATCCTTCATGTTCTCCTTCTGGCATTCATAGATAAAAGGACCAACATTTTCATCTCTATTGCTCTTCTTGAGGTCTCAAATGAATCCAAGACTTGCCATATCATTTGAAGTATTTTGACTATATGTAATGAAATTACTAGTATAATTCAGATTATGAGCAACAATATAACATGAAATAACACAATATTTCAAAATAATGATCTCAATATGCAATTGTAATAGCTTTGCCACTTCGAGGGGGCAACCTCCAAACCATATAATAAGACTCAAATGCTCAAAAAATAATGAACTACTATCTAAAATCCTCTATATATACTTTTCATATGTTATGGCCATCACCCACGCTGACCTATTCAGCATGAGAAAGTATAAATGATATAATAAAATGATATGGTAAGCCACAAGTCGGCTACTCATATCCTAATACAAGCAATAGGTTAAGGGCATAACATGCCCTTCCCCTTCAAACCAACGTTGTCCTCAGCGTTGAATAATCCTGGATGTTGCTGTAGAAAACCTTCATCCTCCCAAGTGGCATCTTCTATGCTCATATTCTTCCACTTGATCAGATGTTCCTTAATGTCTCTGGTTCTCAGCCTCTTAGTACGTGTTTGCAGAATCTTCTCTGGCTCTAAAATGATTCTTCCTTCCTCATCAAGTTATGGTAAATCTGTCTGGGCTTCAAATTTCTGTCCAATAACCTTCTTCAGGCATGAAACATGGAATACTGGGTGTATGTGTGAAGATGGAGGCAACTCTAGTTTATAAGCAACACTGCCAAATTTTTGTAGAACCTGATAAGGGACATAGTATTTAGGAGCAAGTTTGTTGTCCTTTTTCTCTTGCTTTAGAGACATCTGTTTGTAAGGTTGGAGACGTACAAAAACCCAATCACCAATTTCAAAATGTCTTTCACTACGATCTTGATCTATTTCTTGTTTCATCCTGTTTTGTGCCAATGCTAAATTCTCCTTCAAACTAGCCAAAACCTGTTGTTGACGTTGAATGTGTTCCTCAACATCTCTAACCTTAGTTTGCACCCTCAAGGAGGAAATTATAGAAGGTGGATGGTAACCATATAATGCTAAAAATGGGGTCATTTGAGAAGAGGTATGAAAATATGTGTTATACCACCATTCTGCAAATGGTGGCCATTTAATCCATCTTTCTTGTTTATCTGATACAAAACAACGTAGATACCCCTCTAAGCATTTGTTGTCCACTTCCGTTTGCCCATCAGTTTGAGGATGATAAGATGAACTGTGAGCTAGGTGAGTACCCAAACATGAAAATAATTCTGTCCAAAAATTACTTGTGAAAATAGGATCACGATCACTTATAATTATTTTTGGGGTTCCATGTAGCCTTTGAACTGTCTCCAAAAAAATAGCTGCGACTGTGCTAGCTGCAAATGGATGTGATAGAGCACAAAATTGGGCATATTTTGTGAGCCTATACACAATCACGAAAATAACATTCTTACCATCTAAACAAGGTAATCCGATGATGAAATCCATGGAGACCTCCTCCCAACTCTGGTTAGGAATTGGTAAGGGTTGCAACAGACCTGGTGTCTTAATTGTTTCCCCTTTGTTCTGTTGGGACATTAAACACTTTGATACAAACTTTTGTACATCCCCCTTGAGTCCTTCCCAAAAGAATTCTCTTTTTATTCTATGATGTCTTCAAAAACCCAGAGTGTCCTCCAACATGAGAGGCATGTAGCTCTGCAAGAATCTTATGCTTCAACTCAGAATTTTTACTCAAGTATAACCTGTCCTTGTACCATAGGGCATTACCTTTCCACTCAAATTTGTTAGATGTCATAGATCCTTGCTTGATATTCAGTATTAGAGATTGTGTATCCTTGTCTTGATCCCATTCCAATCTTGCTTCATCCACCCAATCGGCCGTGAACATGGACATTCCACATAGTAAGGCATCTGTGAATGTATCCCTTTTGGACAACGCATCAGCTACTACATGTTCTTTACCCTTTTTGTATATGATTTCAAAATCATAACCCAACATTTTTGTTACCCACTTTTGTTGTTCCTCAGATGATAACCTTTGCTCCAAAAAGTATTTGAGACTATCATGATCAGTTTTTACCTTGAAGTGTCTACCCATGAGATAGGGCCCTCCATTGCTTGACCGCATGAAGAATAGCCATCATTTCTTTCTCATAGACCGGTTTGAGCAGATATTTTCCTTTGAATTGGTGACTCTCAAATGTAATTGGTCTTCCTTATTGCATTAGAATTGCTCCCAATCCTGATCCTGAAGCGTCACATTCAACAATGAAATTTTTTGAGAAGTTGGAAGTAGCCAAAACTGGGGTGCTGCATAAGGCTTCCTCTAGCTGCTCAAGGAATTGAGTGGCTAAGTCTGTCCAATGGAAGGCATCCTTCTTTAGCAATGCAACGAGTGGGGTTGTTATTCTACATATCCCCGCACAAATCTTCTGTAGTACCTTGTTAGTCCTAGGAACCCACGAAGATTTTTGAGAGTTTTGGGCCTTGGCCATTCTACCATAGCTTTGATCTTCTGAGGATCAACTTTGACGACTTCATGGGATATAATGTGACCCAAGTACTCTACCTCTTGTACACCAAAAGAACATTTAGATGGATTTGCATAGAGAGTATGTTTCTCTAAAATTTCCAACACTTTATTTACATGTTGTAAATGTTCTTCCCATGTCTTACTATAAATCAATATGTCATAAAAAAAATTAATACAAATTTCCTTAAAAATGGCCTGAATATAGTGTTCATCAAGCTTTGAAAGGTTGAAGGCGCATTTGTAAGACCAAAAGACATTACCAAAAACTCATAATGGCCCTCATGAGTCCTAAAAGTTGTTTTATGAACATCTTCCTTTTTATTCTAATTTGATGGTACCCCGAACGAAGATCTAATTTTGTGAAATAAATAGCATCATGCAATTCATCAAGTAAATCATCAATTATTGAAATAGGAAACTTATCTTTGATGGTATAGTTGTTGAGTTCTCGGTAATCTAGACACATCCTCCATGTTTCATCCTCCTTACGTACCATGACCACTGGGGAAGAATAGGCACTCTGGCTAGGCCTGATGATACCTGCCTTCAACATTTCCTGAACCATTTTCTTGATCTCACTTTTATGGGAATATGGGTATCTGTATGGTCTGATGTTAGGTGTTTGGCTCCATGGAATCAATTGAATGGCATGATCATGATCCCTAACTGGTGGTAGTCCCTTTGGAACTGCATAAAAAATAAATGAGTGAGCATCAACAATCTTCTGAAGATCAGGTGGCATTCAAGACTCTGTATTTTGTACTTCTATGGAAAATAACTTTGCTATAAATCCATCTGCTTCTTTTCTGATAACCTTCTGCATCTGATGAGAGCTAATAATTTGTGGAGACTTAGCTACCATCCCATTCAATTGTGTTGTCCTTCCATCTGAATGAAATTGCATGAACAATTCTTGGAAATTCATCTTCATAGTACACCTAAAACAATATCTGCTCCTCCCATAGAAATAACAAACATAGGTGAGTCTAACATGTAGTCTCCCATGGAAAACTTGATACTATGGCACTTTCCTGTGCACTTGACTGTCCCATCATCCGCAATCATAACTTTCATTTCTAGAGCTGGGTAAATAAAACAATTAAGGCAGGTAGCTAACTTACTATTTATGAAGTTATGAGTACTCCCCGAGTCAATCAACACTGTCACCTTCTATTTTTTGAGATAGCCAATAACCTTAAGTGTTTGAGGAGTACTAATACTTGAGAATGCATGGCAAGAAATTGTAGGTTGATGATCCTCTACTTCCTCTTCTACTAGTTCCTCAACCTCTCCTATAATTTCAGCATCCTTATCATCCTCATTACCTCCGTCAATATAGAACAACTTCTTCTCAGCACATTTACGTCCCAATCCATATTCGCTATCACAGTTAAAGCATAATCCTTTTGCTCTCTTTTCTTCCATTTGTTGAGGGATTAGTCTAATTGGCCTAGAAAATGAAGGGGAAGAGATACTATGGTCTTTGATGTTAATGAAAGGTGACCTCTTACTACAAAGAACTTTTTCCTCTACTCAACGTGCTATGATAATAGAATCAGAAAGCTTGAGTGGATTAAACATACGTACCTCATGCTCGATGTTGTCCTTAAGACCCATAAGAAATAGGTCATTCAAATTCTCTTCTGGTATATTCTCCACCCTTAAGGATAGGTTTTGGAATTGATGCACATAATCTTTAACTGATCTTGTTTGTTGTAACTTTGCTAATTGACTAAAGTAGTTCTCTGAAACACTAGAACTATAGTGCAATTGCAACTCCTCGGTAAAAACTGTCCAAGTGACACCAAGACCATTCTTCTGCCTCTGAGCATATAACCATCGATACCAAATGAATTGGTCTGGTTCAAGATACAGGGATGCCAATGTCACCTTTTGTCCTGATGGTGTTTGATGTAGCTCAAAGAAGTTCTCCATTTGATTTATCCAATTAAGGGGATCTTTACCATCAAATTTGCGCATATCCACTTTCGGCATCATGTTCTGTGGTTGTGAATAAGTTGGATTCTGATTGGGCTGGAAAAGTGATCCAACATGGTTATTTTGTCCATGATTTTGAATTGAAGATCTTCTTTGGTTGATATAGGATGGATTTGGGCCATACTGTTTACCCTTTACATGTTGCATGATATCATCTAACCGATGATTGATTTGGGCTATGTCTGCATTAGAGGCCATCTCAAATTGTACATTTCACAGCTCATACTCAAGCTGACTCACCTTATGATCAACTGAAGTAAACCCTACTGTTGAGGGATCTATATTTACCCCTTCTAAATTCATCTCTTCAATCACTATCTGATCTTTATCTGGGGTTTTACCCGGAGTAACCGAATTCTTTTTTGCTCTTGTGGAAGGTCCTGCCATGATATTAAACCTTAGGGTTTAGGTTTTCAATACAAATTCGGCCAAACAGGAAAAAACACAGAGAAGATACTAATACTATTTTTTTTAAAACTTTCCAAAAATGTAAAAAACTTGAAAATTTTCTACAATTTGCACCCTAGGGAGTGATTTTATAAAAAATCCCTAAATTTGTAATAACTTGTGCAAAATAAATTTAAAAAGTCTAAAATTTTCAGGAAACCTTACTTGAAATGTTTCACAACTCTGGTAAAAATATCTGCCAACAATTTGCTCTGGTTCAAAATATATTGTGGAAACAAAAAAATTGGGTTTTTGCCCTAATTTTGGCCCAGATCACAGATCTGATACCACTTGTAATGAAATTACTAGTATAATTCAAATTATGAGCAGCAATATAACACCAAATAACACAATATTTCAGAATAATGATCTCAATATACAATTGTAATAGCTTTGCCACTTCGAGGGGGCAACCTACAAACCATATAATAAGACTCACATGCTCAAAAAATAATGAACTACTACCTACAATCATCTATATATACTATTCATATGTTATGGCCATCACCCAGGCCGACCTATTAAGCACGAGAAAGTATAAATGATATAATAAAATGATATGGTAAGCCACAAGTCAGCTACTCATATCCTAATACAAGCAATAGGTTAAGGGCGTAGCACTATATAGGAGATCATCTAGATCCTTGGAATTCTTCTCAAACTTCTGAAAGGTTCTTACCTTGCTAGTTTCTTTAGTCACTTCTTCCTTTAAGGACTCCATTTGTTTTTTTCATACATGATGCACTCTTCCTCCTTATATTTTAGGATTACATGTACAATATCCATTTGAGTTTGTAATTGTTTGATGATCTCATCATACTCTTGGGTTTCAATCCTATGTTTCTCTTCAAGAAAATGAATCTTTCCTTCATAGTCCTTAGCATGTGTCTTCAGTTTCTTCTTCTTCTTCTTCTTTGCATGCTTCAACTCTTCTAGGACACTCATCAACTCAGTTTTAAACTCTTCTTCATCTGAATCCACATATGAACCTCCAAATATGGAATCTTCTCTTTTAGAGCTCCCAACTCCTCTGGCCATAAACATGGTTTCATTTCTAACATCATCAACATCTTCGTCAGAATAAGTAGTTTCATTGCTTACCTCAGAGGAGATACAATCCTCCTTGGAATATAGGCTTATCTTGTACTTCTTCTTGCCCTCAAACTTTCCAAACTTCCTCTTGCTCTTATCAGACATGTGGGACCTCTTATCATCATCATGATTTTCATTATCCTCATTCTTATGCTTGTGTGGACACTTTTTTGCAAAATGTCCTATCTCACCAAAGTTAAAGCACTTGAAGGGAAACTTACCCTTATACTCCCAAAACCTATCTTCAACTTCTTAGAAAACATAACAATCAATTCATCATCATCTATATCTAAAACATAATCATTTTTTATCTTCTTACCTTTTGACTTCCTTTCATCTTTGAAGGTTGCTTCCTTCTTGGGAGATTTTTCATCATCTGTTCTCATCT
Organism: Taxus chinensis; assembly: GCA_019776745.2. Taxonomy (NCBI): domain Eukaryota; kingdom Viridiplantae; phylum Streptophyta; class Pinopsida; order Cupressales; family Taxaceae; genus Taxus; species Taxus chinensis. Next base: position 181,458,098 of record CM034148.1, read on the forward strand.
CTTACGCTGCCAAGATACCATGGAGTTCATCCATCTGTAATGTACTTAGATCCTTGGCTTCCTCTAAAGCTGAGACTTTAAGATCAAACTTAGAAGTTAGAGATCTCAACATCTTCTGTACCACCAATGCTTCTTTCACTTCCTTTCATATTCCTCTAATAGTATAGACCACTTCATCTACCCGAAGGAGATATGCTTCAATGTTTTCTTGTTCCTTCATCTGCAAACTTTCAAATTGAATCTTATAGGTTTGAAGCTTTTCCAACTTCATCTTAGTGTCACCTTCATAAATGACATGTAGTTTACCGCATAAAGCCTTAATTGTAGCACATTGCATTACATTGACAAATTCTGACTCTACTAATCCACACAAAATGACATTCATAGCTTTAGAGTTATCATTACTTGCCTTCTTGCCTATTGCATCAGTTAGAGGAGTTTGAGGAATAGTGTACCCATGTATAAATGATTTCCAAATACCACATCCCAAGGACATTAAACAATTCTTCATCATCTCCAAAAAGCATAATCTGTTCCATTGAACAAGGAGCATTGCTAGTTGAGGAACCACTTTGCTGACTACCCATAACTGCGCTTCAAGGATCACCTCAAGCGTATTAAGCTTACTTCAGAGGACCTTCTCTGATACCAATTGTTGGAAGCACAACCACTGAGGGGGGGGGGTGAATCAGTGTGCCCAAAAAATTTCTTTCACACATACTTTAGGATTCATCAATTATCATTTCAACTTAACCACTAAACGTGCATTTACCAAGAATCATAACCATACATGAAAAATAAGATCACAAAAATAAAAATACACTAGATATAAGTGGGAAACCCTTGAAGGGAATAAAAACCGATGAAACAAATCTTGAACAACTTGTCCTATACAAAAATGAATCAAATTTAGTTGAGCACCAACCCCTAACAGTTTAGTAGAGCACCAACCCTACAAGGAACACCAACCCCTAAGTTTAATAGAGTACCCACTCTACAAGGAAGCTACAACTCCCTAAATGACTTAGAACCAACTCAACCACCTGATTATTTGTCACCTTGAGAATTTATTTCCACAACAACTGATGATGACACTTATTCAACTCTCTTTTCTTCTATCTTCAAATTTTCCTTCTAAGCTTCTCTACACACTCTCTTCTCAACTAGTGCCAATTAGGTCAAGTGACCTAGATCTCCAACAATAGAATACTCTCTAGAACATCACGAAATATTATCTTCTCTTCCTTGATGGTCACTAATACCTTCAAGTCCCTCTTTCTTACTTACATTTTGCTCGCTTACACCTCTTATTCCCTCAATAACACAATAGGTATTCTTCACTTGCATATATACATGACTTAAGAATCATACAGATCTAGGTCAACCATCATAGGTTATAGAACACGATATCAATATGAAATCATCATGAAAACATCATACACAAGCCTCCTTAGGTTAGCAGTAACACTTCATGCCTGCATTTCTTCATTAGGACTCGATTAGGCCTAAATGCCTAAAACGACTCCTTCGCTAAGACTGGGTCTTCTTAACACACATGACCTTCACAAAACATTACAGACCACTAAGAAATATTGTCTAAATACGCTATATGCCTTCTACATACTTCTTCAATTTTGCATCATCAGATCATACTTGAAATCACCATTATGATCAACTGTCCTCATTAGGTCTGTGACATACAAAACTGGTCTTCACATATTGAAGCAACAACACCATCAAATCATCTCAGCCATGCATGTATGACACATGAATAGAAAACTCATGACCTCAGGGTCATCACCAACTCCATTATACATCCTACCTTGGACTATAAGTGCCCAAGAACCACTTGCCAACTTGCACTCCCATAACTGTATATACACCATGAAAACATGTCATGAAAACTTGACTATCTAACACATCGGGGAACCTAGAATGCCCTTTGATGGATGGATATGATACTATAAGAATCCCTTATCTCTCTCAGAGAGATAGAAACTATGCTCCAATTCCTAACATTGGTCTTGCAGACCATTCTCTTCACCTTAATTGTCGGATCCAAAATTAGGAAAAACCATTCAACTTGTAACTAATTTCTCACCACACTAATTAACCTTTAGAGCTCATTTAATGCTTGATTCATGTCATATTAAACATGTACAACATCTTCATGTGTATAAGGTACTTCAATTTAGGTCATAAGGACTCAAGACCATATCTTCACCACGACCAGTTGAAACTGCCATTACACCTCAAAAACTAGTCTTGCAAGAATGACTTCCATAGACCATCTAAGGGTTCAACCTTGTTCTGAAACCACCCCAGACATGGAGGATGACTTCCCAACTTCCTCTACCATCCATTTGTTCAACATGTCTAATGCAACCCCTGAGAGAAAACACAACTTTAGGAACATGAATTTTACGGTGGGGTCCACTCACTGTCATGACACCTAGAGATACCCAAGAGAGTGTTTTACAAGATCCAATTATCAATTAAGGTCAACAATCCATTAAGGGCCATTTTGAGTAAGATCTTCTCCATCGCTACCTTAGTAGGGTTTTAAGAGGGTTTATGACTTGTTTACCTTCATAACAATTGTTTATAAAGCTTTGCCCCTTAAACCACAAAATAATGCTAGGAATCTTGACCTAGGACCCTTCCCCAACTACCATGAAGATCTTAGCCTCCCGTGCAAAGGTTGCAGGTGCCAATGAGCACAAGAAAGCACTTCTCGAGCTTTGGTACTCAATTCTATGAGCTTGGTAGAGCTAAAAACTTTTCTTGCTCCTTCCTTCAACTGAGGACCTGAAACTTTGATCACACACTTGAAACAACATGACTTACCTTTGTCTATGCCTACCTTTTCATCTTCATGTTGAAATATGTCCAATCTACCTCATTAGGTCACATAGGGCTTAAGACAAGGTCTAGTGCAGACCTAGAATGGATGTCCAAACCCTATAGACACTCTTTGAGACACTTGTAAGTGTCTTAACACATCATACTCGTGCTCTCCATGCTCTCACAGTGTATAACCATTTTTTACAAACCTCTGAACTAGAATGACATACCATTCTCCTTCATGTATGTTGACTAGGCCATGACTAGGCTTCTTAACCACTTGTACCTTCAAGCACCGCCACACTTGCACACCTACAAGGACCTTCGACAAGTTCTATGAAATCACTACAACCATCTTATTGCACTCATGATATCATCACAACAGTGCAATATCACTACATCACTCCAGCAAGCCATCACACATACTCAAGACACCTCATCAATGACAACTAGACTAAGCAACTCAACTTATCATTCAATGAATGACACTACTAATCAACCTTCACACATGTTGTTCATGTCTCCTTTTGACATCAATGAACCTTATTGACATCAATGAAAACACCAATTTCCAACAGAGGTTTTCCCTAATGTTCCGCTAATCAATCCATGATTACTCAACACCCCTTGGGTTCTTCAACAACTCTCTGACCATAATTCTATTCACTCATGCTCACCAGGTTCACACAAACTAGAGTTTGACTCATCCCATCAAGACTTTGTCCCATTTAATACATTTAATCCATTGAAACTTGATCTCAACACATCTTATCCTGCCACCATCGGTCCCGGTGCTACCGGCATAACCGACCCCATCAAAAAGGTAATTCTTCTCTTTCTTTTCTCATGGTTCTTCTCAATTTACATTCTCCTAATGTGATTGATGTCTATATTATCAACATGATTGATCCTATCAAAATGAATGGATCTCCTTCGTTTCCTGTCATCGATGTCATTCTAAATGTTGAATTCCTGGACGTACGACATATCAGTTATTGCCAACATCGTAATGGAAAAGGATATGTGCCTCTTGAGATTGATGTCTAATATAAAGGTCCCCTACCCACCTTAGATAATGATGAGGCCATCTTAGAACTGCATCACGCTCGTGAGGATATCCTCCCTTTGCAACACAAACAAATTGGCCACCTCCATAACCGACCTCCACTTTTTGATAACTTCGTTGTTGCTATTGACCCCATCAATGACGTGGTTTCTAATCTCTCGAAAACACCATACCATTTCAAGATGGCAACATCACGCTAGCTGAGGATATCATCAATTTCCAAATTGATGATGATCCTTTTCGTGTAATCAATCTAGGCGATTGCTTCCCCATCTATGCAATAAACATATTGAGATCCTACGTAACAATAAGGAGGTTTTCACTTGGGTATCTTTTAACGTGCCTGACATTAACCCTGCCATTTTCATTCATAACATCATCACTTATCTTGATGTCACCCCTGTTCGGAAAGGATTCACAAATTCCCTCCTGAAACCAACAACTTATGTCATAGAGAACTCGTAAAATTCCTCGATCCCAAATTCATTCACCCTGTCTAATATTCTGAATGGGTGTCCAATGTTCGTAAGAAATTCATGCCCACCATTCGTATTTATATTGAATTTTGTAACCTAAACCTTGTTTGTCCAAAAGATAACTTCCCCTACGTTCCATCAATGTGATTATCGATGCCACAACCAATTACAAAATGTTCTCTCTTATGGATGGGTTTTTTAAGGATATAATCAAATCTAAAGAGGACCCGAATACTAGTATAAGACCGCGTTCACAACTGAATGGAGCACGCAATGTTATGTCAAAATGCCTTTTGGCCTTAAAAATGTTGGGGCAACTTACCAAATAGCCATGACCCATATCTTCCATAATATCATTCATAACATTGTTGAATTTTATGTGTGTGAGCTTCTTGCCAAATCTCAAGACACAAAGGCTCATGCCTAGGGACCTAAACACCACCCTCTAACGACTGCAAATATACAAAGTCCTCAACCCAGGAAAATGCATATTTTGTGTCATCTAAGTAAGACTCATCATTTTCTTAATATCTAAGTGTGGCATAGACATTGAACCTGGAAAGATTAAGGCCATTCTCGATATGTCTTGCCCTACATTTGTACTTGACATTCACACTTTCCTAAGAAAACTTGGGGCAATGCAATGGTTTGTTACTAAGTTTGCATATCGTACTCACATGACCAACAACCTCGTTAAAAAGGATATCACACTTAAATGGAACAATGACTACCAAAAAAACATTTGAAAACTTGAAAACATATCTTCTTACTGTACCCACATTACAACCCACATCCTTTGATTGACTGCTCATTCTTTGCAACTCTTCCACCCTCGTCTATGTTGGGACAGTGCTGGCTCAAGAGGACAACAACGAAAAGGAGCATGCCATCTACTACATCAACCACACTATCCTTGACTATGTGACTCTATATACCTCTATAGAAAAATCTTATTTGGTCATCGACTTCACCGCTACCATGCTTCACCACTACATGATCTACCAAACCACCTATGTCATCATCCATACTTACTCTTTAGGCCACTTCTTCTCCCATGTTGTCTTACCAATAGACCAAATTGGGAAATGGATGGCCCTCCTTATGGAATTTTACCTACGCATCATTACATAAAAATATGTCAAAGGTTGTGTTATAATTGACCAACTCACGGCTACTCCAATTCTAGTAACTCAACCCATTTTGAGTACCCTTCTTGGTAAAGACATACTCATTGACGAAATGGATCAAAGCCCTTACCGTGAAAGACTATTATTATAACTTCACCACTAATCTCAAGGTGCAATCCCTTACAACAATTGATGTTAATCCTAAATCTAAACCTGTTAAACACATGACACAAGATGAAGAAATCATGATCGAACTTCATGAAGACATTTGAACTCTCCATTTCGACGAAGCAAAATGTGTTCAGGGAGTTGGGGTAGGTTGTGTCCTTATTGACCCATCAGGAAAGACACTTCCTTTATCCTTTTGACTTGAATTCGACGTCACAACCAACATGGTTGAATATGAAGCTATCATCCTTGGTATGCAAGCCGCTCTAACCTTTGACATCACATACCTCCACACTATGTGTGATTCCAAACTTGTTTGTTGACAAGTCAATGATGCATACAAATTCCGAAGTGATATCCTCAAAACCTATCATGAACACGTCCAAGAATTAACATGCCAATTCATCTCCTTTACCGTCAAATCCATTCCACAAGAGCAGAATACCTTGGCTAATTTTTTGGCTACATCTGCTACCCAATTTTAACCTCACCTTGGTCTCCCAAAGGACCAATACACAGTCCAAATCCGTAAGACAACTTCTAAGAAATTTCTTTCATATCCCCTTATTTTCCACGTGGATATTATACCTACTTCAAACAATTCATGGTTTTTAGACATTATCCAATTTATCAACCATCAAACTTATCCCCCAAATTTTGATTCCCACAAGCACACTAAAATCCGTAAGAGAACCATAAAATACATCATCAAAGACAACATCATCCATTATTACAACTTTGAAGGAACTCTTCTTCGATGTGTCTTTGAGAATGAAGCCCCTAATCTCCTTGAAGAAACACATGGGGGCACTTGTAGTGGACATTGTGGCAACGATGCCAGAGCTCGCAAATGCCTACACATGGGCTACTATTAGCCTACCTTAGAAGTTAACGCCTATGCCATCACCAATAAATGCAATCCTTGCATGATGACCTTATCCACTCTCCACTGGTCAAGCTTCAAATCCTTGAAGCTCCCTAGCCCTTTAGCATGAGGGGATTGGATTGCATTGAAAATCTCCCTCATTCCTAAGATGGACATTTCTTCAATATCACAACTACTAAATACTTCACCAAATGGGTTGAAGTCGTGCCTATTACCAATATGACAAGCCTCACCACTTCAAAATTCATTCTTAATCAAATCATCTTCCGCTTTGGAATTCCTCACACAATTATTTCTTACAATGGTGGGAATTTCAAATGCAAAGAAATGAAACCAGATTCAAAATCAATTACAATTCTCAATGTTGTATCATCCTCAATGCAATGGACAGGTTGAATCTACTAATAATTTCCTAATTCTTCAAAAGACCATTCGTGAATCACTCTAATTAGCATCTCAATCTCTATCCCACGCTTTGGGATTATTGTACCAGTGTCCCTATGACCACTAGGTTAACCACATTCTTGCTTGTCTACGATTCTGAAGTGATCCTTACCCTCGAAGTGGAACTACCTTCTCTTTGCATCTCTCTACATGGAATCATCCCTGATGAGGATATTGTAGAATCCTGTTGCCACAATCTCGATCTCCTTGATGAAAAATGTGCCCATGTTATTCATCATAACAAATACAAAGAACACATTACTAAACAACACAACAAGCTTGTTAAAACTCATAATTTTTAAGCAGGGAACCTATTCTTAAAGTTAGATTACACACACGACAAAGAAGGCAAATAAACTCAAAAGTGGTGTGGGCTTTATATCATTAAAAACATTCTGGGTTCCAGTACCTATCGTTTGCAAACAAACGAGGGCCACATCTTCAAAGAACCGATCAATGCTCGTTTTCTCAAAATGTTCCATGCTTGATCCTTTTACTTATCCACTTGTACATAGCCACCTTCTATCCAAAAATCCCTGAATTAACTACTTCATCACATTTATCTCCTATTTGGGTCTATCCTTCTTGCTTGGGTTTATACGTCCATAGCTTCCTACCTTGGATACTTTGGTAATTTATCTATCTCCTCAAGTTCGTTAACATGCTGACATCATGTCCCATTAGTTTTTTTGCGTTGTTCAGTGTTTTTATGCGTCTCTTGACTATCCCTCACATGACCCTCCTAGCTAAGTGATTTATGTCTTATATTAAAATGATTATGTTCTAGTGTTTATTTTCAATGTTGCCTACTCAAGGTTCCAAGTAGCTTTTGCACCCACCACAAACAAGCCAAGTGACATTGACAAGTAAGTATGAGGTAGGTATATTTCATTTAACATTTCATTACTTCCTTGTAGCACTTCCATTTCAACACTTTACTTTCAACATTTTTTTTTTATTCCATGTTACATAGATTTTTTTTCTGTAAACCATCTTGTGTTTCACTATTGTGAAACTACAATTTTTGGTTAGGGCATATGTATACACTATATTTTTTATAGTTGCTAATAAATTTTTTTTTGTGTAAGGGATGATAGTGCATTCTGCTCCTGAACAGGTGCTTTAAGGGGCCAATTAGGATTGGGGTATGATTGGGCTTAGTTATGTGCGCTAGACCACAACATTTAAGAGATGTTGCTCTTTTCCATAGCCACCCTTTTTGCCTTGTTTCCTCCATTTATTCACTCATTGCATTCATTATTTCCAATTGTCCCCTTATGTCTACTTGTTTCTTCTTAATGTATGTTATTATCCTTGTTTTCAATCACCCTGGACCTTCATCATGCATTCATCATTTACTTCTTGGCATTTTTTCCCCATGTTTTTCAACCTTTGACCTTAGGGTCTCCCCCAAGGAAGATGTTATCACCCATGGGTGATAACACATATTGTGGTTTGGTCATGGCCGATGTTATCGCCCATGAGCCATCGTGACGAGCATATATCCTTGACCTTTCTCTTAGGAGAACCACCACTTATGCAAACACTTACATAATGTTCACAGCATTTCACACTTCTTAGTTGTTGGAGTCTTGGAGCTTCCCTATTTTGCATTTGGATCACCATAGCGAGTTGGGACTAGAAATCTTCTTTTTGAACTTTCCCCTTCACCTATAACAATTGTCTCGCGGTGTTGTCTTTGGGGTGGATTATATATCAACAATCACACACATTGTGCAAATAAGTATTTATAACCCTCATTAGTCTCTTATTTTTCTATGTATGTATTTGTGATTGTTGGTCATTCATTGCTATAGGCTATAAATGTATGTTTGCTTTGGTTTATCACATTATCTTATTGTTATTACGCTCCTTGGCTTTATCCACCTCTTGGTTGTTCCATCTCTCTATTTCAAAATCCTAATAGCATACCTCTCTTTATTTTGGTTGTAGGCCTTGGAAACCTATAGTTGACCTAGGGTTAGGACTATTATCTTCTAGATTTGCAACACTAGTTCTCCCTCAACACCTTTATATCTATATTAGTCTTAGACAAGATCTTTACATTTGAAAAACCATCTAAGAACCCCTCTATTACCCGTCACACACTTGGCATAATTCAATCAAGCTACTCAAACTTCACTTATATAGATGTTTGCTTACTTCTAAATTCTATTTTGGCTTCCACTACTCCCAAATTCTCGTAGAATCTTACGTTCTCCTTTACATTTCCATCATTCCCTCGTTATATAAAATAAGGTAGGAGAAGTAAATATTCCTTTACAATTAAAGATACTTTGCAAAGATTTCTTAACTCGATCAAATCATCATTTAGTCAATCCATCTGGTTAGCAATTAATCACTCATTGGGTGTTTTCATTCAATCAAAACATTTCGCGTTACTTGAGCATGCAATTAGCAAAGAAAATGGATCGACTCCCATATGCTTAGGTGACAACTCGCTTGATATTGAAATATGCAAAAGAAAAGAGGATCCACAAAGATGACAAATTCAATAATGTTTAAGTGGACTTTTTGTATGGTCCCCACGCAAAATATCTCAAAGCACAATTCCCAGGAAGCACAAAAATCCAACCACTTCATGTCTTACCCTCTTCATTCCATGTAACACAATGCAAATAATTACGCAATGTACAAAAATGCTACACAAGATTGCACAAGTATTTTTGGTGATATATGATTGCATGTGAACCTAATTGCTCATGCATTAAAATATTGTGAAGAAAGGACTTACCATTTTCTAGGAGATGTAGTCCATTTTATAACATCGTCCTCCACCATTTAGCTTTAGTTAAACCTTCCAACAAGAGACTTATATTCCATCATGGAAATTCCTTTTTTTTTCAATAAGCTTTCTACTCTAGATCATTACAGTTTATCCTAGATTTTCCACAAGCATTTTCCTTTTGAATTTTGTTTTAAGGTGGAAGAGTTTAAAACAAATTTATTAAAAGGCACTAGGATATCAAAAATATTCTAAGGCATGGCAACCTTGTCATATCTTTCTAATACTCTTGCTTTCTCTTTGGATGTAACCCCTAACCCATCTTGAGAGCCTATTTAAAGATAAAAAAAAATCAAACTCTTAAAGTTTTTATAGATGGGAATTTCGATGCTTTATCAAGTGATCGTGAGCATGTAAAAAGTTGCAATAAAAAGAGAGTTGGCCATAATCAACCTACAAGATCCAAACATTACTACCAACCAACAACTCAATCTCTTTTATAAGAGGAGAATCTAGGCCTAGACAGATAGATTCTAGCACTAAATACCATGGATTTGTTAAAAGTTTCAGGGGCTATCTTAACATTTTTTTCTAGCATAGATCCAATCTTATAAAGGGAGTATTCAGACAAATTTTACATTAGGAGGCCATACAAATTTTCCCAAACAAGGAGCTTCATGCAATCATCCTTTAAAGCAGCAAATACCTTTCTCCCTTTCATCAAAATCAACTCTTGCTCTTGAAGAAGCAGATACCTCCACTCAAGATGATATTTGTCTACTTTAGAGCAAAATACCACAAAAAAGAAACCCTTCAGAGGAAAATTACAAAGAAAGGGCTCACCATTTGCCAAGTGATGGAAGTCCATTTCAAAAAATCTTCTAGCATCTAGCTTTCGTTAAATTTTCCAATAAGAGATTTAGATTCCAACAAATAATTTATTTATTTTCACTAAGATCTATGCTCAAGATTACCTAATCATCCTAGATTTGTCATTAAGGATAATCTTGGTGAAATCATTTTTGAGGTAGTAATGGTTAAAATGGGTCCATTGGAAGGGACAAAGATCTCAAAAAGCTACTTGGTTTCGGTAGGCTTGTCATATCTTTATTTTCTCTTGGTTTCTTTCTTTTTTGATTGAATGATTAACATATCATGGAGTAGGCCGCACATTACATTTCTTAAACCTAGTACCCAAAACTAAAGGGTTTCCATTCCCCTAAATTTTTTCAGGACATGATCCTAACTTCATCCCTTTTTATTAGTATCTCTTGGGATTTGTACCTTAATGGATGGCTAGACAATATCTTTCACACCATCAACGTCACCAATGGACTACAACCCACTTAATTCTTGGTTTCTCTATCTATAGAACCTTGTGTATCTTCCTTAAGATCTTTAGCACCCATCTCTGACACACTTCGCTCGAATGCTCTACCCCTCCACCACTTTGCTCCCATTTATAGATTATTATTAATTCAAAATTTAAAGCAAAAGCAACTCGATTAGCCCCTCTACTCCATATGGGAGATCTATAGTACAATCATAGTTTGTGCCATATCTATATATGGAGGTTGGTACGTTGTGAATCAATCGTGTGTGGAGAACAAGTTGTTGCGGTATGGAGTTCACTTCGTAGCATAACGGGGCCCAACTATTTATATAGCTTAGCTTATTGTAGATAATGAAGTGGTTGTTTAGGTCACCACCAAGCAAGGTACCAATTTTGTATATTAGATATTAATAAACCGTTTATCCAAAGACATCAAAAATAATTTAGTAAGCATTAACTATTTCACATATAAAAGATCCTACAATGCAACAAATTGTTAACAAATTAAAATTAATAATCATTTGAAAGCGATCTTGACTTCCTTACACATATTTACCTAAAAATAAATAAAATCAATTGTACTTTAACATTTTCATGTCATCAAGTAAAAACATACACATTTTCTCCTTATACTATCCTTTGCCCCTTTCCCTCACCCTTAGATTCCTCTCATTTGCTTCCATAATTCCATATATCTCCACAAAAAACATTAAGTATTATTAAAAATATCACACATACATTAAATAAACTCAATTTTATTATTTTGAAAAAACATATATTTAATTATCATATTATTAAACTATTATTAATGAAATTATAATTCATGTTTTTGATTTAACATGTAATATTAACTAATTAACTTACACTCTCAAAATTTTAAAAACTGAAAGAGAAGAAACGAGCAAGAGAAACTCCATGAAGAATGTCCGTGGCCATCCTTGAGGGTTTTGGAAGAGGCCTTGCTATGCATCCCTCCCTAAAAGAAATGTGTTTTTAATTAATCATGATTGTTCACCGCAATGTTTCTAAAGTGAATCATTAATTCTAAACCTTCTTTGAGCATCTTCATATTTAAATCTTCAGTCCTCTGTCAAACCAGTACCATGTCTTTCAAAACAAACATGCCATCACGCCAATCATTGTGATAACATTCATAGACTAAGTAACAAATAATTTCTACATTTGATTGTACTAAGCAATCACTTGAATGGAAGAATAAACATTATATCTTCAAAAAGACAAACAAGTTATGTAGCATCTTTCTACATTTCAAAGCAGCTTAGGCTGCCCCTATATATCTTGTTAATTTGCTGAAAAATATCTACACATAGCATGATAAGAGAGTAATGCATTTACCTAATAATTGACTTGGAAAGTCCCACTTAAATATAAGCTCGCCATTCCTTTGAATATCATCCAGCATTTACATCATCATCGACCTCATTGTGTTACCAAAACATAGTAATTGACTACAAAAATTAAAAATATAGACCACAATTCAATTAAATAGCATTCTCATAATTTCCCTTGAATTAACAAAAAATTAATTGCATAAAAACATTGCACTATACATCTTTCTCAGTGAGTTAACATAAATAAAATCATACCTAGAACCTTCCATACAGATCCATTGCAATTTCCCTTCAAAACAGGGTTCTAAACCTCTAGCTTCTATTTTTAAAACAGAGTATCATAATGAATCTTACTCCACAATGTTTATAGAGCTTCTAATTACCTCGAGTTTGCAAAAGAAAACAATTGTTGAACAAACGATGGTAAAAGCTTACATAGAATGAATGGTCACCTAGATAGGTTCAAGAAAATAAACCCACCACAACAACTTTCATTTCAGAAAATACCAATGACATGAGAAAGTGCGTTGGTTGCTTTAATCATCAGACACAAAAGGCAACAATGATCTACTTATGATAACAGACGCTTACATAGATAGAATGGTCATCTAGATGAGTTCAGGACAGTCCACCACAGAAACTTTCTTTTTGAAAAACACTATATGCTATTAAATGTGCAAAATGATTTAAACTCAAATATGTTCCGTGTTACAAGAAAGTGTATTGGTTGCTTTAATCATCATAAATAAGAAGCCACAATAATCTACAATAATAATGGTATCTATTTAACCTACCCCGAATGGCATTTGAGAGAACAAAATAACAATCAATGAAATTTGTAAACAAGTTATAGTGAAAAAAATTACAAACCACATTTTCAGATACTACACACCAAACTATTAATGGAAAAGCACTAGCAAACCTGAATTTGTTTGTCAATACCTGTTTGGAAGGAATGGGAAAAGTATTCAAGCTGAAACAAATGTGAACTTACAAAAAATTAAAACATGGTGGTGATAATGATAAAAATATCTGAATGTCTGAGTTCAGTTGGGTTCAAAGAATGCTTTTACATTGTAACACTGTAAATCAATGGTGTATAATTATTATTAAATTCCTTGATGCAATCAATGTTTGACATGAAAATGCAATGGTTATAGTGTTCTATACTGCTGCAAGTGCAAATCAAATTTTGAGATATATACTTGTGCTATTCAATCTCCAAATAAAAACAGCTCCACTTATTACCATCCTTGACAAAACAAGGTTGGTCTTCAAAGAATTTGGCGCAAATATAAAAAACTCTCATAGAGGGCCATTACTAGCAGCAAAATCATCATAATAGTTGGAATATTGAATATCCATAAATCTAATCAAGCAAATAAGAGCATACGGCCATCCCTTGCTTAATTTCTAACTAGACAACAATAGTTAGAAACTGAAATGCCTATGAAAAACTTTATGATCCATCTGCTCTCCAGGAAAGTAGATATAGTCTATAGATAGGCCTTATCAACCAACTTAAAAGCAATAACATACATAGGAGTTGAGGGGATAGCATGACTGTATAGCTTGCTTACTGCAACTAGATATACTACAACAAGAAAGAACTTTATAATTCCCAAATAACTTGTAGAGCTAATAATGCCTTTGCTTACTAATAAAGACAACTCGTCAAAGATTAATCATTACAATAAATGACTACCTTCGAATAACTGATCATTAACGGGACTCTAGTATTAGATCTTATTCCTAGTTAATCACAAAAAAAATGATATCTAGTTAAGACGACATAAAACTCTATTTAACTTGGTAGCTTCAACCGTGACTAGCATTTTCGAGGTCCAAAACCAATAAGTCTACACAACAAAAATGTAAGAAGAAACTCAAAATAGACAAACAAAGTACAATTATATTTTCATAATAATGATGCGCATAAAATTCTATTCCAATTGCTTGTTCCAAAATGAGTCATGGAGAAAACTTCCAAACCTTTCAGGAGCTTCACCAATTTTGCTAAGTAATTGTTATCATTTATACCTCTGCACCGATTCTCATATTCAAACAAAATCATTCAATTAGATTTTTAACGAGCCTTTTTGTTTATTTTTTCATTTCATCATTTATTGCGTATTTTGGGAATGGAGAAACTTAAAAAATAGGTCTAATGTGTTGCACACTCTAATTGTAACCCCAACTTGTATTTGCAGGTTATTAAAAGGAAGATGATGTGTGTTTCTGAAGAAGATGATGAATATACCATACAGAAAGATATGAAGGAACTGTCAAGAGCACCGGTTTCTGCAATAAATTTCTTATGTTAACTTACATACAAGCATATCACTGAACCAACATGCATATCTCTGGAGAATTGGTTCTTTTAAGAGTACGAAGAAGGTACATATTCAATTCACACCATGATAATGGAAGTTATCAAACACCAATTGCATCTCTCCAGCCTGATGCAATAAAAACAGTAGCGATAGGACTATTTCTACTTTAAAATTCAAGTATGGCAAAGGCATAGCATGTTGTATGATTAATTGTGTTATAAGACTTTTCACTTGTCAATTTGGGAAAAAGAAGCAATCACTGTGTATACCTATCCAACAAAGAACAGAGTCATGGATTTCTTCAAACTCAATGAAACAAGATCAAGCACAAGAAAACAAACCACAAAAAATAAGTAGATATGACATCCACAAAGAGTTCAAGTGACAATCATTTGATACGTACCCTTCAACAAGTTGTACTTCTGTCTGATCACTCAAACAATTACATCTAATTTTACATCCTTGAATTCTAAAGTCAGGTGTTTGAATTTTGAAGTTAGTTTCCCATAAACCAACATTGCAAAATTATACAATCTTTGTCATTCAGAATTTTTGTCCATTTGTATAATTAGTTTGTTTGTATCTTCTATCTTTATCATCTAGCTGTTCTCTCATTTGTCTTTCTCAAAAAAACCATCCTTGTTTCGTGAGGGCTATGGCCCAAAAGCATATTTTAGTGAGTTTATCTTTTTGGTACAGGTTAGAGCCACACCCTAACTCCCCAAGATGTAGCACCCCTGTACCCACAACTTAATAAAATATTTAATAGTAATTTCTATCTTTATTATTTTATTTGCATCCTCTATATTAATCATCTGTCTTCTCTATTTTGTCTTTCTCAAAAAAACTACCTTTGTGGTACAGGTTCGAGTCACAACTTGACTCCCCAAAATGTGGCACCCCCATCTATTTCTATTTATACTTTATTAGTATTCTTGATTTTTATTCTCTACTATTTTCTATATCATCTTTGTAAAAATACCAGATTTTAAAATCACCGTTACTCTTATTGAGAGTGCTCCTAAATCAGAACCCCATTACATATTTTACAATTCACAGCTATCACAAAGCTTTAACCGCTGACTACATACTCCAATATTATTAAACCAAAAACAAAGTAAAACTTACCTTTAAGCCAAAAAAGTCAATTGTGAAACAGTAATTCACAACCAAAAAACATGGGAAAAAACAAGTTCTAGAGTTAAAAGTCAACTCCCTTACTACAATCAGCTACACAAGTCTGAGCAACAAAAAAAACTTAACAAATAGATAATGAGTGCTCTACGTCCCCACCTAGAGAGATATATACAGCTCTCATTTGGAGGGGTTGTGATGAGACCCTTGTCTATATATGGCACCCCCTCCCACCATATAGATTTGATATAAGGCAAACATTTGAGGATCGCTCCCTCGCCTCATATACATGTATACGGCAGTTGCTTAATTGCGTGGGGGCAACTATCCCTGATTCAGTAATAAGAGAGAGAGGGTCGAGTGCTAGAGATCAGCCGCCATATATATATAGGGCTTTGTATCGCGTATCGCTGTATATAATCCTATCAATCGTGCACTAATCCTCTCGATTGAGTCCCAATCTGCCTATATATATATATATATATATCGGCGGGGTTCTAGAATGAGAGAGTGATGGTCATATTACATAAATAATATCTGGCCAACCCAAAACCTACAATCTCTAGTGACAACCTGTCCAACGAAGTATATAATTCGCGGTGACAACCCAACTAGTCTCTATTATTCAATGGTGACAGCCCAACTAATTAGTAAAAAGTGACCACCTACATATTAGCTAGTGACAACCCAACTCATATCTCTTCATCTTCATACGCACCTCTTTCTTCCTCCCAGCCACATCTCTCTATATATAGAAATGAAATCTTTGTTCCCCCGTATATAGATATGTCATACCCACTAGAGAACAAAAGATAGATAGACAATAGGTACAGCCTATGTTTGGTTTCTGGTAGAGTGTGGAACCAATGTCTATCTACCAGTGTCCAACTAATCTCATTAACGAGTGTTGATAGGTTTGTCTGTGTGGTTAGTATGGGCTAGGTATCGGTGACGTTGGGTTGGTGCCATTTATGACTTATATAGATGAGATATATCTATATGGGATCAAGCGCCCCTTTATAAATTTGTGCCTTATAGATTATGGGCCCCAACAGTCGAGAAAGGAAACACTATTTGAATAGGGATATGAAGATATGCTATATAAATAGATGCGGTCCTCTGCCCATGTGGATACCCATATAGATAGAGGGGAGGGCGTCGACCCCATATATAGATTAGATAAGGAGGCTGAATCGTAGGGTCTCCCTCAAACAAGGAGGGAGGGAATATAGATGGACTCGATTGACAAGGGCATTTATGTTATGCGCCGCTACATATATTTAGGCACCTCTAGTAGTATACGTAGGAGATTTCCCGATACAATCGGCAGAGAGGTGAGTAGATCAAATAGATGGGAAAAGAGATTGGTAGAGTCTAGTCCATAATGGTGTTGGTCCCCTCATGGGAGAGGGGCCCAATCTATTTGGGCCCTATATCTATGTAGGACGACTTCGGTGATTTATTGATAGATAGGTGTTCAGTAGGATCATACTAAATGAACCAATAGATAACCACCCATACCTATCAATACTAACTAGTGAGGAGGAACACTACACTTTGGTCTATTACATTCATGAGATGACCAATGCCCAATAGAAATCTACTTCTACATCTATTTCCTTGTGAACATGGGGTCTAAAGTGACCCCCCCTTTCCCTCGTAATAGATACAGGATATCAAATATATGGCAAGATGAGTGATTCATGGATCAGATGAATAGTTTCGTGTCCCTTTTTGGAGACTGCCGGATTTGAAGACCTTAACCCATTTTCCCTCCTTGTGGGTTGAAGGAAGGAAGCAAGGGTAAGTCTTTGATGGCATTTTCTGAGTAGATATTTTCATTATTCTCATGTTTACCTAAAGGGAAGCCAAGTGCTCCAATAGAAGAACTTATTTAATTAGAATATAAAGTATTTTGAGCATGTAAGCTCTAAAAACAAATTAGATAATTAAAAGGTACTTATTATAAGGTTGGCCTTAAGTTATGATGTAGCACCTCTTATGTTATAAAAGGAGGATACTTGGCTATTATGGAGTATGTTGAATCTTATTATTTCTTCTGGGTAAAGGTTGTACCTTTCCTTTCTCTCTCACCAAGCACGAAAAGCCTTGTTTGAGACCGCTTTAAGGACAAAAACCCTTGAAAGTGGAACTTGTCTTGGGGATGGAAACCCTCAAGTAGCACCCCTTATATTATAAAAGGAGGATACTTGGCTATTGTGTGGTATGTTGAATCTTATTATTTCTTCTGGGTAAAGGTTGTACCCTTTCTCTCTCATCAAGGACGAAAACCCTTGAAAGTGAAACTTGTTTTGGGGACAGAAACCCTCAAGCGAGGATATTTGGAATTATTGAATATCTTAAGGCATTCTATCTAGCCCTGGGTGACTTGCATCATGAGCATTTTGAATGTGTTTTGATGGATGTATGGTATGACTCTTGCATTGATGGACTTGTACTAATTTTTAAAGGTGAAATCAATGATTTCTTTGCATGTATAAGCCACTAATTAAGCATTTCCAAGAGGGGAAAATTGTTTGAAGGCAGGTTTGGCATGCTTGGGTGGTTGTTTGGGCAAACTGATTTGATATTTGTATTCTTCATATTTTCAAACCCCAAGATCCCAAGTTTCGTGAATTTTAGAGCTTGATTGGGAACATTTTCAACGAGTTTAGGGCATCCAAAAGAGATCGGGAATTCTAAAAAAATGTCGCTGCCCTAGGAAGGGAAAAATTGCAGGTTTTAGTGTGCATTTTCAGTCATATCCAGCCATCTGAAATCTGATTACAGCCATCTAAAAATTAATTTCAATCATCTCACTTTCAGCCCTAGCTATTTCTGGACGTCCCCCCCAAAGGGACATTATAGTGGTATCAAAGCTTCATCCTCCCAACCTGCGAAGCATGGAAAACAAGTTAGAAAGGATCGTGAGAACACAAGGAGGGATAGTTGAGGCACTGGAGAAGCTTATCCTAGCCATCCAAAATATGCAAGGTGGTGTTTTGCTCAAAGAGAAATGAGTTTCAAGGATTGAAAAATTGGAAGAAGAATATCAAGCTCTTACGAAAGGGATGTGTCTTGTCCTTTCCTCTGAGGATTGTGGAGATAGAAAATTATAGAGTGGGAATTGGCACAAGGCATAATGCCCCAACCCACATCAAAGGACCATAAAAAAAATATCAGTCATAAATGGAAGAAAACCCTCCATTGTGAAGAACCAAGTCAAAGTGTATGTGGTGGATCAGCTACAAGATGGAGAACAAGCCATGGTAAAACTCTAAGGTGCAAATATTGATGAGGATGGCCATCCTTCTAAGGAAAAGAAGGAAGAAGATATATCGCAGCAGTTGGTTACCAAGATGGAGCAGCCCTTGGGAGTCCTAGAAACCCCCAACACTCTTGCGCAGGTGGAACTCTTGACGGATTCTCCAGACAACACCACGAAGACACAAGGGTTTGAATAAAAATCAGATTTACAAAGTGTTGAAGAAGCTCAATTGCCAAAGGATAAGGAGAAGGCTACAACAATTTCTCATGAAGACCACCAAAGGTATGAGGGTAATTCGGATTTGCTGTTTTCTATCATGCCATTTCAGATTTACGCTCATAGGAAAATTGTGGAAAAAGAGCACCTTGGGCAAGTTTGATGCTCCATGGTAAATCATGGCAAATCGGTAGTTGTCATTATGCTAAGAATGGAGACAAATCAAAATTGCAAAGGGTCAATGGGCCAAGGCCTTTGGGTGACCTTGTTGGAAGCTATTGGAAGCTACACATATGAAGAGAGTGCTTTTATGGGTGCTTATAATCACTTTCAATTCGCTGGAAATTTCAGGACAGCAACCTATGGTAAGCCATTTCATCATTTTCTTAGCAAGGATTTTGCTAAATAATCTTCATGTTATGTCTTTGCAATGTTTTGATCATCATAAAGAATGCTCTAATCACTTTGTGAAGATGAAGAGTACCACGTGGGAAGAGAAAGAGCTTGGTTTACAGAAATTGGGAGGTGAAATTAATAACATTTAGCTTGCTGGACTGTTCGTAACAACAATTAATAACAAGCAAATTAATGAAATTTTCAGCTTGGGAAAGGAGCCCAAAGAGGTTCCCTAAATGAGTGTTGCACCTAAATTGGAATATTTAAGTTACAAGATTTTTGTAAGCAAGCCAAGGCATGTAAGTATCTCAGATTTTCTGCTTACCACTTTGTCATTTTAAATATGGGGGAGTGATCATAATTCAAGCTTCTTGTGTCCTATGAGACCGCTAACGCGATATCATCATGAACAACATATGTCAAGGGATGGTGATGTAAGAAGTGCTTCTTGTGGCAAAGAGCGTATGAATGTTTGGATTCAATTTCAAGATTGTTTTCACAAGGGAAATATATGTGATGTGTTGAGCCCTATAAAAAGAGGGATTGCTCATTTCAAGATTAGTATGGGGAACAATTTTATCGTGGTATGTTTCGGGCATCAAGGACATGCTGATAATTTGATTATTCTTTCTCTAGATTGCTAAACCGTGGTTCAATGCAAGGATTGGAGAGGAGGAAAAAGAGGAGCAATCATGATGGAATTGCAGCTGTACATATTTCAGACATAGGGGAATTTGATGATCCATGTTTCTTGACATATGCACTATGCACAAAGAATATATTCCAGATGCTTATCCTCATAGAAAGTATGACTTTGAAGGTTGCAAAAATTGACTTTTGAGATTTTGAACTTGCTGTTATCACCTATTTCAGTTTGCACTACAATATGTTTGTTGTCATCAACAAGAGGGCAGCCATTAGAAGAGATAGTTTCCAAAATCCCAAATTATTTTCAGCCATTAGGGATTGGTCCCTTCTCACCTCAAGAGAAGCAGCCACCTTGTTTGGAATAGCTCTTCTGCGGGAAGAAACGTCCCCAATTACTTCCTCCTCGGTGAGAGCAACTATATTGACCAGCAATGACAATATCTTATCCTAGAGCAACTGCATTCTTTTCAGCATAAGCTTTAGAATTTCCATGCAGAAAGAAACTACAAACTCAAGTTGCTTGCCCTTTTCAATCAGTCCATCAAGCACAAGTTGATACGCACTCAAAACCTCCTCCGACAGCTTATTTATTTTAACCAAAATGTCCAAGTTACGTTCAACCACTGCATTCTCATCCACTATGTCTGTCATTAGTTGTTTCAGTTGAGATAATGCATATTTCATAACTTCCAAACTAGTTGGTACCTCTTTGAGTTGTTTTGAAGCTTGATGAATGATTTGGCTTTTCCATTCATTGATAGTCGTGACTTGATTACCTGCATCCTCCACCTCTTCAATCAGACGGTTGCTCACCTGCTCATGTGTTAAAACAAGCTGAGAGGAAGGTTTGGCAACTTTAGCAATGATTTCACACAACTGGGAAACCTACTTTTGAAGTTTGGTTTTCTATGCCTTCTCTTTGTCCAGCTTGAGGAATAAAGCATTTATTAGTGTCTGTGTATCTTGTTTTACTCCTTCCGTGGTAGTATGACCTAGTGGCACTTTGGTTAATGAGATATCTGCGATCGTGAGTTGTTCCTTTTGCTTTCCCTCTACTGGAACTGTCAACTCGGCAAACTTCTGCCTTGATTCGTCAATAATCAACCTTGAAGTTACCTTGGCAACTTTAGGTCTTCTATCCTTTCCGCCCAAACTCAAGAGTAGCTACAAGTCATGCTCTTCTAGGTTGATCTCCCCTCTACCTTTCGGAACCGTTTGCAAAGCCAACCATGATGAAAAATTGCTTCTCGGGGAATGAGAAGTCACTGAGTGTACCACCCTTGTATGCTCAGACTCTGTTGCATCCGAATTCGCCACAGTGTTGTGGCTGCCATCCTCTGAATTGTCCAAAGTCAATACTTTTTCAAACTCTGCCATCTGAGCTTTCAACTTCTCTACAGGGGGAGGTCAAGATCTAAGTAGTTGAGAAGCAAATACAAATGACGTTGGATTCAATGCAGGAACAACAACATTTGCCTGGGGTTCAGGAGCTGCCGAAGTGCTATGAGTTGACACAGGAGAAGCTTTGTTTGAAAGTGGTACTAGCACGATAGCTGTAGAATTGGCTTTCTCCAGTATCTGAGACTTCTTGTATACTTTAAGCTTCTCTGGCCTCCTGCTACTTACACCTTTGTGCTTTCTTTAGCTGGAGTCTCCTTGTTGGCTAGATTTTTTGCATAGCTGAAAACCTAGGCGGTCATGAGATAAAATCTCCCTCATTTACCGGTGAGGCTCCCGTGTAAGATTTGTCAATTAAATATGCTAGTACCTATTTAGGGGTTTTACTTTAATCATGCAGCTCATGAATCATAGTTGTATAGTTTTGCAGCAAGTAAGCAGCTGTTACAGAAACGAAATATCTAATGAAGGAAATAATAAAAACAGGAAAGAAAGAAGGAAGATGTGCAACCCAATCAATAGATAACAAAGTTGATTGCATACACAGACAGAACCAATAAATATTAACACAAAATTATAAGCAAAGGCAACTTTCAGATCTAGATCTAGAATAACACAAAGTTTATAAGTAGATCTAAGACAAAAAACTAGAAACAAAATGCACTGTGACACAAAGTTCCCCGAAAATCTGCTCCTTTCTATTCCTTTGCTTCAAATAGCTATCAGGGATTTCAGCACAAAGTCTAGAACACAAGAATGTTGCTTACAAATTCTGATCATTAACCCGAAGGTTCTTCCTCTACTTATAGAATGTAGAAGGGAAACTACAAAAGGGAAACTTAACTGAACTGGAACATAAACAAGAAGTAAAGATAACATCTGGCAATCATCCTCTAATTCCTCTCCAAGTGACATGCATCCGGATCCATAGTCAAACTTATACATATATGTCACTTAACTTATAAAATTGTTCAACATAACTTAAAGTAATGGTTTTAAAACCAACTACTTTAAAGTTTTACAATTACATCCGGGAATGTGGAAAATAAAAGAAAAAAGAGTAGAATAAGAAAGATTCGCCAGCTGTAACATTTACATCTTCTTTTTGTTTTGATACTGAATATACTTGTCGAACATATAATCCAATAATTTTCCATCTGTTTTAGCTACAACTTTTTTCGTCCTGAATTGCCGCAAGCTCTCATTCAAAACCCCGATGCATGCTCCCACATCCTTCAAACTAAGCCCGAACTTCCCAATATCAGACTGCAGCGTTACTAGCTTACTGATGGAATCCATCGTGAAAGACCTCATAGCTCCATCGATTCTCCCTTGCACCATCAGAAGAGATCCCTCCAAGGAATCATGCACTTTGCTAGGAATGGTCCTTTTGTATGAAGAAACGTTCCCGACTACTTCCTCATTAGTGAAAGTAATGACAATGTCTGGTAAACATGATGCCATACTCTCGAGATCCTACATTCTTTTTAGCATGATTTTGAAGATCTCGAAGGGAAAAGATACTGCAAACTCAAGCTGCTTCCCCTTCTCAACTGATCCATCGGGCACAATCCGTTCCGCAATCAACACCTACCGCGTAGCTTATTAATTTCGACCAAAGTACTTAGCTTACTTTCAGCAACTGTGCTCATGTCTATCGTGCTCGTCACCAGTTTCTTCAGCTAAACCGATGCATCCTTCATAACCTTTAGACGGGCTAGTACCTCTCCGAGTTGTACAGAAGCTTGGCGAATGATTGGACTTTTCCATTCATTCATAGCTTTAACCTGGTTGTCTGCATCTTCCACTTCCTTCATCGGATGATCACTCACTTGCTTATGTGCTAAACGCGGCTAATCGGATGATTTAGCAACTTTGACAATAATCTCGCCCAACTGAGACACCTGCTTCTTTAGTTCAACTTTCTCTGCCTTTTCTTTGTCAAACCTAAGAAATAAAGCATCTATCAATGTCTGTGTGTCTTGCTTCAATACTTCTGCGGTGGCTTGACCTATGGGTACTCTGGTCACTTGTATATCTTCTGTCATGAGCTCATCCTTCTTTTTCCCTTCTACTAGAACTAACATCTCAATGAACTTCTGCCCTGACTCCTCAATAATCAACCTTGAAGTTGCCTTAGCAACTTTAAGTTTTTCTGTCTTTTCCACCCAAACTCAGGAGTAGCTGCAAGTCATGTTCCTCCAAGTTGATCTCCTCTCTAGCCTCTGGGATTGACTGTGAAGCCAACCACTCTGAGAAATTGCTTCTCGGAGAATGAGAAGTTGCCGAATGTACCAACATTTGGTGCGCTGGTTCCTCTCCATCCGAAATTGCTACAGTGTCGTGGCTACCATCCTCTATATTGTCTAAGGACAAAGCTTTTTCAAATTTTGCCATCTGCAACTTCAACGTTTCTTCAGAAAGAGGTGCTGATCGGAGTGGCTGAGGAGAAAAGACGAATGTTGTCGGATTCAACGGAGAAATGGCCGTATTTTGCTAAGGTGCAATAGTTGGTGAAGTATTTGATGCTGGAGAAGCCGGAACTAACACCATAGCCGTAGAAGTGATCCTTTCCTTTGAATGAGACTTTCTATGCACTTTCATCTTTTCAGGCCTTCTGTTACTTTCTCCTTTGTGCTTCCTTTTGAGGGAATCCCCTAAGCTAAAGTTGACTGTGATTTGATTCATCAATGCTTCATCGAAGCAATATCCCTTCGTCAGCAACTTGTTTGAAGTATTGACCAGAACGGAGGCAGACCTTTCCTCGATCATATGGCAGCTACCTACGCTCTCCTAAAGTATAGCTCTATCTCGTCCCATTCGATGGTATGTGTCAAGTAACACAGGCCCGTCATCTTTAAAATCCATAGGTATCCGTGCTAATCCAAAGTCAAACACTTGCCATGCTGATAACCTATTGAAATCTTTCTTTCTAACTTTGTACTCGCTTCTACACTTCATCCAGAAATCTTCCAATGAAGGCACATGCACGTACTCCTGGGAGATTGTCTTCCTTGCCACTCCAAATGGATCGAAGTTCAGCCGTGTTGGGAAGAACTCTTGCTCGTACTCAGAGAATGTCTCCCCTTCAATACCTTGGGCTTTATGAATGCTCTGGCAGCTGTAATAGCCCACTATGATCAAGAAGAAGCCTGTAGACTTGTGTTGTTTCGACTATAGGTCATGCATTTCCACGAATTGTCTGCTCAACTCCATGATAACCAATCTGTCACTCAGATATCTGGTCAACTTGACTGGCTCTCCTGAAAATTCAATGACCCTGAGGTATGTGAAGTCCGCAAACTGGATGAAGATACTGCCAATCTTCGACACAGCTTCCCAAGCTTCCTTGCTTACCCTATTGGCTTTTAGATCGTCGTTCAGCCTACAAATGAATCCGTAGAAGAATCCATCATTGACCACCTTGTAATCTTTATTGCATGCGGGCACAATAAGCAACAAATAACACTCAAAAATAGGATCCTTGGAAAGCACACCACGTCTATGAAGCTTAGAGAAGACACCCTGTGAAACTACTGCATATACCAAATATGAAGTCATTTTGAAGTTGTAAGTACGCCTCACATTCCGGAGCTGCTCACCGATGTTGTCACTAATGATTTCCGACCAATCGATTATTAAATCTGCTTTGTTGATTTCAATGGTCCTAATGAAGGTATACATCCATGAGCGGAAGTTGTGAGCGTTAGCTATGCCATTTTTCCTGCATAGCAATTTGGTAATGTCATGCACCTCTTGTACTAGATTGGATCGTGGAAGAGTTCTTGGGAACTTGAATTGAAATCTGAGCTTCTTCATGTATCTGTTGTTTATTATGCCCACACAATCAACTTTATGCTTTTCCCATCTGTTGTCGGCATCCAGTATGCTAATAGTAATCACCACCTGTCGTGCTGGAATCTTCAGACAATAATTGAAGAACTGTGCGTCCAGCCGAATTATTGTCTTCCCCGCAACATCTCGGACTGATCTAGATAGTGGGTGCTAAGACCTAGCACACTCCATGACGAATTATGGCAACTAAGCTGTGGATGGGAATGCTGAAGCTCGAATGATTCCGCTGCCTTTGACTGCACGCATGAGAGAAGTATTTCCAACTCTGGATCTTTCAATCAATTCAGAAAGAGGTTCCCGACCTAGACCTGTATCTCCAATGTCAGCAAACCTGGAAGTAATGCATGATTCTACTGAGCTTTCTCTTTCATCCCGCTTTGCCATTGCCGGATCTGTCTTTGTCTGAGCAATTCTTTCCTCTTTACTCGGCCAGAATTCTTTACAACCGGTGCAGATCTAGAGATTTCTTCAGATTTGGAGGATATATTCAATGTATCTGACATTGATTTAAGCCCCCTTTGAATTATAAAAGCCCCTGTAATGAATTCCTGCAATTAATTCAGACAAAGATGGCAAATAGAACATGAACGCTTGATTTTAATCATAAAAATCTGCATATATAAAGTCTGCTGCCCCAAAATTCGAGTTTTTGTTTGCATGTAAAGCAAACATGAATTTTGTCAACTTCACTTGAGCACCTGTACCACTATGCAGACAGTTAATCAGACTTAAATCAAGCTCCTTCAAACCTAGGCGCCAAACTTTGAAGCTTTCCGGCAGTGAAAACACATTCCTCTGAACAAAATTCCTCCTTCCTTGGGCGCCAAAATTGTCTAGGCTGCACTTCCTTGCTAAAGAATTAATTACTTCATTAATAACCGATGCTTATCTAATCTTCATCATTCTATAATTAATTATTCCCTCTCCTATTCCTGGCAATTAATTAATTAATAAACATGCTTTTCTTTTCAATTTGGGCGCCTATTTTGTGCATGCTCATGGCTGCCATTAAATAAATTAAATTTATTTAATTTTAGTTTTCTACTTCCAGTCCACTTTGACTTCACAATATGCTTTGACCTCATGCGCCAAAAATAGGAATTAATTCCATCAATGAATACTTTAAAAAGTATTATTCCTCCTCTAGATGTGTAACACTTTTTTGCATGAGAGAGGGCTGCATTAAATAAATTAAATTTATTTAATTTTAGGATTCTATTTCCAATTTCCTTTATCCCCTTCTCTAGTGTTGACTTTTCCTCATGCTTAGGTGCCAATTTTGGTAATAGAATTAATTAATAAATGCATTTAAAGTTTTTCTATTCCAAAAGGGGTCGCACTTTCCGACATGGGTGTTTTCTATTTTTAAAAGTCAATTTTCAATGGGATTATTCACCCTGCACCACAGCGCCAAAAATCCCATGATCCACTTAAGCTGTTTGACTTTCCTAATGGGATTTTTTACCCTGCAAAGCAAGTACGAAATTCCATCAATGCCTTAAGTGATTTTCTTTTATTTCACAATGGGAATTTTCACCCTACAAGGCAGGTAAGAAAATTTCCGCTTGCCTACTGCCTCTAATTTTCCCATTATGACTTAAGTGACTTTGCTTCCATGGGACAAGTACCTTGCTAGGCAAGTACAAAATTCCCACCTGCCTGCTGCCACCAAAAATCCCATTGTAGCTTGAAATTTTTTTTTCCCAAAAATGCGACCTACCCAGAAGAGGCCTTTTTGTGCATGACTTCGTCTTTTTTTAGAAAACCAAACCTTTGCTTCCTGCTGCCACCAAAAATTCCCGCTTACCTATTGCCTCTAATTTTCCCATTATGACTTAAGTGACTTTGCTTCCATGGGACAAGTACCTTGTTAGGCAAGTACAAAATTCCCACCTGCCTGCTGCCACCAGAAATTCCATTGTAGCTTGAAACTTTTTTTTCCCAAAAATGCGACCTACCCAGAAGAGGCCTTTTTGTGCATGACTTCGTCTTTTTTGAGAAAACCAAACCTCCTGTGGCAAATTCTTTCTAGCATGACATCCATAGATGATCTCCAGATACTCCAAGCAAGAAAACAGACTGAACCAGCAAAGGAATTGACCAAGAGAAATTTCACAGAAAACACAACAAGAAAAATACTAAAAACGCAAAACGTTGTCAAAAGTCACAGATAAAGCCCATGATTCATTCCTAGTGGAAACCCTACTGGTATATGGGAATATTGATATGTAAATCCTCAACAGGGTTAAACCGGAGCATAATTTACCTCCAACGGCGCTTAATATAATTAAATAAAAATTTCCCACAGGCAACCCAGCAACAGAATATTATGAGTTTGGGCATCTGGTTATTTGGCGAAATTGGCTTATATGATTCTTTGAGAATATCTTGACACAAAACAAACATTTTTTGGCAATTAACACACAAAACGACCCATTATTTTAAAAGTACGAATTTTTTTTACAAGGGGTAGTCTCAGATTTCAGGGTGAAATCTGGGGACACCACTGCTCCAAACAATGCGGCCCGATGCAGGCACTCCCACCACTATCACCCCACCCTTCCAAACCTCCATAATAATATAAAATATTGGCTTGGGAGAATATAGCAATTCTCTTTCTCAAAACCTATCCAACAAGGCTCGGCTCATCTCGAGTCTAATATATCTTATCTTGATGTCAGTGCTTGAGGTTGGATCAATAAGTAGGGAATCCCCCAACCATTATAAACTAGACTGCACAGAAATGCCCTAGGGGTCCCCGTACCAGCCTGGAAACGTACTAGTTACTGGTACGAGGTACGGTACACTGTAGGTACGGCTGCAAACGTACCCACAGGGACATGTTACGGTCCGAGGACAAGGTATGGTCTGGGTACGACAAAACCGTACCAAAACCATACCCTATCCTTGTGGGTACATTTCCAGCCGTACCCGTCCAAAAAATACTTGCCAAAAATTTTCCTCGTTTGACAATTCTTGCCAAAGAAAAAAAATTGCCATTTTTGGAAAGGGTCCGGGAAGATGTAGCAGCAAAAACTTGCATGTGCCATAACTTTCAATCTGTGACTCCGTTTCAGGTGTCGTTTTCTCTAAAAGTGTATATTTTCTCGAGCTCTATGCATTGACAGCAATTGTAGTGCCCACTTCCCTTTAACACTTTTAGATACTGATTTTGATACTATTGATCATATTATGGACACTATTATGTTTTATTTCAGTATGATGGTTAGATGTTAGATCATGGGTTATTATTGATCTGAATTCAGTTATTATGCCTGATGATTACTAGAGACATTTTCTATATGTGGTTGATGGTATACTGTTTAACATGGATATATTATAGATGTTGATTTGGACTTATGATATTGGATATTTTGAGTAGATCTGGTATGGTAGATTTTGATGGTAATATAGTTGATTTATTTAATTAAAAATAATAATGTTGAAATTATTGATATTGTTGTGATTTGTGTGTTTGGATGATTTTGAGATATTGTTTATATCATTTTGGATGTTCTAATATGGCCACGAGGGCGAATGAGGTATTTGCATTTTGCAGGTTAAAAATCACAACAATGTTGGGGGACTGAAGACTAACCATATTGAAATTCCGGGTGAAATCAACAAGGTCACCTGGCAACTGTGTTATGAGTTTGTGTGTTGTGTTATGTTAGGAATTCCCATGGGGGGGATTTCCATTATTGTGACCATGGGATACATATGTTTTATTTGTGTTCCTTTTTAATTATTGTTGTAAGTATTTTATTTGTAATTTGTTCTTTCTCTTAATTAATTTAAATATGGTAGATTAATGTGAGTCATATAATTAAATTTTATTTAAATTAAATTAGGATGTAAAATGTAATTAATAAAGTTGTTGTCTTAGATATTAATGTTGGAAGAGTGTGTAAGTTATCATGTAAGAATGTGTAAGAAATTGTAAGAGTATGTAAGGTAGATTTTGGAAGGTCTAGCACTCCATCTTTTATGGAATTCGAATTTGACCTTTGAGGCCAAATTTCGAGGCTTGTGGGACAAGTTAAACTTGTCCCACACCTCTTAAAATGATCCACCAACCATGCCAATGATTTGGAGGTTTAATGTATAGGCATTTTTAATGCTTTTTGAAATGACGTTTGTAAGTTTTAATTGCACTTCCCTTACATAATTTTAATTCAGTCCTTTTTGGAGTATGGGTTGTTTTGAAGTGTGGAAATCATTTTGTCATTTTTATTTATTGTGATTTGTTGGTTGATGTTGATTTCCTCTTGGCAATGAGGAAAAATGATGTGGCATCCCACTTGGATCCACATCATCCTCTCTCTTTCCTTTCCTATAAAAGTGTAGCTTCTTACTCATTTGGAGGTTGTTGAAACTTTGTTATTTCCTCTTGGGGCCGCATTTTTTTTGCTGTTCTTTCGGAGTTTGTTTGAGGAAGAGCTTGGAGTCTTTTGTCTGCTTATACTTGCTGGTTTTGGACTGCACTTTGACATTGTAGAAAACTTGTGAGCTTGGAACAAACTTCAATATGGAGAGGTAGGATCCAGAGCTGTATTTTAATTGTCTTTCCTTCTCTTGCATGCATGCTTAAATGATGTTTGTGTTGCATTCTTGGCTGGTTGGGTAGAATGCTTAGGGCATGGTATAGGAGAAGGCTATGGGGATTTCACATGGGGGGGCATAAAGGATTGTCAATGACACAGTTTTATTGTGGAGGGAGTTTTGGTTTGGGATCGACCTTGGAAAAGAAACTGCTTACATTTCTTACTATGAGGGGGGCATAAGGGATAAACTTGGGGGGGGGAATAAGGAGGGGTTGGGAAATATAAGGTTTATGGGGTTGATATGATTTTGACGGTATGCATTTTGGTGGATGCCCAATTCCAAATTGGGACGCATAAGGAGTTCCCCATAGTCCTTGCTCTTGTTGGCTTGCTTGATCAAGCCTATGTGTTGTATGAATTGTTTCAAATGCAGTTGAGAATTGTTGTCTTTTGAACTGTGTATTATATTGTTGGTATGCAATGTGAATGTCGCTTGTATGTGATAGGAGCCTTTGTTGCCATGTGTTGATATCCATGCTCCATTTCAATATAGTTGGGGCTGGGGGCCAATGACGAAGGACGGCTTCTCCCTTCTCATTGAATGTATTGGTTGGGGGGAGAGCGTTGTCTTTCGCCCTTTCTTGTTGTGAGCAAAGTTGAAAAGAAGAAGAAACAAGCATGCTGCTGTTTGGAGAAGAAATTACAGTTTGACAGTCATTTTCCTTTGAGTAATTCAATATAACCTTTCCCGCTTCGAGTGGATGAGTGTATAAATGTTGTAATGTGAAGATGTTGCATTGTAAATGGAAGATGAATTTGAATTGAGAAATGTACAAGAATAATTATACTTCTCTGTTTTGTTTTGGAAAGAAAATGTAAATGATATTCCATATTTTGTATTTTGTAATTGAAAACCAATTCAAATTGGAAAAGAGATGAGATGTAAAGTTGTCAATTGAATGTGAATAAAGAATTGCATTAGTCCCTCTAAATTGCAATGTGTACAGGATTTGATTTGCTGTCAACAAAAAAGATATCTCTGTTTTTTTTAAAAGAATAAGAATCAGTGTTATATATCTCATGTATTGTATTTGAAATCAAATAGAAAGGAAAGTTGTCAATTTGTATGGAGGATCAATGAAAGAATGCATTCCTTTCTCAAAAGTGTATTGCACATTTGAGTTGAATTATTGTTGAAAATTGATTGTTGTTTGAAAAGAAAAGAAAGAAGCATGCATGTCGAATGAAAGATAGTGTTATATTAATTGCAAAATTGTATATTAAAATTGAAATCAGAGATGCTTTTTTAGTTAGAATTGAATGGATTACCTAATAAGCATTGTAATTGATTAAGTTAGAATCATATGCACATTCAAAAGACAAATTGCTAAATCAGTTTAAAAGAAACAACTCACTGTTTTTAAAACTTAAATCTAGCAATGCACATTTTAATTAAAATGACCTGTTCAGACTTATACTCAACAATAAGTTATGAAACTTTGAAATTCACATTTAGGAAGACCTAAGGAACTCTAATTCACTCTAACAGTCAAGAATGAACCTCCAAAACTTAATAAAATTCTATTGCCGGAAAAATGCAAACTTGAATAATTGGACAAATCGACTTCACTAAAACACTCTAAACCCTCCTTAGACTTATCCTCCATGTCTGTTTGACATGTGGAGTGAAGGAGTTCAAATTTAATCAAATCAAGAAGTTGGAAAAATGTCAGTTTACAAATTTAAGCCTGCAGATCATTTTTTAAAAATTGACCCTTAAAAACATATCAAAATGTAAATTTTATGTTTCCTATGCAAAGAGAGCATCGAGAGATTTCCGAAAAGTCCTCGTTTGCCCGAAACCGAAATTTCTAGCTCAAGTTATGACACTTTGAAGTTTTTGTGCCTTGGCGGGAAAATTTGAGAAAATTTTCCCTGTCGGGCTCGCAACCCAAAAATTTTCTATCAAAATTGCCTTAGAAATTTTGTTTAAAATTTTGGACCTTGGGAAAATTCAACTTTTCCCTCCGTCAGCCCACAGCCAATCACAGGGCGCCACATGGCTTTTTGACGACAGTGGAGGAGGGAAGAAAAATTTTCCTTTGAAAATTTTGGTTTTGGCTTTGGGGAAAATTCCCAAGTTTTTCCCGCGGCCCGCTAGCCCGCGTCCAATCACGTGATGACACGTGGCAGTTCGGACCTCGGCGGGAGCACGAAGTTATTTTCTCCATTGAGATTTTAACTCCAAAAATCTCAATTTCCCTTTTTGCTCCCCCGGTCCGCTCCTCCCCATGACCAATAAGATTTTGACACGTGGCAGGAATTTTCTCCCTAGCGGAGGCACGCGACAATTTTCGCCCTTGTGCTTTTGGGCCTAAAATTTCCATTTCCCAGAATGCTACGCCGGCCAGCGTTCTCCCTCCCCAATTTGGAAGCGCCACGTGTCTCCCTTGCCAGACCCGCAAGCGCACGGTGGCGTTTTGCGCTTTGGCTCCCAAGGAGGGAAAATTCACAATTTTCCTCCCCGCCCCACCGACCCGCTTAAGGGAAAAAAGTTCTCCCTAAGCACGCGGACTCCCCAAGGGAAAATTTCTCCCCTAAACTCCGCCGGCCCATATTTTGCAAATTATGAGGAATTAGGAAGACTTCTTTATATGGTGGGAAAGGTGAGAAAATTTCCTATCTAATGGACATGACTTAGGAAAGTTTTGATGACTCTAATTCCGTAAAAAAATCAAGTTGAACCCTATAAGCCTTTTAAAGCAGGGTCGAGAGAGAATTTACCTTCGTAACCTATGTGATGAATTTAAACCTCTTGTTTGACCTTATGCTTGTTGCTAATTGTTGCTAGAAGCATTTTTGCAAGTCAGTCTTGATTGTTCATCCTAATCTCGTTTGTGCTAGTTGTGATCTTGTAATCTAGTAGTTAATCCCTTAAACAAAACAAAAAATTATCCCATAATTTTCTAGCTAACCCTAGGTTTTTTTCTTTGGTCTCAAGTGGTTGTTTAAACGAGCACTATAGTTTGGTATAAGAGCAATGGTTCAAAGGCTTGGACCATTGGGCACACTAGAAAACTTGAGACATGAAAACTTAAACCTAGTACACTTGTAAATCTAGAAAACAACTTAGCAAGAAATTGTATATTTTAGTGAATATGGAAGTTGCGTAAAACTTAGCAAAATGAACTAACTCTCGCTTTAGTCTATGCAGGAGGCTCAGACGGAGTGAGAGAAACCTTCACAGAGACTCAGACTCACCACCACCACCGGATCAGGGTGTAGCAGCCATTCTATGTCAGATTCTACAGACCCTTCAGGATTTTAATGCTACTCTACGCGGAGGATCAATAGGAAGGCATGCAGATAGTCATGATAGAGCTCCTATCGAGGGTCAGGTACCCCCTTGACTCAGCGAGGAGCATAGAGGAGAGAACTCCCATGCGGTGTCAGTCAGAGTGGATTCACCACCTAGGAGACAAGGTGACAGAATTCCGGAACATGGAGAGAGGTCTCGAAGCCCTAGGCTTAGAGATGAGCTTGCAGAGAGGCCTAGAGGCCAACAGACCACAGCAGCGGATCACATCAGGGAGATCCTAAAGCTTAGGCCCTCACATTACTCAAGTGATACAGGTGGATTTCAGGCAAAGGCCTAGTTAGTGAGCTTCAGCAGTTGCTTCAAGCTTTGTCCTTGTTCTAGCAACACGAAAGCTCGTGTTACGATGCATCTACTGAGGGATGGAGCAGGAGTATGGAGGAGCAGAAGCTCCATGTAGTTTCAGAGACAATGACTTGGGCGTTGTTTGAGGAAAGATTCAAGAGCAGGTACCTATCACGGAGGTTCGTCCAGCAGAGGATTGACGAGTTCCATGAGCTCCGACGGGCTACCCTTTCAATAGCAAAGTATGAGAGTAGATTTTTAGATCTACTTCAATATGTAGAGTATATGCAGGATGAGTAGGTACGGATTCAAAGGTTCATCCGGGGCCTGAATTTGGACATTGGAGGTGCAGTGCGGATTCACTGTCCACAGACTTTAGTAGAGGCCGTGGAGAAGGTCTATATTGCAGAGGAGACTCGGGGTAAAACCTAACAGGCTAGAGACCGAGTCAGGAGCCGCATTCAGCAGATGCAGATGGTAGATCGAGAGGTTCAACACCTCTCCCTCATGGTGGTCAGCATTCAACACAGTCATCCTTTAGGCCACAGCAGCAGTAGCAGTAACAGCAGCAACAGTCCCGCCCACCGTATAGACCTCCACAGAGAGCTAATGCACAGAGAGGTCGGAGCATGGGGCCTCCTCCTAGGGGTCCCATAAGGACACAGGGTGGACGTAGAGCTCAGTCAGCGGGAGCTCGCCAGGAGAGGCCACAGTAGACCATAGTCAGATCATCAGGATCCACACCACAGGCTTCTAGGGCACCTACTGGAGGTGTTGTTCCTTGGAGAGGATCAGGCGGTTGCTTTGGATGTGGAGTAGCTGGACACTTTTGGAGAGATTGCCCTCAGAACCCTAACAAGGGTAAGCCGCCGGTTTTTGAGCCAACAATTGGTGACATGGGACGCGGCCACATGATTTATGCAGCGGTTGAGAACCACCAGGCAGAGCACCAAAGCACAGTCATTGAGACCATAGGTAGCATTGGTGGTATTCCTACCTCTGTATTGTTTGATTCTGGTTCTTCTGATTATTTCATTGCACCATCTTTAGTAGAGCGATCCAGGGTGGTGGCAGTTAGGCAAGGTCTCAGTTGGGATGTCGAGATGGCTTCTGGAGCCAAGATCTCTATGGACTCCTTAGTTAAGGAGTGTGTAGTGGATTTGGGACCTTTCACCACCACCTCAGATCTCCGTATTCTTCCTTTGGGCTCGTATAGAGTTATCTTAGGTATGGATTGGCTATTTGCACATAGGGCCAACATAGATTGTTATCATAAGACTATTGCTTGTGCAGATGATTTGGGAGTTGAGTCGGTGATCTTGGGAGTCAAGAGGCCCGTTTCTATTCGTACCATTTCCGCTATGCAGCTTAAGTAGTGTGTGCGACGGGGTTGTCAGATGTATGTTGTTACAATCAGTGACAAATCAGAGGATGGGTCTAGTGGACCATCGCTAGATGACCATCCCATCTTGAGAGAGTTTTTCGATGTATTTCCAGAGGAGCTACCGGGGATGCCACCCCCACGTGAGATTGATTTCCATATAGACCTAGTTCCAGGAGCAGAGCCTATCTCACAGGCACCTTATCGGATGACCACCCCGGAGCTTTGTGAGCTCAAGTTGCAACTTGAGGGTCTTCTGGAGAAGGGCCTTATCTGTCCTAGTGTATCCCCTTGGGGTGCACCAGTGATCTTTGTGAAGAAAAAGGATGGATCATTATGGTTGTGTATTGATTACCGCCAGTTGAACAAAGTGACGATCAAGAATCGTTATCCTCTTTCTCGTATTGATGACTTGTTTGATCAGATGAAGGGAGACACGGTGTTCTCTAAGATTGATCTCAAGTCGGGCTACCATCAGTTGAGGATTTCAGAGGCGGACATTCATAAGACCGCCTTCTGCACGAGATGTGGGCACTATGAGTTCATAGTGGTGCCTTTTGGTTTGACGAATGCCCCTGCAGTGTTCATGAGTTTGATGAATGGGGTATTCAGGACCTTCTTAGATCGCTTCGTGCACATCTTCCTTGATGACATCTTGATATACTCACATACACGTGAGGAGCACGAGGGGCACCTTCGACAGGTTCTCTAGTGTCTTCGTGAGCAGTAGCTTTATAGGAACTTGGAGAAATGTGCTTTCTTCCAGACAGAGGTGCAGTATTTTGGTCATATTATTATGGATTGGCCAACACCCACTACAATGACCGAGGTGCGCAGCTTCATGGGTTTAGCAGAATACTACTGGAGATTTGTTCAGGACTTCTCTCGAATTGCGCACCCTATCACTTCTCTTCAGAGGAAAGGGAAGAAGTTTGTTTGGACGAACAGATGCGACCAGGCCTTCAGGACATTGAAGGAGTGCCTCACTACAGCACCCATTCTTGCAGTGTCGGATCCTCAGGGTGAGTTCTTTGTTTGCATAGATGCTTCTTTAGCAGGGCTTGGAGGTGTGTTGATGCAAGATGGCAGGGTTGTAGCTTTTGAGTTTCGCAAACTCAAGGATCATGAGCTTAATCATCCTACCCATGATCTTGAGCTTGCGGCAGTTGTGCATGCTTTGGTTAGATGGAGACATTTTCTTCTTGGACGGAGGTTCGCACTCAGGACAGATCATTTGAGTCTCCGCCACCTCTTCAAGCAGCCCAATCTAAACGCTCGTCAACGACGTTGGATGGAGTTGCTTTGTGAGTATGACATGTAGATCGAGCATGTGAAGGGGAAAGAGAATGCAGTAGCAGATGCTCTTAGCAGACGGAGACATGTGGCTATGGCTACCTCAGTGAGCACAGATTTGCGGAGCAAGATTCTTTAGCAACTTCCTCTTGACAGCTTCTACATGGCAAGACGAGCAAAGATCGAGTCACAGAGACCCCTTGAGGGGAAGTTTGATGGCTTCTCCTTAGACGCAGATGGTCTTCTTAGGCACAGAGGCAGGATATATGTTCCCAGAGATGGAGGCTTGAGGCAGGACATCTTGGTAGAGGCACATCGTGCACCCTGTTCAGCCCATCCCGGGGTGAAGAAGATGCACGCTACGTTGAGGCAGTTGTACCATTGGAGAGGACTTCGTCAAGACGTGGCTCAATTTGTGTCACAGTGTTTAGAGTGCTAGAGGGTTAATGCCGAACATCAGCATCCAGCAGGTCTTCTTTATCCTCATGTCATACCAGAATGGAAGTGGGACACCATTTCCATGGATTTCATTGTTGGGGGTTATTAGTCTAGAGAGATGGCCCCTTCACTCGCATATCTATATAGAGGGTTGCAATCTTGTATATTTGCAATCACTCGACCCTCTCTCTAAATCTAGAATGTGAGGGCCCTTATTTTCCACACTCAACAGCCCCTATCTATATCTAGAGGGTGAGGGGTGAGCATAGTATATCTAGTTTCGAGGGTGAGGGGTAAGCATAGTATCTATTTCTTTTTGCTTGTCCAGTCCCCCCGCCACATTGTATTGTTGCTCTCATCTCCCCTTCCCACCACATGCCATTCATATCTAACGCTCAACCCATAAATGGATATCCAGGAGAG
This sequence comes from Taxus chinensis, assembly GCA_019776745.2. Taxonomy (NCBI): domain Eukaryota; kingdom Viridiplantae; phylum Streptophyta; class Pinopsida; order Cupressales; family Taxaceae; genus Taxus; species Taxus chinensis. Next base: position 181,495,528 of record CM034148.1, read on the forward strand.
AGGGGACCGTCTATCCACCTATTGATAAATGGAAGATGATGAGGCAAATAGATGGGTAGAGAGATGGATGGATAAATGGGGACATCTCTCTATACTATATAGAGGGCCAACTATATAGAGTATAGTCGAGGAGCCCCAACCTCCCTCAGACCATATATATCTTATCTCATTATCCAAGAGTTTTCCTCGCCCGCTACCATATCTATATGTCTGGGCAACTCAATAAACCCTATATAGTCGCCATATCGATACTTCCTGCACTCACAAGAATAATTCGCAATAGCGAACAAAATGGAGTTTAGGGGTTCGGCCATAGGGAGCCCGAGGGAGAAATTAGGCCATATAAAGTTGGCCCCCTATCTAAACTATGGGACACGCTCTATATGATAATTTCATATGACCATATAAATGAAGTTGGGGAGGGGGAAGACAAAGGGCTGTCTTTATCTATGGCATCAATGTCCCATGTAGATATAGATAGCATCGGTCATAGTTCAAATTACATAGGATCCTCTTCCCCTGTAAGTGGATAAGGAACAAGGATCAAAATTAAGCCCGTCACATCTCGTCCAAGGGTTGTGAAACCGTCAGAGAAGTGCAGTTAAAAATTAAACTGCAAAAAAAATTCAAAATACATAAATTGCTTGGCAACACAAAAGTCTAAATTATTTCTGAAAATGTCAAAGGGTTAAAGTAAAAAATACCCGTCAACAATATTACCAGGACACTGTCAAATAAGTTTACAAATCCCAAAAGATTTATTTGATTGCAATACATTAAGTAAGGACGGTTGAGCGACAGTCAAAACATCGAACAATGCAACCTGCACCATGATCTAGAATCTAGATATTAATTAAAAACAATTAAAAAACTTATTATATACAATATAGCTAAATATTAACGTTCAATAGCAAATCTCACTAATTATTTTCGAAATTTTAAATATTTTAGTTTGCATGATTCTAATTTATGAACTGGAAGAGTTCTCCAATGTCCCACGTGTGCCGCCAACACAAGATATGTTTTCAAAAGAATATCAAGGCTTTGAGCCGATTCAGCCCTCCTTACAAGGCTTCAAGACTTTTAATTCCTCCCATTATTGGCTACCTTTATTTCTTCTCCTTCCAATTCCCCGTCATATTGATTTCCAATTTGCCCGCATTTTATTATGAATTTGACATTAATGAATGCCTCAATTTATACACACAGTCTACAAATTTCATTTGGTGACAGTTTTTTTAGACAGCAAGACTGGAGCAAAACAGTTGTCATTAATGATAATGCCATTTGTTAATGTTTGTTTTCTTTAAGAGGGGAGTTCTTTACTAGTGTAGCAGACTACAGTGTTAGTATCGTCTGAAGAGGAGTTCCGTGGCCGCCATAGTCGCAGGGAAAATAGTTTTATTGATTTTATTTATACCAATTTCACTGCATTTAAGCTGGAAAATTTAATTGAAGCTTAATGCTCGATTTTACTTCCACCGGTCTTCAACCACAATCATAACAGCCCAACAGGTGTTGCTTGGAGTCCAAATTTGTCCAAAGCTTTAATTCCAATTTTAAAGTAACTTAGTGCATGTGATTTTGAGCTATTTACTTAATTTTTGTTTTGATTGGCTCAACCATAATAACCTCCTTGAAAGACTTGCCTTATTGCCCTGTGAATAAATGACAAATGTTATGAGTGGTAATCGATTCGCTAAGTATCATTCATCCTTCAATGGTAATGCATGGTTGTTTATTTCATCAATACCTGTAATCAATATTCTTGGTCCTACAAAGCACTTATAACGATTCTAATTCTCATGATAACTGATTTGAAACGTTGATCAATACTCTTTTATTAACTTTGTTTAACATTTACCATTTTTTATTATAAAAATTGGTGGATTTTCATATTTATATCTTATGTAGTTCAATAGATCTTTTATTCCACACGGGTATAAGTGAAGCCAGCTCGAGCCTCCCTGTTCATTTTATTTCTTTAATAAAATAGTCATGATATATACTTGAGTTTTTTTTTTTTTAAGTATGAAGACTTACCACTGGTCTGATGAGCACACCATTTCTCTCAGCTAAGATAATTGTGACAGATACAAACGTCAGATGTTATGTTCATGTTTTCTAAAATAATGTGAAAGAAACTAAATTAAACTATGTCTATTATATTAACTTAAAAGACAAGTTCTAAACATGGTATCTGTTAGATTGACTTGCGAATCCAGTGTATAGCTTGTATTCATGGAATTCGGTGGAGTGGAAACATGAATAGCTCACAAGCTTGTGTAATAATTTAAGCCCAGAAAATCAAATGAACATTTCACCATGTCAGAGTGAAGCTTGGTAAATTCAGGTAAATGCACACCAACTTTTCTCATTGCTTATGGGCATTTCCCTTTTGTAATTGCATCCATAAACCTGTAGATACAGATACCATCCAATTTCATACGTACGGATAATAATCCACATTAAAATTTTGTCTTGAGAACATAGGCATACATATTTTTCCCTGCCAAACATAAAATCTATAGCCCTTTGCGCCGCTTTATGGTCTAAGGTTGTAATTGAATAGTGCAGAATCCAGGATGCCAATAGATCCCTTTTGCACCGCCCATAGAATTTGTTTCAAAATTTTTACGTATTGTTGTAATTTTTCAAGGAACTCTTAAATACTGTAAGGTATCAATAAGGGTTACCTGGTTGTTGGTCTTGTATTACTTATTACTTCTATTAAATTTTTATTACGTATTACTTATATTATGACATTCAACAACTGTAAATATGAGCATTTTCTTCACACTTGGAAATATTGAAATAAAATTCTAATACATATACATTATAAATTGAGAAACTTTATAACCCCTTTATAATACCTTATTGGTAATTTTTATTATCATTATAAACACTAATAACAATTCTTGTATACTATGAGATATACTCTTTCATAACCAAGGGCTCTAGAATAGAACTTTATGTCATCATGTTTTTGCATCCACATTTTTTAGTATGAGATATACTTATTCATACCTATATTTAGTGTAATCAAATGTTACAAGTAGTAGCTATAGACTTTAATATAGTGAATCACAACTTATACAGTGGTAGAGATAAATGATGACAATATAGCATATCTATTGAATTTTTTTTTAAAAATATTTCAATATGATTGTTGTTACTCGTTGACTGAACTATGGGCTCTTAGTTGTACTCATTGACCTGAATTACAATTGTCATCATATGTTCCAAGAATATATTTCTTCCTTCTCTTGGGATGATTTTTACAAATTGTAGAGTTTATATTTTTGATATTTATTAATAATAATTTCATTGAATAGGTATAAATTGAGAGAAAATGGCTTCTGTTGGTCGTCCTAAGAAGGATAAAAAACAATTATCACTTACCGATGCATTTGGTTTTTCTCAACATTCACATCAACAAATTCATACCCAAAATGAAGACTTTTTTATTAATCCACATGAAGAATATGATCCAGATGGAGTAGAACTCTTAAAAGATGAACAATCATAAAAGAAACACAACTGGACATTCAAGTCCAAATAGAAATCAAAATTTCCGTGGGCTTATGCTATAAAAGATTGCAATGGAATCGAAAGAATAAATTGTTCTTGGTGTGTGAAATATAAGAGAGAAACTCTATTTGCTGAAGAAGATGGAAGGACCACCCTTCAATTTAATAATCTAATTACTTATGCAGAATCAGAGCCTCATAAATTCTCTTCGCAATGTTTAGAGGGAGAATCCAAACGAACGATATTATTCCAATAATCAAACATGTAGAGTTCATGGTAAAAGTTGAAAATGAGAGAACTATATCAATGATTGAAAATATGTATTTTGTTGCCACAAATAATTTTCCTTTAGAACTCAATAAGCCAATTTGTGATTTGAATAGGTATAAGAAAACTCCACTCATACCTATAACAGATGAATACTCAACATGTACAAATACCACTTCTAGAAAAGAGTTTCTACAAACTACTAAGGAGGTATATTGGAAAAACTTAATAGATCAGATTGTTCGAAGTCTATTTTATTCAATTTTAGTTGAAGAAAGTATTGATCGGACAATGGACCAACATTTGATAGTTTATATTACATATTTCACTAATGAATGGAGAGGTTAATGTGTAACAAAATTCATACGCCTCTTTCAAATAAAAGATGGTACATCTCAATCTATGTATGATGTTGTCATTACTCTTTTAGTAAAGATGCGATTATCATTGATGAAGCTAGTGGGATTCGGATTTGATGGGGCTTCTACAATGAGGGGTATTCGTGAAGATTTATCTAATAAACTTCGTTGAGATGCTCCTCATTTACTATATATTCATTATATAGCTCACCGAGAAGCATTGGCAATAAATGATGTTTCTTATTTTCAAGAATTGCAATTTATGGATAAATTTGCAAACAAAGTTTATTTATGGCTTGCGAAATCAGCTAAAAGACAGAGTATTAAGAAAGTTAATGGATTCATTTCAAATCAATAGGTTGGAGGTGTTACAAATCCATCAAATTCGGTGGCTCTGTACAGAAAAGGTCATAGAAAGACTTATCTAGGTCATGCATGCTTTGTTGAAAGAATGAGAGTTAAAAGAGCGAAAAATGTATGATTTGGAACCAATATTTCAAGTGTAGTTTTGTATCCATTTACTTGCAGATGTATTTATCGAGTTGAATAAGCTAAACAAAAAATTCCAAGATGATCATGTTGACATTATATCCATTAGCACTACTTAAGATATTATAGTTGATATGTTTCGTAAGATATATCAAAGCGGTATATGTGGGGTAGGTATTGTACATATATCATCTTTTCTAAGTAGACCACAAAGAGAAACACTTGAGTTTGCAGATAGAACATATATGATACATGTGCATACATTAAGATTTGAAAGCTTGCGTAAGTCACAAAGATCAGGGACACTAAATAATTGTATTCTATTGGAAAAAGATTTTATAGTGAAGGTTGTTGATTCTCTTGAATCAAGGTTCACAGATTTACCTATATTCAATATTAAGTTTTTCAGTCCCCGTAACTAGTATGAGGAAATAGATGATAAAGATCAACTAACAAAAAGATGGTTAACATGCTTCTGTGAAAAATTTAGTGTCAGGGATTCACCTATTATGGAAACTATTAAATGTTTGGGTGCGATGGATTAATTTGTTTGTACTATTTATAAATCATATTTGAAAAAACATATGTTTGGAACATGGGATCTATGGGGGGGACCTGAATGGTTTTAAAGGTTTCCATCTTTAATGCGACTATGACAAACTATTATTGTTATTCCAGCAAGCACAATAGTATGTGAAAGGGGTTTTTCCAAGTTAAATAGGATACAGAATGATGATAGAATCAGACTTTCAATGAATACATTGGATATGTTAATGTTTCTCTCTTTGTGCACCTTATGCTCTAAATGAGGTAGATTGGAATGTTATTTATGATACATGGAAGCATATGAAAGCTAGAAAGTCTCTATCTCTAGACAAATAGTTGGTGAGTTTATAGGACCTTTGAATACGAAACATGTTCTTTATTGTTTTTGCATATATAAATCTAAGTGAATTATGTATATATGTTTTTGTGTGTTCCATTCTAACTAAAGTAAAATGGTATTTACAGATGGTTACTACAATTCCAATGCTGATAAAGGGATTTTATTCTAATTTTTTTGGGAATTCCCCCCATAAATTATGTGAATATGCATATACCCTTTGAATACACGATTCAAAGGAAATGTAATTTGTTAAATTTTAGGTGGAGTTACTCTTCTTGACCTGTTTCATATAAACTAGTATATTTATTATTAAATTTCTTAGTATGGAAGACACTTGAGATATTTGAAAGAGATTTGAACATAATGTATAATGCATCATCCATTTGATTGTAGCCGTAGTACTATCAACGAAAGTATTTTGTGTTCTTATATAATCACTTATTTAAATAAATGTCCTTAATTTTTAGGACATGTATACTAGATTTTCTCCAAATTGTGAAAAAAAAGAATTGTGGTCCCAGAAACCCCATCTCTACATCTCTGTCTCTAGGATGTTGTCAAGGTTCTCTGATTGGTTATGTTTAGAAATGGATTCCTTTACTGCCACCCTCGTTGAAAGGGTAGGGCTACCACCAGTTAGGAAGGTGTTTGGTGAGACTCCCGTCGAGCTCTGTCACCCTCCCCTCACGTCAAGCTCTATCCCTTCCCTCCCATCATGCTCTGCCATACTCTAAGCCAAATCTAAAGCCTCAAAACACCTAGCAGAGTATTCATGCTCCCTAAAAGGGACGGGTAAACCCTAAACCCGTCACAGTATCACATAACAAGGTCGAGAGTCCTGAAACAAACTACAGGTGGCTCACAAACCAAATGAATTTCAGATTTTCGTTAGATTCGATTTTCGTTAGATTCTTGCCTGCATGCCTACCTAGAACAATTTTTCGTTCATTATCTTTGAAGATACAATCAAAACTCTCGGTTCTTAGGGCTTGCGCTTGATGCCCAACTATTTCTAAGGTCTGTGAAGTCATGAATCAACTATGTTTTCTTTTTCAAGGGACTACGATTCTTGTTGGCTCCTCTTCGCAATTGTTGTTAGGTGGACGAACTCAAGCTTCTGGTCGCGATTTCTGGAAGGAGGTGAACTTGTGTTTCCAAATATTCTAGTGTCTTTTTTCAGCAAGCACGAGCCCTCGAAAAATTTATAGAGCCACAACAATTTTTGTTTGCTATGTTAATTTGTGGACATTGCGGTTGCCATTCCTCAATAAAGGTCATGATTTTCAACATTGCAAGTTTTACCCCATCTGCGGACTTTATTTTCTCTTCTTTGAAGTGCGGTCGACATTCCTCAATACAGGTTGCGATTTTCAACATTGCAAGTTTTGCCCCATCTGCAAACTTTGTTTTCTCTTCTCTCAAGTCTTTCTGTTCATGGTCGTGCTCTAATGTCCACTGACAATTCATCTTCCATCCTCTTGTTATCTCGCCCCTACAAACTATCCTCCCAATACGTCTGTTAAACCAAAGTTGAGCTGGAGCCCCGACCAAGTGCCTTGGATAGCAAACTCAAAATGGTAACCAGAATCCAGAGGCCGGATCAAAAAAACCTTACGGACAGTGCCGAAATTCTTCAAGAGTTGTTTGACAGAGTGCAGTGAATGGAAATTATAAACCAGGCCCTACACACAAAAGTGTGCATTCTCACCCACCGGGTCGCAGCAGTGGAATCAAAGAACGCTAATTTAAAAGAACAAGTTTCCATCAACGCAAACAAACCCAACCATCACAGTGACATCATTCATGTTAAAATTCTCGACTTCTAGAATAAGCTTGAGGAAATCAAAATCCAAAAAGCTTCCATCCAACAGAAAACAAAAAATAAAATTCAAATCTTTGGCGCTGGTGGCTAGTGTTAAGGATAGCCCCCCAGCCCGCCTATGGCAGTGGTGGAGGAGGTTGTCCATGCCAAATTTGTGTAGGAACACACTAGAAGAGAACGTGAATTGAATCTTAAAGTAAGACACTAGAAGGGAACGTGAATTGAATCTTAAAGTAAGACGGCTCCCCTCTAGTCAGCAGGAGCCCCTAACGGTCAAAAACTCCTTTCTTAGAGATACTCTACGCATACATGATATTACTCTGGGTAGAGCTTGGTCGGGTTACAAGTCTAGCCTTTTTCTTCAGTTCAGGTTAGCAGCAAATAGACTCAAGGCTCTTAGGGCCAAGAGGATGTTATTGTTCCTCCCTAATAAGATCTTCCTTGATGAGGATCGTACCAGGTCACAGGTAGCCGAACTCAAACACTCCAAGGATCTAGTTATGGCAGCTCGGAAAGCATGGAAGTGGGCAGTTGTTAGAAACCTCCAGACGGTAGTCAAAGACACTTTCCCTCCTGAATGGTTGTCTCGTCCTGGGTCTTCCAAATGATGAGCCACAAAGGAGGTATAGCTGGGCAAGGGCATGACTACTAGATGTCGAAACGGAAATGGATCCTTTTGATCCTCACCTCGTCTTATTCTTGATGCTCTTAGTTGCGCAGACATCTTGTTTATCACAGAGACTCACGAGAGTCCGGTGAGGCCTTTCCCTGATATCATGAGTTGTCATTAGTACTCTGCACGCAGGCAAAAGACTAGGAAATCGGGTGGCATCCGAGGTTCTAGAGGGTTGGCCTATTTGTATAGAGATTCGCTCCAAAGTAGGATTCTCATTGGATGTCAGAGACGAGTTTGCTAGGTCCCTGTGGGTTTAGATTCAGGGTGTTGGTCCCCACAGTAGGGATATCTACATTGCAGTGTGTTACTTCCCTCAAAGACACTTTCCCTCCTGTATGGGAGTCTCATCCTAGGTCTTCCAAATGATGAGCCACGAAGGGGGTGTAGCTGGGCAAGGGCATGACTATTAGATGTCGGAACGGTAATGGATCCTTTTGGTTCTCACCTCGTCTTATTCTTGATGCTCTTAATTCTGCAGACATTCTCTTTATCACAAAGATTCACGTGAATCTGGTGAGGCCTCTTCCTGATATCACGAGTTGTCATTGGTACTTTGTGCATACGTAGGAGACTAGGAACTCGGGTGGCGTCAGAGGTTCTAGAGGGGTGACCTGCATGTATAGAGATTTGCTCCAAAGCAAGATCTAATTGGTTTCCAAAGACGAGTTTGTTAGGTTCCTATGGGTTTGGATTCACGGTGTGGGTCCCCATAGTAGGGATATCTACAATGCAATGTGTTACTTCCCTCTGGCATCCTCCCCTTATGCCATTCATAATGGTCTCGATGGTGATCCCTTTACCGACTTGTATGACAGTATTACCCAGTACTCAGTCGTCGGAGAAGTCAACTTTCTGGGTGATTTCCTATTCATGACCGTGCGGAGGATTTGTTCTGCACTCGGGGCCTCTCACTGCTTATGGTCGGCACCTCCTGCAACTTGGAGAATCACATGAGCTAATTATCCTCAATGGGATTACCTTCTTGTTGATTTGCATCTCTTCACATGTCGACATGGTGGTGGTGGTGAGAGTCTGGTGGATTATGTCCTTTCCAACCAGAGCTCCTTATCACTGATCAACCACATCTCCATTTCTTTCATTCCCCTTGCCGATCATGCCCTTCTCTCTATGTCCCTCTATGTTGACATTACCCCCCTCTCGCCACTACTCCCCCCTTAATGGCCCCCCTTGAACCAATTTTTGTCTCACCGACGAGGATCCTAATACCTTTTCCTCCAATTTTCAACAACTTATCCCTCATGTCCTTCCCTAGTTCCACCCGGCCTTCATCTGCCTCCCATCAACAAAATTCTTGCCCCATGAACAGATGTGATGACGAGTGCAAAATCTTCCACAGACGGTTATGACATGCCTTTAACCAGGCCCTTCCCTCCTAAAATACCTTGAAAGCCTCTTATCATTGTCTCCTCCGTAAAAAAATGCCTCTTCATTTCCCAACATAAATGAACTTTATGTGAGTCTCTTTGGCACTCTCCTAAACATTTTTGGTGCGCCATTTTTTAACTCAACCCCAATTCCGTATTCTCCCACACCTCCAGTCTTTTTGATATTCTTGGACAGCCACTTATTCAACTTGAAAACACACCTTTCTTGTGCCACGTTTTCACCTACACTAGAATCAGAGAGAAAATCAGGATGATGAATTCTAGCTGGGCACCAGATGAGGAGGGGTTTGAAGCAAAATTCTTCAAACTTGGTCAAGGGGTTCTTTGTAGTTATTCGATTGATCTCTTCAATCACGTGGTTTTCTCGGGTTTTCCGCCATCGTGGGCACACCATATCACTTACCCGATTCACAAATCGGGTCCCATCTTTGACTGCAATAACTACAATACCATAATGGGGGGTCATACATTCTCCAAGCTATCCAAGAAGCTAGAGCAGAGAAATATTAGAGCCAAGGGGCAAGTTGGCTTTCAGCTTGATCACCAAACTACTGACCATATCTCCACACTCCAAGCTATCATCGCTCGTTGAAGGTCTACTGTTGCTTTGTGGATTTTTGGAAAGCCTTTGACTCAGTGCCACGTGAGGCACTTTTTCAGCGGCTCTGTGACATTGGCATTTTCGAGACCCTTCTCACAACCATCGCGCATCTATACAAGAATGTTTTGGGCCGCCTCCGCACCTCCCAGTGAGAGTCTAAGTTCATCAGGAGTACCATTGGGGTAAAGCTTGATTTTTTTCTCCATGAGCATATTTACGAAAGTGATATCCATTCTTCTTTTTGTAGATGATGCGGTTCTCCTAGCTTCTTCCTTGGAGGGCTTTGTACAGAGACAACTTAATGCCTTAGCCATGTTTTGTGATCTTCAACAGTTGACAGTTAACCTTGGTAAAACCAAGGTTATGGTCTTCAATAGTTTGAAGACCTCGCATCTCCACTTCTTCAGAGGTGAGGAGATTGAGATCACCATCTCTTATACCTATTTGGCGAATTTGTTTTTTGGCACTCATTTCAGTTTGAGATAGGCTCTCCAGCGTCGACTCAACAAGGGCTATAGGTCGCTAGTTATTCTTGAAAGACAGTGCTTCCGCCATCACTATCTAGACATCTCCTCCAAAATGCCCCTCATGGACTCCATCATCAGGCCCACGGTCCTTAACAATATTATTGCTTGGGGACCCGCTTTGTTGGGTATTGACTAGGCTTCCATTGAGAGGGTCCAGACTCTTCTCCTTCGCCGGTTCAGTAGCTGACCATATTTTATTTGGTTTCTTTATTTTGTTAGAGAATTAGAGCCCATCCTTTCTGACTGGAGACCATATTTGATTTGGTTTCTTTCTTGCACCACGTTCAGGGCTTTGCGGACACTGCCAAGGCGTGGGGCAACTACCCGTACTTGGCATACTATTCTTTTGAGGCTATTGCTCTTTCAAACTCCCCTTGCCAGTGTTGCGGTTGGTATGCCGATGTCTCCGAACTTTTGGGGGCAATTAATATACATTTAGACCATCTTCCACCTTTTCGATAGTCCTTGGGCACACCAAGCCACCTTCTGCCTACGAAATAAGAGATGAACCTGATCATCAAAGAGGATATTTATAGGCAGTTCATCCATACCACTTGGGTAAACCCTTAGGGGGATTACATCCCAAGATGGCCTTTTACGCTAAGCATTTTTTAGAGTTAAAGGACGGTCTCATTATCCACCCTCAGATACCCTTGGACATTGCATGCATGCCCTTCGCATTCCCCTTGATCAATTCAGGGTTGGTTCTCATTGACTCCGTTGTGAGACGGATCACCACCTTGATCATTTGGACAGGATCTGCCAATTGTGTAGCCTACAAGAGACCGAGATAGAAACACACTTCATTTTTCAGTGCCCCGTTTACTACGAAATTAGAGGGATATTTCATTGTTTATTTAGGAGGACGCAGGATCTTTCTCACTTCTTCAGGTTTGAGTGTCTGGCTTTATGTTTATAGGAGGATTTGAAGTTTCGCGATCACACTTCAGCCGCATCATAGACCAAACTCTACCCAGTGGATCACTCCCTTCTTCACAGTTTTACCAGCAGAGAGAGGCATTAAGCGCTGTTGTGAGACCGTCCCTGTTTCTTCCTCTAGGTTGGTTCGGCCCAGGGAGACCATCCACAGTTCCCCGAGTCATCATAGACATGCCCATAAGGAGACAGATTAGTTCCACCACACATCACTGTTTATTTAGGAGGATGCGGGATCTTTTTGACTTCTACAGGTTTGAGGATCAGAGGTGTCTGGCTTTATATTTACAGGAGGCTTTGAAGCTTCGTGAGCATACTTTTCAGCTGCATCCTATACCAGACTTCACCCAGCGGATCACTTCCTTCTTCACAGTTTTACCGGCAGAGAGAGGCATTAAGCACCCTTGTGAGACCATCCCCGTTTCATCCTCAAGGTTTGTTCGGCCCAGGGAGACCATCCACGGTTCCCCGAGTCATCATAGACATGTTCGTACTAGGCCTGGCCTTAGGAGACAGACGAGATCCACCAGACGACGACATAATAGGAAACCTCTCTCTTCAGCTGGTCGGCATTATATCCTCAAATTCTTCCAATCGGCCTTGGATGTTAGGAGAGTTGGATCTTCCATCCCCTTAGTCATCTTTTCCCTTTTCTACCTCTCACTTGTTTTTCCATCTCCACTTTGGGTGCGTGTGATTTCTTCTTCCTGTTGGCCACCTCTTCTGGAATTTGTATTTCCTCTTTATCAGGAACTGTTTGGTTTTCCCGCCTTGTATCGGTGCTTGTTGTTTTCTGCAGTCCCTTTGACCAATTTTTGTGGTCATTTGTTGGACATTAATATATTTATCTTATCTTATCTTATCTTGGCATATGAAGTGTAAATTTCTATATTACGTTTCATCACGTAAGGGCTACTTATATATGCGCCCTTCAAGATAAATTTTGACTAGCCCTTCGAATTTGATCCCTAATAGGGGATAAGGCTGACTCTTATCCATACTCAATCTACTATCCATCCATAGGACTGAACCAAGGTATCGAATCTATATAGGGGTTGAGTGCTCGAGGCTCTATATCGATATATGTTTGCATCGAGATATAATTCAATCAACACTCTACTCTCTATGAACCCTTTCTCGTCTCAGGAGAACCTCAAACTCCTTTGTCGTACCCTATCCCTCGAAATAGATGGGGATAGGGACACCCAAATCAAATCGCAAAGGGCCAACCCACCCTATCCAACGTCGAGCCAAAATCTATGGCTATCGAAGTTGTTAATTAGCCTTAGCTAGTAATAGGGAGTGAGCCTTAATAAGGAGTGAGCCTTAATAGGGAGTAAGCCTTAGAAAGTCGGGCGGGTTGAGGTCTTATATCTATGTAAATAGAGAATTTTCATTGTCTCGTAGAATTGATCTGATTGTCACCCCGTCAACGTTGAAAACAAAAACCTTCATCTACCCCGATCAGCACTCCATGGTCATCCATTTATGATTGGTATAGTGGGGATACAAGGAGTAATAAGTCATCATCATGGAAAATAATCAATCATGGTTATTACGTGGCACTGCTCACCCCTAGGACACTCGAATCAATCAATTATCATCATATTATCATGTTATTATCATCATATTGAGATGACAGATAGGGAGATACAAACGCTCACCCCTATCTAGATATGGCAAGCACTTGCAATCTAGAACTCTAGGGAGATAGGTAAGCATTACACCATATATAGATAGGGGGATTAGTAACCTATCTATATATGGAAACAAGAATAGGAAAGGCATATATAAATAGGCAGGATCAGGGGCCCATCTGATATATTAATTGGGTGATGAGAGGGATGAGGGGCCTATCTCACAACTATCTAGAGGACGGCAGGTGGCAGAGGGAAGCTATCTCCTCTTATCTCTATATGGTGGGGTGGATGCGCGGGATGGTACAGTACCCAAGAAATGGACAATACTTGCATAGTAGATAATCTTATTAACGACAATTATGCATGTGCCGAATGGTAAGGCCATATAGATTACATGAGATATTTACAGGGTTGGGGGGGCACATAACATATAGATAGGTGGAATGGTAAATATCATATTGGGGGGGCGTTTCACTCATGTTAATTTTTTAAAATTTGGAGTATACACATATGCATCTCTATGGCCCCTATCCATATACGGGGCCCTAGCCAAATATTTGGTCGTCCCTATATCTACATGTCAACCACTCTCCACATATCTACCCCCTCAACCTGAGATCACAACTGGCACAAGACGACAAATGAGTAGCAAATAGATGAATATAAACAAATAGCTCGTAAATATACCATAAAAAGAAAGCAAAAAAGACAATATAGTATATATCAATGGATATATTTCGACAGTCCTTATGAGAACTTACTCTTTTTATCGAATTTGGGCACCTTTCATCTCAATGAAAAAGCACCCAACCTATCAGTTCCCAACCCATTCCATTGTCGAAACTTAAGCACTTGTAGAGAGAGATGGCCCCCTCCCCTCTCTTTATATCTCGATATGGGATCTCAACCGGATATGGGATCACCCCACTTCTCTACAGTGTACAATGTCTCTAGTTCGGTGGCTACACCCCATTGCAGACTATAAAGAGGAAAATCACCCCTCCTTCCATCAGTAGTTTGGTGGGGGTGGAGAAGGGATTGCCTACCATGGGTACGCTCGGCTCTGACGTGGCCACTTGGGCCATGCCCCATTTCGTATATAGATAGGGCCCTATAATATTATCTTTGGGGGGAGGGAGGGGACAGCAGGGAGAGGATGACGAGGACGAGGAGGGCTCTACCTATACAGATGGGATATGTGAATAGATAGAGCAGACCGACTACTTATAACTACATAATAGATAGCCGAGCTGCTCCCCCAGCCATATTGTATAATATTCAATATATTATATCTCGACTCGTTCACTAGTTTTACTAGCAGCTATATAGAATAGATAAGGACACACACAAGCCCTTCATTGATATTATCTAAACCAGTGTTCTCAGGTAAATGAACATTCAAGCGGACCCTAATATTATCTATCCATGGGCCATAAGAGCTAAGAGGAGTCGGGGTTCGATCTTTTGGCCAAATAGATCAAATTGACAATTAGAAGAGGTTTGATAAGCGGAAAGAGAAAGATGTACGAAGCGAAGGGAAAGGTCGAGATGTGGATATAATGAGTCGTTGAACCCATTAGTTTTTACGATAGTATCAATACCTAAATTCCATTATACAGTACCTCGATCCATAATAGTGACCCTATATAGATATATATGGGTTGGAACCCTATCTAGATATGGGGAATATGAAATAGTTGTTTATATTTTGGTTGGTCATTTCCAAACTATAGAATATAGAGTTCAAAGTGTTGTGAATGGACATACAAGGCAACTCGGTTAGATCCCCATGAGAAGAAGATTCATTGATTCGTCTCATTGATTAATTGTCGAATTACCGAAGGAGGAAATAAATGATGTTAAATGGTATCAAGGCACTGATAATAAAGAACCATCGGGCTAGTAATGACAGAAATGGAAATAGATATTGTCCGACATGCATTGCCCACCTACTGGCTATACTCTATATATAGAGGGGGTCTAAAAGCAGTCGACAACTAGAAACTAGAAAACGTATATCTCCCTTTCAAGGTGGAAATTCTCTATTGTCAAATATGGATACTAGTAAAGAACAGGAGGGAAGGGAGAATGGGGAAGGGATAGATACGGTAGGCAGCCTGAAATATCCCCAACCATGAGATATTGTTCCAAACTTGCAAAAATTGCGTACTTTTAACTTGTAGGCATTTTGTCAAACAGTTTGCATGCAATGATTAGAACAACTATTACAATGATCATAAATCCATCACATAATCATGAAAATATTCAAAGATTGCATAGTGTCATTCCGTCAAACAGTTGGCAATCATTCTATTGAACTAGAAATGTCATTGACACTCTCATAGGCAGTTAGAAAAACAAGGAATAAGGCAAAGACATTTTAACAAACATTTACCATACATCTAGCTGAAGTAAAAATTCGAATATACAATGTTCAGATTAATAATTTCAAACCTCTTAATTGATATAGTTGTTGCTCGAAATATATTTCTAAGTGTAGTGATCCACGGAGCAAGGAAATGGATCAAATAGCTGGCATGCATTCAATATTAAACGGAGAAATTATTATTCGTTTGAATAGCCAAGTATGGTTGCGTTGTACGCGTGAAATAAATGTCTGATTTTTTTGAAATTGTATTAATACCTCTAGAGCAGCAGCGCCTAGTAGTAAATGGATATCAAACTTAATGTATTAACAGCTGAAACTGTATCTGACTTATATCAACAGTGATGGTAGATTGTTCTACAACCCTTTATAATCCCTAAACTCCTTCCAAAGATCGTTGTGCACTCAATAGTCACCAACAACTTGTGAAATAAATGACTGATTTTTTGTTTGAAACTGCATTAATACCTCTAGAGCAAAAGCGCCCAGTATTAGATGGATATCAAACTTAATGTATTAACAGTTGAAACTATATCAGACTTATATCAGCAGCGATGGTACAATAATCACCAACAACTTGTGATGTGGCAACCAGCTATAACATCAACCTTCAGGGCCCACTCTATGAGAAAATAAACATGTGAAATTTTCCCAATTTGTATGCTCAGTACTAGAATAATCGTCAGTATGCTAAAAATAATCCTCGGTACCTGTAAATACAGCTATTAGGGATTGAGGATAAATCCTCTCACTGAAATTACCCTTCCAGCTAGGGTCCAAAGTCTCCTCTACACCGAAACCAAGAATCCCAAGGGATTTCACTCCTTGAGTGATCCAAAAATGGATCTAAGATATCCAATTCTATATATTCTCCTCTTCTGATACTTGCAGTGCAAATTCTTAGCATATTCTTTCTTTAGGATATGGTCTAGGCAAGTTGAGGGTGATTCGGGCACCTTCGAATGACATCAGAAGGTCATCATTGTTCTGTTCAGGGAGTTTTTTGTGTGACGGTTACGCAACCGCCCCGGTGATTACGAAATTGCCACTCTTCATAGAACGGTGGTTGTGCAACAACCGCGGTGCTTACACAACTGCTGGTTACAGAGATTGGAGGGTTCGCAACTGCCATTTTGTCTTTACCGGCGGTCGTGTCCTCAACGACACCAAAATGGGACTTCAAGCGGTTGCAAATGCTTGGACTGCCTAGATCGGTTCGTTTCGCCTTTCCATCCCTCCCTGGGCAGAGAAAATATAAATACAAGGTTGTAAAAGCATTCTAGAAAGTGATTTTGAGTGAATTCAAGTGTGAGCACAGAGGAGTTGGAGTTATTTCTTGTTTGTTCATTGAGAGTGAATTTTTCATTGTTGAAAAGTTGTGAACAAGAAGAAATACAATCATGAGTGTGAATCCTTCTTGAAGGCCAATTATTGCCAGTATTTGTATTTTTTTAGAGAATTACATAGTGAGAGCGAAGCAATTTGCTTACCCACTGGAGTTTCTTCCACCTTGGGTTTCTCCAGGATAAATTCTCATGTCTCCTTTGCATTCTAATTTTTATTTTGCAGTATAGTTGAGATTGTTTCATGCACATTATAATTGTTAAAAGGAACTTAGTCAATTTCCATTCAATTATCACCAGATAAGATATGTTAATTGTTAGAAAGGGACAGTTTACGGATCAGATTGGTATCAGAGTGGTTAAGATTACAGTTTTTCTATGGTTAACTTGTGTTGAGACTGCAATTAGATGCCCCTTACCCAAAAGAGAAAAGAAAGCGGTGAAGGTATCCTAATTCCTTTTGAAGCAGAGATTTCCACCAGGAAGTGGAAGCAAGGAACCCAAGACATGGCTCATAGAGAAGATACGGATGATACTGGAGAAGAGCATTTCAACAAGTTACAAGCAAATGTGGCAAGTTTGTCCAACAATGTGGGCAGTATTTCCTTGTCCATATGTAAATTGGAGTCCATCATGGGATTGATCATGGAGAAACTTGGTGTTCCAAACGAGACACTGGGAACCCATGAAGAAGATACTCGTGAGTATTAAGAAGAGTAGCCCCATTACATTCCTACACCTCCATTTAAAGCAGAGGCGAAGATAGAGATTCATCCTTATGATGGAGACATGAATTTTGAGAAGCTAGACCATTGGCTAGCTCAACTCGAGGTATCTTTTAGTTTGCATCAAAACAATGAGAGTCAACAGATTTTGTTTGCAAGGTTAAAATTGACCAATAATGCTTTAACTTGGTTTGAAAGTTATGTTCATTGATTGGTTGTTAAGAAGATTCCTCCTATTACTAAGTGGGATGAATTCAAGAAGCTAATTAAAAAGCAGTTTTATCCTATTTGTTATGAGGAAGACAGGTCCATGTATTGGCAGTATCTCAGGCAGAAACAAGGCCAGAACGTGCAAAAGTACACTAGTGAGTTCCGGAAGAAAGTTTTCCAGATTGGCAAAGATGTAGCTGACTAGGACCTTATAATGAAGTATATTGGTGGACTTCATAGCCATTTGAGGAGACTAGTCCTCTTGGCCAAGCTAACGGATGTAGACGAGGCTTGTTCTCAAGCCCACTATTTAGAGATAGACAAGAAGAGGAGTTCATCTACCTCTCAAAATGCTTCAAGCAAACAAGGTGACACCAAGCATAAGGTTAAAGGAAAAGGGAAACGTAAGAAAAATGCTACTTTTGTTTCTAAGAAGGATACTAAAGTTCATTCTGGGCATTCTGATGTTGACACTCATTCCGAAGAAAAAATGTTGAAAGCTTCACCCAGAATTACATCCCTTCAAAAATAAGAAAAATAAGAGGAAGGCCATGGTCTCCCTCCAGGGAGAGTAACTAATTTGGACAGAAGAGGTGGATGAGACTGTGTTGTACCTCCATCCACAGTATGGATCAAAATCAAAGGGCTAGTCAAAATTTTATCTTGAAGGGCACATATTTAGGTAGCCCTTCCATGATGAAAAGCAATATAAAAAGTTACACTTCATATGACAAGATAAAATCTAATATACACATCCTAAAAATTAAGGACATTTTTTTATATAAGTGATTATAAAAAAGCACAAAATACTTTCATTCATAGGAATATGGCTACAATCAAATAGATGATGCATTATACATTTAGTTCAAACCTCTTTCAAATATCCCAAATGTCTTCCATACTAAGATATTTAATAATAAATATACTAGTTCATATCAAACATGTCAAGAAGAGTAACTCCATCTAAAATTTACTAAATTACATTTTCTTTTAATTATGTATTCAAAGGGTATATGCATATTCACATCATTTATGGGTGGAATCCCACGAAAAATTAAAATAAAATCCCCTTATCAGCATTGGAATTGTAGTAACCATCTGCAAATACAATTTTACTTTAGTTAGAATGGAACAAACAAAAACATATATATATATATATATATATATATACATAATTCAATTAGATTTATATATACAAAAACACTAGAGAGGTTTTCGTGCTTTCATATTCTTCCATGCATCATAAATAGCATTACAATCTACCTCATTTAGAGCATGAGGTGGACAAAGAAAGAGAAACATTAATATAACCAATGTATTCATAGAAACATTGGATTTATCATCATTTTTTATCCTATTTAACTTAAAAAACCCCTTTTCACATTTTGTTGTGCTTGCTGGAATAACAAGAATAGCTTGCCATAGTCGCATTAAAGATGGAAACTCTTAAAACCATTCAGGTTCACCCCCACATAGATCCCATGCTCCAAACATATATTTTTTACATATGATTTATAAATAGTACAAACAAATTCATTCATCTCACTCAAACATTTAATAATTTCCACAATAAGTGAATCTTCAACACTAAATTTCTTACATAAACATGTTAACCATCTTTTTGTTAGTCGATCTTTATTATCCATTTCCTCATAATAGTTACGGGGACTGAAAAACTTAGCAACATTATAGGTAAATCTTTAAACCTTAAATCAAGAGAATTAATAACCTTCACTATAAAAAAAAATTCCAATAGAATACAAGCTTCTAGTGTTCCTGATCTTTGTGACTTACGCAAATTTTCAAATATTAACGTATGCACATGTATCATACTTGTTCCCTCTACAAAACTCAAGAGTTCCTCTTTGTGCTCTACTTAGAAAAGATAAGAGGTTATTGAATCAAGAGAATCAATAACCTTCACTATAAAATCTTTTCCCAATAGAATACAAGCTTCCAGTGTTCTTGATATTTGTGACTTAGGCAAATTTTCAAATATTAACGTATGCACATGTATCATACTTGTTCCATCTGCAAAACTCAAGAGTTTCTCTTTGTGCTCTACTTAGAAAAGATAATATATGTACAATACCTGCCCCAGATATGCCTCTTGATATCTCTTACGAAGCATATCAATTGTAATATCTTAAGTAGTGTCAATGGATGTAATGTTAACATGATCATCTTGGAATTTTTTTGTTTAGCTTATTCAACTCGATAAGCACATCTACAAGTAAATGAATACAAAACTGCACTTGAAATATTATTGTCAAATCATACATTTTTCTCTCTTCTAACTCTCATTCTTTCAACAAAGCAAACATGACTTGGACAAGTCTTTCCATGACTTTTCTTCTAGCGAGCTATCTAATTTGATGGATTTCTAACACCGTTAACTTATTGATTTGAAATGAATCCATTAACTCTTTTAATGCTCTGTGTCTTTTAGCTAATTTCCCAAGCCATGAATAAATTTTGTTCGCAAATTTATCAATAAATTGCAACTCTAGAAAATAAGAAGCATCATTTACTGACAACGTTTCTTCGTGAGTTATACAATGAATAACTACTAAATGATGAGCATCTCAACAAAGCTTAGTAAATAAACCTTCACAAATACCCCTCATTGCAGAAGCTCCATCACATCTGAATCCCTCCCACTAGCTTCATCAAGGATAATCCCATCTCTTGTAAAAGAGTAATCACAACATCATACATAGATTGAAATGTACCATCTTTTATTTGAAAGAAGCGTATGAATTTTGTTACACATTGACTTCTCCCTTCATTAGTCAACTATCCATTGTCTTATCAGTATTTTCATCAACTAAGATTGAATAAAATGTACTACAAACAATCTCATCTATTATTTTTTTCTAATATACCTCCTAAGCAAATTGTAGAAACTCTTTTCCAAAAGTGGTATTTGTATATGCTGAGTATTCCTCTGTTAGAGGCATGTGTAGAGTTCCCTTATAATTGTTCAAATTATAAATCGGCTTATAGAGTTCTAAAGACAAATCATGTGTGGCAACAAAATACATATTTTTAATCACTGATATGATTTTCTCATTTTCAGCATCTACCACGAGCTCTACATGTTTGGTTATTGGAATACTAGTTTATTTGGTTTCTCCCTATAAACGTTGCGAATAATAACTTATGAGGCTCTGATTCTGCATGAGTAATTAGACCACTGACTTGAAGGATGGTACTTCCATCTTTAACAAATGGAGTTTCTTTCTTATATTTAACACACCAAGGACAGTTTATCCTTTCAATTCCATTACAATATTTTAAAGCATAAACCCACGGAAACCTTGTTTTCCAGTTGGACTTGAATGTTCTTTTGCATTTCTTTGATGATTGTTCCTCTTCTAGAAGTTTTGCTCCATCTAAATCATGTTCTTCATGTGGATTAATAACAAAGTCTTCATTTTGGAAAAGAATTTGTTGATGTAATGAGGGAAACCAAATGCATCAACAAGTAATAATTGTTTTTTATCCTTCTTAAGATGACTAACTGAAGCCATTCTCTCTCAATAAATATTTCGTTGAAATAATAATAAATAAATATCAAGAATATAAACTTTACAATTTGTAAAAAACATCCCATTACAAGGAAGAAATATATTTCTTGGAACATAGGATGACAATTCCAATTCCTTGCAGTGAGCACAACTAAGAGCCCATAGTTCAGTAAACAAGTAACGACAATCATATTGAAATATTTTTTAAACAAATATTAATAGATGTCCTATATTGTCATCATTTATCTTTCTCAACAAGCCCCAAATAGATGGGCACCCATTTCCCCCCTCTCTATATGTAAAACCCAACTATATCTATAAGCTATGGAAATGGATCTATATAGATGGAGGGTCTTAAGGCCCCTGATTCTATAGAAGGATGGATCGTAAACCCCTCCCCTAATTAGATATAGGAGATATAGGCAGTCACCGTCAATTCCCTATAGGGTTTCTAATGTCTGACTATACTAGACAATCCATCTCTATCTGGGCCCCTATAACTCTATCTAGAGCTACACAACCTATGTAGGATCTAGCATTTTATACTTACATCTGAGACAGGTGTAGAGGGCCAATCCTAGAAATAGATATGGGCTCGCAGGAGGGTTCTGTCCTCATATATAGATACATCCATCTTATCTATCTCGATGATTGTGCCAAATAAAACTATAGGGCACTCCCCTCTCTATATTTCTTAGATATCTGGCAGTGGATATCTATATAGATCTAAGCCCCCAAGATAATAGCCCTATACTATTATTAGGACAAGGGGTGTGCCTCATCTCAAAAATCCGACAGCAGATATCTTAGCACCGCCCCCTCTATATGAGAAAATAGAAAGGGGGCACCCACCCCAGATGTAAATAGGGCTATCTGTCGACGGCCCCCCTCCCCATATATAGATAGGGCTACCCTATCCAAGATATAATAGGGAGAGAGTAGCACAAATCTCTCTTCCCCATATAGAGGTAGACAGGGGACGGGGCGGGGAGGTAATAACCAAAGTTAGTAGCAATGCAAAGCGATATAATATTAGGTCATTGTCATATTTATTCTCTCATGGCGACTCTCGACTCACTATTGATAGTCAGCCTATAGACCCATATATCCAAGGGGGTCTTGAATTCCCCCTTCCTATATATTTATTTTATATAGTTGTCATATCTATCTCTATGTACTCATCCCATATAGATCTCTATTGAGATCTAGAGAGTACCCACAAGGATATAGAGGAGAGAGTTGAGCCCATAGATCTATAGCTCCATATGGGCAAATTAGGGTCTCGGATGTAGCCATATTTATATTAGATTAAGGCCTCCAAATATAGATAGTCGAGTACCCCTTCTCTCTCACCTCTATTCTATTGCTATGGGGGGGTGGGGGCCGGGGAGGGGTAAATGAGATGAGAAATAAATCAACCGTATCTATATATAGGGTGCCCCCATATATCTATATAAGGCTTATAGATATATAGACATTGAATTCGTGTAAAATAGAAAACAGAGGAATAGATCCTATCAATTGACAATGAATCTATAGAGACTATCGCTCACAACTGTATCTAGTCCTACTCCAATCTCTAAATGGGGGTCCGTCACATTAGGGGAGAGCCGACTATCTTCTCTATCCTCCATGAATCTAATAGATAGATATCTAAGGAGGAACTTGGGGAGGCATTAGGGGGCTACCTATATACATATCCCATATTTATATTTAGAATTCTAAATAGGGGTCCCTCCCCCCTGTGTATAGAAATGGTATGGGGCCTAGAGAAAGTAGCCTCCTCCCCCCCTCCTCAACACTATAAAGTTTAGTTAGCGCCCCAACTTTATTTCAGAGGAAGGGGTCCCTCCCCCCTGAGTATAGAAACGGTATGGGGCCTAGTGAAAGTAGTCTTCTTCCCCCTCCTCAACACTCTAGAATTTAGTTGGCACCCCAACATTATTTCAGAGGAAGGAGCCTATACTACGTAGGCAGGGGTTCTCTCCCATTAGCTCCTCTCCCGTAAGCTCCTCTTCTGTCAACTCCTCATGTTGGCATATTTGGATATGGATATAAAGCAGATAAGATGAAAATAGATAGGAGGGGGGCTGGGGAGTGCCAACTAGAACTAGATAAATGGCCCTCAATCGATCAAGAATCATCTATGTCCTCGTTTTATTGAGAGCACTATAGAGAGTAAGCAGTACCCCACCTCGCGCCCAATGTAGAATAAGTATATATGCTTATCTCTCATCTCCCATATAGTTATATGGGGTAATCTCCATGTCTTATGAGCTATGAGCCATAAGCTAGATGCTTTCTCTAGTAGTGGTAGATCGTTAGGGCCTAAAGTAGCCTCCTCCCATATAGAACAATAGGGCTACTCGACATATACAGATCTAGGATCATCTCTATCGACTTCTTGTTATTCAAATAACATTGGTATAGGTGCTTCTTGCCTTGTCTATGATGATAAAAATATTAGCTATCAGTTATCTATATAGAGTAAGGCAAGGAAAAGAAGTTCTTCAATTGTATCAGCCTTGTCATTTCACTATTCCACCCCGTGCTCAGATCAACCAATCACACAAGATGCAAATTAGACAACTAGTAGATAATTATATAACTATGCCTATCCATAGTTATAGTTCCAACTAGTAGATTGCATCGACAAATCAAACCAGATTGATCTGTTGCATCCATCTACCTATCTAATCTATATATTCTAGTCTCGAGGATCATCCATCTAATGATTGTATTAGATTAGGTTGGATTGGATTTTATACACGATATGACTGATGGAGTTGATCCTGCCTTATCCGATGTTATCCCCCTGAGCCTCAAGAACCCCCCTTACATATAAAGGGAATATAGATATGGGGGGACGAATGGTTCTTGCTTTGTGCCTATCTAGGTGAATTTTAGTCTAGTTCAAGTTTCAAAATTATAATATATGGGGGACTAGAGAAAAAGAAAGGGGGGATATATCCTATCTGTATAATGGATGGATTATAAGCCCCCTAGTGCGACAGCCCTTTCAGCTCCCGTACTGATATAGATGTTAACGAGCACAACAATAATTATATTTATGGAGGATGAGGTGACTATCAAGTATGGCGCCTATAAATTACACTTGGGGGTCACCACCTATATAGATTTTTGGGGGCCAACTAGATAGAATCATGGCTTGGGAAGCAACTAGATATAGTTGCGGTATGGTTTGGATAGAGGACGGGGCCGACTCCCAACCACCGAGCGATAGACTATGTACTTTGAAGAGCGGGAAACCTGACCCACATGTCCACCCTATATAGATGTAGGCTACCCATAGATATAGATATAAAAATAGATATAGATATAGGGATTTGGGGAAAGCGAATAAGACGAGCACCTATTTATTCTATATATGCAACTAGTGTGATCAGATTGGTTGCATTCCTCTCCCATATATGTGGGGCCCTTATATCCCCCATCCATCGATCCCACCCCATATATCTTGGCCCTATCTATATATGGGTAGACATGCTTGATCTATAGAAAACTTCCCCTTTCTACCCCCTGTTGATCTCATCTTATCTCTACGTAAACCTTGTATGTTCATCGTATGTTAGACCAATGTCTGCAATTAGGGGGTCAAATGTTGTTATCTATATCTTCCATCTAGTCAAGCCTCAAGTATATAGTAGTATATATAGAGTTCCACATCTATTTATATAGAGTGCTCTCTCGGTCAATAAAAGACATGAGATCCTAAAGGC
Organism: Taxus chinensis; assembly: GCA_019776745.2. Lineage (NCBI taxonomy): Eukaryota > Viridiplantae > Streptophyta > Pinopsida > Cupressales > Taxaceae > Taxus > Taxus chinensis. The sequence goes on from CM034148.1 coordinate 181,520,602, forward strand.
AATGGTTGAGTCCCAAATAGATAGATCCCACCCCATATATCTTGGCCCTATCTATATATGGATAGACATGCTTGATATATAGAAAACTTCCCCTATCTACCCCCTCTCGATCTCATCTTATCTCTACGGAAACCTAACAAGTTCATTGTATGTTAGACCAATATCTGCAGTTAGGAGGGTCAAACGTTGCTATCTATATCTCCCATCTAGTCAAGCCTCAGGTATACAGTATAGATAAAACTCCACATCTATTTATATACCGTGCTCTCTCAGTCGATAAAACCAATGAGATCCTAAAGGCAATGCTTGATCTATAGAAAACTTCCCCCTTCTACCCCCTCTTGATCTCATCTTATCCCTACGTAAACCTAGCAAGTTCATTGTATGTTAGACCAAAGTCTACAGTTAGGGGATCAAACGTTGATATCTATATCTCCCATCTAGTCAAGCCTCAGGTATATATAGTATATATAAAGTTCCACGTCTATTTATATAGTGTGCTCTCTCGGTCAATAAAATCCATGAGATCCTAAAGGCAATGGTTGAGTCTCATATAGATAGATAGGGGAGGGGAGGTAGAGTACATTAGACCAATGACTGCAATTAGGATGCTAGGCGATGTTATCTCTATCTCTCATCTAGTCGAGCCTCGAGTCCATAGTATATATAGGGGTGCCCATATATCTATATAAGGTGCTCTCTTCGTCGATAAAGGCCATGAGATCCTAAAAGCAAGTGGTCAAGTCCCATATAGATTGATAGTAGAGTTGAGCCCAATCACCTAGGCTCAATGGTCGAGCCCCATATAGATACATAGGGTCCAACCTATTGGTCAAGCCCCACATATTTATAGATCAGATTGTCATATATCGATATAGCCCTCATAAATGACCTGTAGTCGAGGTCATCGCTCTACCTACCCACCTACCTATTGAGGTCCATATAGAGATGGCAATAGATTGGGACATTTATTTGCAATTGGAAGACATATCAACCCCCTACATATATATGTATGTATGTATATGGGTTAAGATGTCTCACAATTGCCAATCAATGTCAAATCAGGGCATTGATTGGCGATTGGGAGACATCTCAGCCCCTATACATATATGGGATTGGGAGACTTTCTATTCTAAACCACATGAGGGGCCCACCTATAGGGAAAGGGCACTCGGTCAAGGCTCGACCACTAGAGTGCCTTTGACCTATAGGTCATTTATACACTTGACTTACCTATTAATTGGTTAATATCTCCCTCAACACATATGGGGTCCTCCACACCATATGGCAATATATAGCATGGAGGTCAGATTGACTCCACTCGATATGGTTAGGATAGATTGTCATGATGGGCAACTAGGAGAGGGTCCTCAAAGAAATAACTGTAATTCCAATTCTAATTCCAAGTCTTCCGATAGGGGTATATAAAAATCCATATCTATTGGGGTGGGGGCCCTCTAACTGTATGGGATATGATATGGACCCACCTTTATACGTAAAAACCCAACTAAGTTGAGTAATGCAATGCTAAATGAATCGGCTAGAGATATATATACTACATAGTCGTTAAGATTGGAAAATCAAAAAGTGCCATATAGATTAGAGGCCACATTTGCATCTATCCATATAGAACCACCACTAGACAAACCCCCATAGCCATAGTTTTATAGAGAAGGCGTAAACAGATGCACAGTAGCCCCCATCCCTATATATAGTTGGGTTGTCTTAATCATATCACACGTTGAAAGAGAGTATATCATGATCCCTTTATATCACATTATTTGTTCTTGTCTAATCTATAGGCCTCAACACCAATCCCATCTAGAGTATAGAGATTTGTACCCATATCTATGGGTTCGCTATCACTCACCCCAACTAGTCCACGACTAGAGACGGTCTCTCTTCCTTTATTAGTTATTTGCATAAGGAGTAGCATATTTCTATCCATGAGGTGTCAGTAGAGTGCCCACTATAGTATGCAGTGTGGTGACCCAGTTTAATCTTATGAGTCACTTCTATTGTCCCGTGGTTGATATATCTATAAATATTCATCGATTATGAGATCGCCTATGGATCATTATAGCAAAGGCCCAGCATATTATATGGCCAATGAGTCACTTCATGTTTGAATTTGAAACGCCCATCCATATATGGCATTTAAGGTGCATCTATCTATGCATTCTCTAGGAAATTCCAATTCCAGATATAGATATAGGGTCCTCTCTATTAATCCTTACCTCATTTATGGTGGGCTAGCGTAGGGTTAACCCCCACCCCCTATTGATCTAATCTTTCTCAGATACATATGCCATTGATCAGATATTCCGTGAACCTTCTTGTAATCTACGGGATCATTTTCAATTCTAGGATAAAGAAAGCCCCAATCTTTTACATATGTACTTACTGATGAAGGAGGAGTGAGGACCTCGATCTTTTATATCTCCACTCACCTAACAAAGGAGGGTGAGGGGGAGCCCCATAAAAATCTATAGGGGGCATATAGATGTATAGAGCTACACCGTCCCCAAAAAGATAGCCTTATACACACACACACACACACACACACACACACACACACACACACACACCCTCCACATGCCGCATATAGAGTAGGATAGGGTGATGACATAAAGATAGTGTCATTGCCATAATATATATAGGGCCCATTTCGTTGGCTATATCTATATATACGGGGTGAAGAGCATAAATCGAAATGCCAATTATATACTATCCTGTCAGGGCCTCTCATCTCTAATCAGAGGAGACGATTGAGTCAACACACCATATATATAATAGATAAAGGCAAAGCAGATGCACCGCCTTCAAAATTTCAAGGGGCTATAACGGCCTTAAATCTCTATCAAGCATGTAGATCTATTTAGGTACTTCGAACGAAGGGCTATCTAACATTTTTCAATCAAGTGCAATTCATCTACCCACTCGCTTCATGTAGATTCTAAATATAGGACTTAGGGCTTGTTAGAATCTCCGCAACAAAACCACGTGATATTCTTAAGAGCGAAATCCAGAGCAAGAGCAGGTTACGATTCGATGCCCTGCCTATATTTATTCCCGAGTGAGGGGGCTTGTATTTGAGAAGAGTGCATAACTCTCTTGGTGGGGAGGCGATTGGAATATATAGATTTATTCTCACTAACAGGAAATCAAATTTGTATAATCGGGGAAAGAAAGGGATGGGGATGAAGGAATCTATTAAGTGCAGGGTGGAAGATATACAGGATGGTTGGAGATTCTAGACAAACGAGGGAATGAACTCAATATGCTATATATTCAGATTTGTAAATCGAGTGAAGATAGTTCGATACAAAACCATGATCAACCTAGTCGGTTCAGTATGGATAAGGGCTAGAATCTCAACTTAGTGCACTCTCGATATATCATATATAAACCTTAGATATATAGTTCACTTAATTGGCCACCTTCCTCTTAACGGATAATGTATGTAACCCAACCTTTGATCTGATAAACCTTAGATATATAATTGAGATAATTACCCACCTTCCTCTTAATGGATAATGTATGTAACCCAACCTCTGATCTGAGGAATTAGTAGATCTAGGTGTGCATGGTGTCATTTAGATAACTGGCCACCTTCCTCTTAACGGATAATGTATGTAACCCAACCTCTGATCTGAGGAATTGGTAGATCTAGGTGTGCATGGTGCCATATAGATAATTGGCCACCTTCCTCTTAACGGATAATGTATGTAACCCGACCTCTGATCTGAGCAATCAGTAGATCTAAGTGTGCATGGTACCATTTAGATCAATCTAGTTATGGGCCCTCCTTTATCTATATCTAGAGGGTTATTGGGGACTAGGCCCCCTATCCATATGAAGGTTGGGTCGTCCCTTAACTGACTCAGAATCTTAGACTATGTGGGAGATGCCCAAGCTCTTGGAGCTATACTGAATCTCCATATCTTCATATATGAAGCTCTATGACCTATCCTATCTATATATCTAGGAGGTCAGCCCTACCCTATATATCTAATTTATGGTGGGTGGCTAGCCCAAGCCATATAAACTCAAGACTCGGGACCAATATTTATATATAATATATTGAACCCTTGTCTATATATAGATTGGACACCCTATAGATAAGGTTGTCAAATCCATATATCCATCTCTATCTGGAGGGTGAGGGCCTTTAGGCACTCCCCGATGTAGGAGGGGTGAGTGTAGCATAGCGTAGCAAACTATTTGATTCAATTATCAATCAAGGGCCCCTTATTTTCTACATATGATCACCCCAACCACCATATAGAACTAGTCCTCGATTCGCCATGATCACCTGATATGTCAAACAAACAAGGCAGCCTAATTTTCCTGAAAGGGGCACCCGGACTAGATATATAATTGCCCATTTTCCCACTTTGGAGGGGGAGGGGATTATGTCGGGGAGATATAAATATATATAATGGGAGCCCAAGGAGATAGGGGCATCCCTTCCCTATATAGGTCATAAATATGGTGTCAAGAAATCAAGTGGTTCAAAGCCTATTATATCGAGTTGTTCAACCATCTCCCACCTATATACACTAGAGGGTAGGTTAGGGAGATATAGATAGGGGCCCTCGATTACTACAAACACAAATTGAGTGGTTCACTACACCGTATATAGATATGGGCTTACCCCTACCCCACCCCACTATCTGGAGATATCTCCAGACTACTACATAATATGGGGCACCATATCCCCTATCCCTATAAAAATTAATATTAGACTAAAGATATATAGGAGGGGGGGCGAGCTCCTATCGATATATAGGACGAGGGCTCCTTGTCCTCTTAGATATTGTGTGTGTGTGTGGGTGGGTGTGTGTGTGTGTGTGTTTGTGTGTGTGTGTGTGCGTGTGTGCGTGCGTGTGAGTGCGTGCATGCAAAGTGAGGTTTTGGTGTAGAAATTCTCCCTCAATTAGTTTTGAATGTTGTTTGCTGAAATACAGGCCCCCCATAAATTCTTTCCATATCCCATATCTCGAAGAGATATATATGGGGGTCTCCATCTCCATCTAGGGACAAATATGTCAGGATCATGACAAATTGATCACAACCCCTTGTATCTATACTTACATGTATAGATATTTGGAAGGCTTAGCTCTATATATATGGCACTCATGCCTCGAAGCTTCATCCGATCTCAGAATATAGATCGTGCCTAGATGAGATGAAAATAGAGGGAGGGAAAGGCCAAAACTAGGCTCAATATATATATATATATCGAGACTAACCAACATTATCTAATCTAGATAGGCACTAGACTAACTTGGGGTCACTATATGGATATAGGGATGGTCGGGAACGGGGGATGGGTAACCCAGCCATCGCTATATCCATATTGACATCGATATAGTGACTCCGAGTTAGTCTAGTGCCTATCTCGATTAGATAACGTTGGTTCGCCGCGATATGAGGATGGGGAGAGTTATATATAGTATACTCGCCACTCACCTTTCTATAATATTCCATACATGGCCCCGACATATAGGACATGGGGGAGGAGAGTACACGGCCCTCAATCCCATATCTATGTAAGCGGTCGAGTATCGGATGCAGCTGTAGATAATCGTAGCCGTAGAGGGCCACCTAAATATGGGGTCTCAATTCCCCATATAGTACCGGATGTAGATTTGCAGCATCTATATAGGAGGTCAAGATCAAACCCTCTAGATGTAGATATAGACATAGGTCGGCCACCCCAAATAGATACAGAGATGGGGTCAAGTAGACACCAAATTAACAATCGATACAGTCTACAAACAAAAAACCAATTTCATATATTACATAAAATAGGGGGCACCGAACCAACGACCTCTCTCTTTCTAAAACCAAGATATGAAACCAATCATCAATGTCATGAATCGAGGTACTAGAAAATGCATGATGATTCGGTTACTTACCAAATAAATAACCGACCAAAAACCAAATGAAGCACCGATCCATATGATCAATATTGAATTGAGGTTCCATGACATATTAAAAGCTACAACTAGTTGTCGAATTGAAGAACTAGCTATCGACAACTAACTATCGAATCAACCGACAAACGATTATGATATCACTATTAGGATCAATCACTAAGAAAACGCAATGGGTTAGTTCTCAGGTATTTGTATCCCGATGCAATAGGCATTTCTAAGTACATATGCAAAGAGAATAGAAACCACGATACACTGCTATACACTAGACTACATAGAAGTTTCTTCTCCTCTTCCCGTCTCTTCTCTATGTCTTTAAAATATTGTAATATGGAGTGAGATAAGAGTGGGAATGGCTCAGAGCATCTACATCAATCGTCTAAATTGGGATTAGGAATGGTTTGTAGTGGGTTAGGCGCACGCCTCCACCTCCCTTATCCATATATCGGGTTGGGCCAACTAAACTATACATACATACATACATATATATATATATATATATCGAGCACATATCATTTTGTGGAGTGCCATATACTTATATGATGGTGATGACCCCCAACACTCAACTTCAAGATTTTTGAGTCATACCACGTACATAATAAATGGATGATCATGACCCCCTACCTATCTCTTGACCCCCTTATATATCCCTTTCTACACAAAGAGGGACAATGAACCTATATGTACAACCATTGACTATATCTAGTCTCATTCAGTCTAGTGGGTGTGAGCGATAAATATATAGGAAATATGTAAGGCGAGTGGAGCGTTGATCTATCTATCTAATTGGCACTCTACCGAAAAAGTAGGGATAGAACCACATATCTGCCCATCCCAAATAAAGAGATAGCACCCCTTATTCTATATTGAGATGGGGAAGGGGTATTGCATCTCTTGATTCTATATATCGGCTAGGCGGGGGTTCGAACCTGTGGTGCAAACATAGTCGATATCGAAGACGTGAAACGACCTAATATATGAATATGCAATTCTCATAGATACAAGATATATCGCTTATGGGACCATATAGCTCTGATAGGTTCCCATAAGGCAAAACACACCCATCCCCTTCTAAACTATATGAATAAAAGATGAATACGGCTGAGGGTTTGGTAATAGGGTTTTAAACATGATAGGGCACTCATTTCTACATAGCTCCTCCCAATAACCTGTCAAGGCTCTCTATATAGAGAGGATCTGGTCTTTACTGGAACGGAGGGTGTGGTGTGTGTGTTTGGTGTGTGTGTGCGCCTGCGCGCGCACGTGTGTGTTAGTGTGTCGCCGAAACAAATACTTGTCCTATCTAGACTCGATATATAGGCCACTCAAGCTACTAATAAGGGGAGAAGTTGGAGCACAGGCAACTTTATGACATGACACTTTATATAGAGGGCTACTATTCCATCCCTATCCTATATCTCATATCCCTATCCATACCCCATACCTATAGAGGGGGAGCAAGGGCAGGCTCCAACAGAACAATGTCTTTATAGTTCTACTTTGGTGGCTTATATATATAGGGGCCATGTCATAGTTATATATGGCAATTTTACAAATTCATCTAGGGGACAAGTTCCCATATCGCATATGTATTAGGGGAGAGGTGGGGGAGGGCGGCTTGCCCCGCATTTATAGAGATATTGAGAAGTTATAGAATTATAGATATAAGAGAGGCACAATAAGCCCTCTATAGAGATCTAACTCGGCCCCTATCTATCTGAGTCCTCAACACCATATCCCCATATATATAGAGGGAGGGGATCAAGGGTGGTTGTATAGAATGTTGAGAATGGATATATAGGGTAGGGACAAATCTTAACTATCCTCTCACCACACCAATTGAGTCGATGCGCTCCATCCATCTCGGCTTTAAAGGGAGACAAAGGTTTCCGATCTCCCACTCACACTCCATATTGAATGAACCTAACCCACCATGGACACACAGAGAAGAGACTGACTACTCCACTCCCACCCCACATCCATATAAAGATAGAGGTTATGGACTTGAAAAAGATAGTCCCCAATCAAATGCCCAAACATCCATCTGATATTGTAGGCATTCAATCAACCTAATAATTGAATTGAGCCAACCTGCTATCTTATTCTATAATCATCACGAATACAATGGCATCACCAAAACCATAGATAGATAAGGGGTTGATCTATCTCATGACCCCTCCTATCCATATATGGCCTAAAATCGATACCTACATCACACATGCCCTTATCTATACATGGCAACTTGGATAGATACTAACATGATCGATCACATGACGTGAAAATGACAAAAGTAATGTACTATGATCAAATCATCCCCCATGTATAGATAGGGCACGCCCTAAATATCTATGGCGATACCCATAGATATATGGGTCATTCCCACATGCCTTCTGAGCATAATTGTTGTCAACATAGTGCTTATCCCATCTTATATATAGATAGGATAAGAGCCCCACAATGTAGATATATCTCTCGAGAGAAATATGACTTAACAGGTAGGGGAAAGGTGCCATATCTATGTTAACTAACGACTAACTATAGTTTGTTGTGAGCGATCTCTACTCCCATCCCATAGATTAGGTCCTTCAATATATGTAGTCAAATGTTGTCCTCTCTCTATGTATGGGTCAATCCGGTGAGTATCCCCTAGGACGCAGAGGGAGATGTGTAGGCCTATCCTATATATAATATATGGGCTCTTGGATGCAAAGTATCTAGTCAAATTTCATCTCCTCTATATATGGTCTACTCTAGTCAGTCAATTAGATAAAAGAGGAACCCTTATCTCTTTCTAGCTATTTATGGACTCCACCTCCCGAAAGAACTATGATTTAAATTTTGATCCATACGTACCATAGTTACCAATAAGTAGGTTGTCGAGCCCCTATCCCTATCTACATATGGGTTAGGAATAACATAAATGTGCCCTTTGATCACAAGACGTATACAATCCACTCCAAAACAAAGCATATAGAAATAGATGTCGACGGCCCCTATATAATCTATCTCAACAACGAGACCATCAGCTAGAGTAAAGCTTATTAATCCTTATAAGAACTATAGGTGTGAGGGGCCCTCTCCCTATTTTGATCACTATCGGCTATGTACGGGGCAAGGTGGGGGCTGATATATAAATATGACATGATCGTGACAGTCCATCCTTTTGAGACTCCCTACTGAAACTGTGGTAATGTAAAATTCAGCTAATTAACCATTTTTATTCGATCTATAATTATTCAAATAAATACGAATAATGGAAAATGTATGTCTTTAGAATAATTAAATACCGCATATTATAAGTATTAAATGCACATTTATTTTAATTGTAGGAACTTCGTTGTCCGGTTCGGACTACGTCATTGTTATAATTATTTCATGACTTCGGAAATTGTTTTTGAGATGTATTATTTTGGCAAAAAAATCTCTCAGGCTTATAAACTGGTGGAATGCCATTATAACATTAATTTGTGGCTTATTTTAAAATTATTGTCTTTAGAACGTTGGGGGAAATCGTCTCACCCCTGGAATCGATAGGTAATGTCTAATTCTACTATTTTGACGACAAAAAAAAGAGTGTATGTGAAGGCATTATAAAAATAATAATATTAAATTTATAATGCAATTAAAAAAATATGGAATAAAGATAATTTAATATAAAAATAACATTAAAATGGCATGGTCTAAAGTTTTAAAAAAACACAAATTTATCCACTTTAGCGGATATTCACGTGGATGACGGAGATTAAATTTTATAAAGGAAAGCAAACTCATATTAATAAAATCCTCACCCACGTTGAGATTTGTGACTTGGGTTTTGTTTTGGGAAGGGAGAAGAAAATGGAAAAAGAGTTTTTGTGGAGTTTTTCATGTATTCGACTTTGTGAGAGAGAGCTCCAATTTTGGAAACTTTTTGCCAGATCTATTGCTGCATATGTATGTGGATCAAATTTTGTCTTTTTAACCCTTTATTATCTGTGCTGAGAGCATTGAGGAAGTTTTGTGTGATTGGGAAGGCTAGAACGGTAGCGTTCGGAGCAAATCGATTTCTTCAGGCAAGGGTTTCTTTGTTGTTCTCCTAGTTTCGATTAATAAAAAGATTATTATCTTTGTGGGTTTATCATTTGAAGGTGCAAATAAATTTTTCTCAGTATTAAAATGTTTTTCAGTGATGGGTTTATCATTTGAAAGTGCAAATCAATTTTCCTCAATATTAAAAACGTTTTTGAGTTATGGGTTTTTCATTTGAAGGTGAAAATTGATTTTTCTTTGGTTTTTCCATTAACTTTATAGACATGAAACTTATGGCTGAGTTTGGAACTATTTTTGGGTAAAGAAATATATTTCAAATCTGGTTTTGATTGAGATCTTGTAGCAAATTTGTTTTCCCTTGTTTGGGCTCTATTTGTATGCATGAACAAATCGATTTTGTTGGATCTTATGTCATTTCTGGCAAGAAATTTTAATGGATTTTTGGTAATATAATTTGTAAATCCATTTTTCTAGGCGTGTTATTTTTCTTAAACGTTTTTGTTGTTTGGGGTTATGTTTATTTGATGTAAAAACCATTTTTGTGAGTTTTTATCTAGAAATTTCGGCATAAAGTTGCTGGTTGTAATGGGTTTGTGAAATATGTTGAAACTATGTTGCGATGGTTCTCTTTTCAGTGGAATTGTGTGGCTTCTTCTACAGTTATTCTTCAACTATACTTTATGGAAAAATTTAACAAAAATAAGTCAATTTACTCTGCTGATTTTGATAGGTTTGTAAAAAAATACGGCCGTAGGTTGAGTTATTTTATTTGTGAAATTTGTGGGTTTTAAAACTTACATCCTTGCTAGAAAATTTGAATGGATTTCAAGGCTTTAAAATAAATCTAGAAACACTAGTGGGTTCTCTTTTTGTTTTGCCCTCTATCATTTGTATGGCTTTGTAAAATCTGCAGTATAAGGCTTGATCAAATGAGTGAATCAATATGTGTTAAGGAAATTGGCTATGGGTTTTGGAAATGGTTTCTTACAATAGAACGTATGACCATATTTGCATCTAAATAAATGGGTGTTGTTGGTTATTATAGTGAATGATTGGTTGTTGGTGCTCATTGCTTTTAAAAAAAGAACCAATTCCATTCAAGTTTTCTTTTCAAATTATGAATAAGAAAGAGGCACATTCGATGGCATTAAAAGATTAAGTGTTGGAACCGATATTCATGCATATAGTAGGGATGTTCAACCCTTTGTGTAGCGATACCTTGGAAATGACAGTGAAATAAAATAGAACATTGAAAATGCAGTTGTGTAAGGCTTTTATAGACATTAATGTCCTTTCATTTTTATTATCCCGAGTTCCTTTGACTCGGAGGGTTGGATCACTTGATCCATACCTTTTCATTTCTAGCATTTGTTTTGTTATTTGAATTATATTAGCTAATAATAATTTCTGGAAAATTTTGAAAGTGGAAAATACAAGGGAAAACTCTATCGAAATTTTTACAGAATTTCATACTTAGTCGTTTCTTGGATTTTAAATAAAAGGTTGACTTTCTTGATATGATAATTAAACTGCATGGAGGTTGGATGCAAAATACATTTAATTCTTTGAATGTTTAGCTTTATTCGTTGTTTGGAATGGTGTTGGGTGTGCAAAAATGGTGGATCCGACATCACGTGACTTGCGATTGAAGAAGCGAAAGGAATGTATGCGAAGCAATCCTTCAAGAATGCTTCACATATATTCCCTATGTCTATTCCATCGTTAGTTATGGATTGACTTTTGCGGATGCAATATGATTGCAATGCTTGTTAGCTAACTAAGATGATTAATCTTCTTATTTAACAAAACGTAGTTGGACATGTGAATTGACTTCTTGTCAGTTCTTTGAACTGACACCCCAAAAACTAAACAGTGTCACAAGTTAAATATGAATGATTGCATCATTACACTCCGGCTTATGGAAGTTGGCGTTGAATGAATGTTTTTGTATGGATCTTGGATCCAATTGTAAATATACTAATAGTAAATTAAACTTGCCTTGGAGCGTTGTACCTTTTATTTGTCCTTAGTGGATGGAATATTTCATATATGTATTAATGAAATGTAGGATTGGTAATATTATTATGGCAATAATAATGATCGTGTTATGGGTTGGCAAACAAAGCAACTAATTTATTAAGATAGGGAACCATACAATAATTAATCTAGCAAGCTAGAATGAATGTAAGGATTGTATTTGAGTAAATGGAAATAATGTTAAGTGATTAAAGAGACTGATAACTTAATGGAAAATCCTAAATTATTAGTTTTGTCTCCTTAAGGAATATTTGATTTCTTAATGTATTTTCCTCGTGAATGAATCTGAACAAGCTAAGTTACTGAATTGTATAAGACGCTACATATCAATCTAAACCCTTGTGAAATCGTATATGGGCAACGAATGGTTTTGACATGTGTATAAAAGTAGAATGAAAAGGAGTAACAGGTAATATAGTAGTTCACCTTTATAGGATGGAATCCGGAATATGATCACTGTCTTGAGCAATCATTAATTTTCGTTATGAGATTTAAACTTGTTAGTAGTCTAGGCAAGAAATGAAATGAGCTAGTACATGCCTAAATGACAAACTCAATTGGTACTACAATCTAAAATTACGGGTAAATGGTTAACCACGTAAAGGGGTATTAGCCTTATATAAGATGTGTTACTATCTACTCTTGACTTAAGAAAGGCTAAAATCAGTACTAAAAATTAACCATGCTAAGATAAAAATTTGTTTCGGCTGACTTTAGGAAGCAAACATTATGTGGTAACATCTTGAACTTAAAATCGGATAGTCTAGTTCAGATGTTGATTGAAAGAGATCTAAAGTTATGAATGATGAACTTGACCTTTTAAGGTGAATTAAACCTAAGAAATAAAATCATAACCAAGAGGTTAATTATCTTACAAAGGAAGGGGTACAACTTAAGCGGCTTTAAATAGCCTATAATAAATAGAGGAAAAAGGGGCAGTCCTAAAGATGTCAATAATATCGTAACTACGAGTGTAAAAACAAGTTAAGCTTACTGCGATTAAATTGGTCTAGTAGTACCTATTGGAAATCTTGACTAAAGATTAAAAGACACTTTATTTGTCAAATGTTAGAATGTATGAAAGGGGGCAACGACGTGATAACCACTTCATGTCTTTATCCTTCTATCCTAAGTAATTAAACGCATAAACAGTAAATCATTAAATTAATGGACTAAGATTAATGATTCTAGATAACTATGATGAGACATTTGCGAGGTGATGGGAAGACAAGTTTAGATGCTATGTGCAAGCATCTATTCTAAGCGTACATAGTACAGCTAAAACTTTGACCAAAGTAATGTGCTAGCTGGGTACATTGTCTAATCACCGTGATTCCTCAAATCTCGAAGTGTAGGATGCCGGATAGAGTTTACTAAGTGAAACTCTAGGTAGACACTGGAGGATCAGGCACATGTTCTCACTACCGCAGTGCGGTAAAACCAAGCGAGGCTAAATATGAACATTCTAACGAATGTTAAGGGTGGAGATCGGGGATATTTAATCCTTACAGCTGCACAAGGTTTATCACATTGTTATAAGATGGATTTATTAATTATAACATGTTGCATAACCTAGCCTTAATCAATTATTTGATTTAATTATATAGGCGAATGTCTGTTTGCTGTTAAGATAATAAGACTTGTTGCATTAGTTAGCTTAACTAGCACCTGAATTATATACGCAGAGGAAGGTTTGTTGGTTTGTTTAAAAAAAACTCCTAAATTGAGTGTCAAATTATAGGTTGTTACATTATAAAACTATTTATATAGATTGAATTATATATGCAGAGGAAGGTCTGTTGGTTTGTTTAAAAAAACTCCTCCTAAATTGAGTGTCAAATTATAGGTTGTTACATTATAAAATTATTTATAATACCCCCACTGCCAAACCATGTGCTTCAAAATTATCATCCAAAAAAATGTTAGAAGTCTTCACATCCCTATGAACAATGCATGGGTTACAATCATGATGAAGATATGCTAATCCTTCTGTAGCACCATGAGCAATTTATAGTCGATGGTCCCAGTCTAGCTTTGATCTTCTTTGATACACATGGACACACACACGGACAGACATGGACACTCACCCACACATCTACCTATATACATATATGTATATATACACATCCATGCACATATATAAATACGTGTTTACATAAATATATGAATATAAATCTATTTATATATACATATGTATATATGTAGGAGGTGTATGTATACATATGTATATATAGATACATACATAAATATATGAATAAAAACCAATTTATATAGTTACACATATACGGATAGTCTGACAACATTCAAATTTAGGTGTGCATGTCAAAAGTCTATATAATTTTAAAGAAGCGTAGATGTTATTGAACTCTTTTTTAGGCTTAACACGAAGAAAAAATTAAAATGAACACACAAATTGATATTTTTAATTAGAGCAATATAAAATCATGCCCAAATCGATTTCATACAAGCCATCACGTGTTTTTTTGCACAAATCAAACAAAAACAAACACCCAAATTGATATTTTTAATTCCAACAATATAAAATCATGCCCAAATCGATTTCATACAAGTCATCACGTTTTTTTGCACAATTCAAACAAAAAGGAATACCCAAATTAATATTTTTAATTCCATCAGTATAAAATCATGCCCAAATCGATTTCATACAAGCCATCAAGTTTTTTTGCACAAATCAAACAAAAACGAACACCCAAATTGTTATTTTTAATTCCAACAATATAAAATCAGTCTCAAATCGATTTCATACAAGTCATCACGTTTTTTGCACAAATCAAACAAAAACGAACACCAAATTGATATTTTTAATTCCAACAGTATAAAATCATGCCCAAATCAATTTCACACAAGCCATCACATTTTTTTACACAAATCAAACAATAACGAATACCCAAATTGATATTTTTAATTCCAACAATATAAAATCATTCCCAAATCGATTTCATACCAAGCCATCTCGTTTTTATACTGTTGGAATTGATATTTTTAATTCCGGTAGTATAAAATCATGCCCAAATCAATTTCATACAAGCCATCACGTTTTTTTACACAAATCAAACACTAACGAATACCCAAATTGATATTTTTATTTTCAGCAATATAAAATCATTCCCAAATCGATTTCATACCAAGCCATCATGTTTTTTTGCACAAATCAAACAAAAATGAACACCCGATGAAAATAAAGAGGCAAAGAGAACCAATTAATCAAAAATCAAAACAAAGAAAAATAAGGAAGAAAACCCTTTCCTGCAATTCAATTTTTTTGTTTAATTTGCCTCCAAATCAGCTGAAACCCTAGCCAATTTCTTCTAAATGCAACTGTTCAAGCTTCTCTCATAACCAAAACTTGTACAATGCTCATTTTAATGGAAACAAAAATGGCTTTGTGTAAAAATGTTTCTATTCACATATTCAAGCAAAAATCTCAACAGAGTGACTCCAAGATGGGGTCTCTCTCTCTATCGAGTCGAATTCCAAATGAAACACTTTGCTCCCTTCTTTTTTATTTTTGTCCATATTTTTTTTAACAAACCCTAAGTCATCAATCTAGGTAGGAATTTGTAAATATAAATTCGCTTTCACTTATTAAAAGTATAGTCTCCCCCATCCAGGTGAATATCCACTAAAGTGTATAAATTTGATTTATTAACTTTAGACCATTACCTTTTTTGCCATTACCAACATGAACTCTATGTCAAGTTAAATATATAAATTGAATATGCAAGCCTTCACGGTATCAAATTTATTCTTTTTAGTGGATATTCACGTGGATGGGGGACACTAACTTTAATAAATTAAAGCAAATTTATATTAACAAATTCCTACCCCCATTGATATATGAGAGTTAGGGTTTCTTAAAAAAATGTGGACAAAAATAAGAAGGGAGTAAAGAGCTTCATTTGGAATTTCACTTGCGAGAGAGACAGAGCCCCCATCTTGGAGTCACTTTGCTGAAATTTTTGCCTGAATATGTGAATGGAAACATTTTTACACAGAGACTTTTTTGTTTCCATTAAAATGGCCATTGCACAAGTTCTGGTTAATGAGAGAAGCTTGAACAGTTCCATTTAGAAGAAATTGCCTAGGATTTCAAATGGTTTTGAGGCAAATTAAACAAAGAAAATCGACTTGCATGCAAGGGTTTTCTTGTTTATTCCTCTTAGTTTTGATTTTTGATTAATTGGTTCTCTCTGCCTCTCCATTTTTATAGGGTGTTTGTTTTTGTTTGATTTGTGAAAAAAAACGTGATGACTTGGTATGAAATCGATTTGGGCATGATTTTATACTGTTGAAATTAAAAATATCAATTTGGGTGTTCGTTTTTTGTTGATTTGTGCAAAAAACGTGATGGCTTCTATGAAATCGATTTGGGCATGATTTTGTACTACTGGAATTACAAATATCAATTTGGTGTTCGTTTTTGTTTGATTTGTCCAAAAAAAAGTGATGGCTTGGTATGAAATCAATTTGGGAATGATTTTATACTGTTGGAATTAAAAATATCAATTTGGGTGTTCGTTTTAGTTTGATTTGTGCAAAAAAAAGTGATGGTTGGTATGAAATCGATTTGGACATCATTTTATACTATTGGAAATAAAAATAGCAATTTGGGTGTTTGTTTTTGTTTGATTTGTGCAAAAAAAACGTGAAGGCTTGTATGAAATCGATATGGGCATGATTTTATATTTGTTGGAATTAAAAATATCAATTTGGGTGTTCGTTTGTGTTTGATTTCTGCAAAGAAAATCATGATGACAACTAAAATCGTGATTACAATAGTTGTTCTCAGACTTCTAGTCAACTTGCAACTATAACATTGATGAAACATATTTATAATTACTACTATGATGAATACCCTGGCAGCAATGACCCAATTGTCGTCGTCATTGTTACTTATGAATCCAAGTTCTAAGACTTCACTTATTTCGAGCAAAGCATATAAATCAAGCAAACAATACAACCTGCTTAAGGATGCAGATATAGGGGGCTTGTTGGAACAAGTCCCTTCCCATCCTTGATTTGAATTGCATTAATGTCATTCCATATCTATCTAGATTTGGAAGCTCGCTATAGATCTAATTTATTTGATCAAGGGCATGTCTCTATTTATCTATATGGCCCGACTTTCTGATAGAACTACAGATGGAAATGGTTAGCCCCATTCTACATGGATAGATTCCTACGTCTATATAGATGGATGTAGAAAGTCTTGTTAGCACAAGAGCATACACTAATGCCCTCGACCTTCCAAGCATGATTAGAACCCATTATAAAATTGAAGGGCTAACTAAATGCCACATATATAGGGGGCATTGGCATAACGGAAACAAGGGGCTTCTTGGAACAAGTCCCTTCCCATCCTCGATTTGATTTACATTAGTGACGTGCAAGGCCAAACCAAAACATAAGAACCAAAAGAGAAAAGAATAATGAAGAAACCCAACGGGTAGAAAGGACCCAAATGAAAAAGCGACCAAGTCAGGAACATGGTACGTTGCTAACCAATCAAAAGTAGAACAATAACTTGTAAAGGCCAGAGATCTCTGTGACACCATAAAACATAAGGGAGTATAAAATAAGTTACAAACCAAAACACAAATCAAGCAATGTTAAAACTAAACAGTAAATACTTGTGCCACCAAGACTTAGTTTCCTCATTCAAGACTCGCATATACTAATTTTAGTGTACTAATCTATGGATGGTTGGGCGGTCAAACAATAACCTCTATACATAGGAATCGAATAGCCTAGATGATCAGCTACCATATATCTATAGCGATTTTACCAATCAGCTGCCCCTTAAACCACAAGGCCCTTCTATAGATAAGACCCCACCAACTCACAGGGATCTTCCCTGACATTCCGGATGAGATTCATTGTCCCATCCCGTCATTCATTACTATTATTATATATATGTTACTCCACTAGCCAGAGCGCCATACCAAATAGCTACGGATGATGGATGTTGTATATCGATAGGAGAACACAGAGAGATATGATATATAGGGGCCCATATCATATACACCAGAAAGGACTACCACAATATATATAATACATCAGCTCGCTATCACTATATATCTATTCATTATCTGATCTGGAGGGCCCCTATACATATGGTGATGTTACGCTTGACTAACTTCAGTTCATATAGGAGGTCGACGCACTCGATAACTTTCCCTTCCCTTAAATAACTTCTTTATCACCCAATACATTGTATTTGCATCCAGCACACATTTATTCCCCTCGGCCTCTTGAGTATGGCCCCTTTCTATATACCAAATAGCTATGGATGATGGATGTCGTATATGGATGTCATATATGCACCAGAAAGGACTACCACAATATCTATATTATACGTCAACTCGTTATCACTAGATATCTATTCCTTATCTAATTTGGAGGGCCCCTATATATATGGTGATGTTGCGCTCGACTAACTTCAGTTCATATAGGAGGTTGGGATACTCGATCACATTCCCTTCCCTTAAATAACTTCTTTAACACCCAATATATATTATATTTGCGGCCAGCAGGCATTTATTCCCCTCGACCTCCCAAGTTTGGCTCCTATCTATATATGCTCAGGAAATGCCTTCATTACCCAAGATAGGCGTAAGCATGATCCAATATATTATAGTAGGCCCAATAGGGACCTACCTACCTATTAAAATATATTTATATATGGTCTACCTGTCCTCCTCGATGGTATATTGTTTGTACCTTAACAAAACCTAACTAACTTTCCCTTGCTTTAAATAACTTCTTTAACACCCTATATATATTATATTTGCGGTCAGCAGGCATTTATTCCCCTCGACCTCCCCGGTATGGCTCTTTTCTATATATGGTCAAGCAATGCCTTCATTACCCAAGATAGGCGAGAGCATGATCCAATATATTACAGTAGGCCCGATAGGGACCTACCTACCTGTTAATATATATCTATATATGGTCTATTTGTCCTCGATGGTATATTGTTTGTACCCTAACAAAACCTAAGCTCTCATCTACATAGGATGGAAATGCGGCCCCTTCTCTATATGGGTGGGATATTGTATTGATACTGATCCCGGAACGGAATGCCTATCACACGTGCAAACCCTCTATAGAGTATAGATAGATGGCCCATGATAGAGAAGATCTACATCTATATATGTAAGTCATGTCTATCTATACGACAAGACTCATGGGAAACCAATTGTCTCTTGAGTTGAAATATGGTCTGACTTCCCTATATATATAATCTAGACCGTCACTACATTACATACATGATATTAATGTTGTCATAAGTCGTTCAGGACTCTATTCTATGTGGAGGGCGAGGGGGGAACACAACATAGCATACCAAACCAATCAATTGATATATCAATCAAGGGTGAACGCAATGTAATGTAGTGAACCACTCGATTGATTTATCAATTAAGGGTGGACGTAGTGTATGGTAGCGAACCACTAATATGACGTAGGACGGTGAGGGCCTTTACGAACTCAATTGATTTACCAATTGAGGGGTGAGCAGAGAGTAGACCCTATCTATATCCAGAAATGGATAGAGATATAGGTCAGATGGATGTATGGGTTGCTTTCCCTATATACACACACGCAAACACGCATGCATATATATATATATATATAGATGTATGTATGTATGTATCTGAATGTATGCATGCATGCATGCATGTATGTATGTATGTGTGTGTGTGCCATATCTAGAATCTATATACGGCATAGCCCATATCTATATCCAAGAACGGATAGAGAGATAGGGCTAAATCAATATATAGGTTGTGCCCTATACAGTTCTATGTATGTATGTATGTATGTATGTACATGCCATATCTACTTATGCATCAGGAGGGGGGTCTATTTAGAATCTATATATAGCATAGCCCCTTATCTATATCTAGGAACGGATAGAGATCTAGGGCCAAATCGATATATAGGTTGTGCCCCAAACAACTAGTCAACTACACCTATCTAGATCCCACTACCCCATAATCGAGGTGGGAGGTGGGTGAACCACTCAGTATCTCGATGATTTAGTGCCCCTATCTCACCCCCACCACTACCATATATGTGTGTGTTGGGGGGGGGAGAGCGGGGGCCACTTATATAGATATGTCTCCCCAAGCTAACCTCCTCCCCCTCTAAATTGAAAGGGCATTTATATAAGGGAGGATTGCTGATGCAAAGGGCGATAAAGATATATCTACCAAGAGAACCCCTTATATATATAAGGGATATATAGGGTTGTCAACTCCCTAGAGATATATCTACAGAGAAAAACCCATTCTATATATACAGGATATATAAGGTTGTCAATCACCATATCATATATATAGAGGGGTGGGGAACTATATGGGCTCTTTGTGCTTCCAATGGAAAGAAATGGCGAGCCCTATTTATACCATACATGTTGGCTAGATTTTCTGCATAGCACAAAACCTAGGCAGTCATGAGATAAATCTCCCTCATTTACCAGTGAGGCTCCCGTGTCAGATTTGTCAATTAAAGTATGCTAATATCTAAATGGGGTTTTACTTTAACTACTCAGTTCATGAACCATAACTGAACAATTCTGCAGTAAGCAGTTGTTTAAGAAAGGAAATACTTATAGAAAAAAGGAAATTATAAACACAGAGAAGAAATGGAGAAGATGTGCATCCCAACCAATATATAGCAGAGTTGATTGCATGCACATAGAACAAACCAATAGATATAAACACAGAATTCTAAGCAAAGGCAACTCTAGATCTAGATCTAAAATAACACAGTTTATTAAAAGATCTAAGATATAAAAGCTAGAAACACAATACTCCGTGACACAAAGTTCTCCGGAAATCTGCTCCTGTATATTCCTTTGCTTCAAAAAGCTTTCAAGGGTTTCAGCACAAAGTCTTGAACACAAGGTTGCTGCTTACAAACTTTGATCATTAACCCGAAGGTTCTTCCTCTAATTATAGAATGTAGAGGGGCAATTACAAGTCAGAAGCTTCTAGTTGAACTACCACATGTGGAAGTCGGAGGAAAGAAACAACTGGCAATCTCCATCCTAGAATTCCTCTTTGCATGACATGTATGATTTGCAATTGAAAATAAAACCTTCTATTTTGCACGTCCGCCACCTATCTCCAAGTAGTTGACTTCTTCAAGTAATGGTTTTTAAGCCAATCACTTAAGTTTTATAATTTAATTGATCGCTCAATTACTTTGTCAGAGGAAAGAAGAAGGAAGAGGAAAGCTGCAGTCTTGTCTTTTTTCATGTTTGCATACAGCTGATTCTTTTGCCGTTGATTCTCACCAAACTGAATCTAGGAGCAACTGGAATTAGAAATGATTGGATCTAGAAAATATTGGATTTTGCCTTCGCCTTGTCCTCTTTTATCCTCGAAGCTTTTGCAATACTTCTCCAGTACATGCATTAATGCAATGTTTGCCGTAGATAACTCATCATCCTTATTTTTAATTGCATATGAACACTTAAAAATTCTGGAAAGCACTCCGGATGAACGAAAATTCAATGAAGGCTTCAACTGGAAGATGGGAGCGTTTGCACAGGATCTTGGAAGGAATTTTCCACGCACTGACTTCTTCACGGGCTGCATTCGAAACAAGAGGATGAAGCCTTTGTGCCGGAAGCTTTTACAACTATGAGATTTGGATCTGGATCTACATATGGATTTGCATCTACATTTGCATCTGCATCTAAATATAGATCTGCACCTGCATAAGAAACTCTGGCAACTGAGCTGTGGATGGAAAAGCTGCAGCTTGAATAATTCCACTGCTTTTAATCTGCACGCATGAGTGAAGTTTTTCTTGCACGCATGAGTGAAGTCTTTCCTGCTCTGGATCTGTCTATCAATTCAGCAAAAGGTTCTAAGCCTAGATCCATGTCTCCAATATCTGCAAATTTAGAAGTGATGCATGACTTCGTTGTGCTTTCTTTTTCATCTTTCTTCGCCATAGCTTTGTCTATCTTTGTCTAAACAATTCTTTTTCTTCTTATTTGATTGGAATTCTTCAAAACTGGTGCAGATTTGGATAATCCTTCAGATTCGGAGGAAATATTCAATGTATTGGACATTGATATAAGTTCCTTTTCTTTATAAAAGCACCTATATCTAACTCCTGCAATT
Organism: Taxus chinensis; assembly: GCA_019776745.2. Taxonomy (NCBI): domain Eukaryota; kingdom Viridiplantae; phylum Streptophyta; class Pinopsida; order Cupressales; family Taxaceae; genus Taxus; species Taxus chinensis. Next base: position 181,542,770 of record CM034148.1, read on the forward strand.
AACTCAGACAAAGATGGCAACCGGAGCATGCACAATGAATTTTAATCACAAAAATCTGCATAATTCAAGTCTGCTGCCCCAAAATTTGACGATTTATTTGCAAGCAAAACAAGCATGAATTTTACCAACATCACCTGAGCACCTGTATCACTTATGCAAACAATTATGCAAACACAAATCAACCTCCTTCAATACATCCGCCAAAATTGGAAGCTTTTAGCCTTGATTTCACCTTTATCTAAGCAAAAATCGTCTTCAAATGGGGCGCACTTTTCCTCCTGACTGCAATTATTTACCTGTGAATTAATTAATTCACCCTTATGGCAGCTCATGTTTATATAACCCTCACAATTCTATAATTAATAATTGCCCTTCCTATTCCTGGCAATTAATTAATTAAAAATCATGTTTCTCTCTTTAAAAATAGCATGTTTAAGGACAGTCATTCAATAAATTAAATTAATTCAATTTAATCATCCACTCTTCACTTCACTCAAGCTTCACAATGTGTTTTGACTATAGCCACTGAAAATAGAATTTACTTTAAACAATTAATACTTTAAAAAGTATTATTTCCTTCTCAAAAGGGGCTGCATTAAATAAATTAAATTTATTTAATTTTGGAATTCTATTTTTAAATTCCTTTTGTCCACTTCCCTTTGTTGACTTTTCCACATGCCTAGGTGCCAAAATTGGGTGAATAAATATTAACAAATATTTATTTAATGCATTATTATTATTATTATTTATTAACAAATATTATATGCACTTTTCAGCATAAAAGAATTCTATTTTTAAAAACGCATGGCAATGAGAATTTTTACCTTGCAAGGTAGCCCCGGAAATCCCATGATCCACTTAAGTGATTTGACTTTGACAATGGGATTATTTACCTTGCATGGCAGGCAATAAAATCTCATGATTTCACTCAAGTCACTTTTCTTTTATTTCACCATGGGAATTTTTACCCTGCAAGGCAAGTAATAAATTCCCGCCTGCCTACTACCTATAATTTTCCCATTGCAGCTTAAGTGACTTTTCCATCATGGGAAAAAGTACCCTGCAAAGCAGGCAATAAAATCCCACCTGCCTGTTGCTTCTATTTTTCCCATGATCCACTTAAATCCTTTGTTTTCCAAAAATGCACCCAAACCCACAAGGGCTTTTTAGTGCACGACTTCGCCTTTTCCCAATGAACCGGACCTCCGATGGTGATTTTCTTCTGGCACAATGTGCGTATGTGATCTTCGAATACTCCAAGCCAAGAATCAGGGTAACCCGACAAAGAAATTGATCTCGAAAAATTTCACAGAAAATAAAACGAGAAAACACAAAATCACGAAAAATTGCCAAAAGTCACATATAAAGACCAAAACTTATTTTTAGTTAAAACCCCTCTGATATATAGGAATAATGATATGTTCGATCACAACAGGGTTAAAACGAACCGCAAATTGCCTCAAACGGGGCTCAAAATAATTAAATACAAATTTCCCGCAGACAAATCCCAACGACAGAATATAACAATTTTGGGCATCTATGTATTTGGCGAAAATGGCTAATATGGCTCTTTGGGAATATCTTAATGCAATACAAAGTCTTTCAGGCAATAAAAACACAAAACGACCCATTATTTTAAAAGTACGAAAAAATTTCGGATAGGGTAGTCGCAGATTTCAAGATGAAATCTCGGGACACCAATACCCTATATAGCTTACGCCCATGTATAGGCAGGGGCTCTCTCTGATCTGGTCGTACTACACTATATATAGTTGAGGGACCTAGAAACTAACGGGCGAAAGACTTATATAGTATAGTATATCTATAGGGGCGGTGAGATAATGATAATATATAGTTGGGTTAGTAGTCTATTAATAGTTGGGGTTTGGCAGCATCTCAGGGTGGCGGTTATGTCTAGTATAGTAGCTTCTTCCCTCACGTTAGATAGATCTAAATGGTTAGCCCCTATAGATATATATAGTATCAAAGGGGTAGGTTCAAGGGAGGGACTCTATCTATATATAGTAGTGGAGTAAGCATGTGGTTAGTTGTATAGAGTAGGCTAATTCAAGTCACATGGACTATTCTCCTTAGTTTTCTAGTTGGGCATTCAAATTCACAAGTACATAGAGGACTAAATATGTGTGTGTGTTGGGGCGGGGGGGGTGCGGGATGGGGGGAGGTTGTGATGTGGATATATATAGAGATAGTCGTTGGGTCACTACAAAAAGAATGGAATAATATTTTACATGCATCCCATCGGCCTAACATATCCACTAATTGATTTTGCAGGCTTATATTCATATATATCCCGCACACCCACATCTTAGCAATAGGGTATATAGAGTAGAGTTTGGACCATGAGTGGGACCCGAACAATGAAACTAAATAGATAGGGTCGAACCCGAACAATGTCGTATATCTATAAATATATTCCCTTTCCTATGAGTAGGGACCGTGAGTGCGACCCGAACAATAAAACTATATAGATAGGGTCGAACCCGACCAATGCCGTATAACTATACAATGCCCTATATATATAAATATATTCCCTTTCATGTGAGTCCCCCATCACCCATTCTCTGAGTAGGGACCGTGAGTGGGACCCGAACAATGAAACTATATAAATAGGGTCAAACCCAAACAATGCCCTATAACTATAAACCTATTCCCTTTCCTATGAGTCCCCCATCACCCATTCTCTTATTTATCTATGTGGAACGGGCCTCTCTATGTCTCTCTCCCCATAGACCCATATAGATAAGGGAGAGAGGATGGGCCCTCGAGTTGTATCGGCCCAATCCACCATCAACCCCCTCCCAATCATATCAATCACATTCACGAAAAATTAAATTAGTATCCCACTTCACAAACCACCTATATATCGAACTCTATCTCTAACTAGGGATGAATGTAGTTGTCCACCCACCCCGCTACCGTGACTTGCGATTAATACATACGGGATAGAGGATTGGGGATTGTACAAGGACACACTTTCCTAAATTTAGCTTAATCCTCCGAACAAGAAGAGAACTCATAGCCACAAAAACATGATGCCTATGGATGGTTAAGCCCCCTATGAGGTGAGGGCCCTTATCCCCTATCTCGGTCAAGGCAAGGCATATATTACTACATGAATTAGAGTAGTTGCCTATAGATATAATATACGGTAGTCAAGGGCCTAGCCCATATATATTTATAGGTCATACGTGTATGTACAAAATTGATGAATAATCAATATGGGAAAGATGCATATTATTCACCTCACAACAATTGAATGAATAGTTCTAGCAATCTATTCATGAGCCTTTATTTGGGATGATTGGCCTCAGATGAGGACACCATTCAAGAGGAATTCGGATGATCAACGGGCATCCACAATTTTGTCTGGCATTTTCAAATGCGGATAGGCCCCTCCTCTCTATAAAGATGGGATGTGTAGGCCAAACCAATGATGTTTGGATTTTAGGTCGACTATACAACTAGTGCAATGTGGACCACATTGTTTAGCAGACTATATCCCCTAGAAATTGAGAGGGGGATTGGGTGATCCAATCCCAAATCGGCCTATATATCAATGGGGACTCCTATCTATACTATATATAGCAATGGAGAGATCAATTCAGCCATACCATGTACTATACAAATAACTTGCCTACACCGTCTATCTGGCATTTACTATACTGTATATTCGATCAATCACAATTTTTTTCCTAGATCCTAAGTCGTCGATTACGTTCATTTATATCTAATGTGGTTCTCTATTCTTTATAGGGTCCTACGCCGTATATCTAAGTGAAAGGTGGTTCTATAGATGGAGATGCCTATCTATAAACTATTTATTTGATGGATGGAAATGCCAAACAATATAGTGGGGTAATAACAACACTATCTATATCTTTAAGATAAATAAGATAAATATATTAATGTCCAACGAATGACCACAGAAGTAGATCAATGGGACTGCAGTCAAAACAATATACAAAGTGCAAGCAGGGAAGACTCAAAACAAGTTCACGACAACAAAAGAGAAAATAAGAGAAGAACAAGCAAAAACCCCAAAAAAGAAAAAACCCCCACCGACGGGGGCAATGAGTCAGATGGGGGAAGGAAAGCAGAGAAGAGAATAAAGGAGGGGACTGATAAGGAACTGTCTACTCAGAAATGGTAGTCACATCCCTCCTAACATTAAAAGCTAACAAGAAGTAGCTAATGATTGAATGGCTCCTCGAAGGGGGGGCGAGGGCCCCCTTCCCCTCAAAGATCTAAGATTAGAACGATGGCCAGCGAGGCGAGCAGATCTGGATTGCCCTTTGAGACGTGTATGCTGCCGAGCCGGCTAGTGGCTACTGGGGGAGCTGTGAAGGTCTATCCGGGAATGAACTGATCTATGCCCTATAACAGGATCGGAGTGGCCCTGCCATTTGGTACCACCCACTACAAAGATGTAATTCGTCTCGTGTAAATGACTCTCGGAGGTGGGTGAAGAATTTGGTCACGGAGCTCTAGAGATTCACGGATATAGAGGGCAAGGCAGCTCTGGTCAATATATCTTAAGATAAACCGGGAGGTTCTGAACCCCTCTGAAGAGGCAATGAAATCGTCCCCTGGTCTCATAGTATATGGGGCAGCAGAAGATGAGATGGTCCTCAATCTCAACCTTCTGGAGGCTACAGAGCATGGAAAGTCTGTCATCGTGGTCAATATGATGATCCATCTCACAACGCAATCTATGGGATCCCACCCGAAACTGACCCAAAGGTATGCGGAGGGCATGCATCCAATGGCAAAAGGTGTACTGGGGGCGGATGATGAGTCCGTCTCTGATCTCAAGAAAATGCTCTGCATAAAAGGCCATCAGAGGATGCAAGCCGCCATAGGGGTCCACCCAAGTAGTCTGAATAAAGCACCTGTAAATATCCTCTCAGATGGACCTATTCAGCACCTGCTTGGTGCGTACAAGGTGACTGGGAACATTCAGGGAATAATGAAAGGGGGGAAGATGATCAATCTGAATACCAACAGAATCCAACAAGGCCGCAGTATCGGAGAACCAAAAACGACCCATATCCTGAGCAATACTCATACAACAACAATAAGCGTGATACGGGTACCTATTCCGCTCATCGAAGAAATCCCCAAACCTCCTGACGTAGTGGATGAAGGCCGAAATGTCAAAAACGGTCTTCAGATGGAAAGGTTTGGCACCGAATTTGGCTAAGATAATCAACTGAGGAACCGTTTGCTGCATCTCATGAAGCGGTGAAGGAGGAGAGTCTGCACTCTCTCAGCTGACGCCCAATCCGTAGCTAAAAAGGAGGGCCCCCAAACAACAGACCCATAGAGGACAATGGGCCGGATGAGAGAGGCCACAAGAGACATCTTAGAGGAAATGTCTTGAAAGTGGTGTCGGAAACATTGTCGCTCAAGAAAGGCAAGAGACCCATAAACTTTGTTCACACGCGACTGAAGGGCATGCCTCATACTAAATCTAGCTCTTGAGAACTGGACACCCAAATAAGTATATGTATTGGTGATTTCAACCTCTTGTCCCCAGAAAAAGAAATGGACGTGAGAAGTCTTAAACCCGTTGAAAACCATGACCTTGGTCTTACCAAGATTGACCGTCAAATGCCGGAGATCACAAAATAGAGCAAGTGCATCAAGTTGTCGCTGAAGCCCCTCAAGAGAAGAGGCAAGTAAAACAATATCATCAACGAAAAAGAGAATAGAAATCAAAACATGGTGAAGGAGGCACCCATCCCCTTCCTGAATATGATCCTGAAGAAACGATTCTAATTCATCAATGTAGATTCCGAAGAGAGTACGGGACAGTGCGCAACCCTATTTAACCCAAATGGTACTCCTAATGAAGTCCAACATCCAGAGAACAGTTCGGAGGTGACCAAGGACAAATTCATAGAGACGCGTGATGGCAACAATAAGAATCTCATAAATACCAATGTCCCTAAGCCTCTAGAAGAGAGCCATGCGAGGTACTGAGTCGAAGGCTATCCGAAAGTCCACAAAGCAGGAATAGACCTTCGAAGAGCGGTGGCAAGCCTCCTCAATATTAGCCCAAAGGATGAATATGTGGTCAATAGTGTAATACCCAGGTCGAAAACCAGCCTAACCTCTAGCTCTGAGTTGTCTCTGCTTCAAATCATAAGACAACAACATATAGAGTTTAGAGAAAGAGTGGCCCACCATAATAGTCCTGTAGTTATTCGGATCGGAAGGTTTTCCCGCTTTGTAGATTGGGTGAAGGACATGATGAGACCAAGTAGGTGGGAAACCTCGGCGGACCACTTGGTTGAAGAGATCAGTCAAATAAACACCAATTACCTCATCACCCTCCTTGAAGAATTCAACCTGGAAGCCCTCTTCATCAGCCGCCTTGCCACTATTCATATTCCTGTATGTGAAAAGATTACCGGGAGGAGGATTTCCAATCTAGATAGATTGTTGCCCCGAGATATCATAAATGGTAGAGGTGTTGGGAGAATATGGAGGTAGGATCGATCACCATGGAGGAGGGGGGATGGTGGGAGAAGACAGTAGGCCAGAAAGATCGGGGATTAGACCGAAGGGAGATAGAAATTGTATACCTGCGGTGGGAAATGAAGGATCGCTTCTTACTGCGAAGAAGGCACTGATAGGCAATCCAAAGAGTGGGGAAGGAGGGAAGAACATGGGTAAAGGCATGACGGAGGTGACGGTGAAGGGATTTTCACTCTAAATCATACCATTGGTTCATAGGACAAGATTTTGGAGTCCAAAAGGCTGAGGGATGAGTGGTGGAGCTGGGAAAGGATAGTAGAGCGGCCTTCCACAAAGCAGAGTATAGGCATGTGTACTTAGCTTCCACACTCACAAGGTTGGAGAAGTGACTCTCAAAGGGGAGAAGGTCACGGAGGTGAGTAGAGAAAGTGTCGTAACTCCCTTTATCAAACAGAAAGGAAGTACGAGGGGGGTAGCGAAGAGGAGGATGGGAGGAGGGTTGGTGTTGAGACAGAAGAATAGGACAACATGTTTGGCAAGGGGAATGGGGAAAACGGAGAAGGAACGGAAAAGAAGAGAGACATCTGGGTTGACAAGGATATAATCTACAACACTGGTGCCACCACCATGGGAGCGGCAGGTGAAGAAGCGTTAATCCGGAAAGCGATCATTCCCGTTAAGGATCACCATCCCCTGTGATTCCCCGAGTTGGAGAAGCAACTGTCTACACGCTGTGAAAGGATTGGACAGTCTATATCATCGGAAATCCTATGCAAACCCACTGCTTCTAAGTCAATACTCTGTGTGAAGAATGTATCCTTAGAACGGTCAGGAAGGAGGACCTGTAGGTGTCTAGTGCGGGCATCAAAATTGCCCAAGATAATAACCTTCCCTGCGACAGAGTACTGACTAATACTATCGTATAAGTCAAAGAATGGGTCACCATCAGGGCCATTGTGAATGGCGTACGGAGAGGAGGCAAGAGGAAAGTAACAGACAACAATATACAAATCCCTAGACCCACGAGCGACTACTCTAATACGAATCCACATGTCCCTGGCAGACACATCGGTGCCAACCACCGAGATCCTATCCTGGAGGGAGTCCCTATAAAGACAGGTTACCCCACCAGAACCGCTGACACCACCCAACCCCCGATTCTCCTGTATGCAAACAGAAAACCAAAGAACGGCGACCGCCTATAGAATAATTATTGAGTTTATTCTATATATGGAGAGGAAGAGGGGGTCTTCCCCCCCCATATATATGATATATGTGTTATCAACCAATTTTGACTACGCAAAATTTTTAAAAAATAAAATAAATAAAATAGAAATGGAAATTTTGCAATTTTTCAAAAGTGTTACTTTGCATGGTTTATCACACTCATGACGACCGCCTCATTTTTGTGATCATTCCGGTCTTCGTTTCATCCTTTTCAGGAAAGAACTCCTCCCGCCATGTCTCAAGTCGCGTTAAAAATTAACTAATTAATTACTCTTTGTTTGATAAAATTAATTTTTAATAACTTTGGAGTATTTAATTAAATAAATATTAATTAAAATTCATTCGACAAATTTTATTTTAATTGTCGGGGGAAAAATAAGCTTCCACTTCCCATTGTCGGAAATGCCAAATTAGCTTCCCTGACCCGGATTTTCCCTTTCCTGGCAAAATTGTTTTAAATCCCCACTCGAGAGATTTCTTCCCCCGATTGCCAAATTAATAAATTGGCAAACGGGCAAAAAACCTCTCGATTTCCCACATGGGGAAATTAAACAGAGATTGCTAGCCCACTTTGCCATTCCCGTTGGCCGTTGCTTTCCCCATTTCCCCTGGCAATTAATGCCACTACCCGGGAAAAGGGGAAGTTGGGTTAACCCTCATAAATTCCTCCATCGAACTCATTGGAAAGAGTTGTACGAAGCTTTCTAAATTGCTTCTTACTTCTTCTAAGAAACATAATAATATTTTTATCACATGCATCAAACAATAGTCTGTGAAGGCCATTATAAAAACAAGGAAGAATACAGTTTCCACGCAGGCTAAAGTAAACAAATTGCATCAAAATTTCAACACATCATCCTGAGGAAGATTTAATATGCATTCCACCTACGCACCAACAAGGAAGAAAATGTTCATGCATTCAGAAACCACTCAATAACACCACACGTAAAGCAAAAGTAAAGGGAATAAACGAAAAATAAAAGGAATACGCATCTGGCAAAGGAGAAAATAACAGTTTTAATGGATTATAGAAGCCAATATGCGTAGCCAAAGGCCCAAACATACACGCATAGCTGTCATAGAGAGGATAAATCACAGGCTTTAAAAAGAAAACAATTCTCCACGAATTTGGAAATACAATTCCCATCACATAGCCCAAGCAAAGCTTTCCACGCGAAGGCCCAAGGAGATTTCAAGCTCAGCCAAACAGCAAAAAAAAGACAAGAAGGAAGACAGCCCAGCCATTTGTTTAAGAAGGAACAGTCTAAACAATTTCCCATGCAGCAAGAAGACAGTCCAAAATAGCAAAGGAGACAGCAAAAACAAACTCCACGCAACAATTGTCAAATCCACGCATTGCCAAGCAAGGTGAAATCACAGGCCACAAATAGGAGGAAAGACAGTAAAACAGTTTCCAACGCCTAGCCAGGAGGAAGTAAAACACCACGCAAAGGAAAAAAAGACAACAAGAAAACAAAAATAAGCTTCCCACACAAAGGAGAAACAAGGCAGTTTTCCATCCAACAGGAAGAGGACAGTTTGCAAATCGCACGCATTGGACAAGTCAGAGAAATTGTTATGCTGAAGCAACTTGAATCATACAAGACGGAGAAAAAATATAATCTGGAGATTTAAAAATATAAATATATATATTTTGTTGCAGAATTTGTAACTCGAGCTTAGTCTCGATATTTTGCTTGTGTTCGCATTTTTTCTTGTAACCGGGACTAGTTATTATTATTATTATTTTTAAAATAATAATAATAATAATATTAAAACCAGTCATATTTTCTTTGAATTGACGGGGTTTCGGAGACTAAGACTCGACCCCGCTTGCGTTGTTCTGCGTGCCCAAGTCATTCTTCTCTAAAATTCATAATGGCCAAGAAATCTAACAAATCCGCAGGAAGATCGAGGAAGCCAGTGGAGAAATCGAATAAATCCACACTCAAGTACAAATTCCGAGGAATCATTCCTCCCAGTTCTATCAAATCAACATACGACAATATAACTGATACAAATCTGGGTCACATAAATGTGCAACAATTCTGTGAACGGGGTGAAAATTGAAGGCAAAACCATATTCTCGGATAGGCTTTACCATTGTGGTCTACCTAGAGCAGCAGCATTTCCTGTCTCAGTGCAGTGTCCAGAGTTGGTTATCGCTTGTGCAGAGCACTATGATCCTGAGAGATGAGGAATTTTTAAAGATAATCGCAAGACTTTCCTCTTAATCACACCGGACCACATTGAGGAATTGCTCGGCATACCTGACTTTCTTGAGAATGCAGATATCACTCGCCAGTCAGCACAAGAATTTTGGCATGAAGAACCTCTGAGATGGTACAAGATGGTTAATAATAACTGGTTAGTGACCAAGAGGCCTCGAATTGACCGGCTTCCCAAAGAATTGTACCGCATTGAGTTCGTGGAAGAAATCGGGGACATGATTACTCTCCTAAGTCGAGTTTTCGTTTTACCCTCTGCTATGATTTTCCACCCATGGATGTATCAGTTTATCTGTATCATCCTTGCAAAGAAAGAGTTTGTGGATTGGGCCACCATCATCACTAATACCCTTCACAAACAATTGATAGAAGTTAATATGACTGGATGCTTTTACATGACATCGTATCTTACATGACATCGTATCTTACTTATGCAGTGGAAAAAATCGGGGACATGATTACTCTCCTAAGTCGAGTTTTCGTTTTACCCTCTGCTATGATTTTCCACCCATGGATGTATCAGTTTATCTGTATCATCCTTGCAAAGAAAGAGTTTGTGGATTGGGCCACCATCATCACTAATACCCTTCACAAACAATTGATAGAAGTTAATATGACTGGATGCTTTTACATGACATCGTATTTTACTTATGCAGTAGCAAGAAGAAAGCTATTTTTGGGGCTTGAAACAAGAGGATTCATGGGGCCGTCAAACAGTGTTTTTCATTATTACCCGCAACTCAGTTTTAAAAATAGCTCTCACCATTTTAGAAGAGTCAACGATGCATTCACCTTCCGCGTGATTCGGAACCTGAATCGGAATACAGAGAAAAGATTTTCTAAAGAAGCCATGAGTGTCATTTCTCAATGGGGAACACAATTTTCATCCTTTTCCTACATTCGCGTGAAGAAGAAAGCTATTTTTGGGGCTTGAAACAAGAGGATTCATAGGGCCGTCAAAAAGTATTTTTCATTATTACCTGCAACTCAGTTTTAAAAATAGCTCTCACCATTTTAGAAGAGTCAACAATGCATTCACCTTCCGCGTGATTCGGAACCTAAATCGGAATACAAAGGAAAGATTTTCTAAACAAACCATGAGTGTCATTTCTCAATGGGGAACATGGTTTATTCAATTTTCATCCTTTTCCTACATTCGCGTCAGTGGCTTAGCTAGTACTCCATGGAAACTTCCTAAGTATGTCAGTGACAGAAGGGCATTAATGGAACTTGTGCGACAACTATTCCAAGTTCATTGTCTTCTCAGTGACAAGCACCGTTCAAGAATTCATTTCCCAATCCAAATTGGGGAATACCAATGTCCAAATCTTTTCAGTGCACAACTCATGGAAAAAGAGTTTGCTCTCATCACAATCGATCCATATGTGAGGAGAGCCCAGTTTGATATCAATGGATATATGCAGAAGATTCTTGGAGCAAAGTATCAACACAACCCTACCATGAAAGATTTCTAGGCTGCCTGTTCGGACGAACATGAAGTAAGAAGACAAGAGTTTTCTTGCCTAACACTTGCTTAGATCAAAGCCTTCCACATCAAGAACCCTCCCGATTCATTCATCCCGCATATGATGCGGTTGCTTTTACCCTGTTGCCTCGAATTGATTAGTCCAAAAGAGATGAATTTTTTCTTGATAGCAAGAATCAACCAATTCTTGAAAGAAGCAAATATTGGTATGACAAAGAACTTGCCAAGTTACAATCAATTCAAGATCATGCTTCAAGATCACAAAAATTGCCAACACAAGGAGGCCTTCATTCAACCAAAGTCTCTTCTCGATCAACCTCTGTACCATCCAATCATACACAACAAGCAAGACAAGAGCGGTTGCCAAAATCCACTTCGCCAAGTAAAGTGTCACGAGGAGAAAAATCAAAAAACCCTAACCACAAAAAAGGAAGAGAGTGTGTATCAAGATTTTCTACCTCGAGTAGAGATTCTTCTACCCACATTGTTAATAGTGCTCAGAAGCTTGTGGCAAACGATCCTCAACCATGCTTTGAACAAGCATCCACTCAAGTGCAGGTAGTCCAAATATCAAACACTTCGGAGCATGCAGTTCATGAAGGGGTTTCCCAAAATCTCCCGAATAATCAGGAGGTGGATATTGAGGTTTTTTCTCCCCAAATCGAGGTCGTGGATAGGATTCTTGCAGGATCTCATGATGTCGAGAACAATGAGAATATTGATTTGAGCTCTACGATTCTGTATGCGGAAATAGTGCATGATACTCCTTCCTGGGTTGATTCTGATGTTAAGAAAAGGAAGAGGGTTATCAAGGCAATTGACATTGATTTTGATGCCCTTTTCAAACTTTCAAATGACGTCATTCCAAAGAAGCCTAAGGTGTTTTCTCGAATAATGGTGGATAATGACGGAAATAGATTTGCAGATCTCATCATCCCACAAGTTGATAAGGAGCGTGATGCCATGACACCTGTTGATTATGAAGTTTCCAGACTTGGAGTTGGGAAGTCTACATTAGAAAGTGATATGGCGATGGCTCGAGATTCAATTGATATCGTGCTAAAGACACTTGAGAAATATAAGTCTCAGAACTCTCAGCTCAAGGCCGAAAAGAATCAACTGGTGGAATATGTTCAACATTTGATAAATCTCATATCATTCACTTTCCCAGTACCTGATGCAGTGGCTGCCCCTAATGAAGAAACTCTCAATTTGTCAAAAAAAATAAACACATTAGGCCATGTCACCAAAACTTGGCTTTCAGAGATTCTCGTTTTAGGCCAAGGGACGATGAAGACCGCAGTTAAGCTTCATGAAGATGTCAGTGCGTATCTTGATCCAATTTTTTCTTTCAAAGAAACTTTTGTTTCTAAGATATCAAATTTGGATGAGATATTGCCCAGTTTGCAGGAGATGAGAAGTATGGAATCCTCAGTTTTAGCCATTGAAGGAATTCTCGAATTTCAACATCGAGGGACATGTTTTCTTTGGTGTCTGCATCTCAAATCAAGGAAGACACTTCTCGAGGATTCTATGATCCATTATGAGAGCATATGCAATGAAGCCTTTTCACTTCACTCGCCTTGATTCAAGAATTCATAGCTGAGATTCATTGCAACCTCGTAAATGAGCATAATCAAAGGTGTTCATCAGAGCAGGTGGGAGAGCACTTTTCACAATTGTTTAAAGACATGTACACTCCTGCCAACAATTTCTCGTCAATTTCAATGGAGCGGTGCCTCACATTAAAGAACTCATTTGAGAACACTCGATCCAATATTATTAATTTAAATAATATGCCAAGTAGGATTCTTGAATTGCAGGTATTTTGTGAGGCTATTCTTCGACCAAATGAACCTCTGGAAGAAAAAAAGATGTTTGAAACTTTGGGAAGGTTTAGATCCTTTCAACTGGCAAAAGTGGCAGATCCTAATTTAACCGGCGTCAAGGAGATAATTTTCTTGGTATCTAACGAAGTGGGAGAGTCCATTTCTCATACGCTTGAGATAGGCGGACCCCATTTCAATGGATAAGGCACTAGTTATTATTGTATATTTTAAAAAGTGGTTTTTTAAGAAAAGGATGTTTTTGTTTGCTTTCGGAAACTATGGATAACTTTAGTGATTTCTATTTTTGGTTGTCTTTAATAAAGTTGGTTAGAAAAAGTCAAAAGTCACTTAAGTGCCTTATTTAATGTTCATGTAAAACCCTAACTACTTTGTAACCAACTTTTGAGTTATAGAATGAAGTGAGGGGCTCATTTGTAAAGGTGACTTTGAGAAAGGAGAAGAAAATACTTTTGTAAGCAAGCTTTACTTCAAAGAACGAAACTTTGTGTTCTTTTGAGAAGACATTTTCGAGTTAATGAAATATGAACTTTGTGTCCCATTCATTGTCTCTTATAGCATTTGATGTTCTTATGTTCATTAGATGTTAGTGTTTGAATCTTGCATGCAAATTTTGTCTTTGATCTTATTGTCAAAATTATTAATCTGTTGTTCTAGTTCACAGTGATCAAGCTCTGATTATCTACTTGCTTACGTGTGTTCCCTTTTACATATTCTTGTTTAGCTAACTCAAACTCTGTTTTATTTGTGTTAGTTATTCCTTTTTCCTCTTCGTGCAATATTAGGCTCTGTTTTACCTAACTCTTGCATGTTCCTTTAATTCATTCCTTTCCATTTCTTTCCTTCATTCCATTCCATTCCATCCCCCTCATTCACTTTTCTTTCCATTGATGTTCCAAAACACCCCCCACATACAATTTTGAATGTACATATATAAATATAGTTTTGGTTTTCAATAAAGGCAGCCTCACCTTCATTGAGCAGGGACATCGTTCCCACACTGTTGCATGTCATTTGCATGCGTGCAAATCCATATGCTAAAAATATGGCGTGTTGGGCCCCCATCTTTATACACTAACAACCCTATATATCTTTATGGCTTGGTGTGATGTCGGGGAGAAGAGAAAAGGATATTCATTATTTTCCTGCCCTATTAATATATCTAAGTACAAAAAGGGCTCTCATATCCATATATCCCCCCTAGCAACCTATATTATATCTTATATATCTGAGATTGCTATCTAGTAAGACCTACATGTATCTATCTGGAGTGACCAGGTAGATAGGTAAGTGAGTAAGTAGCCTACCTATATATATATGGTTGGGAACATTACGCTATATAGATATATGGCCCCTCTCTATATATCTATATGGTGATTGGGATCTACCTAGCAAATAACTATAAAGTAAAGAGAGTAAGGATGATATGATTACAGTGTCCTCTATATCTATATAATGAGTGGAGTGAGAGGTGGCTTAAGAGGGGATGGGAAGTAAAGATATAGATAGGGAGACCAGGTTGACTACTTCAGATAGATATATCTCGTGCTTCCCTAGGTCTATTACCATCCATCCATCCATCTATTTGTGCCTTGTTATCTATATGGGTTTGGGCAATACACTAGTGAATAGTTTCATTGCATCATTATTTATAGCATAGCATGGTGGATAACAAATGCCTCACATTTCATCCATATTAGTCAGTCGAGCCCATCTCCCCAATTATATTTATATAGGTCCTAGGGAGGGGAGGGTGTCTATTGCCCATATAGAGTGATGGAGGAGGGGGCCATATAGAGATATTGGGCATCGTGTAGATAGTTGGTGACCCCACCCCATCCTGTATATCTATATCTATATGAGATTGAGCATAGATAGGGACCCTCACTCCCATATATCCTCTCTATCCCTTAGAGTAGAGGTATTCATTGGGCAATTGAGTATAGATAGGGGACCTCGCCCCTATATATCTTATCTCTCTCTCTTAAAGTAGAGGTATTCAAAAGGGGATTGAGTATAGATAGGTGCTCTCACACACATATATCTTATCTCTCTTAGAGTAGAAGTAGAAGTTCGGGACAGAGCTGAGCACCCAATTTGTTTGCCAAATACAAATATAGGGGGCTCGTCCAAAAAGGTGCAAAAATGGATTTTATGAAAACAAGAAAAATATTGCCATCAATGCGTAGAGCACGAGAAAATATGCACTTATAGAGAAAACGGCACCTAAAACGGAGCCACAGAATGAAAGTTATGGCACATGCAAGTTTTTGCTGCTACATCTTCCTGGACTCTTTCCAAAGACGGCAAATTTAATTCTACGCTTGTATTTTCTTCACCAAAAATCAAAAAAAGGAAAGAAATGCAATATTCATGCCAGTCGCAATTTTCAAGGTTGCCTTCCACATCCAATTTCCACGCTGCCTTAAGTGACGAATTTTCACACAATTTTGAAGGAAGAAGTAATAACACAAAGCCACTCTCTTGGAAAAGAGCTATCTTTCATGCAAGTCGCATTTTTTGGAAGGAATCGCAACTTAAGATGCCAATGGGAATTTTGGTAGTAGCAGGTAGGCGGGAATTTCTTGCCTGCCTAGCAGGTTACTTTTTCCCATCAAGTCAAATCACTCAAGTTGCCAATGGGAATTTTAGAGGTGGCAGGCAGGCAGGAATTTCTTGCCTGCCTTGTAGAGTAAAAATTCCCATTACGAAAATCAAGTCACTTACGTGAAAAGCAGAAATTTCTTCCCTGCCTTACAGAGTAAAAAGTCTCATTATGAAAGTCAAGTCACTTAAGTGAAAAGTGGGAATTTCTTAGTTGCCTTACAGGGTGAAAAATCTCATTGCTTTGGCTTCCTATTTTTAACATTTCCTCTTGCCAAAAGGTGCGACCCACCTTGCCATTAATACATGCACTTAATGATATTTATTAATATTATTTCTAAGCAAGTTTGGCACCATAAATAGAAGGAAAGTCAAGGCAAGTGGATTAGCTAACAAAAGTCACGGATGCATGCTATAAATAAATAAAATGAATTCATAAAAAAACAATCAGAAGTATGCAGACTTGAGCACCCAAATTGGAAGAAGAAGCATGTCTTTTAATTAATTAATTGCCAAAAATTGGGAGAGACAATTATTAAAAATAACATGCAGAAGGCTATATAAACATGGGATGCTATATAAAGCAATTAATTCTTTTTTATGGAGCTTGCAGCCTGAAAGGATTTTCGCGCCAAGGGAAGGAGGATTTTGCATTAAGGAATACTTTCCACTACCATGAAGCTTCCAGTTTTGGCGCCTAGGGTTGGAATAGCTTTATCTATTATTATTCCAAGTATCTGCATGTTAATGGGAGTGCACAGGTGAATAAAATAATATATTTTGTTTGTTTGGCATGCAAGCAAAGTCTAAAAATAGAGGGCAGCAGGCTTATAATCAGATCTCGGTGAAGAAATTACATATTCATGTTTTGGACTGCATACTTGTCTGAATTATTTGCAGGAATACTCCATTTATGCCCATATTGGTGAAGAAAGCAGAAGTCAATATCCGATATATTGAAGATATCTTCAGAACCAGAGGAAGAAATATATTCAGCTCTCATAATTGCAAAGGCTTCTAGCAAAAATTCATCCTCTTGTTTCTAATGTAGCCCATGTGCTCTCATCTCAATCTTCCAGTTGAAGCCTTCATTGAATTTACTTGTGTTTTCCTTCACCAAGAGTGCTTTCCAGAATTTTAAATTCATCGTATGCAATTAAAAATAAAAGATGAGTTTTGTCTTAATTATTTATGGTAAACATTGCACTTGTGAATATACTGGAGAAGAATTGCAAAAGCTTCAGGGATAATAGCGGAAGACATGTCAGAGGTAGCACCCGTAGGCAAATCACACTCAACAGCTTCCAGATCCAATGTTGTAGCATTCTTCTAGTTTCTTTTCTTCTTCCTTACTATTTCTCTTATTTCCTCCGACAAAGTAATTGAGCAATCGATTAAATTATAAAATTTAACTGATTGGTTTAAAAGCCGTTACTTGAAGAAATCAATTACTTGGAAATAAGTGGCAGACATGCAAAATAGAAGGTTCTATTTTCAGTTATAAATCATGCATGTCATTTACTTGTGTTTTCCTTCACCATAAGAGTGCTTTCCAGAATTTTAAATTCTAAAACTCGTATGCAATTAAAAATAAAAGATGAGTTTTGTCTTAATTATTGTAAGATCTGTTTGGTAAACATTGCACTAAAAGATGAGTGTCTTAATTATTCATATACTGCATATACTGGAGAAGAATTGCAAAAGCTTCAGGGATAATAGCGGAAGACATGTCAGAGGTAGCACCCGTAGGCAAATCACACTCAACAGCTTCCAGATCCAATGTTGTAGCATTCTTCTAGTTTCTTTTCTTCTTCCTTACTATTTCTCTTATTTCCTCCGACAAAGTAATTGAGCAATCGATTAAATTATAAAATTTAACTGATTGGTTTAAAAGCCGTTACTTGAAGAAATCAATTACTTGGAAATAAGTGGCAGACATGCAAAATAGAAGGTTCTATTTTCAGTTATAAATCATGCATGTCATGCAAAGAGTAATTCCAGGAGGAAGATTGTCAGTTGTTCCCTCTTCTATAGCTTCCGCATACCGGAATTCATAAGAAACTTCTTATTTGTAATTGCCCTCTATACATTATAAATAGAGGAAGAACCTATGGATCATGATCAGAATTTGTAATCAGTATTCTTGAGTTCCAGACTTTGTGCTAAAACCCTTGATATCTTTTCTGAAATCTAAGGAATTGAAAGGAGGCATTTTTCCAAAGAACTTTGTTTATTACTTCTGAGTAGATCTTTGCATAAATTTTGTGTTATCTCAGATCTAGATATGAAACATTCATTTTCTTTAAATTTTGTATTGTAAGATCTGTTTGTTTTATCTATGTGCATGAGACCAACTCTACAAACTATTGGTTGGATTGCACATTTACTCTTCTTTCTTCTCGGATTCAATTATTTTCCTTTTCTGCAAATATTTCTTTATAGTTGCTTACTTGCTGTAAAATTGCCTAGCTATGGCTCATGAGCTTTGCAATTAAAGTAAAACCCAGGAACATTACTCAAAGCAATAATTGATAGAAATCTTACACGAGAACCTCACCGGTAAATGAGGGAGATTTATCTCATGACTGCATAGGTTTTCAGTTGTGCATAAAATCTAGCCAACATGACTATATGCCCATATGGAGAGGGGGCAAGGGAATGCCCTCAACAACTCGGTTGAGTTCATGAGCACCATACATCAATTCAGCCTATCTAGTTCCCTATCTCTCTATAGTCGCCTCGATATATACGTGTAATAGCCCTCTATTTATATGCGAGACACAGATCGAACCGAACATATAGATAGGGGCATATATAGATAGGGTGCCAACAACATATATAACATAGAAGCCATTTTATAAGGGTTCTCTTGGACCCTATTGGACCTTGTATGCCCACATAGAGAGTGGGGCAGGGTAATGCCCTAAACAACTCAGTTGAGTTGCCAAGTGCCCCATACATTCTTTTAGCCTATCTTTGTATGCAGGGTAGGGGAGATTCCTCAATTTGAACTTGCAGGATACTATTATATTAGTTCCCTGTCTCTCTTTAGTTGCCTTGATATATACATGTAATAGCCCTATATTTATATGTGGGACACATATCAGACCAGACAACCCAGATATATGGATAGGGGGAAAGCACCTCGTATATATCTACATCTGAGAGGGGCTACCCTTATTATATTGGCATTAGCACCAGCATAGCGACAAAGTCCTATATAGAGATAGGGTGGTAGTTGGCCGAGGATACAGATTAGATATGCCCATATATAGCCATATATAGATAAATCTTCGGGTGCAAGCAATAAAGCAAATAGTTGAGTGAAATGGGAGCAAGAGGAGATGAGATATATATACAAGGCCTTTAAGCACTCACCCAACGAAATATAAAGAGGGTGAGGGGTTAACGTCCATCCTTCATCCTATAAATAGGAGATGGGGAGAGCACAACGATAGAGTGCATATATCTATATCTATCGTAGTCAATTGTTGAAATGTGTCTATCTACTCCCAAGTAACAAAATGGGAGCAAGAGGAGCTGAGATATATATACAAGGCCTTTAAGCACTCACCCAACGAAATATAAAGAGGGTGAGGGGTTAACGTCCATCCTTCATCCTATAAATAGGAGATGGGGAGAGCACAACGATAGAGTGCATATATCTATATCTATCGTAGTCAATTGTTGAAATGTGTCTATCTATTCCCAAGTAACAAAATCATTGCATTGAGTACGTAACATGAATCCAAGTTGTGCATGAATCACTCTGTAACATGCACGATCGCATGAACGCCCCTATATATATATATATATATATATATATATATATTGGGGGCCCTCCCCCTACCCCTCCCTCCCTGAATCACTTTGTAGCATGCATGATTGCATCAAGGCCCCTATATATAAAATATATGGGGGCCTCGCCCCCCCCGATCTATAGATAATATCAATGATTTAAAAATCAGAACCGGACTCGAAACCGGTCAAGGGTTGGACCGGACCAGAACTGGAACCGGACCAGTTCAAACTCTATGAACCGCTTTACTAAAAAACACATAAAAATTACATTTTTAATGAAAACAATATATTTGAAAGATTAGAAACCATGATTCCAACAATTACACACAAAATATGCTCATGTATATAATATATAACAGGTAAGAAAGGTGTTTATAGCAAAATGGCACGAACTCCAAGTAAGAAAGGGGTTATAAGCATAAATTTTGAATAAAAAAGTGAATTTTTATACTCATTGTTGTATGCATGCATCTTTACATGACTCGGACGGTTTAGGATGAAACTGGACCGGTTCAGTACCAAATCGGTCAAACGGTCCAATTTTTTAACCGGTTCATATCTAAATATGTTGAACCGGTGGTTCGGCCGGTTTTTAAAACACTGGATAATATAAGGGGGGTCGTCCCCCTCCCTCCATAGGGGGCCTCTCCCCCCTCTATCTATATGGATAAGGTCCCACTCCATATTGATTGATTGAGAGTACTTGACAACTCGTCAGTTGTTATCTACAGTTAAATCATCTATATTCAGTTATAGTCCTCTCTTCTATAATTGAAAGACACATATAAACCAACCTAATAACAAGACTGACCTCCCCTCCCTTAGCGTAACAACTACCATATACATAGATATCTTTTTTTCTCGCACATTTATGGCTATGACTAAGGTGAATACGACCACTAACCAGTCATCAATCACTCCTCATCAATAAGAGTTATGACCAAGATGCATATGAGATCGGAGTTCTCGGCCTCCTTAGGCCATCACCACTTGGAAACAAATAGCTTGGTTCTTCTCTCTGATCCAAAATGTGGATCCTATCTATCTCATCTGTATAGGTGACCAGATCTCTTCTTTATCTTTATCGATGGGGCCATATATCTATACTAACAACTCTAATCAAAAGGTAAGAAAGGAAGTTGCCCACTATCTATATATGCATATAATGGTTGATGGCCCCGATCAACAGATGGAGCCCACTATATAGTTTAATTGGCACTCAATCGAGGTCACTTATTGTTATAGCCTATTTGTATATACTGCTAGTTGGTTCAAGCCCTCAGATATTAGATACCAACAAAAACTTCACACCAATATACTAGAGACAAGACATTAAACTTGTACTACGCATTCCTCCAACATATAGTTTAGTTAGAGGGGGAGTATAGTCAGAGGACTATAGTCAATCTATATATGGCAATAGAATATATCAATCTATTGTGGGGCGGAGGGAAGACTATATTTATGCCCTCGGGTCGGGCTCTTTTTTCCTCCCAGATGGATATGTAGGGTTTCATAGGAGGACACTCCACCTATCTATAGTAATGTGGCACACTACTAATGGCATGACCCACTACACTATATCTATATTTAGGGATAGGAGCAACTCCCCCAATATATATTGTTTTCAGATAGGGCATCTTTCTTCGAACCGGCCAAAGCCCTATCCCCCATCTATATAGTCTATAAAGGGCCTCCTCTCTAATCTAAATCTAACACCATATATGGATTAGATTAGATTAGATTAGGTAAGGGCCTCTATATATATGGAGATGTTATATGTGCCTCTATTCAAAGAAGGGGCAAGGGGTAGTCACTTCCCCGACGACCTACCCTATTGGATATAGACATAGCCACGCGATAAAGGCAACAAAGCTATATACAGAATATGTAATGCCCCTCTCATTCCTATGTGTCAACTATTTTTTTTAATTTGGAAAGTGAAATTTTAATAATAGTAATAAGAATAATAATACAATGAAATTTAAGTAATTTAAACAACTAAAATTAATAAAATGGGTTTTGTTTTTTAAATTAAAATAAATAATGATTGGGAGGTGCGTTTGGTGGTTGAACAAGCTTGTTGTGGGGGAAAGTGAAGTGGTTGGGGAGGAAGTGAAGATGGTGGTTGGTTGTGGTTGAGAGAGAGTGGAGACGTGTGGAGAGTGGAGATGTTTGATGCAAAGGTTGTAGTTGCAAGTGCTGGTAGATATGAACGCCAAACGTGGAAGCATGTACAAGGCAAGAGATTTGCTTTATTCAAAGCACCTTAATGAAATGTAAATTCAGATATGCACAAAATAAGTTCATTGAAAATGCCTTGGAAATCTTCAACCAAATGCGATTGGCAAGTATAAAACCAAATCCCACAACCTCCGTCAGCATTCTTCATGTTTGTGCCAATTAGGATCTGGAGTAAAGGTTGGATGTCCATTTAAGCATATAAACGAACTGGAGCCTAGGTTAGCAATTGGGCACAACAGATCCTCCCTCTCATGCATTTTCTCTGTTTGTGCCAAAATGAGAGCCTTGGGCAGGGTATTTTGGTCAGATGTTAGAGCTCTGACTGCCCTGGTAGACTCGCATGCAAGATGTGGATTCGTGATAAGGTTGATAAAATGTTTCAACAAATGTTGCTTAATGGGCTGCATTGGCTGCATGATACACTCAAAATGGGTTTGTTATCAAGGACTTCAAACCTTTCGAGAAAATGCGATTAGCAGGTGGAAACCTAAGTTCCACAACCTGTCGCCTTCATCTCCCAAGAAATTTCCTCCAACTTGGCACAAATTTGTTATGGTTGTGGGTGTGCGCAATCGCCTAAAAAAAAACATGCATCATTTTTGACCTTTAATCCAACTATCCCTCGTCAATTTCTTTACCTTTTGAACCTCACCTAACCTAGGCACTTCTACATAGATATTTGACAAAAGAACATAAGTTGCAGCGTTTTGAGGATCTAGCTCAAAAACTAGAGTTTTTGTAAATAACCAAATCCATATTCTTAGGTTCTCTACAGGCACAAAGCAACCACATCCACCACAGGTTTTATTAGCGGTTTTTAAGCCAAATTCCTAGATCTTTGTCAACATTTCCCAGTCTGTGCTAAACTAGGAGCTTTGGAACAGAGTATCGAAATCCGTCAAAGAAAGAGGGGAAACGCATTTTTGTTGGATGATGAAGTTGTCCATGCCCTAACAAATATGTATGCAAAATGTGGAAACATACCAAAGGCACGAGAATTGTTTGACAATCTGCTTCAAAAAAATGTGATCTCTTAGAATGTGTCTCATCGCTGGAAAGATAAAGAGCAGCAGCACTTCTAGAGTTTAAAGTTCATCCTCTGCTACTACTTCCGATTCACTATTGCAAAACTTAGCAAATGAGATGTCGCAGATGAAGATACAAATGGCTCAGAGAAACAACACTGCCCTTACTCGGAATTTCAACAACAACCGGAACCGCATTGTTGGTTCCCAAAGATTAGTACTTAAGGTTGCTCCCAGAAACAATGTGGAGATGAATGAAGAAGACCAGTTAACTGACGCTGATCAACTCGACAATGATGATTTTGTAGGTCCCGCTGGTAACTCCAAGGTTAATCACCTAAACTACAAATCTGAACATGATGATGAGAAACTTTATGAAGATGATCATGGTCATACATATGCAGTATTTACAAGATCACAAACTCGCCAAGCTGAAGAATTAACTGATGAGCAAAAAAGGGGCAGCCCTTTATCTTCTTCGTTGGCTCCTAGAGATAAGAATGCAAGTTCTTCATCTCAACCACAAAAAGCAGCTCAGGTATCTGAATCTATACTTTCCTTTGACATTGTTGATCATGTCAAGAAAACTAGGATTCAAATATCAGAAGATGAGTACCTGAGAACCTTTCCTGAGAAGCTAAATAGGCTAGTTAAGTATGTGCAATCACCAGGACAATCCAATGCATCAAATGGCCTTTTGCCTAAGCCCAAAGATACTCCTCCCCAGAATAACGTTGCAGTTGTTAAACCCTCATTATCTTCTAAAAGAGTAGAACCTTTCTATGTCTCCTTATTCCTTGATGGTTTCAAATTAAGCAACTGCATTCTAGATTCGGGTGCTTCTTACAATGTCATGCTAGCTAAAGTTGCAGATGCTCTTGGGCTTACCTTGACAAAGACCATAAAAAAGTATTATTCCATGGATAGACAAGTCCCTTTAATCGGACAAATCAAAGATGCACAAGTTGTTCTAGCAGCTTTTCCTAAAAAAAGATTAAAGACTGACAATCCTTGTAGTAGATATTTCAGTATCTTATGACATGTTATCAAGCAGGATCTTCTATAAAGAACTGGGAGGAGTAGTAGATTGGTCCTGTGCTCATATTCTTATCAAAGGAATAAGCCATAAGTTGAATCCGTAAAATAAGTCTAAGTATACTATGACAAAATCTGTAGATCCTAGATCTAAGATTCTTTTTCAAGGTCTGACCATGGTGTATACTTCTTGGAGATGGTTAAAGGCGTTACAAAGTCAAAACTTC
This sequence comes from Taxus chinensis, assembly GCA_019776745.2. Lineage (NCBI taxonomy): Eukaryota > Viridiplantae > Streptophyta > Pinopsida > Cupressales > Taxaceae > Taxus > Taxus chinensis. The sequence continues at coordinate 181,566,995 of CM034148.1, forward strand.
AATCAGAGCTAGAGCCAGCAAAAGAAGAAGAAAAAGTTTGGACTCTGCACTTTAAAGACACCTGTTGTTCTCTTGTATCAGGAGTCGGTGTTGTACTAATACCTCCATATCAGGAATATGAGGCATTCCTGCTAGGAATGGAGCAAGCTAGAAAGAAAGGAGTAAAACTCCTCGAAACCCAAGGCAATGTTGAACTTGTAGTAAGGCAGGTTCGAGGGCAAAGTCAAGTCAAAAGAGATAAGCTGAAGCATTACAAAGATAAAGTGTTTTATGCCACACTCGATTTTACAACCTTCTCTATCGACTTCATGCCAACAAATCAGAATCTCAAGGCAAACTCTTTGACAATCATCGCTACACTATTAAATCCAAACAGACCACCGTCAATATTCAAACAAGGAAAATATAAAGTGGAGATAGTCTACCGCCATAAAATCTCTGATAGTGTTGAACAATGGCAGACTTTCAATGACGACAAATAGACATTTGCATGTCTGGAACAAGACGACTTTGATATGTGTATGTTGAAGGTAGTTAATCACCACCAAAACAAATAGTCACAAGAAAAGTTGATCCAGGTTATGATGACAGTGGTGGAGTAATCCAACCAAAAGGTAACAAGTAACAAAATCTCCGAGGGTTTAGTTTCCTTAATACAGACTTTCAACAAACATGATCAGTAACTGAAGAAGAACAAAGAATATGGTGATAGTTCCTCCTCAAGAATGCAGGTGGTAAATCGAGGTACGAAGGAAGTTGATGAAAACTTATTTACCACAGAGAGAAGAAAGGATGAGCCACCACAAAATGAAGTTGATAAGGACTTGCCCAAGGTATTTGACAAGAAGGTCAGAGAAAGGAAGTTCGAGATCGAAGACTAAGTATTCTAGTAGGACAAGAGACATGAACCGAAGGACATGCATAGCAAATCTGATTCACTCTAGAAAGGTCCCTTCATGATTAAGAGAGCTATTGGAATGAATACTTTCTTCCTTGCCTACCAAGATGGAATTGAGTTACCACTGCCTTTCAACGAGCAACATCTGAAGCTGTTCAAAAATTTAGATACAGGGTAAAACCTATTTGTATATAAATAAAACTTTTGTTGTTTTTTTTTCTTTTTCTTTTTCTTTTTGTTTTTTTTTTGCGGCTTGACCCCGAACCCAATAGACAAGACACGAAACCAGAGATTCTGGGATCTCATCTTCATTCATTTCATTTTGAAAGAGATGTTCATAGACGAAGCCAACTTCCGTAAAAGAGCTATTGTTCCCCACAACTTCCCTGGTAATGCCACAGAGCAAACATTCTAATGATTTGATCTACTTGTAATTGTCTAATCAACTGAAATGAACAATTTTACTACTCTATTCGATATGCAATTGAAACTAATGATTGAAAATTGACAATTTGGTAAATGAAGCAAACAAACAAGAAATTCCAACATAGATAAGCAAGAGCTTTGGCAAATCCGGTTCTATCTGTGTCTGTCCCCCTCAGTTTGTTCATTTCTCTCTTTGTGTGTTCATATGAATCCAAGGAATTGGGTATGCAAGAATAGCAGCAGAAGAATACGCTTGAGCAATGGTAGCTTGAAGGCAGCAAGGCAGTCTGGTTTCAATGCAAGTAGAAGAGAGATAGCACAAGAGATCTGAACTTGGCAATACAATTCCTAACAGGTTTGCAAGTAGAAGAGAGATAGCACAAGAGATATGAAGTTGGCAATGCAATTCCTAGTAGGATTGTGGTAGCAATACCATGCAAGATACACAAATATTCTCAGGCCATTTGCTTGAACACAAGCATGGAATATATAAGAATTGGGGCTGGGATGTGCCTACACAAGGCAAGAAGAGGCAGTTCTAACTAACTAAAGCACATGCAAAAATAGAAGGGGGAAGGAGAACCAAGCAATCAAAAATATTTTTACACAAACGCATCCTAAAAGTGAAGTTAAGTGAATCGTCACATGTTAAAAACACGCATGACGGAATCCGGAAAAAACGGTTAGGACCACCGATCCTGGCACTAATGGCCAAAAAAAACATAGAATGAAGCAGAAAACTGGAAAAAGCGTGGAAAGCTATGTAAGGACGTCTAGGCTACAAATATACACTGCAGATGGGTTTTGGAGCTCGAACATCTTCTGAAAGGACATGAATCATCATTGGGGACTTTTGTAACCGTTTTTCCTACAATGTAACACATGCAATTTTGGGTGCATACAGTCATCCATGGCCTCTTCAAAGAAAGAAATTAATCACCGAGTGTTGACTTCCACCAGAAAAGAAGAATTTAAGCAGAAAAAGTCTTTCCTAGGCAAGTCACACTTTTTGGGATAATAGATCTAAGCTGCTAATGGGAATTTTAGCAGTGGCATATAGGTGGGAATTTCTTGCCTGTATAGAAGGTTACTTTTTCCCATCAAGTCAAAGTCAAACTTAAGTTGCAATGGGTTCAGAGGAGGCTGGAAGGCGGGAATTTCTTACCTGCAACGCAAGGTAAAAATTCTCATTATAAAGAAAATCACTTAAAACACCGGTGGGAATTTCTTCCCTACCTAGCAGTGTAACATTTCCCATCAAAGAAGTTTTTTTCACCCATGCAAGTCGCATTTTTGAGAAAAAGGCTATTTTCCATGCAAGTAGCACTTCTTGGAAGGAAGGGTTTAAGTTGCTAATGGGAATTTTGGCAATGGCAGGCAGGGAGGAATTTCTTACAATGCGGATTGAAAATTCTCATTATAAAAGTCAAATTACTCAAGTGAAAGATAGGATTTTTGGAGCTGCAATGCAAGTTGGAAATTCCCATCACTTTGACTTTCTATTTTTAACAAATACCCTTGCCAAAAAGCGTGACCCACCTTGGCATTAATGCATGTAATTAATGTTATTTATTAATGGTATTCCTAACTAAGTTTGGTGCCATAAATAGGAGGAAATTCAATGCAAGTGGATGAGCGAAGTCAAGGATGCATGCTAAAAATAAATAAACTAAATTCATTACAAAGCAATCAGAATCATGCAGAATCGGGTGCCCAAATTGGATGAAGAGGCATGACTTTTATTTAATTAAATTGTCAGAAATAGGAAAGGGCAATTGTTAAAAATAGCATGCAAATGGCTATATAAGCATGCGATGTCATAAGGTAGAAGCAGACAATTCTTTTTGATGAAGTTTGCAACCCGAACAGGTTTTGGAGCCAAGGGAAGGAGGATTTTGCATTAAAGAGATTTTTCCATTGCCGGGAAGCTTCCAATTTTGGCGCATTGGGTTGGAATAGACTGATTTTTGTTATTTTGATTGTCTGCATGTTGGTATAACTGCTTCATCACAGGTGCTTATATTAGTGAAAGGAAGTTCAAATCAATGTCAAAGACATTAAATATATCTTCCGAATCAGAAGAAATCGTTAGATCTGCACAAATTCATCCAGTTAAAAGGGATTCCAGTAGAATTAAATCAAAAAGAGCCCAGACAAAGATTGTTCCGTACCAGATGAAGCATGATGAAAGAGAAGGATCAACTGAATCATGCATAGCTTCTAGATTTGCTAACATCAATGATACAGACATAAGCCCTGAACCAATCTCTGATTTGATTGACAGATTCAAAGCAGGAATGACATCTCTCATGCGGACAATTAATTACAACGGAATTATTCAAGCTTCAACGTTTCCAGTGACAGCTCAGTTGCCTGAATTTGTTATGGAGTGTGTAAGGTCATATCATCCTCTTTCCAGAACCATTCAGGATCATGCAGGAAAGACAATTATCAAGATGGATGCACAATTTATTAATTATTGTCTGAAAATTCTAACACAGCCAGTGGTGATTGCAATTAGCATGTTGACCGTTGGCAGTAGATGGGAAAAGCACAATGCACATTGTGTGGGCATGATGAATAGCAGATACATGAAGAAGCCCAAAGCTCCATCAAAGTTCCCGAGGATTATTCCACAATCCAATCTAGTACAAGAAGTTGGTGATATTACTAAATTGCTTTGCAGGTTTAACAGAGAAGCCAAAACCCTCAACTTCCGCTCATGGATATATGATTTCATGAGAACCATTGAGATCAACAAGAGCTGATTCAATTATCAATTGGGCAGAGACCATCAGTGACAACATCGGCGAGTAGCTCCGAAGTGTGAGGCAAACATTCAACTTCAAAATGACTTCATACCTGGTATATGCAGCAGTCTCACAGGGTATATTTTCCAAATTGGATAGACGAGGAGTTTTGTCGAAAGATCCTATTTTCGAGTGCTTCCCACAGTTGACAGTTCTTGAGTGCAACAAAGATTACAGGGTGGTTAACGATGGGTTCTAGTACGAATTCATCTGCAATTTGAATAGTCATCTAAAGACCAGCAAAGTGAGCAAAGAAGCTTGGAAAGTTGTATCCCAGCATGGCTGCATCTTCATCCAGTTTTCAGACTTCACGTATCTCAAGGTCATTGTTTTTTTAGGAGAACCAGTCAAGTGGGTCATCATGGAGTTGTAAATTGTTAACAGGTTGATTTCTGGTCACAGTGGGTTATTACAACTGCCAGAGCATCCTTAAGGCGAGTGGAATCGAAGCAGAAATGTTTTCCGGATATGAGTAAGAGTTCTTCCCAGCACGATTGAACATTGATCCGTATGGGAAAGCGAGGAAGACAATCAAATCTCCCAAGAATATTTGCATGTGCCTTCATTAGAAGACTTTTGAATGAAGTGCAAAAGCAGGTATGAAGTCAAGAAGAAAGATTTCAGCTGGTTATCAACGCAACAAGTGTCTGATTATTGTTTAGCACGGATACCTGTGAATCTCACAGATGATGGGCATGTGGTACTTGACACATACTATCAAATGGCAGTTAGTTGTCAAACGATTGAGGAAAGGTCTTCTGCAGTTCCGGTAATTAACGAAGGGATATTGCATGGACGAAGCTTTAATGATTCATATCACAAGCAATTTGATTGCAGGAGACTCTAGCAAAAGGAGGCATGAAGGTGAAAGTAGTAGGAGACCAAAGAAGCTTAAAGTATACAAGAAGTCTCAAGTACTAGAGAAGGTCAACAAGTCTATAGCTATTGTGTCAATCCACTTTCAAACGAAGCTTCTCCGGTGTCAACTCATAACACTTCAGCAGCCCCTGAACCCCAGACAGATGTTGTTGTTCCTCCGTTGAATCCGACATCATTTGTATTTGCTCCTCAGCCACTCAGATCTTCACCTCCCCCTACAGAGAAGCTGAAAGCACAGATGGCAGAGTTTGAAAACACATTGTCTTTGGATAATTCAGAGGATGACAGCCACAACACTGTGGCAAATTCGGATGCAGCAGAGTCTGAGCATGAGAGGGTGGTACACTCAGTGACTTCTCATTCCTTGAGAAGCAATTTTTCATCATGGTTGGCTTTGCAAACGATTCCAGAAGCCAGAGAGGAGATCAACCTAGAAGAGCATGACTTGCAGCTACTCCTGAGTTTGGGCGGAAAGGATAGAAGACCTAAAGTTGCCAAGGTACCTTCGAGGTTAATTATTGACGGATTACGGTAGAAGTTTGCTTTGCCGAGTTGACAGTTCCAACAGAGGGAAAGCAAAAGGGAGAACTCACGGTGGCAGATATCTCAGTAACCAAAAAGCCACTAGGTCATACTACCACAGAAAGAGAAAAACAAGATACATAGACACTAATAAACGCTTTATTCCTCAAGCTGAACAAAGATAAGGCAAAGAAAACCAAACTTCAAGATCAGGTTTCCCAGTTGAGTGAAATCATTGCTAAGGTTGCCAATCCTTCCTCTCAGCCAGTTTTAGCACATGAGAAGGTGCGCAACCATCTGACTAAGGAGGTGGAGGATGCAAGTAATTAAGTCACGGCTATCAATGAATGGAAAAGTCAAGCATTTCACCAAGCTTCAAAACAGCTCAAAGAGGTACCAGTTAGTCTGGAAGTTATGAAAGATGCATTATCTCAGCTAAAGCAACTGATGACTATCATAGTGATGACAATACGATGGCTGAAAGTAACCTAGACATTTTGGTTAAAATAAGTAAGTTGTCAAAGGAAGTTTTGATTTTGGAACAACTTGTGCCTGAGTTTGCAGTTTCTTTCCGCATGGAGATTCTCAACCTTATGCTAAAAAGATTGCAGTTGTTCGAAGATAGGATATTGTCATTTGCATGCAATATAGTTGCTTTCACCAAGGAGTAGTTGGGTATGTTTCTTCTTGCAAAAGAACCATTCCAAACAAGTGTCGGCTTCTCTTGAAGGGTTGCTTTTGATGGTTCAGGAGAGGATTCATAGAGTTGTGAAGAATTTCACGTTGAATTCAATCAACAAGCTGATAACACTTCAATCAGATATTAAAGAGCCCTAGTTTGAAGGAAGTGGAAATAAACATTGACATTTTGTCCAAAGGATTGTTGCAGTTCAGGACCGAGAAAGAGGTTGTTGCTAAACTAGATGGGAAATTGTTGAATTATATGTTCGACAAGTATATTCAATATCAGAACAAGAAGAAAACGTAGGGTGTAACATCTAGCAAATCTTCTTTCTTCTCTTCTACAATCCCATTGACCTACTTTTGTGGTCATTTGTCGAACATTAATATTATTATCTTATCTTATCTTCTCTCTTATTCCTTATGTTCTCGGATGAAGTTGTAAGATTAAAGTTATTGGTTTAAAATCCATTACTTTAAGTTATTTGCAAAAGTTCTCTATAAGATACAGTGGGTTCTTCAGACTCTTAGTTACTAGGCTTCGGGGCTTCAAGAAGTTACTTCCGGCCAGCCTTGTTTGTGTGGTAATCATGTTGGGGGTGTTACTCCCTCTTCCACTCACCCCCCCGCCGTTATCCTCTTCTCCTTTTCTAGGTTCTCTGCACTTGTTGCTTCCTCTCGTTGTGTTCTTTTTGCTTTGTACTCTGCAATCCCATTGACCTACATTTGTTGTCATTTTCGGGCATTAATATTATTATCTTATCTTGTCTAAGATAAGTGGCAGATGTGCACAACTTTGGCTTCCTCTCGTTGTGTTCTTTTTGCTTTAGAACTTCTCCCATGGTCTAGTTCAGTTGTAGTTTCCATTTGTAATTTCCCCTTTATACACTATAAATGGAGGAAGAGCCTACGGGTTTAAAATCCATTACTTTAAGTTATTTGGAAAACTTCTCTAAGATAAGTGGCAGATGTGCACAACTTTGGCTTAACCTCCAGATGCATGTCACTTGAGAGGAATTATAGGAGAAAGATTGTCAGATGTTCCCTTTACAACTTCCTACATATTCTAGTTCAGTTGTAGGTTCCATTTGTAATTTCCCCTTCATACACTATAAATAGAGAAAGAACCAACGCATTAAAAGATCAAAATTTGTAATCAGCATTCTTGTGTTCCAGACTTTGAGTTAAAACCCTCGATAATTTTTTGAAAGCTAAGGGATTGAATAGAGGCAGATTTCCGGAGAATTTTGTGTCAACGCTGTATTGCTTTCTTATTTCTGTATAAATCTTTGCATAAACTTTGTGTTATCTTTGATCTGGATCTAAAACTTTCCTTTGCTTTAAATTATGTATTTCAAGATCTATTTGTTTTGTCTAAGTGCATGTGACCAACTCTGCAAGCTATTGGTTAAATTGCACATCTTCTTTCCTTTCTTTTCGTATTTTATTATTTCCCCTCTTCTGCACATATTTCTTACAGTTGTTTACTTGCTGCAAAATTGCATAACTACGGTACGTGAGCTACGCGGTTAAAATAAAACCAACAATTAGATATTACAAAATATAACTGACAAAATCTTACACGGATGCCTCACCGGTAAATTGCGGAAGATTTATCTCATGACTGCCTAGGTTTTCAGCTGTGCAGAAAGTGAGGTGGTACCCTCACATTAGTACCTCAACGGGAATCTTGCTTCAAATCAAATGAAAACTATATAAGACTGGTATATAAGTAGAAATGAGAGGTGTAGTTCTTGTTTAGGTTTGCTCAATTGTTTTACAAAATTGTCATAGCTCTATCAAAATCTTCGCTTGATGACACAATGAACCAAGAAAGTCAATGATACCTTGATACAACCGTAGTCCTTACTTTCCTAGGATGTTTTAACAATTTGATACCTCGGAGTTATTTGCAAGTTATCGACCATGGAGGTTACGATACCTTTCCCCTCAAAGCCAACAGAAAACTTGTTTCGAACACCTTATTTAAACTGCAACGTCTTGGGAAAGGAAACCATTATTAAAAAATCTTGTTAGTGGTTTTATGCTCTCGTAAGGTAGAGATGTTGTATCTACCCTAGTGTTGACCCGTGGAGGGTTATAGTTGTTGTAATTGGAGTTAACTTATTGAAAAACCTCTTAAGAGGTTGATGGTGAACAAAATTTATATTTAATTTCAGCTATCAAAATTGTGTTTCTATAAGATGTTGGTTTTAGGAATAAAGTGAAACTTGGAGTTTTTCTTCTAACTTAAGTTAAGCTTTCTTATGTTATTAAAGATAAAAACGAATTTCTCCATGTGAGAACATGCATTCGAGAAAACAATAATTCTTATCCGGAAAACAAATCTTACGTGACTCATGTACATGTTAAAACGACTCTAACCAATCATTGAAATATGGAAGTCAATTGCAATAAAGAATGAAAATAAACGAAGTGTACTCGTTGTAAGATAAACATTAAATGAGATGAAGACTATTTAAAAAAAAATAGAACGAGAATATATGCCTTTATACGTTAAATGTTCTTCAAATCAATAAGGTAAAATAAAGGAATCCAATTATAATGATTATGAAAGCGATGTACTTTGTGGAACATCTTTATCTTCTAGTTCTCCTTTGTGGTAAGATCATTGTTTTGTCTTTCATTCGTTGAGTAAATGTGGCATTAATGGGCATCTTGTGCTATCATGATTGTATGTATGTTCTTCATGTTAGGGTGAGATTGCATCATTGTTATTAGAGGAATAAGGTGTTGTTAGTGAAGGGAGGAATAAGGAGTATTGTGTGTTTTGCTTTGGAGGAACCAAAGGAGTTTATGGCTAGTCTTAGTGGAGGCATAAGCGTGTGTTAGAATGGAGGGATAACAGGCATGTCGAAGTTGATGTGGTGTGTTTCATCTTGGAGAAACCAAAGACTAGCCATGATTCCTTAGTGGAGCAATAAGTGGTAATTGCAATGATGATCTCTCCCCCACTACAAGCCTCATAGGTAGGCTTTGTTAGTGTGAGTTGTCTCTACTTGTGGTGCCAATTACGTTCTCATCCTATTGTATGTGTGGGTCCATATTTGTGGAAGCGTCTCATGTGATGTTGAGTTATTCTCGTTTATTTTGACTTGTGTTTTGGTCCTACAAATGTGGGCGTTACAAGACAGGCAAAATTCACGCTTATGTCCCATTCCCATATGTATAGAGGGGAGGGAGGGCCTCCCAATAGTATATAGTATAATTAGCACTTGCACGATGTAGATTTAAATTAAGTATACATGGTCCCTTGATGTCTAACCCCATTAAACGGAACTGATCAACCTCCCAAAGAACTAGAGATGGTCGACATGTGGGGAACATATAATGTATTTGGCACCCCATATAAATTATTGATAAGGGCCCTCAGCCTCTGAGGAAAAGAAGTCAATGCGAGTACCCTCCAGTTGAAATCTAATCGCCCCACATCTCCAAATGACATATACATTGTTCTGCATCTCTTGATCAAGCAATTAACCCCCAACCAGGCTATGGAAATAGGGGGCCTCACCCACTAACTATATACAACAAAGAGCCATGTGAGCGCGTATAGTTCATTCAGTAGGTTCAATGCCTAATCGATACTTTAGACTTTAGATCGATCTGATAGTCATCCATCCATGATCTTTTATCCATACATTGATAGATGGACAACAAGTGCTTGTTGTATTTGTAGTAGGGGTAGCTTCAAAGGAAGGAAGGATTACAATAGTGAGCATAATATGTTAGGGGTTAGGTCAAGGTAGACCCAACTCAACCCAAGCGTTATATCTATGTTGTTGGGGTTGGGATTGAGGCGCATATTAATAGAAAGGCTCTCGATTGATAGATAGAATAGCTATAGATGTTGGGGTCAACTATGTACTATATATAGTTGGCACTCAAACTTCACTTCAAACCTATATATCTATCTAGTAGCCCTATATATTGATGGGGAACCGTATAGGTCTATTCGAATTAGTCCAGGGGGCGTGACGAATCCCAACTCCAAAACGATATGATTATCTACCATTCTGAGGAGATCGAGGACTTCCTGACTTCAACCATCGTCTATAGTCCACCCCACAACCCTGTATATAGATTATTGATATGCAACTAGGTACTCGAGGAATGGGATGATCAAGGGACTATAGACATGTGTGGCATTGTCTATATAAAGTTTAATTGGCACCCTATATTATATAGACTCAAGACCCTATATATAGATATGACACCCCTATACATCTATCTTAGGAAGGTACTCAGGGAATGAGATGATCAAGGGCCTATAGTCATGTGCAACGTAGTCTATGTATAGCTATATAGACTTGGGACCCTACATAGTGCCCATATAAATCTATCTCGAGATGATAGGTGACCTCATATGTGTGTGTGTGTGTGTGTGTGTGTGTGTGTGTAGGTAGGGGGCAGTGGAGACTCTCCAACAAAGAGTAACCTTAGCATCATGAACTATGAACATCTCTAGTTGTTAATTGAGGACTGTAATAGCCAAAGCTAACCAAGGTGAGAAATATATAATATATATCAAATCGGATTGGAACCAAAGCTACCCTTAGCTTTATGAACCCTAGCTCAACCCATCTCTTGGAGCCTACACCCCAACTTTAATCTTAGCATATATAGAGGGAAGTTGACATGTTGGTATACAGGGATACCGACAAACACCCCTTTCCCTTTCTACCTATCCCTATATATATAGAGGGGAAGCTACATGATAGACTAGGTAAACAAAGGAAATATAGCCTTGGAAATATCTATATATACGGAATAGATTGTAAATGGCGGGAGAACAAGATCAGGGGGTTTGTTTAGAAAAAGATGATTGGAGGAAAAGAACCCATCACCTTCTGTATCATAAAGGTGATCTTTGTTTCCTCTTATAAACATAATCTTATCTAACCCTCTTATCCTCTTATAAACACGGAAGTATGGGGATGATTGTCTTTATTTCCTCTTATATTCCACGTTTCCTCTATCTTGGGGCCATATCTTCGAGTTATATGTCAATGCTCGAGAGGATTAGGAACCCTTATATGGGGTGGGTGGCACCTATATATATATGCATGGCAAGCAAGGATAATCTTATGTGATAGATGGGCAGGTGAGGTCATCTATTTATACAGTCGAGGGCGGATATGTGTATATTTATAGATGTGCAATGAGAGCCTAACTCTAAGATAAGTGGTGGGGGAGGAAGCTATATCTATAGGTTGTGAGTCCTTATCTAATATATAGGGTATAGGGATCCCTACATATATGGCATGACGAGGGAGTATATGCTTAGGAAAGTCGAGTTGCATGTTTGGTGCTTTCAACCATCAATCATATCACGTACCCATCAAACATGTCACGTATATACTAGATGGATGGCGGGTGCCATATATAACTACGGGGTATTCAATCCCCCTCCTCTGTATAAACTATAGATGAATGGGTGTAAACTCAGATGTATGGGTATATTTATAGATGGGCGATGAGAGCCTAATTCTAAGATAGTAGGCAGCTATATCTATAGGTTGTCAGTCCCTATCTAATATATAGGGTATAGGAATCCCTATATATATGGTATAGTGAGGGAATCTATGCTTAGGAAAGTTCAGTCACATGTTTGGTGCTTTCAGCAATCAATCAGATCACGTACCCATCGATCATGTCACGTATATAACATATGGGTGGTGGATGCCATATATATCTAGGGGGTGCTCAACCCCCTTCTTTTTATAGAGTATAGATGAATGGGTATGATCTCAAAAGTAGGGATACGAACTACCACCTATCACCTAGTTTCCCTTGACTATATGGAGTGGAGTTTTAGTTGGCCATCATTGACTATATAAATGACCTCAAATTCCTCCTTCCTCAATCTAACAACCAAGACCCCTCAGTATCCTAACATAGTCTCTCCCCTCCTTTATCCCAACCCTAGAGTCAAAGTAGAGAAAGTTCAATCATCTCTCGTTGGTCAAACATGGGAAATATCCAAACAGATAGATTGGCCCATAAATTCATATAGGCACTTAACTAATAGAGTAACAACACAACGAACAAATTGGGGCACGTCGAAATTAGTATTTTCCAATGATCTGCATCTGAATGGGATACCGTGGCACTTAGTTAGTGCCCACCGATTAAACGGCTCTACTACAAACAATGGGAAAGTGGTATCACCAATTGGATAGTGACCTAAGAAGTGCCTACCATTACACATTAAAAATTGTAAGACATGGTTCAAATAGGTTTCCTTCCTAGCTAATATGGGGGCCTAATCTTAACACTCAGTGTCCATCCATTCATGCATGTCTACTCCAAAAAAACACAAGGGACAAGACATATTACTAGTAGGACAAACTATGGGTTTGACTAGACCATGCTACATTAGAATTATGTGGTTGCGAAGACTAAGTTCAAACTATTGTCGTTCAAGGTTATATCATGAATTTCTGCTTTGAGTGATGGACACCTATTATCTTATTGGACTTTACATGAATCTTTGTCGATGATCAAAAGGACAGGATTGAATGTTAAGAAAGAGCACGATCCACTTTGATGAGATTGGTTCAGACCAATGATCAAACCTAGTATAAATACAAATTGACAACAACGAACTTGCCAATTCAATCAATCACAATCATATTACTCATATCAGTATGACTTTACTTATTCGTAAGACTACACTACACTACTAGCCAAAAAATGAGATAATCACTATCAAAATCAATATATAGAATGACTTTAATCATCTCCCCCAAACAAGAAGGGTGTTTGTGTGTCAAGCGATGCAAGTTCAATGGGAGGTCAAGATGCCATACTATCATATTCAATTCTACAATAGTTTCCCAAATTCCACATTTGCACTCCTTGTCGATCTACATTCTTGGTTTTGAGTCGATAATAGCAGTTCTCCATTGATAGATACTACATGTGGCAATAGTCCCCAATTAATTGAGGAAGGAGATTCAATTCCTCTCCTCAAATTGGTGATGAGATTAATCATTGGCAATTAACAATTGGAAAAGTTGCCCAATCAACTTCAACCCAACCTATGATGCTCCCAAATTTTGATGCATGGCATTGAGAATTAGCTTCTCACCACATATGCTAAAATGGCTTCTCATGCTCAACAAACGTCTGAAGTTTGTGCTAATCTTGGGTTGGCCATCAATCTCCACGTCCATGCATATTCAGTTTTGTATGCTATCGTTTTCATACATAGATGTCATTCCTTTCTTATCTCCTTTCTTAAAGTAAGCATCTAAGTAGTTAAGTAATTAGCATCTATCACCTTGAGTTGTTCAATAACATTCTATCGAGTGCCATCAAAATTGGTCCTATCACCTCACTTGGATTTGATCGAGCAACCAACCCACCTTGAATCAAGTTAAGTTGAGTTGGTCGAGCACATATCAGAATGACACATTCATCAATTACCTCATTGACTACTTGTAGTCATACCACAACCATCTTGAACGAGTTGACCATTAAGGTTGAGTTCTTTGCCTCCTAAAGTTAGAACAGTGAGGATCTAATCCTCCATCAAGATCTTCAACTTAAAGGAAAGGTCAAATTGTTCACTAGGATCTATATATAATAGGTTGTTGAGACCGAGCTATATATAGCTTTTTTCTTTAGGCACAACTATATTATATTATTCTCTATTGGCAGTCATGGTCTATATATTGCTTCCCACAAGATTGTAGAACCAACCTAACTTGTTCATAAATATAATAGGAGGGCCCCATTATATTATTTGCCTTTGGTCTTGAGGGAGTTATATATATTGGTCCTTGGGGAGTTGTGTTTACAAACACACACACATTTATACATGCATAAATATAGTTATAGATATTCATCAGTCATATCACATATATTTATAAGGATAGATGAATAGAAGCAAGGCCCATATAAATATATACTAGCAAGACTTTCGATTTTGCAAACTGGAGCGGAGCTTAAATTTGGAGTAAGGCATTATATATTCTATGTATAGTGGATGAGAGTTATGTTAGGTACTAGGGGTAGTCTACCACTTCAATGAGGGTTCCATATAGAGAAATTCTAATTTGTCATTGACATGGTCAGGATACTATAGACTAGATGTGATGTTGGTCTCAAGTTGGCTCCAACCCAATCTAGTATATAATATATAGCTTATTCTAATGTCACATATAAATTGGGGGGTCTCGACCCATCCATCTAGGTAAGAAACCATACAATACAAAACTATTGTTGGGATTGGGGTTGGGTTGGTTTAAGTAGCTACAAACTTATTTGGCCACCTACTTAATCAAAAGTTGGTGCGCATGTCATAAAATCTCTCCCTATATCCAGTCAAAGTTTTATATAGCTATATGGTAGGGCTAGGGCAATCTCCTATTAAGTGGGTTGGTAAAGAATCATCTGGTTACAATCTCTAATGTATCCAATCGGAAAATTATTCCCCTATTTGTTCATAGTTCAATACATATAACTATAGCGTAAGGTCAAGGTTGGCTTATCTATATATACACATAATTATTATGTATCTATACATATAAATATAGAGAATAGAGGACACCCCCAATCAAACATATGGGTTAAGTGCAATCTAAACTATATAACACATAATGCTCACTCCCTGACATTTATAAAAGGTTCAAAGCCCCATATAATGACTTTGATTTATCAATTTAGTGTTTCTCATCTTCCTTTCCATCTATATAATATAGGTTGAGGGCAAGGAAGGAAGGGATATATTTAAGAAAGCCCCATATACCTCCAGGTATATTTAAACATATAGGGAAAGGGGACACATGAAAAAATCCTAAAGTGGTGACCAGATGAAACTCAAACAAAATGAAGAAAGCATTTCAGCTTAAATTGCATTAACTAGAGCTTGTTCAAATGATCGAGATGACTAAAGGCTCAACGAAAGTGAATCAAAAAGTAGCTCATCCCATTCACTTACATCTTTGAATCAAACCCTATTCAATTCAAGCACCTCAGACTCCACAAACATGAAGTAACAATCTCCTTTATGAAGTGACAATCTTCCTCCATCCTTATTATAGATATTCTACTCAATTTATGAAGGGCCATTAGGCACGAGCACAAGAGCAAAGAAAATGCATCGTTTCTCTGTCAATGGGTGGAGGATTCCAATGAGGTAAAGATTCTCATCTGATGGGAAGGGACTCGACCAACAGAGAGGACCCCTATCAGTTGGGTTGGAAACCCCTAACCTCATTCTCCACATCAATGAATCATAAAGTGATGATCGGATCAAACTCAACAAAATAAACAAGGCATTTAAGCTTAAATTGCCTTAACCCGAACTTCTTCAAATGACCAAAATGATTGAAGACTCAACGAAGTAAATCGAACTGTATCTCGTCCCACTCACAAATTTGAATCAAACTGTATTCAATTCAAGCGCATAAGAATCCAAAAACATGAAGTAACAATCTCCCTCCCTCTTGATTATAGATATTCCACTAAACCAATTAAGGGTTTTAGGCACGGGCACTCGTTAGTCTGTATACATATGCTCAACAAACGGAAATCGTTTTTCGTGTTTACCACAGTTTCGAAGGTTTCGTGGCTCCTTTGACCACGCTTTTAAGCTTAAATTGCCTTAACCCGAGCTTGTTCAAATGACCAAAATGATTGAAGACTCAACGAAGTGAATCGAACTGTATCTCATCCCACTCACAAATTTGAATCAAACTTTATTCAATTCAAGTGCATAAGAATCCAAAAACATGAAGTAACAATCTCCCTCCCTCTTGATTATAGATATTCCACTCAATCAATGAAGGGCCTTTAGGCATGGGCACTCGTTAGTTTGTATACATATGCTCAACAAACGACAATCGTTTTTCGTGTTTACCACAGTTTCACAGGTTTCGTGGCTCCTTTGACCACGCTTTTCATGAGTTTTCTGGTCACGGTTTCACAAGTTTCCTAGCTCCTTTGATCACGTTTTTCATGATTCTTCTTGCCACGGTTTCATAGATTTTGTGGCTCGTGTTCGTGGTTTTTGTTGCTAGGGATTCGTGGTTTTTCCTGGTCGCATGTGGTCACGGTTCACTAGTTTTGTAGCTCGCTATTCATGTTTTTACTGGTCACGTTTTCCACATGCTTCGTGGCTTGAGCTCTAGTAATCTCTACCGTGCCAATTTCATGGGTTTCTGTCCTACAATTTCATGGCGCCTATCTCTGCAACCTCGTGGCTCTCCTGCATTTTCTCAGCCTATGCTCCTAGAATTTTGGGACTCTTCTCCTGCAATTCGTGCTTCTCTTCATGTTCCTTCACAATCTACTGGTATCGTTTCCTGTTTCCTTTTCTTGTTCGTTGCTTGTGTTTCTATTTCTGGTTCGATTTCTATGTATAGGGAAACTCATTTTGGGGGACTCATATCATCTCACCTCTTCAAACAGTCTACCCCCCCACAATGTCTCCCTCCACCCCCACAGCACCGTTGGTTTCTAACCTCGGATCGAACAGACAGGGTCAATAGAAAAGCAGCATCCCAAACATTTTGGCTGAGCTGATCAGCAAGATTAAGACATTGGAATCCTCCAACAGAACCCTTCGAACTGAAGTTTTTGAATTAACCTCTTGAGTTGAAAAGGTTGAAGCGGAAAACCTTTCTCTTCAATGGGAACTTACAGAAATCACGACCCATGCCACCCCTATAGGTACTAATGACCAATTACAGGTACAAATTTCAGATCTGAGGCACAAACAGGAAGAGTTTCAAACCCAACATGAAAACCTCAGGAAACAATCTGATTCATTGGCACATATTGTGAAAGGTAAGGGCAAAAACACCCTCTCCTATTGCAATTGTGGAAAAAGTTGTACAAGCCAAACTTGTAGAAGAAAGAAACTGACGGACAAGAGAGCTCAACCTCAAAGTTAGAGGTCCGCCCACACCTCTTCCTTGTTTTGATCCTCTAGGCATTGCTTATGACTTCATCACAAACAAGTTGGGGCTATTGGAGGTACAAATTGACAGAGCATGGCTTGGTCTGGACTCTACCCTATTCCTTCGCTTCAAATCAGCTGAAGACAGACTTTGGGATCTCAGGGCTAAACTAGAAAAAGTCTCACTTCCGAATAAGATCTTCCTTGATGAAGATCTCACTAGAGCACAGGTGGCAGAACTCAAACAGTTCCGAGAGATGGTCATGGCAGTCAGGAAGGAAGGAAAATGGGCAGTGATTCAAAACCTCAGATCTGGTGATTCGAGACACTTTTCCTCCTAGCTGGTCTCCTGGGTCCAAATGACAGTCCTGATGAGTGAGGCAGCCTAACAGGGACATTGCCATTTCATGTTAGAATCGTAATGCGTCATACTGGTCTTCACCAGGTCTCCTACAGGATGCACTAGGTCACTCTGATCTCCTTTTTGTTACGGAAACCCATAAGAGCCCTGTTCATTCTCTGCCAAACCTTAACGGGTACTATTGACTCTCTGTTTGCAAGCAAGAGACTAGGAGTTCCGGTGGAGTTAGGAGTTCTGGCGGTGTTGCTTGTTTGGTCAGGGACACTCTTCAGGGAAGGATCTTTGTGGCAGCGGAAGACGAGTTTGCACGTTTTCTATGGATCAAGGTTAAGCAGACCCCGCACCTTACCCGAGACATTTATATTGCAATTTGTTACTTCCCCCTACCTCTTCTCATCTTTCCATTGTGAATGGCCTGGTTGGGGATCCCTACTTTGACCTTTTGGGTGATTTCAATGCTCGAACCAAAAACATCCAAGTTTACGTCTGGCAATTCAACCCCGCATCAACAAGGGGTATGGTTCCCTCGCAATCTTCGAGAGACAATGCTTCCGCCATCACTATCAAAACACGTTGTCCAAGATGTCTCTCTCGGACTCTCTTGTGATACCCACTGTTCTTTATGATTCTCAGATTTGAAGCCCCTCCCTACTCGAGTCGGATTGGGCCTCTATTGAGCGAGTTCAGATCCTTTTGCTCAGACGGATCATCAGATGCAAAGAGATTGTTTCTCATCATATCACCCTTGAGGAGTTTGGGGCTCGCCCTTTCAGATTAGAGGTCATCTTTGGTCTCTTCGCACTCTTGTTATCTTATCTATCTTATCTTATTCGATGGGCAAAGGATTCTAATGAGATAAATGCTCTCATATGATAGGAAGGGACTCAACCAACAGAGAGGACCACTATCGGTCGAGTTAGAAACCCCCTAACCTTGTTCTCAACTTATGTATGCCTCTCCATCTATATAAGGTTGGGGGCACCTGAATGAATCGTATAGTGGTGACCAAATCAAACTCAAAAAGAATGAAAAAGGGCCTTTAGGCATGGACACTCGAGTGGAGAAAAGACATTTAAGCTCTTGTTCGATGGGCAGAGGATTCTAATGAGATAAATGCTCTCATATGATAGGAAGGGACTCAACTAACGGAGAGGATCACTATCAGTCGAGTCAGAAACCCTAACCTTGTTCTCGACTTATGTTTGCCTCTCCATCTATATAAG
Organism: Taxus chinensis; assembly: GCA_019776745.2. Lineage (NCBI taxonomy): Eukaryota > Viridiplantae > Streptophyta > Pinopsida > Cupressales > Taxaceae > Taxus > Taxus chinensis. The sequence goes on from CM034148.1 coordinate 181,585,725, forward strand.
GTTGGGGGCACCTGAATGAATCATATAGTGATGACCGGATCAAACTCAAAAAGAATGAAAAAGGGCCTTTCGGCTTGGACACTCGAGTGGAGAAAAGACATTTATGCTCTTGTTCGATGGGCAAAGGATTGTGATGAGATAAATGCTCTCATATGATAGGAAGGGACTCAACCAACGGAGAGGACCACTATCGGTCGAGTTAGAAACCCCTCAACCTTGTCTCGACTTATGTATGCCTCTCCATCTATATAAGGTTGGGGGCACCTAAATGAATTGTAAAGTGGTGACCGGATTAAACTCAAAAAAAAAGAAAAAGGTCCTTTAAGCATGTACACTCGAGTGAAGAAAAGACATTTATGCTCTTGTTCGATGGGCAAAGGATTCTGATGAGATAAATGCTCTCATATGATAGGAAGGGACTCAACCAACGGAGAGGACCAATATCGGTCGAGTTAGAAACCTCCTAACCTTGTTCTCGACTTATGTATGCCTCTCCATCTATATAAGGTTGCACCTGAATGAATCATAAAGTGGTGACCGGATCAAACTCAAAAAAAATGAAAAAGGCATTTTAGCTTAAATGTCTCAACCAAAGCTCACTCAGATAACCTGAATGAATTGAGGCTTAACCCAAGTGAATCAGAAAAGCAACTTATCAGACTCACTTATAGCTCCAAATCAAGCCCTATTCAATCAACAAAAAGGGATGTACGTACAAGCACTTGATCGATTAAAGGTCATTGATGCTCTTCGTTGATAGGCATATAGGTGTTCAAGGAGGTCAAGGCTCTTGTCTGATAGTAAGGGACTCGACCAACGGCAGACGGCCCCTATAAGTTGGGTTGGCAACCCAATTTCCACCTATACATACCTCTTGTTGCAAAGATTAGGTTAGTAGATCACATAGTAATGTTATTTAGTAAGTCATTATTTAGAATATTATTTAATGTATGTGAGTTATAACAACTCACTTTTGTTTATATTCAACTGAATGAAAGTAATGATTGTCTAAGATAAGGGTTGAATTCTCATTTTAAGAGATCACTACACCCTATGTAACTCCCCGTTAATTGAATACAAATCAAAATATTATTTAGTGTACGAGTGTGAGTCCCTGAGTTGTAACACACATCAGTTTAGATTCGGCTGAATGAAAAGTAGTCTAAGATAATGACTGATTTCTCATTTTTAGGAGATCACTACCAATGTAGCTCCTCGTTGATTGAGTACAGAACAATATTGTATCTTACAAATATTCTCATATGGTATTAGAGCAAGTTATTCTTGTGAAAATGGGGCAGATTCACTAATTTTGAATGCCCCTCTTGATGTTAGAAGTTTGATTAAGAAAAATTAGTTTAGTATAGATTCATTAAATAGTTTGTTGGTCAGCTAATGAGAGGAGAGGCAATTTTTTATTTTGTTACATCAGCGATTCAAAATTTCTCTGAAAGGAGAAGGAAGAGTGACACGTCAAGCACAAAAATCTGCAGTAATTCAAAATATGTGGGAGTTTCCACACGAGCGCATGTGCCTATAGCTATGGCTTTCACCTAGGATAGAAATAGTTTTCTATTTTTATGCTAAAGTTGAGTGTAGCCGGAGCAGGACATTCAAGTCTACAATCTCAGAATTCATTCACAAAATACACAGTTTTTAAATATTGACTTGACAGTTTGTGTGCCATGTGACAAAATAATCTTTAAAAATCTTAGGCTTGTACATAATCGATCTTATGACAAGGTTTTTTCTTTTGTTTGCAAGTTGTATGCTGAATTTCCAATTCCATTTTATTTTTTACATTGTTTTAGGCATAGAATATTATTTAGTCTGAGTGTGTGAGTACATGAGTTTTTGTAACATCTCACTTTAGATTAGGTTTAGTTGAGTGAAGGCGAGATTCCCCCTTTCTCGGAGATCACTAGCATATATGTAACCCTCTATTGATTGAATACAAAACAGTATTGTATTGTGCAAATATTCTTGTACCTCTCCACCTATACAAGGTTAGGGTACCCAAAGAATCTTACAGTGGTGACAAGATCAACCGAAGTGAATAAGACATTTCAACTTAAAATGCCTCAATCAGAGTTCACCTAAAGGACTCAGGGCTTAACCGAAGTGAATAGGAAAAGCAACTCATCCCACTCAATCATAGCTCTGAATGATACCCTATTAAATTTAAAAAATTAAGACTCAAGTCATCGGCATTGGATTGACGAAAGAGCATCTCAGCCAATAGGAAGAGGAGTTCAAGGACGTTGAGGCTCTCGTTCACAAGGGAAGGACTCAACCAATAAGAGGAGGCCCCAACCTTGTTCTTCTCTTAGATATGCCTTTCCAACTCAATAGGGTTCGCAAGACAAGCAATAACGAGCATAAATTCCCTCTACATAACAATTGAGCAGTTCGTTATTGCTCACTCTGACTATAGATTTTAATGAGTAGAGACCGTTATGAGTACAGGGAGGGAGTACAAGCATCAAGTGAGGGCTTAGAATCCCATTCCCATTACCCATTCATGTCAATGGAAGATTCTTAACTACACATCCCATTACTACCCATTCTCATTATGTCAATAATGGATATTCTCCCCTTAAGCTCATCGGGAACATTACAAACCATCTAGAACTCATAACATTACTCATCATTTTTCTCATGGCCTAGCTAATCATATTCACTCGTCATAGCCCATTAGAGGCTTTTTTCATTGGGAACATTACAACCCATCTACAACTCATCAAATCACTTATCATTTTTCTCATGGTCTACTTAATCATACTCACTCGTCATAGCCCATTAGAGGCTTACCTCATCAAGAACATTACAAGCCATCTGTAGCTCATCACATTACTCTTGGCCTAGCTCATCTTACTCACTCGTTATAGCTCGTTAGAGGCTTAGCTCATCGGGAACATTACAAGCCATTTGTAGCTCATCACATTACTCATCATTTTTCTCCTGGCCTAGCTCATCTTACTCACTCATCATAGCCCGGTAGAGGCTTAGATCATTGGGAACATTATAACCCATCTATACCGCATCACATTACTCATCATTTTTCTCATGGCTTAACTCATCATACTCACTCGCCATAGCCCATTAGAGGCTTTGCTCTTCGAGAACATTACAAGCCATTTTGGTGAACATGGATTCGGAATTTTCATGCGATTCTTAGGATCTGGTTCTACATCAATATATAGTACCATTGGCAAGGCTAAATATTCCTTCTTCTATTGGAAAATGATTTATCGAAGCATTATATGACATGCATTCATCCCTACGTGATTCCTTTATAATTCTCAATCTAATTGTTCACATTCAATGAGACCCCAGGCTCTCCTCCCCTAACAAGAGTGAACTCGTGTTTTTCTCTTTGCCAAAGCTTCCTATTCTCACCACAGTGAATTGAATGATCAAACACACATCAATCTATAGAACTATCAACAACGTCAAAGTACTACTTCCATCATCAAAACAATATATGTTAGTGGGCACATCGTCTAGTGAATCATCCAAGCATTATTATTCCCAATCCGATTGTACACATTCGATAGGACCCCATGCTCCTCTCGTAACCGGAGTGAGTCTCTACACATTCGATAGGACCCCATGTTTTTCTCCATGTCGGAGCCTCCTCTTCTCACTAGAGAGAACTGAATAATCAAACACACGACAAAATTCATCCACCCATCCACTATGTCAAGATCGGGTGTGCTTATATCTTATATATAGTTAACAATTTCACGAGATTCCTCTTGTATCACCACAATTTTGCACGACTAAATATAGTCAGCCCACAAGATTCTACATTTTCATCACATCACTGAACATAATAATTGGATCGAATTTCAATCCTTTGACCCAACTAAGATACAATTCCAATATGACTCGTGGGTGCTATGAACTAACCAATCCTTACTATTCAAATTGGAAAGCAAAAGTGGTCTTCTAATCGCAGCAATGTGTGTCATCTGGATATGAAACATCTTCATACATGTGGAGTTAATGTGGTCTCTTGGTTTGATTTTGTAACAATAATAGACACCAACATAGCAGGTAAATGATTTACCATGGTCACCAAAGTCAAAAGATTACATTAATTGTAGGTGTAGGTGTAGATATAGTGGGTCCCTTCTCACCAAAGTGATAAGATCCACCCACTATGTTGTGCTGAGTGGAGAGATTTCACATCAATAGGTTATGCAGTTCTTTTGTCATTTCCGTCATTTCTATATAAAGTTGGCACTCCAATTGAAGCCCCTCCAATCTTGCATTTGGAGAGAGTCAATCTCGCATTTCTTGGGTGAATGAACGAGCAATCCTCATAAGAATAGTCGATTGGGTGGGCACTTGGATAAGTATGTTCCTAGGGAATATAATTGTTGAACAAAAGGGAACTCAAACTAGAAGTAAAAGATAAAGGAAACCACTATTGTTATGTATTCTCATAAAATATATTATTATATGTAACCAAAATATGTGATGTGGCTATATATGCAACCCCTTCAGTCCACAAATGAACTCTATATATATGGGATTCTCCAGGATGGTAATCAAAAGATGCAGGACTCTATGCATCTATTTGAACCCAAACAAATGCATAGAAGGAAAACTTTTGAGGTATGTGCTTTGCAACGAGAAAACTAAGATCCATCCTAAAATGGTCAAGGTAATCCAAAAATTAACCCTACAGTTGTCACTTAAAATCGGATTACCCGAAACTTTGCTATCTAACCCCGTATGTCGAGTTTTAAATAGTCCATGGTCACAAAATCATTTTAGTTCATTTATTTTGGTCATGACATGTTCCCCCCTTCATTATGATTCAGGTTGGTTTTACTGGGATATCTTGGAGCATCATTTGAAATTTACCACTCTTTAATCATTAAACAACTTTTTTCATTTGGTCCCCATTGTTGTCCACTCCTCCATCTAATCAAATATCTTATTTTGGGTCTTGATTCTTTTTGCCATATATATTTAAAGAAATAAAGACATTTTGATTAGGAGGTTAAAAAGACATAATAATGTACAAAATTGAAATTAAAGGGAATCGGTGAATTCGGTGAAACGTGGAACATTGGGAAGTATTCCCGTGTTCTATTTGTGCACTAACTGCCCGATTTGTCCAAAGCAAGCACTGGAAGGAAGTCTTATCGGCAAAACCGAGTATTCATGGAACCCCAGGAATAGTTCTACCGTTCCCGTTGTGCCCCACATTTCTGCCATCACTGCGTTACTATGAGTTATTCGGCAAAATCAGTGATTCAAGGAACAAGTGGAACGTTCCTGATGACTTCTTGTTCCCCGCATTTCATTTGAGACCAATTCATTAAGGAGCTGCAATGGTTGTAGTTGTTAGTTCTTTTGCATAATGATTTTTGTTTGGTACTCAATGCAAATGTGTTCCAGTATTGATGAAGTTGTTTACATGGAGCTGCATTTCATGCTGCAAATTTAAATGATGGAATCTTGAGCACTTTTCAAATGGGAAGATAAGATAAGATAATGTTATTAATGTCCAATACACGACCATAAAAATAGGTCTATGGGACTGCACAGTACAAAGTAAACAAACCCAGCAAGAGGACCCGAAAAATAATGAGAGAAGGAGAGGAGGAGAAGGAAACAACAGAGGCCGAGAGACCAGAAACGAAGAAGAGAGATGACTGTGTGGGGAGGGAGAGGAAGAAGGAGCAACCTCACCTAACAGTAGAGGTCGGATGGGAGTAACTCGCAGTGAGCCGATTACAAGAAGCAGAGACTGTGGAGTGCCTGGGGAGCCGGCGTTCGGGAGGGAGGCAGTGCCTCAAAGTAGGCCCGGTGGATCGTTGTCTATACGGAGGGGCCCTGGGACATGCCCGAGATAGGGAGCCTCGGGTGTAAGGAACGGAGTCACGAGACCTGACGGGCCTGAACTGGGGGTCCAGACACGTGACCAAAAGCCACTTAGCACCCCTCACCGAGGAGACTAACGGGAAGAAGGAAGTGATCAGTCTAGTAGCCATCCGTCAGGGGGAGGATCTGAAGAATGTTGTGAAGGATGCTCGCGGAACAGACAATGGAATTGCCCACAAATCTCATAGTAAACAGGACATCTGAAAATGAAGTGTTCTTTAGTTTCAGCGTCCTGGAGAGAGCAAAGCAGGCAAGTCCGCTCTAAGCGGTCTAAGTGATGATCAGTCTCAATACGAAGTCGATGTGAGCCCACTCGACAATGACCCAGAGAGATACGAAGGGCCTGCAACCAATGTCGGGAGATGTACATGGGTCTGAAAATGACCCCATCACGGATCTCGGGAAAGTGTGCCGCATAGAGTGACATCTTCGGATGTAACCCCCCTGGGGGGTTGATCCATGTGTGTTGGATGAACTGTCTATAGATATCATCTCTGATTATCCTATGAAGATCATGTTGGTTGGGTAGCAGATGGGCAAGGGCATCCAGAGAATAGTTGAAGGGTGGGAGACGGTGCATCTAGATGCCAATGTACTTGAAGAGGCATGAAACGCAAGCATACCAGCAGCAGGATCCTCTACTGTGATCCAAGGATGCAATAGCTTCAGAGGAGCAGTAGGCAAGATAAGTGTACCTATCCTTGTCAACAGAACAACTAGAATACCCCCGAAAACGGTGCAACAACAACACAAGGCTGAAGAAGGATGCAATAGCTTCAGAGGAGCAGTAGGCAAGATAAGTGTACCTATCCTTGTCAACAAAAGAACTAGAATACCCCCGAAAACGGTGCAACAACAACACAAGGCTGAAGATGGTGCAGCAACAGCTTCATAGGAGCAGTAGGCAAGATAAGTGTACCTGTCCTTGTCAACAGAAGAACTAGAATACCCCCGAAAACGGTGCAGCAACAACCCAAGGCTGAAGATGGTCTCCAAACGAAAAAGGCGAGCCCCAAACTCAGCAAGGATAATGTTGTGAAGAACAGATTCTTTGCACCTAATAATACGTCTGAGCATGAGGATTTGAACGCGCTCGATAGAGGCCCAATCAAGGTCCAAAAGAGACGGAAACTAATCTTCTGAACCATACAAAACCGTGGGTCTAACCAAGGAATCGAAGAGGGACATCTTGGAAGGAATGTCCTGAAAGTGGTGGAAGAAACAATGTCTCTCAAGAATCGCCAAAGAACCCTTATTAACCCGGGGTTGGAGAGCAGGATGAATACTAAAACGAGGTCCAAAGAAAAGAATCCCCAGGTAGGTATAAGAGCAAGTGATCTCAATCTCCACACCCTTGAAGAAGAAGTGGAGGTCTGAAGTCTTAAGCCAATTGAAAACCATAACTTTGGCTTTCCCAAGATTCACAGTCAGTTGTCGATGATCACAGAAAAGGGCTAAGGCATATAGCTGCCTCTGGAGACCCTCAGCAAAAGAAGCAAGGACAACTACGTCATCTGCAAAGAGTAGGACGTAAATCAGAATCTGGTGGAGAAGGCACCCATCACCTTCCTGTATGTGATCCCTGAGAAAGTCCTCGAGCTCATCGATATAGAGGTCTTCAGACAATTGAAAACCATAACTTTGGCTTTCCCAAGATTCACAATCAATTGTCGATGATTCACAGTCAGATGTCGATGATCACAGAAAAGGGCTAAGGCATCAAGCTGCCTCTGGAGACCATCGGCAGAAGAAGCAAGGAGAACTACGTCATCTACAAAGCAGAGGATGTAAATCAGAACCTGGTACAAAAGGCACCCATCACCTTCCTGTATGTGATCCTTGAGAAAGTCCTCAAGCTCATCGATGATAGATCCCAAATAAGGTAGGAGAAAGGGGGCAACCCTGTTTGAACACCAATGGTACTCCTAATGAAGTCGGACATGCCAGCAGAAGTGCGAAGGCGGCCAAGGACCTCCTCATAAACGCGCGTGATGGCTGTATGAAGAGTCTCGGAGATGCCTATATCTCTGAGCCTGTGGAAAAGGGCTTCACAAAATCAAAGGCTTTCCGAAAATCCATGAAACAATAGAAAACTCTAGAAGAGAGGTGGCGAGCCTCTTCGATGATAGCCCGAAGAGTGAGGATGTGGTCAGCAGAAGAAGCAAGGAGAACTACGTCATCTACAAAGCAGAGGATGTAAATCAGAACCTGGTGCAGAAGGCACCCATCACCTTCTTGTATGTGATCCCTAAGAAAGTCCTCAGGCTCATCGATGAAGTCTTCAGACAATTGAAAACCATAACTTTGGTTTTCCCAAGATTCACAATCAATTGTCGAGGATTCACAGTCAGCTGTCGATGATCACAGAAAAGGGCTAAGGCATCTAGCTACCTCTCGAGACCCTCAGCAAAAGAAGCAAGGAGAACTATGTCATCTCCAAAGAGGAGGATGTAAATCAGAACCTGGTGCAGAAGGCACACATCACCTTCCTGTATGTGATCCCTGAGAAAGTCCTCAGGCTCATCGATATAGAGGTCTGAAGTCTTCAGACAATTGAAAACCATAACTTTGGTTTTCCCAAGATTCACAATCAATTGTCGAGGATTCACAATCAGTTGTCAATGATCACAGAAAAGGGCTAAGGCATCTAGCTGCCTCTCGAGACCCTCAGCAAAAGAAGCAAGGAGAACTATGTCATCTGCAAAGAGGAGGATGTAAATCAGAACCTGGTGCAGAAGGCACCCATCACCTTGCTGGATGTGATCCCTAAAAAAGTCCTCAAGCTCATCGATATAGATCCCAAATAAGGTGGGAGAGAGGGGGCAGCCCTATTTGACACCAATGGTACTCCAAATGAACTTGGACAAGCCAACAGAAGTGCGAAGTCGGCCAAGGACCTCCTCATAAAAGCACGTGATGGCTATAAGAAAAATCTCGGAAATATCTATATCTCTGAGCCTACAGAAAAGGGCTTCCCATGGATCAGAATTAAAGGCTTTCCGAAAATCCACACAAAACACCAGAAAACTCGGGAAGAGCGATGGCGAGCCTCTTCAATGATAGCCCGAAGAGTGAGGATGTGGTCGGTAATCTGGTAAGTCGGTCGGAAGCCCGCCTGCCCCTTAGCTCTACAATGGTACTGATCATGGAACTCAGAAAGCCGCAAGTGGAGAATAGTAGCATAGAGCTTGGATAATGTGTGACCCACCATGATAGTCATGTAATTGTTGGGGTCAGAGGTGGGCCCCGACTTGTGTATGGGGTGTGGATGATGTGGTGGGACCAAGAGACTAGAAAACCTGTACAAACCCCCTGATTAAAGAGGTCCACAAGATAACTAAGGAGCGTCTTCCGACCATACTTGAAGAATTCCGCATGGAACCCTTCCTCATCCCCTGCTTTACCGTAACTCATAGCAAGAATGGCATTCCTCACATTGGTGTGGGTGAAAATACAGCGAAGGGAGGGACGGGAAAGAACCTGGATGTGGAGGTATGGGTGAACATGGAATTGGGATCAAGGTCCAGGGGTAAAGGCAAATCACAGGGAAGAATGGTGCGCCAAAAATGTTTATGACAGTGGATAAGTGACAGATGTAGCTCACGACACTTATGAGAGATAAATGTGTGTTTCTTATGTCGAAGGAGGCGACAATAAACTGACTTCAAGGAGGGGAGGGAGGGAAGGGCATGTAGAAAAACAAAGCGGAGTTTCCGATGGAAGGCTTTGCATTCTTCGTCGTACCATTTGTTCATAGGGCATGTACCATGGCGTAGGGTGGAGTGGGTGACGTGGGGGAAGGAACTCATGGCCGCCTCAAGAATTGTTAAGAGTAGGTATTTACCTTAGCTCATGTTCACCTAGGTACTTTATTTACCTTTATTGTATTTATCCTCACCCACTTATGTGTGTGGATATTTCTTTTATCTTATTTAGATAGTAGGAGATATTACCTAGTTGTTAGGTATGGTTCTTTTCTTGATCTATGGTATTGACTAGCTCTTTCCTTGATCTATGGTATTCACTAGATCCTTGATGTCTTGTTCTCTCCTAAATCTATGGTCTTGATTAATTCTTTGATGACTAGTTATTTCCTTGTTTTATGGCTTGATCTACGACCTTGACTGGTTCTTAGATTGTTATTCCTTGCCTATTTAAGCAAGGCCCATTCTCATTGTATTGCATTGAGTTCCATAATAATATATAATATTGTTTCTCATTTGTTTGCAAAAGTTTTATGTAAAGTTATTCTGGCGAATTACTTTCATCTTATAGATCGTGGTGTTTGATTAGCATCTGTGTTCTTGGCTTGGTACGATCTGGTTATCGTTCCTTACAAGAATAGCGCGGGAGAGGCTATTAAACATTTTATCCAAGGTGAGTGCGGTGAAGTGAGGAAACGAGGGGAGAAGCAGACGAAGGCAAGAGGAAAAGGTGTCAGGATCCCCTGTGTCAAATTTCCAAATAGTACGTGATATGCAAGTGAAAAGGAGAGGGTCGCATAGTTAGCAAGAGGGATGGCGGAGACACAAAAGTGGTGTATGTAAGGAATCAAGTCGGGGGTAGTCATGACGTAATCAACCACATTGGTCCCACCACAAAATGGTTTGCATGTGAAGAACTGGGATTCAGGAAAGTGATCAATGTCATTCAGGATCAGTAGGTCATGAGATTCCCCTAATCAGAGAAAATGTCAGCCATAGGAAGTCTGGGGCCCTGTCGTGTCCTCAAAATCACGCTAGAAACCAACCAACTTTGGATCCACCTCAAAGGTGCAAAGTACATCGTCGGTCCTGTCATGCCTTCGGATCTACATGTTTTTGGTACGGGCATCAAGATGACCTCCCCAGAGCCCGAGAACTAAGATATACCAACACAAAGGTCAAAGAAGGGGTCTCCATCTGGGCCGTTGTGGATGGCAAATGAAGAGGAAGCTAGAGCGAAGCAACAAACAGCAATAAAGATGTCTCTCAAGAGTGGAGAATTACGTTTGATCCATACCCAAAGAAAGCAGGCAGACTCATCCTTAGCGATAATAGAAATCCTACTCTGACGAGTGTCTCTGACTAAACAAACAACCCCGTCGGACCCTCTGATGCCGCCAGACCTCTGAGACTCCTGTCTGCAAACAGAAAGCCAGTAATAACCACTGATGTTTGGGAGAGGGCGAACCGGGCTCGCATATGTCTCTGTAACAAAGAGAAGGTCCAAGAGACCTAAAGCATCATGCAGGAGGCCAGGCGAAGACCAAAAGGACCCATTTCCATTCCAACATGTGATGGAGAGGCCCTGCTGCCGAGCCTTCTCCTGCTGGAACTGTCATCTGGAACTAGAGCTGGGTCCAGGAACCCAACCAGGGGGTAAGAAATCCCGAACCATTGGCCTGAGGTTACGAATCACCGCCCATTTCCCTGCTTTTCACGCTGTCATGACAATTTCCCGAGATTTCTTGAGTTTGGCAACTTGTTCTCTAGTAAGATCTTCGTCAAGAAAGATCTTATTGGGTAGAGAGAAAAGTTTTTGCTTGGCTCTGAGAGCCTTAAGGCTGTCATCAGTTGACTTGAAACGGATAAAGAGACTAGATGCCAGACCAATCCAAGCTCTATTTAACTGAACCTCGGGCAGCTCCAAGTTATCTGTGAGGAACTTCAAAGGAATGGCTAGGGGTTCGGAAGAGGGAAGAGTGGACAATCCTCTGCCCTTAAGGTTCAGCTCCCTGGAACATTGGATTCTCTCTTCCACAAGTTTGGCTTTAACCACTGCTTCAACTGTTGTTAAAGGAGGATTTGTATCTTTACCCCTAACCACTTGGGCCCAGGAATTGGTTTGTTTTTGAAGATTTTCTTGTTGAGTTCTAAATTCCTCTTGCTTTTGTTTTAAATTTGAGATCTCAACCTGTAATTGATCATTATTAGCAGTGGTTGTGTTTGTGAGCTGTCCTCGCGGTGGTTGTGGGAAGACTATACTCATTTCTTTGGACTAGAATGGACACGTGCAAAGAAGTAACTTCCCACTTCAGAGTAAATTCATTCATTTTTGTGCCACTCAAGGATGAAACAAGTCTCGATAACGTTGTTGAAGGGTCACTGGACCAAGTTTAATGGAGAGATCCAGTCAGCTATCTTGGCCTGTTAAAAAATGGAGTCTTGATAAACCTTCGTTCACCGATAAGATGTTCTTAAGAGCCTTAATCTCTCACGAGTTGGTTAATCTTCAGAAGCATATAAAGAAGTCATTCAAGTTTTGTATAAATGGGCTAACAATGTTGAATCTTAAAGGGTGGATTCCAAGGAGATTTCTCGCTGGAAAGATTGCTAGCATGATTGGGGCTATTCAATTCTTTCAACTATCCACGACAAATGGGTCTCACTACATAAAAATTTGGCCTTGTTTGTTGTTGTGATAATGTGGAACTTGGGAAACAATTTAGGAATTGTTGTGGTGTCTACTTTCTATGTCTACATGGTGAAGGAAAGCTCGTTGTGTCAGAAGAAAGGACAATATTCCAAGTAAAGTCCCAACTCTCATGCGTGCCAAAAGCAATATATTATGGTCTTCAAGACAGTCAGAAAATTGTCTCTCACTAATTGGATCATTCCCTATGCACAAAGGTACCTGTATAAAATGCATCCTTAAGTATACCGTGCACTTAAAGACAACATTCAATAACCCATCCAGTCAATTGTGCCTTTTGGTTGCGGAAAAGGTGTTTTATAGGCACACAAGTTATGTTACAAGATTTCCTTGGAAAGGAATAGAAATGTCGTTGATGAAGTTGTTTACATGGAGCTGCATTTCATGCTGCAAATTTGAATGATGGAATCTTGAGCAGTTTTCAAATGGGAAGACTATACTCATTTCTTTGGACTAGATAAGATAAATATATTAATGTCCAATGAATGACCACAAAAGTAGGTCAATGGGACTGCAACCCAAACAATATACAAAGTGCGAGCAGGGACAACTCAAAACGAGTTCCCAGGAACAGAAGAAATGAGAAAAGACAAAGCAGAAAGGAGAAAGCAGAAAGTGACTTCAGAGTAAATTCATTCATTTTTGTGCCACTCAAGGATGAAACAAGTCTCGATAACATTGTTGAAGGAGTTCTTTTGTCACTGGACCAAGTTTATTGGAGAGATCCGGCCGGCTGTCTTAGCCTGTTAAAAAATGGAGCATCACTTCCAGATAAACCTTCGTTCACCGATAAGATGTTATTAAGAGCCTTAATCTCTCACGAGTTGTTCAACCTTCAGAAGAATATAAAGAGGTCATTCTAGTTTTGTATAAATGGGCTGGGGATGTTGAATCTTAAAGGGTTGATTCCAAGGAGATTTCTCGCTGGAAAGATTGCCTGCCTGATAGGATGAAACAACGATGAAACACTTCCCACTTCAAAGTAAATTAATTCATTTTTGTGCCACTCAAGGATGAAACAAGTCTCGATAACATTGTTGAAGGAGTTCTTTTGTCACTGGACCAAGTTTATTGGAGAGATTCGGCCGGCTGTCTTAGCCTGTTAAAAAATGGAGCATCACTTCCAGATAAACCTTCGTTCACCGATAAGATGTTATTAAGAGCCTTAATCTCTCACGAGTTGTTCAACCTTCATAAGCATATAAAGAAGTCATTCAAGTTTTGTATAAATGGGCTGAGGATGTTGAATCTGGCTGGTTGTCTTAGCCTATTAAAAAATGGAGCATCACTTCCAGATAAACCTTCGTTCACCGATAAGATGTTATTAAGAGCCTTAATCTCTCATGAGTTGTTCAACCTTCAGACGCATATAAAGAAGTCATTCAAGTTTTGTATAAATGTGCTGAGGATGTTGAATCTTAAAGGGTGGATTCCAAGGAGATTTCTCGCTTGAAAGATTGGCTGCATGATAGGAGCTATTCAATTCTTTCAACTATCCAGGACAAATTTGGCCTTGTTTGTTGGTGTGATGATGTGGAACTTGGGAAACAATTTAGGAATTGTTGTGGTGTCTACTTTCTATGTCTACATGGTGAAGGAAAGCTCGGTAATATCATAGGAAAGGACAATATTCCAAGTGAAGTCCTAACTCTCATGCGTGCAATGGCTAACTCTCATGCGTGCGATGGGCATCCCTTCACTTTCAGAAGTAGTGGTGCGTGAAGCAATATATTATGGTCTTCAAGACGGACAGAAAATTGTCTCTCACTCATTGGATCCTTCCCTATGCACAAAGGCACCTGTATAAAATGCATCCTTAAGTATACTGTGCACTTAAAACCACTACTACATTCAATAACCCATCCAATCAATTGTGCCCTTTGGTTGCGGAAAAGGTATTTTATAGGCACACATTACTAGGCTGCAATAGTGTTTCAAACAAAAGATTTGAATGTAGTTGTCTCTTAGAGGGAAACACCTTGTATGTGTCTCAAGAGGATGAATATTCTGCCATACACTTGGAATTATCACGCCTTTTCTTTGAGGGATGTATGAACCTTCAGTTAGCAAACTTCCTTTACCTGATTACTATCATGGCAAAGTTCGGGTCTGGTGAGGTAGAGAAAAAATATTTTATCATGAACACTTAGAAAATCCCCAAACTTCCTCAGAAAGAAACAACATACAGAGTTCGGCACATATGAAGGTTTCACAATACTCAAGACCATAGCTGTAGTTACATAGTGTCAAAACGGGAGTCAAAAATGTACCCTCAATGAGGAGCATCAATCATCAACATTACAAAACACAACCGAACCCACATGAGTACGAATAAATCATAATACAATAACATACACCTCCCAAAACATCACAAAACAACTCCATATACCTCCAAAAGCATCACAAAACAACTCCCTATACCTCTCAAAGCATCACGAGCAACTCCATATGCCTCCCAAAGCGTCTCAAAACCACTCCATATACCTCCCAAAGCATCACAAAACAGCTACATATACCTCCCAAACATCACAAACAACTACATCAATCTCCCAAAGCATCACAAAACAACTCCATATACCTCCCAAGCAATAAAAGAAAGATAAATGTTCTCTTTTAGCTCCCCCAAAGAGGTCGGTCACCCTATGGCCCTAGGATAGAGTCCCGACACCCCTAAATCAAATGACATACATAATAACTCGTGGTTCAACAACCCGCTAGTTATCTGTAACTCCTTGGGACGTACCCCCATAAAACGAAGCGGGTTCATAGGTTCAACCACTCTATGGTGAATCCCATGACCCTATTTCAAAACATTACGGCATTAGAACCCGCATAACAATCCATTTCAAATTCCAAGTGGCAAAAATCCAAAGCCTTAGGCTAGGCTATAAAAAAATTTAAACTTGATAGGCAAATTTAAAGCTAAGAAAAACAAATGGCCAAATAGCCATAGTTAGTGCAAAAATCCGCATGTAAGTGCAACAACCAAATAAAATGCCCAAAATATAAGGACACATCAATCAAGAAAATTGTTGGTTCTGACAAGAAAAGAGAACGATCAATTTACGAATAAAATACATATAGAGAAATAGCACATTACAATCACTATGTGGCCTCATACGGCCACCAAAGGGGGTACTCATCGAGTTGTTGGCACTCGGACATCGAGCTTTGGCTCGTAAAATAACATATTAAATAATACAACTGTCATAATCTTTGCCTGAATCATCCCTCCATAATCCCACAAGGCTCAACATAGTCAAAATCACATAGGATTGTTCGACGGACAACCCAATCGGAGAGAGCAGGGGACGCTAGTTTGCATAAATTGAGCCTAAGGTGGTGCACATCCACAATATACTAAGCAAACTCGAAGTATACTAAATGGATAGAAATGGGTTTTCAGTCTATATAAGACTCCACTTCCTAACTCATACTCGGCTCAAGATTATAAAAACCTGGTCCACGCCTCCTCTTTCCACACATACACTCTTAACGACGGCTTCCCTTAGGGTCATCTAGTATAAGGTTCACAACATAACACATAACTACATCACTAACACAATGGTGATTCGCGCACATTAACCAATCTTACGCATGGTATATATATAGGGTATAACACAATCATTACTTTCAAGCGTTACAATACATCACATTTCCACATAATGCACTCAACGTGCAAGTACTACACAATCGGGGTCATATGATCACCATATGCTCCTAATTTACAACATGAACCATCACATATTACACAAATTATACGTAAGATGAACACAGTGACTAACATTACAACATAATGTCTATCGTAATATAACATGGTGACACACACGATTCATCAAACACGGTGGTGACATCACAATACAATCAAATTCACTATGCACCAATTTTGTCATGCAACACCTAATCACACCTACATATCACAGAATAACAAGACACTCCAACACTCCGCAATCCACAATAGCATTCTTTTCACACACAAAAAAGGAGCACATCAGACATGAACTCCTCATTGAATCCATGAAAAGGAGAGTGAATACTCTCATCACAAGCATATCAACAGGATAACAAATGCGCACTAAGTGACATGCACAACATGTGCGTTCATAATATCACAATTACAACGTTGGTCACATAACAACATATATCACATTACTCTTCCCATCTCCACCACCATGCAGAATCATCACAACTCCAATCCATCCTTGAGGTTCAAGAGCATGAACCTCTGCTCTGATACCAAATGAAATGCCCACATTTTACACACACAAATACAACAATAAAATACCGGATTAATTTATTTTTTACTTAGATTGTTTTATACATGACAACACAAGGGATTGTTTGAGACAATGCATAACAAATGATACGTTTGCACAAACATTATCCCACATAGATGACATGAAGATACATGTTGCACATCAAGACCACCTTTCCCCATCCGACAAGGCACAACAATTAATTCAACTACAATTTCCATGACACAACACTTTCGTTGTTTACAATTTTATTACCTTTATCTTTTGTTATTGGCCTAAATTGTGGAAAATCACTTATCCTGTGGTCCTTCATTTTTCTTAAAACTATACTACGATGTCCTTACTTTATTTAAAATTTCACTTGTAGTTACTCCCTCTAATTTTGTTTGTTTCTCTTATCGCAATAGAATGATGTGACATGATTGTTGATAAAAACATATATTCTCACATGAGCCTCTGGTGTTTTTTCTAAGGGTTGTCTTTTAAGTTGCATGTTCATTTGGTTTTGCAATTTATCTCAGTTGCTACAAATGAGGTTTACATAAAACCAATGATAAGATAAGATAAGATAATGTTATTAATGTCCAATACTTGATATCATAGATTATAATTTCAGCCCAGAGTGGGTTTAGAGAGGTTTGTATGTACCTTGGTGATCATTGATGAAGACATTAATTACTAAGGTTACTCGATTCATGTTTTAAGTAATTACAACTAACAGTGTATCCTATCTTCTTCGTTTAAATGCTTAGTCATCAAGGTTCTAAGGAGTATGATTCACACTCAACCAAGTTTCGATTCCTAGGTAATAAGTATTAGATGCGTGTTACCATGAGGCATTCAATTATAAATTTTACACCCCTTACTAAGGTCACAATTAAAGTAATTGCACACCCTTATCTCCAACAATCATCTTGTAACTCAAGGTACATTCGATACTCCGTGTTAAACTAACTCTTGTTTGAGAGGGGGTTAAAAGGGATTCACACTCACTATTCTCATGTGTAGATAACTAAAACATATGACACGTTCCAATCATTTACATTCATATTAAAATGATTTCACTTAATTTGATTTTAAAAGTGTTAATAAGGATATGTGCATGCGCGTGGGACTATTAGCTATCGTCCTAACGAAATGCCTCAAGAACATATTTACTTGGTTTCACAATGTACATTCATTACATAGTAGGTGAATTGGGAAACAAGAGGAAATACTCCCTCGTTTAAAAGATTATGTTTCACATTAAGGATTACACGTCATAGATTTAGTTCCTCACCACATAATAGTTTAAATACATTATATGAACGATCTAAAATTTCATTTTTCTCCTAGCACACCATATTATGGTTACATTCCCACAAACCAATCATAAATTAAAATGTTGTTAAGTTTCACAATAAACTCTTAGTATTGCACCATTGAACCCAACAATAAATGAGATTGGGTATCGACTTCATTTATAATCCCAACTCTTAAATAGTACTTTCAAGGTTAGTTGACGATTTTCGCCACTCAACACATGTGTTGGTCCAAGAGAACAAAATCTCCTTACTATACACACGATTATCAATCCTAGGAGGTAACCACATACTAAAGACAAAGTATAATCATGTCGTTCCTAACCATCAAGTTCACGACGATGTATCTAAACAAACAAATTATGACGATAATCTCATAATTGAGATCTTATTTATTTAAGCTAGAAGGTGTTATCAAGTGTGAAGATTTAATTTCCCTCTAAGGTTTTAATTTTTTGTCCTAAGAAAAATCATACGAGTAGGGTAGAACGCACAAGTTTTGAACTAAAGTTGACTGTTATATTTTTAAAAAATTATATATCTGCTAGTTAACACAATATTCTAGAGATTACATCATAAATTTCACAATAAGAATGCACTATAAGATATTAAATTCAATTTCATTTAACATATTTATCCAAATTTTACAATACAGAAATTGGTGTCAAAATAACACCCATGTTTAGATGAACATTTCTGTAAAACACTAGCATCTTAAAAATATTACAAAACTTTGATAATAAACCTTTCAATACTTCGCAAAACATTGAATTATCCTCTACAATTTCATTTAACATACATATATCCAACCCCTTTATTTTTTTACCATACGTAAATCTGAATCAAAAAGAAATTTATAGTTAAATGCACATTTCTCAAAGCACCCCTAAAGTTGGCATCTCATTCATATTACCAAATTTCAATAATAAGTTTTTACTGTAATACATATTTTTTTCCATTAACATACATAAATTATAATAATACACAATGGACTACAACCACGTTGTTTCGCCATCTTACTTGCATCCTGCAAAACCATGTGAGCATGAAATCAACAAATAATCGTTGGCATGGCATCCACTTAAATCTAGCATATATATTCATTTCATCTCATTTTATTTCTTGAGAGAAAGAGAGAGATAAGGAAAAAGAGAAAACACTAGTTTTCCAAAAGTCAAATTTCACACCAAAAGCCACACGGAAGAGTTTCATTCAATTGTTTATACGTATCAATAAGTTTCTCGTCAATTCATTGTATTGCCTAGGGTCTTGCTACCCTATTTCACATTTTTCTACTAGTTGCAAAAACATCAAATTTTGGCTCAGAGGCTAGAACCATACTCGAAAACTGTCTTCCGATGAGCAATCGTCAGTTCATTATATTGCCTAAGGTCTTGCTACCTTATTTCACATTTTTCTACTAGTTGCGAAAACATCGAATTTTGGCTCAGAGGCTAAAGAACCATACTCGAAAACTATCTTCTAATGAGCAAATGCATAGCGGGTAAATTCCTACGAGTAATCTTATATACCAAGAATTCACAAGAACTAACAAAGTTCAGAACATGTGAACGGTTTACAAATGGCGACAAGTTTTCTGGGGCCATCGGTCATAATTGGACTAGTTACAACAGCACCCAATTTTAACTCGAGGGCTAAAAAACCTCATCCAAAAACTGACTTTCGAACAACAAAAATCCACCTTGTAATTTGCGTAATCAAGTTGCACCTCGACCATCAACCCAGGATGCCATAATTGGGCACTCGTGTCCATCGGTATTGGTGAGAGTTAGCGGATGTCGTCAATAAAACAACACCTCATAATTTATGCTACTGACTTACAATTTGACCCTCAACTGTGTCGCAACCACAACCTCATGCAATGCTAAAATCAAGGTGTCAAAACCTCAACTGTGCTCGTGTTCGTTGGTTTTGCCGAGAGCTAGATGAGTCAACTAAAACAACCTTTTCTGCCCACCTTGCAAAGTTACAAAAATGTAATTTCCAAAGACTTGCAAAATAACACTCTGAGCCCCATAAAAGAAATGTCAAGCGTCATATGTGTTCCTTGTTATGTAGAGATTCACATCAAGCATTAGTTCGACCTTGGTTGATCGTTTAAACTCTCTTCGTTGCTCTCCTCTAAGAGCCATGTTACTCTGTTTTGCACTTTTAGGCTGCTAAAACTAAAAAGTTGGGTTTCGTTTCGTCTCACCGTTTGGACCCTGAGCAACGAAATGTTTGTTCGCATTTCGCAAACCTCTAGTATTTTTACTATACAATTGCCTAGAACTTTCAATTTGGGGAAAAACACATTTCTAAATAGTTTAGCAACGGGCTTTTGTAGCCCCTCAATCGTAGTTTGACTAGGTCAAACTAGGCAATATACGACCAGTGGCTCCGGAAAACTCATCATCATTTGCAACCCATTTGTCAGTTCCCAGTTCCGTCGACTCTAATGAATTCCCCCCGTATATAGGAGGGCACGTAAGAATCCATCCATGAGAAGATTCTTCTCGTTGGACCCTGAACAACAAAATGTTTGTTCGCCTTCGCAAACCTCTAGTATTTTTACTATACAATTGCCTGGAACTTTCAATTTGGGGAAAAACACATTTCTAGATAGTTTGGCAACGGGGTTTTGTAGGCCTTCAGTTGTAGTTTGACTAGGTCAAAATGGGCAATTTACAACCAGTGGCTCTAAAAAACTCATCATCGTTTGCAACCCGTTTGTCAGTTCCCAGTTCCGTCGACTCTAATGAATTCCCCGTATATAGGAGGGCACGTAAGAATCTTCTCATGGAGAGCCCATCCACCGAAAGTCAATTTTTGGGATGAGGTTTCTTAGTCTTCAAGCTAAAATTAGGTGTTATTGCAACTAGCCCAATTACGACCGATGGCCCCGGAAAACTCGCCGCCATTTGTAAACCGTTTGTCAGTTTCCCTACAAGTTATTGGTACATAGGAGTACTCGTAGGAATTTACTCGTGCATTTGCCCGTCGGAAGACAGTTTGGATGAGGTTTCTTAGTCTTCAAGCTAAAATTGGGTGTTATTGCAACTAGCCCAATTACGACCAATAGCCCCGGAAAACTCACCACCATTTGTAAACCATTTGTCAATTTGGAATTCCGTCAATTACTGCGAGTTCTTGGTATATAGTTGTACTCGTAGGAATTTACCCGTTATGCATTTTCCCGTCGGAAGACAGTTTTCAAACAAGGTTCTTTAACCTCTGAGCCAAAATTCGATGTTTTTGCAACTAGTAAAAAAATGTGAAATAAGGTCGGACCCTAGGCAAGACAATAAACTGACGAGAAATTTATTAATACGTATAAACAACTGTATAAAACTATCTTTTATGGCTTGTGTGAAATGTGACTTTTGGAAAAATATTTCTCTCTCTTCCCTATCTCTTTCTCTCCTTAGTTAAGAAATGAAGAGAAATGAAATGTAATGAATATACGTCTCTAACCATCTCTTTTCGAGTGCAAATTATTATTACTATGTAAATGAAAAACTAAAAACATTAATTATGCTAGACTTACGTGGATGTCATGTCAGTGATTTATCGTTGAATCCATGCTCGCATAGTTTTGCAAGATGCAAGTAAAATAGCGAAATGGCGTCGTTGTAATTCATTGTGTATTATTGTAATTTATATATGTTAATGGAAAAAAGAAAAAAATATGTGTGTATGTATGTATTGTTATGTTACAATAAAGTTTATTGTTGAGTTTTTGTAATGTGTATGAAATGCTATTTTTAGGGGTATTTTGGGAAATGTGCATGTAACTATAGGTGTCATTTTTTATTCAAATTTACGTATTATAAAATTAAAAAAGGTGTGGTTGGATATATATGTTAAATGAAATTGTAGAGGATAATTCAACATTCTGCGAAGTGTTAAAAGGTTATTATTAAAGTTTTACAATATTTTCAAAATATTAATGTTTAACGGAAATGTAAATCTAAACATGGGTGTGTTATTTTGATCCACAAACTTTGTATTGTAAAAGTTGGATAAATATGTTAAATGAAATTGAATGTTACATCTTATAGTACATTCTCGTTGTGAAATTTATCATGAAATCTGTAGAGTGTTGTATTATTTAACTAGCAAATATAGAAAGAAAAACCTAAATATAACAATCAACCTTAGTTTAAAACTTATACATATCTACCCTTCTCGCATGATATTTCTTAGCACAGAGGGAACTAAAACTTTAGGATAAAATTAAATATTTACACTCGATGACACCTTCTAGCTTAAGTAAATAAGATCCCAAGCTTGAGTTTATCGTCGTAGCTTGTATGCTTAACGACATCATCATGAAGCCGACGGTTAGGCACAACATGGTCCAACTTCACCTTGAGTATGTGGTTTTCTCCTAGGATGGGTAATCGTGTGTGTAGTAAGGAGAATGTGTTCTCATAAGGTACTACATGGGAATTCAACATTAAATATAGTGTAAAATCCTCTTTGACCGACACACGTGTTGAGTGGCAAATATTTCCAACTAACCTTAGAAGTCACATTTAAGAGTTAGGATCATAAATGAACTCGATACCCAATCTCATTTATCGTTGGGTTTAATGGTGCAATACTAAGAATTAACTATGAAACTTAACATTTTAATTTATGATTGGTTTGTGTAAATTTAACCATATTATGGTGTGCTACGAGAAAAATGAAATTTAGATCGTTCATATAATGTGTTTAAACCTTTCTATGGAGAGGAACTAAATCCATGATGTGTAATCCTTAATATAACCACTTTGCCTTTTACGTGATGAATTTAACCATATTATGGTGTGCTACGAGAAAAGTGAAATTGAGATCATTCATATAATGTGTTTAAACATTTCTATGGAGAGGAACTAAATCCATGACGTGTAATCCTTAATGTAACCACTTTGTTTTTTACGTGATGAATGTACATTGTGAAACTAGGTAATCATGTTCTTGAGGCATTTCCCTCAGACGAGAGCTACTAGTCCTACGAGCATGCAAATATCCTTATTAACAAATGGGTTACTCAACAAATTTCAAAAACGTCTTTTAAATCAAATTAAGTAAAATCATTTTAAGATAAATTTAAATGATTCGAGCAAGTCCTATGTTTTAGTTACCTACAATGACAATACTAAGTGTGAATCTCATTTAACCCTCTCAAACAAAAGTGTCAACTTAACACGGAGTATCGAATGTAACTTGAGTTACAAGATGATTGTTGGAGATAAGGGTGTGCAATCACTCTAATTGTGACCTTAGTGAATTCAAATGCAGCTGAGTTGGAACATGAGATGGTGGTACATTCAGTGACTTCTCATTCCCCAAAGAGCAATTTTTCATCTTGGTTGGCTCTGCAGACAGTTCCAGAGACTAGAGAAGAAATCAACTTGGAAGAGGAAGACTTGCAGCTGCTTATGAGCTTGGGAGGTAGAGGCAAAAGGTCTAAACCTGCTTAAATAACTTCAAGATTGATTATTGAAGAATCGGGGCAGAAGTTCGTTGAATTGTCAATTTCAGTTGAAGGGAAACAGAAGCGAGAGCTAACAGCTGCAGATATATCAGTGACCAAAGTACCATTGGGGAAAATCATCACGGAGGGATTAAAGCAAGATACACGAACATTGATAGACGCTTTATTCCTTAAACTTGACAAAGAGAAGGCAGAAAAATACAGGCTTCAAATGCAAATCTCCCAGTTATGTGAGATCATTCCTAAGGTTGCCAAACCTTCTTCTCATCCCGTGTTAGTGCACGAATAGGTATGCAGCGATTTGGATGAAGAGATTAAAGATGCAAGGAACCAGGTCAAAGCTATTGCTCAATGGAAAGAGCAAATTATTCACCAAGCTTCAGAGTAGTTCGAAGGAATACCAGTTGGCTTGGAGAATATGTACAAGGCATTATCTCAGCTAAAGGAACTGATGACAGGGATAGAAGATGAGAACATAGTTGTTGAAAGTCATCTGGATACCTTAGTTAAGATACATTCATTTCTAGAGGATGTGTTAATTACAGAGCAAATTGTACCTGACGGATTGATAGAAAAGGGGAAGAAGTTAGAGATAACAATTTCCTTCCACATGGAGATCCTTAAGCTTATGCTGAAAAGGATGCAGTTGCTGGAAAACAAGATGGGGGAAGTATCAAAGAACATTCCAGACGAGTTGCTTGCTTCTTGTGAGAAATTTATTTTGGTTGTGCAAAAGAAGATTTATTCTGGTCATGCCTTTCACATTAGATTCAATTAGTAGACTCGTAAAGCTTCATGCAAATATTGAGCAGTATGGGCCTAGTTTGGAGAAGGTAAAGGCTAACATTGTTGCTTTGTCCAGAGGATTGTTGCGGTTTAAAACTAAGAAAGAAATGGTTGCTTAGGTAGATGGGAAGACACTGAGTCACATGTTTGACAAATATATTTAGTTTCAGAACAAAGAAAAAGCGTAGACTATGATGGCCAGCATATTTTCTTTCTTCTTCTCGTTCCTCTCTTATTCTTATTTTCTCAAACAAAATTATAAAACTAAAGTAATTGGTTAAGTCATTACTTTTAATTATCTGAAAAGGTCCTTAATTGAGAAAGGGTAGCAGACATGCAAAGCTTTGATTTAGTCTTCAGATGCATGTCATGTGGAGAGAAATTTCAGGGGAACGATTGTCAGTTGTTTTCTTTATAGCTTCCGCATGTGTCAGTTCAGTTATTGCTTTCCTATTTGTAATTTCCTTTTATACACTATAAATTGAAAAAGAACATATGGGTTAGAGGATCAAAATTTGTAATCAGCATTCTTGAGTTCCAGACTCTGTGTTGAAACCCTTGATATCTTTTCTGAAAGCTGATAGAGGCGAATTTCCAGAGAACTTCGTGTCAACAATGCATTGGCTTCTTACTTCTGTGTAGATCTTTAGATAAACTTTGCATTGTCTAAGATTTAGATTAGAAACTTTCCTTTTATTTTATTATATATTGTGAGATCTATTTGTTTTGTCTATGTGTATGAGACCAACTCTATAAACTATTGGTTGGATTACACATCTTCTTTTCCTTCTTCCCATATTCAACTATTCCCCCTTCTGCAAATATTTCTTTACAGCTGCTTACTTGCTGCAGAATTGCTTAGCTATGGTTCATGAGCTTCGCAGTTAAAGTAATATCCACAAATAGTTATTAAAATACACAATTGATAGAAATCTTACACGAGAGTCTCACCGGTAAATGAGGGAGATTTATCTCATGACTACCTATGGTTTAGCTATTCATAAAATCTAGCCAACAGGTTCCCCTTTGTGTAGTTCTTTGTTTGTAATCTGCAAACCTTAAGGATTGGTGTGTCCTTGATAGATAGATTTGCAAAACTTTGTGTCTCAAGTTTATCCGTCTTGCCAAACACTTACAAGGTTGTATTCTTTCCCTTCTCATTCCTCCTTCCTCTATGTATATTTTTCCTTTCCCAATTTTGCCGCCCTTTTGTGCTTTTCAGTTAAAAGCGCCAAAAATACAAAAATTACAACATACAAGGGAACTACCCCTCCCACAACGCAAAGGAAACTTCGCCGTGTCAAAAGGTGAATTTCCCTAAATGTTGGTTTTTGTGCACTTCCATTGGGCATATTCAGTGACAAAGAATCCAACCAAAACCTACCCACAAGCAAGAAAGGGGTGCATTCATTCTTTGGCAAGGTAAATTTCTTATGCAAGTTTGTCTCATACTTCATGGAACTCAATAGGCGCATTGCACAAATGACACAAGGAAAAGCTTCATTTTGTTCAACTAAGTCAAAGGAAGCACTTGTTAGTTGGCCCAAATTTTCAGAAGTATTTGATCATTTGCATTGAACATACATGTTGGCAATTTTGATATTAAAAAACAATGAAGAAATAGAAGAATCCCTCATCACCTTCATGAGTTACGGGTTAAATGATCACGAACCGAAGTACTCATTAGTAGAAAACATGCTTATACCCTATTGAAACCCGTGAAGCAATTTAGATAATACATTTTGAGCCTCATATGACACAAGATATTGAATCAAGATCGACAAAGTACATGAGTATAACCTTGAAATCGAGTCTACCGACTTGGTTTGCGGGACATATTATGTAAAACGTTCATTGGATCTGTTGATGGATGGTATAAAAAATGCCTATTATCCATCATACAAGGATCACATCAATCATTTTAATCCAAAACAAATATTTATGTAAAACGTTCATTGGATCAGTTGATGGATGGTATAAAAAATGCCTATTATCCATCATACAAGGATCACACCAATCATTTTAATCCAAAACAAATATCTATGTAAAACGTTCATTGGATCAGTTGATGGATGGTATAAAAAATGCCTATTATCCATCATAGAAGGATCACACCAATCATTTTAATCCAAAACAAATATCTATGTAAAACGTTCATTGGATCAGTTGATGGATGGTATAAACAATTGCCTATTATGCATCATACAAGGATCACACCAATCATTTTAATCCAAAACAAATAAGAACCTTGATGTTTATAATATGGAACGATACTATTTTCAAAAAAGGAGTAAATGGGATATTCCTAAGATGTGTATACAATGAGCGGAAAAAGAAGCTACTTGAAGCTTTCCATGATAAGGCATGTAGTGGCAATTTTGTAAGTCACAACATATAAGATCATTCAAGCCCATTATTACTAGCCTACAATCTTCAAAGATGCACAAAAGTGAGTCTCCAAATGCACAGTTTGTCAACAATTTTTGGGCAAGCCCAAACTTGTTAATGATAGTGATTGTTAATGCGTTGATTTTCTCTTTTGAGCTTCTCATATTTCTCTACAAACAAGGGATTTCTCCTCGAACACTCCCCGACTGTTTCACTAAGTGGATAGAAGAAAACCCAATCAAACAAACCACTCCAAAGGTTGTCTACAATTTTATAGAAGAGAATATTTTACTCCAATTTCTACATAAGATATGACTAATAATGTGTCAAATTTTTCTTTTAAGCTTCACTATTCTGCTACAAATATGGGAATAAGGCAATAAAGACATCATAACCATCAATTGAAAATGTGGGATGAAAATCAAAGGAACTAACATTTCTGACTATTTCACCAAGTGGATAGAAGCAAACCCAATCAAACAAACCCATAAGATATGACTAATAATGTGTCAAATTTTTCTTTTGAGCTTCACTATTCTATTACAAATATGGGAATAAGGCAATAAAAACACAACCATCAATTGAAAATATGTGGATGAAAATCAAAGGAACTAGCATCGGAGGTTGTATGATGCTTTTTGGGATGATCACACCACCCCAAAAAGTGAAATTGCAACCTCCCCATTCAAGCTTCTCTATAGGATAGATGTAGTGATTCCAATCTCATCAGAATTCCCCTTGTTACAACTTTCTCACACCATTGAAGACGAGGAATTCAAAGACCCCACTTAAAAGGAGGATTTTAGTGCTCTTATGGGGTAAGGTAAGGATCCTAGAAGAAGCAATAGAAAAATCAACACATTTTGGATGGGTCCATTCAAAATACATCATTTTTGTAGTGACAATACCTATTACTTGGTTTATGGAGATGGAAGACACCTCTCGTTGCTTTACATCAAAAAATATTTAAAGCATTTTCTAGAGATGGAACACACCTCTCGTTGCTTTAAATCAGAAAATATGTAAAGCACTACACATAATAATGGCCTTCTTTGACTCTTAACCATTCACCCTAATTTTACCTAATTTCCTTTCAATCAATGCGTATAGTTTAGAAACACCGAGCTACAATTGCATTCCTCCTTTGGTTAATGTTTAAGGAATGTTTTTGTAGACAAAATTTTTGATGCACACACACACACAAAAAAAAAAATTCCTAAGGTATGGCTCCTACTAAGAAGGGAGCATCTTGTAGATCATCGTCAATTATCCACCTCTTCACTACTTTTTATTTTAGATGGCTCTAATCTAGTTTAATGTTCAAGTTTCCAACATAAACAATAATTCAAGAAAAATATAGTAGACTCTGTGAGCTGAAGACGATATTGTCATTTTAAAGACGTCAACTCGTTCTACTCACTTGCATGCATCTACATCAAACTAAGAATGAAAAATATCTTAGATATGGCAAGAAAAGATCATAAAAAGAGAGTACCTACCTATTAGAAAAATTTAGATTTCATCCTTTCTCCTTCTCACTAGAAGCCTTGATGTATACATGATGGATATTCAAGAAGAATCGTTAATCAACAAAATATGTAAGATGAACCATTAACAAACTAACAGCTATTTCAGAAGAGAAGTGAAAGCATACCTAGTAACTAGTACCATTTCCATTTGATTCTAAAGCATTGTTTTGGTCCTTTCTCCTTCTCACTAGAAGTTTTGAGCTACACATGACGGAAATTCAGGGAGAATCATTAATCAGCAAAATGATTCAAGAATCACTAGAAGCCTTGATGTATACATGATGGATATTTCAGAAGAGAAGTGAAAGCATACCTAGTAACTAGTACCATTTCCATTTGATTCTAAAGCATTGTTTTGGTCCTTTCTCCTCCTCACTAGAAGTTTTGAGCTACACATGACGGAAATTCAGGGAGAATCATTAATCAGCAAAATGATTCATGAATCACTAGAAGCCTTGATGTATACATGATGGATATTCAAGAAGAATCATTAATCAACAAAATATGTAAGATGAACCATTAACAAACTAACAGCTATTTCAGAAGAGAAGTGAAAGCATACCTAGTAACTAGTACCATTTCCATTTGATTCTAAAACATTGTTTTGGTCCTTTCTCCTTCCCACTAGAAGTTTTGAGCTACACATGATGGAAATTCAGGGAGAATCATTAATCAGCAAAATGTTTAAGATAAAACATAAACTGATAGTTATTACATAAGAGAAGTAAAAACACATTGGGTAGCTAGTTCCCTTTCCATTTGATCTACTTCTTTGTCTGTTCATGCCTTCCTCAACACATACAAAACCCACACGCAACCCTCCCAAAAGAACCAAAAACTTAAACCAAACCTCAAATAAACATGAAACCAAACTCTATGAAAAAATACATGGCCATTCTTAGGGAAAAACTTAAACAAATAACTAAAAAACACAAAAATCTCGCATATCCTCCATCCATTTGGTTGCAGAAATTTAACACAAAATTTGTAGAAAAAGGTAATATAAAAAACATGCATTTACGAAGTATGAGGTACCATGTGGTCCCATACATTTCCCATATGTACTAGAGTGAAATGGATGAAAGTATGCGAGTGTGACCTAAAGGATAGCTGCATTATCATACAAACTCATTAATATTACCGTAACTCACTCAAGTTGTAAAGACAATAGAAACTAGCTTTATCAACAGCATAAATTTTCAAATATCATACAAACTCATAAATATTACCATAACTCACTCAAGTTGTAAAGACGATAGAAACTAATTTTATCAACAGTAGAAATTTTCAAATATTGTAAATGATCTGAGAAACTAGCATTATCAACTTAAACAAATAACTAAAAAACACAAAAATCTCGCATATCCTCCATCCGTTTGGTTGCAGAAATTTAACACAAAATTTGTAGAAAAAGGTAATATAAAAAACATGCATTTACAAAGTATGAGGTACCATGCGATCCCATACATTTCCCATATGTACTAGAGTGAAATGGATGAAAGTATGTGAATGTGACCTAAAGGATAGCTGCATTATCATACAAACTCATTAATATTACCATAACTCACTCAAGTTGCAAAGACAATAGAAACTAGCTTTATCAACAGCATAAATTTTCAAATATCATACAAACTCATAAATATTACCGTAACTCACTCAAGTTGTAAAGATGATAGAAACTAATTTTATCAACAGTAGAAATTTTCAAATATTGTAAATGATCTGAGAAACTAGCTTTATCAACTTAAACAAATAACTAAAAAACACAAAAATCTCGCATATCCTCCATCCGTTTGGTTGCAGAAATTTAACACAAAATTTGTAGAAAAAGGTAATATAAAAAACATGCATTTACAAAGTATGAGGTACCATGCGGTCCCATACATTTCCCATATGTACTAGAGTGAAATGGATGAAAGTATGCGAATGTGACCTAAAGGATAGCTGCATTATCATACAAACTCATTAATATTACCGTAACTCACTCAAGTTGTAAAGACAATAGAAACTAGCTTTATCAACAGCATAAATTTTCAAATATCATACAAACTCATAAATATTACCGTAACTCACTCAAGTTGTAAAGACGATAGAAACTAATTTTATCAACAGTAGAAATTTTCAAATATTGTAAATGATCTGAGAAGAGAACATATCAACTTTTGGTAAACAAAAAATCTTAGCATTTTGGCTTGTTAATAATTATCTTAAGCAGGAAAGAAGTTTGTCCTATAGATCCATGATTCAAACCAAAACTCGTTATCATACAAACTCATTAATATCACCACCATAACTCACTCAAGTTGTAAAGACAATAGAAACTAGCTTTATCAACAGCATAAATTTTCAAATATCATACAAACTCATAAATATTACCGTAACTCACTCAAGTTGTAAAGACAATAGAAACTAATTTTATCAACAGTAGAAATTTTCAAATATTGTAAATGATCTGAGAAGAGAACATATCAACTTTTGGTAAACAAAAAATCTAAGCATTT
Source organism: Taxus chinensis (assembly GCA_019776745.2). Classification (NCBI taxonomy): domain Eukaryota; kingdom Viridiplantae; phylum Streptophyta; class Pinopsida; order Cupressales; family Taxaceae; genus Taxus; species Taxus chinensis. The sequence goes on from CM034148.1 coordinate 181,616,286, forward strand.
TGGCTTGTTAATAATTATCTTAAGCAGGAAAGAAGTTTGTCCTATAGACCATGATTCAAACCAAAACACTAATAAACTGTGCACATTCATTCACTCACAAAACAAATTGCTGATTGCAAACTGCTTATTTGATGGACCGATTGAATATCTGAGTTCAAGTTTAGATCAGTCAAAAACTTGTAAAGGAGAGCGTGTCAACACATTTGTGTTTGTGCATTAAGTTGTTACAGTGCCCTAAAGGATTGTAGAAACTCTTTGCATGCCTTATTATACTACAAACCTATAAATATTACCACAACTCACTCATTAAAATATTATACAATATTTGAAAAGAAACCATAGTTGACTTTTGGTAAAAAAATCCAAGCATTTTCACTTGCTAAAAGTCACCAGAAACAGGATTGCAGTTAGTCCAACAGGTCAATGATTCAAACCAAAATGCTGAACAATGTGCATGCACCCACAAAACAAGTTTCTGGTTGTACACTACTTATCTGATGGATCAATTGAACATATATGTGTTCAACTTTAGATCAGTCAAAAACTTGAAAAGAAAACATAGTTGACTTTTGTAAAAAAATCCAAGCATTTTCGCTTGATAAAAGTCACCAGAAACAGGATTGCAGTTAGTCCGACAGGTCAATGATTCAAACCAAAATGCTGAACAATGTGCATGCACCCACAAAACAAGTTGCTGGTTGTACACTACTTATTTGATGGATCAATTGAACATATGTGTTCAACTTTAGATCAGTCAAAAACTTGAAAAGGATAGCATGTCAGCACATATGTGTGTTTTGCATCAAGTTTTTACAATTCCCTAAAGAATCGTAGAAACTCTTTGCAGGCCTTCTACAACAAAGCCAAAGTACGAAAACAAAAATTTCTACCACATTCAAGATGCACATAGTTGACTTTTGGTAAAAAAATCCAAGCATTTCACTTGCTAAAGGTCACCAGAAACAGGATTGCAGATAGTCCGACAGGTCAATGATTCAAACCAAAATGTTGAACAATGTGCATGCACCCACAAAACAAGTTTCTGGTTGTACACTACTTATTTGATGGATCAATTGAACATATGTGTTCAACTTTAGATCAGTCAAAAACTTGAAAAGAAAACATAGTTGACTTTTGTAAAAAAATCCAAGCATTTTTTGCTTGCTAAAAGTCACCAGAAACAGGATTGCAGTTAGTCCGACAGGTCAATGATTCAAACCAAAATGCTGAACAATGTGCATGCACCCACAAAACAAGTTGCTGGTTGTACACTACTTATTTGATGGATCAATTGAACATATGTGTTCAACTTTGCATCAAGTTTTTACAATTCCCTAAAGGATCGTAGAAACTCTTTGCAGGCCTTCTACAAAAAAGCCAAAGTATGAAAACAAAAAGTTCTACCACATTCAAGATGCACTAACCAAATAAGCGAGAATCTCATATTATATACCTGTTCGTCTTCATCTTGATGAAGGATTGTGTTCTGAATATGATAAGTATTGCCCAAACCCTTCACCTACCAAAACATTTCCTCCAATTCCTATTGCAACTTCTGATAGTCTTAGAATGGGTTAAGATGAGACATCACTGCATGCCAATTCATTTATCTGATCAATATTCAGGCTAGGAAGAAATTCGAAGGAACTCTTCATAGTCTATTGGGTTGCATCGCCAGTAAGCAAAGTCATTGCACCACTCTTAAATGGTCATCACTGTTGAGACCATTTTCCCCTGCACTACACAAATCCAACTGATGTTTTTGTTGCAACTTCTCCATTGCCAGCCATTTGTAATCATGCACACATCTACATGCATTCCCTACAGTAGCCTAGGATGGGCCTACAATGCCTGATTGTTTTGTCAAGTCTTCCCTCCCTCTCTTCTCTCCATCAGGTTGCTTATTCCTATTCAAACACCAGCTATTTCACTCATACTCAAGCATTTTCAGACCATTTTCCCCTGCACTACGCAAATTCAACTGATGCTTTTGTTGCAACTTCTCCATTGCCAACCATTTGTAATCATGCACACATCTACATGCATTCCCAACAGTAGCCTCGGATGGGCCTACAATGGCTTCCATCCCTCTCTTCTCTCCATTAAGGTTGTTTATTCCTATTCAAACACCAGCTATTTCACTCATACTCTCTCAAGCATTTTCAGACCAGCTATTTCAGACCATTTTCCCCTGCACTACACAAATCCAACGGATGTTTTTGTTGCAACTTCTCCATTGCCAGCCATTTGTAATCATGCACACATCTACATGCATACCCTGTAGTAACCTAGGATGGGCCTACAATGCCTGATTGTTTTGTCAAGTCTCCCCTCCCTCTCTTCTCTTCATCGCCAGCTATTCCACTCATTCTCTCAAGCATATCACTTGCATTCAAGCTGCAGATTTAATATATGAAGACTTGACTCCTTAAAAATCCTAAGTCAAGTACGACGGTCAAACCAACAAAATAAACATTTCTAGTTAAAAATATTAAGCCCTAACCTAGGCAGGCTCTGCATTCAACATACAATGCAAATTTTCAAATATCCTACAACCCTCCTCAAGATATGCTACAGGAAGAGAGAGAGAGAGAGAGAGAGAGAGAGAGAGAGAGAAATCTTGACCTGGTTATGGTGCATGGTGCATTGATTAGGCTGTCATCTCATCTTTCACCCGCATCTTATCGAATATATCATACTAGTTCAAAGCAACAGCTCTCAGATTGAACAAATCTTCTTAAGCAACCAATCCACTATCCTTAAGCAGCTACATCCAATATCATATCCAATATCCTTAAGCAACCATGAACATTGAATATATCATACTAGTTCAAAGCAACAGCTCTCAGATTGAACAAATCTTCTTAACAACCAATCCACTATCCTTAAGCAGCTACATCCAATATCCTTAAGCAACCATGAACATTGAATATATCATACTAGTTCAAAGCAACAGCTCTCAGATTGAACTCTTAAGCAACCAATCCACTATCCTTAAGCAGCTACATCCAATATCCTTAAGCAACCATGAACATTGAATATATCATACTAGTTCAAAGCAACAGCTCTCAGATTGAACAAATCTGCTTAAGCAACCAATCCACTATCCTTAAGCAGCTACATCCAATATCATATCCAATATCCTTAAGCAACCATGAACATTGAAAATAACTATAAGCCTCGAATCTTGAAGCAAGCAAAAACAAAAGCGCCTAAAACGCAGTGTAAATCCAGCACAAAACTAAGCTTCAAATCACTAACCAAATTCTTATAAGTCCTAAATAAATTTAAAATGTTCCCTAAAACTCTTAATCCAATATTAAACCAGCCCTGAATTCTTAAGCAAATAGAAAAGAAACCTGTAAAATACTTCCAGTATGACAGCAAGCAAGCACACATTCATTCATTTCTATAACCTTAAGAGAATCGGTTGCAATATTAGAAACTTAAATGCAAAAACAGAGCTCAGAAATATCAGTCCAAATGAAATAAGTAAAACTTCTACTGAAGATTTATGTGCACTGTTTAACTCCAAAATTCATATTAAAAAAAGCATAGCAGGAAACTACACCCTAAAAAATTGAAGGAAATTGAATTACCATTATGTTTAACAGTTGTTCACCACTTTCTAACGGTTATCTCAAGTTTTTGAAATTATGTGCATTCCTGCGAGTGATTTTAATCTATAACTCTATCAGAGTTAATATAAATAAAATGAAAGATAGAATGTCAATACCTTAGATACAGATCTGAAGAAGAAACTATTTCATGTCAGATTCCCCTTCAAAACAGGCTTCTAAATTTCTGGTTTCTGGCTTTCCAACAAAGTACCAATTAATTATGAATTTTACACTTCAATGTTTATAGAACTTTTAATTACCTTAAGGACGCAAAACAACAATTGTTGAACAAATGACAGTAGAAGCTTACATAGATAGAAAGAATGATCTCCCTGATAAGTTTGAGACGATTAATCCACCACAGCAACTTTCATTCCAGAAAACACCATATGCTACTCTGGTGTGGAAAAGGCCACATCTTTCAACCTGACTGTCCAAGAAATGAAATCCTCAGCTCAAATATTACAAATGATACAGAAAAGTGTATCTGTTGTTTCAATCATCAGACACAAGAAGCAACAGTGATCTAACAATGACAATAGAAGCTTACATAGATAGAATGTTTGCCTAGATAAGTACAATACAATCCACCGCAACAACTTGTGTTTTGGAAAACACCATATGTTATCAAGTATGCAAAAGGCCACATCTTCCAGACTCCCTGTCAAAGAAACAAAATTCAGCTCAAATATGACCAATGACACAAGAAAGTGTATCGATTGCTTCAAGCATCAGACACTAGATCCTTGTTTGATTGTGGAATAATAAATTTCTTAGATATCTCCATAAAGTCAAATGCTAGATTGCCAGTAGAATATTTCTTTTTAATTTTAGTAGACTATATCCTTGTGCTTCGGGTTTCCTTTCTGCTTTGTCTTTTCTCATTTTTTCTGTTTTTTGGGAACTCGTTTTGAGTTGTCCCTGCTCGCACTTTGTCTATTGTTTGGGCTGCAGTCCCATTGACCTACTTTTGTGGTCATTTGTTGTACATTAATATGTTTATCTTTATCTTATCATTATCTCTCCTCTATACCTTTGGAGTTGCATGATAATTATCTGTGCCACTCTCTTGAACTGAAGCTGTACTCACACACCTGCCCTTGTTATGTATCTGTAGATCTGAACCAGAGAAGAATGTTTCCAAGCAATCACACCAGTACATTCTTTCTTCATGTTTAGCCTTTGGCTTCCTGCCACGACGCTTGAAAACTTCAAAATTTTCTGATTTTAAACAAGGACCAAACTTGTTCTAGAAAAAACCACAGCCCGATAGCTTGGAAAAATGACACCTTTCATGAGACTCTTGAATCATTTTGTTTGGACCATATGAAGAGAAGTCCATTGGGCATTTCTTAATTGCTGAGATCTTAACCTTTGCCACTGAACAATAGCAGCCTTCAGTTCTCTCTCTCTCTCTCTCTCTCTCTCTCTCTCTCTCTCTCTCTCTCTCGGCTGGTTATCACTCAACCAGTTGAGGAATTTCTCGATTTCTTCGTCAGTTTCATATGAAACCCATGAAGAATGAAAAGCATCTACGCCTCCAGACTTTGTCCCAGGTTTGATGCCCTAGACAAGCTCTATACTTGCCCTAGACAAGCTCTATACTTACCCCAGAAGTAGTTCCTCAGTCTCCTGAAGTCTTCTGCAAAAGATTGTTATCGCTTTGAAAAAAGGTATCTGCAGTAGCTCTCTGAAAAGGCATCATCCCAAGACAAGCTAAATTTAAATTTCTGCATGCAGAGTTCCTTCCTTCTGTACTTCTGGAGCTCCTTCAACTACCATCCAAGGATGCTTACCATACCTGCTTAAGGCCCAGTACAACCAACCTAAACCATCTGTGCCTGAAAATTCACTTAAGCACACTAACTTTACAGAGTTGGACTTTTATGTTGTCAATAGCTTCTTGCAAAACCTGAATTTCACCCTGTATTGGGGATTGAATATTTATTTCAACATCGTCTTTCTGGACATTTGAAGATAATGGGTAGAGAAATATTGACATGAGATGCAATTCCTCCATCCAACTGATCTTCCTGGGTTTTCAACTCTTCCGCTGGCTGAATTGATAAGTCCTTTGTAAGGTATCAATGTCCATAACCCTAGGGCATAAGCTTTCTGTTAGTTTGCATAAACAACAGCAGCACATGGGAAGTCCATCTGAAAACATCAGCAACTCCTGAATTTCTGCAACCAGCAGTATCGACATCAAATCTGATGTAGAGTGTATTAGCTCTTTCTTCTTCTCAATTAAGTCATGAAGAACTATTGCATTGCTCTGGCCAAGGGAGTTGCTGATGTTTTCAGATGGACTTCCCATGTGCTGTTGTTTATGCAAACTAACAGAAAGCTTATGCTCTAGTGTATCCTCTTTAGAATCGTCCCCAGTGCCATTTACCAGACCCATTGTTATTCCAACTATTTGGTTTGTCTGTCTACCATCTTGATCCATATTTTCCAGAGATTGTTCAAATAATACAGTTTCTATCATTTGCTCTTTTACAGCAGCACAACTCTCATTTAAAACAGATATGTCAGAGCAGTCATGTCCATTAGCTTATCTAACACACAAAGATAGAAAGTCTTTGTCATTCACATAGTGTAAATTCCCACTTCACGTGGCGCAGACACATCATTTACACCCTAATCCAGATGTATGGAGCCATTTCCCTGAATTATATTTTCCAATAACATGCCAGAAACCTGTTTACCAGTTATGGACACAGGTGTGGAGATATTCTGTCCGTTCTTGCATATATCATCATATGTTACAACTTCCTCCAAAGGGGCAGAAGCAAACATATGTTTAAATTCCATGGGATACAAACCAGTTGTACAAGCTTTATTGGCATTTTGCTTCACCTTTTAGGAGTTCTGCTTTTAGGTTCATCCATTTTATTCTGAGGAAGCGTAATTTCTGCTGCAAACCTACTGGAACTACACTGGTCAAATGTTCAAATGTTCATGGATAGTCACTGATTATAGGGCTTCCTCGCAAAGAAATTTCAATAGGCAAAGTTGATGCAAACAAATAAGAGTATGAATAACATGAAAGCATCAGAAATCATTCTTCTGTCATAAATTATAGTGCATAAAAATATGAAATCTAAACAACACAAGATCGCAATGCAATTCATTCTTTTACAAATCAACTAACTCCATAGTTGAAAAGCAAGGATCTCACACAACACTTACCAGCGACCAATGTATAGAGAGGCCAAACAATGTTGGTGACTTACAAAAGCAGCTTTATTTGAGTTACACCTTTCAAATTTATTTTATTCAGAAAAAGTAGGAGACATAAAACATCTGATAGTCACCAACATACAGCCAGTTGCCCATCTCTTTTTTGCAGACGACACCTTGCTGGCTGGAGACCCTACCATTGAAGATACATTAACCAAATATGCACCAGCAGCACAACATGATGTCAACACTAGAAAATCCAAAATATATTTCCTAAATGTCAACCCTGGATTACAACAAATAAATCAGATGATCCTGCAGTTTGAGAATGATCTACCTAGATCGTATCTTGGCATACCTCTAATAGAAGGAAAGGCAGGGCATGATTCATGGTGGCCAGTGATAGACAGGATGCAAAAAAAACTGCCCACTTGGAAAGGGAAGTGGCTCATCAAATCTACACTGCATGTCTCTCTTCAAATTGTCTGGTTCAGTGGCCAACGGCATCAATTCCTTTGGAATGGATTTGACAAGATTGCCCAGAAACAATCTGGTAGCCTGGGAAAAAGTATGTCAACCAAAATTTGTGGGAGGGCTAGGCTGAAGAGACTGCAGAGCAATGAGTTCTGCCCGGGGATGTAAGCTATTGTGGCAAATTTATGAAGAACAAAGCAGGTTATAGAGCAAGATAGCCTAGGGGCTCTGCCATTTGGAAATTCATCCAGAGCAGCCAGGAGCACTACAGGGAGACTGAGATGAAATGTTGCCAATGGTTAGAAAGTAAGAATCTTGGCTCCAAAGCTCCCCCTTCAACAGGATGAAGAATTTGATGAGCTCAGTCCACTTGCTTGCAAGCAAATAAGGCCCCCGAGTATCAGATTGCATAGTAGAGGAAGGGTTCTGTCGTAGGTGGAAGGAATTAATCTGGCAGGACGATAGACTCCAGGATTGAGGTAAACAGCCCTCCCTCTTGCTGATTTGTTATCCTCTACCAACAAGCACATGGTTAGGCTAGTTTGGATTAGCTGCAAGACTGATGAGGTTTCAGTTAAGTATGCATAGAATGTAATCACAGCACCAACCATCCTAGAGAAGAACTACTTTCCAGCAAAGTAAATCTAGGGGGAAGCGGGTCTGCAAAAGACCACTGGCCACCATTTTCCTCTGGCTGGCCACTCTTGAGAAAGCATTAACTTATGATAAGAGACTTTCATGGGCCATAGATTTGTTTACTATGTGGAGAACATAAAGAAGTAAGCCATCACACCATCCTGCATTGTTGCATTCTTAGTCCAAGCACTGCTGGATCAATGGCACATTAAAATTGTAAACAATATGCTAAGACAGATTAAGCATATGGGGCCTGCATAATTATTTGAAACATTTGGCTGGAGCGAAATAAAAGAATCTTCTCTAGCAAATCCCTTCCTTCCACTCAAATTTGGAATAAAATTGAGGTTGTTTCTGAAGTTTCCCTCACTAATAACACGGGACAAGCTGTGGAAGTAATCTAGATTGAATCTTGGTCCCTCCTACGATGGAAATACTCAGGTCCTCTCCCTGATAACGGGATAAGTACCTCCAATGATCCCAAGATTCTCGACTCTCACCAAGGAGATGTACGCCTCTGAGGCTATAGAACTGAATTCTTCGATGAAAAATCCGCCAGAGGACCCAGGATAGACATGGGACGCAGGAATATATTCAATATGGCCCAAAGCCTCAATGCAACCAACATGAGGGAAAACACAGCTGGGGGTTACATCCTGCACCAGGAGCATTAAGGACTGGAGAAAGCCATCGACGCCAAGAGGAGAATAATTTTCATTCTCATGCCCTCATGAAGGTCATCAATGGACTCTTGCAAAGCTAGAAGGAACTAAGATTTCCCCGGACATGCAGGTTTCTCCCATGCAGTGCAGCATCGAATCGTCATCAGAGGAAGAAGAGGAGGATGTGATCATAAGTGGCTAATCTCTGTCTCACGCGTAGCTGTATTTTTCGATGAAAAATCTGCTAGAGGACCCAGGATAGACAGTGGGACACAGGAATATATCCACTAAGGCCAAAAGCCTCAATGCAGGCAACACGTGGGAAAACACAGTTGGTGGTTACCTGCTGCACCAGGTGCATTCGGGACTGGAGAAAGCCATCCACACCAACCAAGGGGGAAATAATTTTCATTTTTAAGCCCTAGTGAAGGTTGTCAATGGACTCTTGCAAGGCCAGAAGGAACTGGCCCAGGCGACTGGTGTGGAGCTCTCCCCTGCAGCACAGGTCTCTCCCATCCAGTGCAGCATGGAATCATCATCTGAGGAAAACGAGGAGGTGTTCATAATTGACTTATCTCTGTATCACCCCTAGCCTAGTCTCTTTTGTAGGGAAAAAAAAGAAAAGAAGGGAAAAGAAAGGAAAAATTTTGAAAAATTGTAAATAGTAATACACATAGCCATGATGGGCCTGCTTAATTTTCCCTGGCTGTGTTAAATCTTGAAGGTACTAGTTCTTTTTTGGGGAAAATTTTCTGGGGGGATATGACTGTATTCAATTTCGAAGAAATATATATAGACTTTTTTCCATAGTTACCATGTTCGAAAAGTTCGGATAGTTCGAAATGGGAAAAAAAATTGGAAGTTTGGAATTTTTCAAAAGGTTCCGTTCGGTTCGGTTTAGAAAATTTACAAAAATAAAATATATATATAAATAATAAATACTATACATATATGACAATATTTGAAAAGAAAAACCAATTACACATAATATTTAATAACAAATAAAGATATTATCTACAGATTTTTTCCTTTATGGCTTAGGTATTAGTATTTCTTGTTTCGTTTTTGTTGTGTTGAAGTTTTTTTAATTTAAATGCATTAATTTTTAATTTAAAAAATAAAAAATAATGTCCGTCTGAACTTATTCGGTAAGTTCGGTTAGACCAAAAAGTACGGTTCGAACCGAATTTTCACTAAGTTCGTAAGAACATGGTAACATGCTGTTTTCAATAACTGAAATCTGTGTGATGAATGGTCAGCAAGCACACACAGTCACAACTGGTCCACTTCCAGTCGCTTTTCTCTTTGGACTGGTCCATCTCCATTACCCCGACATATTTCTCAAGAATTCACTCCATTCTGCTTCAGGATTGGTCCCAAATGTTTATCAGGATAAGATCGCTGTAACGTCAACTTCAAAGGATTGGGTCAAACATAAAATCCAAAAATATTATGAGGATTGGGTCAAACATAAAATCTTGTGGGATTCTCAAATGAAAATGATTACAAGGATTAGATCGCCTTAGTGTCGAATTCAATCTTGAAGAAAATTGAAATTGAATTCACTAATCATCCGTACCGTCTCAAACTCATCAACAAGTCATGAAACATGGGAGTGAAGTTAATAAAACACAATAAAAATTGGCTCTCACTCAACCATGCCCCAATGGAAATTCAGCAGATGTAACCGACATCTCAAACTTGCAAGGATCTCCTTGAATTTGCTTTTTCTATTTTTTCTATCTGTTGATTGTGTCAACCTAGACAACAAATCACTTCCCATGAGTTCAAATCACTTCCCATGCAGGGAATACAGAATAAAATAATCTTTAAAATCAGGTTGATAATTTCAAGTAGGAGGACGAACAGCAACTAGCAATTCTGTACCATAATGACCAGGTTCGCTACTTGAATAATTATAAGCAGTGTCTGAGTGGACTTGAACTCGCTTCCCGCTATTTAGAGTCCGTCAAAAGGCTGAGGGTACCAGTACAAAGACACAACTTCAAACTACGGTACATGAGTAAATGAATAAGGGAACAACAATATTATATATAAATACAGTCACTCGAGGATGTAGATATAGGGACAAGGGCGCCATTTAAAATCATGTTACACAAGTAAATGAACAAAAGTAACGCTCCCTTGATAATCTATATGCAGCTACTAACCCATATATTGGGTAATATGATGTCCCCAATATCTCTAACACCAGTTCCAGTTCTTTTGTTCCCAGCTATGAAAGGGGCAAAGATTGCAAAGTGTACACAATTGAGAATGAGGATGTGAAGGATGATGAATACAGTGCTAATATTTAACTGCCATGACAGCCAGTCATCATTTCTAGATATTTCACTGTATGTTATTACTGTTCCTATGTCATATTCTCTTGTTTGTATGTATATATTCCTAGGGAATCAATAATAGTTTCGATATTGTTATTGTATTAATTTTGGCAGGCAAGAGGCCTTGATTAGGGAATCCCTTATGTTTTACCAGTGTCCCCTGAAGGTTTAACCATAATAATTACTTTAAAAGCGATATAAACTATTTCTACTTAACAATATAAGTATAGCAAAGGCAGACCATGTTGTTTGATTTATTGTGTCATATAAAAAATTTCACTTGTCAATTAAGGAGAAAGAAGTAATCAATGTGCATACCTATCCAACAAAGAACATAGCCGTGGATTTCTTCAAACCTGATGAAAGAAGATGAAGCACAAAAAAACAAACCACAAGAAAAAAGTAGACATGAAATCCACAAAGAGTACCCTTCAACAAGTTGTACTTATTTCTGGTCACTCAAACAATTCCATCTATTTTTACATCCTTAAATCCTAAAGATAGGACCTTGAATTCTCCACAAAACAGCACTGCCAACTTATGTTATTTTTGGCATCCAATTCATTTATATAATTACATTATTTGTATCTTCTATTTTAATCATCTATCTTTTCTCTATTTGTCTTTCTCAAAAATATTATCTTTGTTTCATGAGGATTGTGGTCCAGCAATATATATTAGGGAGTTTGACATTGGTGATATAGGTTCAAGTCACAACGTGACTCCCCAAGATGTGGCACCCCTTCCCTAGCAAAACACTGCCAAATTATACTATTGTTGGCATCCAATTCATTTCTATAATTACATTATTTGTATCTTCTATTTTAATCATCTAGCTTTTCTCAATTTTTCTTTCTCAAAAACGCTCTTTGTTTCATGAGGGTTGTGGTCCAGCAATATATACTAGGGAGTTTGAAATTGGTGGTATAGGTTCGAGTCACAACTTGACTCCCCAAGATGTGGCACCATTTCCCTAGTACCCACAACTTAATAAAATAATAAATAACATCTTCATCCTCTAGTTTTTATTTTCTAATATCATCGTTACTCTTATTTAGAGTGTAACTATTTTACAATTCATGGCCATCACGAAGTTTTGACCCTAGATCACCAAGAAATGGGTACAGGCATGGGTTTGAAATGCAGAAATGCCAATTTTGAAAAAACCCTTTGGTTCGATTGTATCTTCTATTTTAATCACTTTCTAAAAAATACTATGTTTGTTTCATCAGGGTTGCGGTTCAGCAATATATTAGGGAGTTTGCCATTGGTGGTATAGGTACGAGTCACAACCTGAATCCCCAAGATGTGGCACCCCTTCCCTAGTACCCACAACTTATTAAAATAATAAATAGCATCTTCATCCCCTATGTCTATCATTAACGTGTAATATTTTTTATCCTCTAATATCATCGTTACTCTTATCTAGAGTGCCTCTTAACCATAACCATCACAAAGCTTTAACCTAGATTTCTAGGAAATGGGTATGGATATGGGTTTGAAACACGGAAACGCCAATTTTCAAAAAAAAACTTTGGTAAGAAACAACACGGAAACATTCGTACAATATATAATTAAAAAAATATAAATATATATAAAAATGCATAATACTTATTTTTTGTCAATAAAAGATGAAACAATTAAAAAAAATTCTATTCATGAAAGTTCAAAACATTCAACATGCTTAAATTTTCATATGTACATGATAATAATCTAGATTCTAGAATATATCAACACGGAAACATCCGTACAATATATAATTAAAAATATATAAATATATATAAAAATGCATAATACTTATTTTTTGTCAATAAAAGATGAAACAATTAAAAAAAATTATATTCATGAAAGTTCAAAACATTCAACATGCTTAAATTTTCATATGTACATGATAATAATCTAGATTCTAGAATATATCAACTCGGAAACATTCGTACAATATATAATTAAAAAAATATAAATATATATAAAAATGCATAATACTTATTTTTTGTCAATAAAAGATGAAACAATTAAAAAAAATTCTATTCATGAAAGTTCAAAACATTCAACATGCTTAAATTTTCATATGTACATGATCATAATCTAGATTCTAGACTACATCCTCTAGATTTTCCTAAGTACCACTGAAAAAGAAGTAGCTAGTGTTTTTATTTTTATTTTTAGAGTTCATAAAACAGAAGAACTGCTGAAACGATACAGAAATGTCCTGGGTATGGCTCAAGCACTGCTGAAACGGTACAAAAACATCATGGGTACAGCTCTAGTATGGCAGAGCTGTATCCGGGACTGTTTTAGAGTTTCGGAAACATTTCAGGTGAGTACCAGGGCCAGTACCCAAACATCAATACGTTGGTTGGCATTTCTGAGTATCTGAGCTTCACCACTTACTACAAACTCCAAAATTACCCTCAAGCCAAACAATTCTATTGTGAATCCCTAATTCACAACCAAAAGAACATGGCAAAAACAAGTTCTAAAGCTAAATCCAAACCCCAAAATTTACCCTCATGTTGGAGATCTCCATTGTTAAACTCTAATCCACAAAAATTGCAAAAATAGACCAAAAACTAAAGCCATAATTAAAAAAGATAAAAATATTTCCTTAACGATAAAAAAGGAAACAGAATATTAAAATAAAAACATAATCTTCAAGTGGCATAGATTTTTCCGCACCAACATTTACTGGAGTTCTCCATCGAGAAAACCTTCTCCAAAACAAAACAGAATGGACTGAAAAGAGAAGAAGTTATCAAATAAAACCTAGCTATCAGATGCTCAGATTTCCTCACTAAAAATATTCTAGCTTTCGTGAACAGGATTATATGACCAGAGCTTGTCCAGAAAAATACAAAACGGACTGAAACTAAAGGAGTGACCAAATTAAAAAATGAAAATCATTACACAGATTTCCTTGATGCAAAAAATATTGGTATATTTTTGAACTGATTATCTTTCTCATTGGAAACAAAAAATCCTCCAATTTCCCAACTCTCCAATCCTTTCGCACTAAATCTGCTTAAATAGAAAATTATTTGAGAAAATGTTTTATTCAGAAACCTTTTGTTTCATCCTACAACTTTGATAATACCTAGCAATATTTAAAGTGACTTGATACCAAATATAATAAACTTCAATTGCAGTAATTTGTTTTTTGAATTTTACATAGTTGATGATACTCCTTGATAAGCAATTCAAGGAAGGAGAAACATCTTGTAAGAATATCTCATAAAAGGATTGGCTACTTACAACATACAACGTAACTAATTTTCAAGTCAAATCATGTACTTTAAATCCAATTAAATATTGATGGATGGACTGAATATCCATTTGTCCGGTCATATCACCCTTACTAAAGACATTTTAAATTAAAAAACTCCCTAACAAATTGCCCCGACAACTCGTTTCATTCAACTACAAACATATTTATAAAGAGGCTTTCAAATCCCTAGTGCTCTAGCATCTAATAAACAAAAGAAGTGGATTCACATATTTAAAGTAGCAATTTTCAAGGCCTATGAAAAATTCTTGATCTTGGGAATCAACCTAAAGATAACAATATTAGAGAAGTACTTAGGTAAGTTTCCAAAAGCCTAACAATAACATGTTTTTAGTAGTGGTTCAAACAACTCATCATGCACATCCTTTACTATTGACCCTATTCGAATTTAAAACGCGTCTCTAAAAAATTCCATTCACTCTAATTTCACATAGTTCCATTCAGTCTATGTGTATAGTTAAAAGGAAGACCAAGCTACAATTGCAATCCACCTTTGGTTAATGTTTAAGGAATGTCCTGACTCCTTGACATAGTTTTCTTTCAAACAATGTGTATACTTTAGAAAAACCAAGCAACAGTTACCATCCTCCTTTAGTTAATGGGTAAGTAATGTCCTTGTAGTTAAAAGTATTAGAAATATATATTTATCCTCTGGTACGGTTTCTACTCTAAAGAAGGAAGCATCTTGTAAATCATCAGATATTTCTCCACCCTTTCACTAGTGCCTATTTTAGATAACTAATCTAGTTTTACTTTCTAATTTCCAGGCATCAAAGGCAAATTAAACAAAAATATATCAAAATCCCATAGACAAAGACAATGTTGCCATTTTAAAGACCGTGATTCATTCTAGCCACTCGCATCTACTGAAAACGAAGCAAAAATATATATTACATATGGCAGGAAAATTTTAGAACTATAGAGCACCTACCTTTTAAAAGTTGAAAGAAGCCTTAGGAATAATGTATTTGTCCTTTCTCCTTCTCACAAGAAGCCTCGAGCTACACCTGATGAATATTTGGAAAGAATCAATAGTCAAAAAATTATGCAAGATGAAGCCATGAACATGGCATTACAAACTAATAGACATTTTAGAAGAGAAATGAATGCATACCTGGTAACCAGCGCGCTTGCCATTTGATCTATTTCTTCATCTATTCATGCCTTACTAAACCCATACAAAGCACATACAACCCTCCCTAATGAAACAAACAAACAACCAAAGCCAGAAAAAAAAAACTAAAATGGAAAGTGCAAAAAACTCCAAACCAAACTCTTTGCAAAAATGCATGGCCATGCTTAGTGAAAACCTTTAAACAAGTAATTTTAAAAACATGACTCTTTAAACCCCAAAAAGAGCACAAAAAAAGGTTCAGTCTCCTCCCTCCACTTCGGTATCTGCAATAATTTCACCAAAAAATTACTCTACAGAATAAAGTAATGTACAAAAACATACATGTAACAAGAATGAGGTGTCGATAATAGGGAGGGCATTCCCACTGGACTCATACATTTGTCATGCGTAATAAAGTGAAATTGATATACGCATATTAATGTGACCTAAAAAATTAATCTGAAAACCCAGAAGGATTACCATAGCTCACTCATACTGTAAGGATAATAGTAACTACATTTATGGACAGCACAAAATTTAAAATAATATACATATTTGACTTTTAGCAAACAACAACTTTAAGCATGTTGGCTTGTAAACAGACAGCTAGATCCGGAATTACAGTTTGTCTGATAATTGCTAGATAAAATTCAGAATATTCAACCTGCAACCCTCTTCAAGTCATCAAAAGAAAAGAAGACAAAAAAATCATTACCTGGGTATAAGCATTGATTATCTATCAGGTTTGCATATGCTTATTCAAGCACCAGCTGTTTCACTCATAATCTCTCAAGCACATCGCTTGTCATGCACATAAACTAAACAAACAAAATAATCATTCATGGACCAGTAATTCGTAGTTAAAAATCCAAAATCCTAACCTAAGCAGACTGCAATCAATTATTTCAACCTATGCTACAAATTTTCAAATATGCAACAACCCTCTTCTACATCTGCTACAGAAAAAACAGACAGAAAAATCCTAACCCGGTTATGATGCACTGTTCAGATCATAAACCCCAAATTTTCCCTGCACTACTCACATCCAACTGATGTTTCTGTTGCAAATTCTTCATTGCCAACCATTTGTAATAATGCACGACAGCTACATGCAGTCCCACCCTTGCAGATGAAAGATAGCTCTGCAGTACCTAATTGATGCGTTGAGTCTCCCCTGCCTCTCTCTCCATCAGGGGCACTTATTCCTATTTAAACACCAGCTGTTTATCTCATAGTCTCTCAAGCATATCGCTCTGCAGAATTAATAAATGAAGACTCAATTCCCCTAAAATCCTTTCAGTGATGGACGAGAGCAAAACCAACAAAGTAATCATTAATGGGCCCACGATTCATAGTTAAAAATTCAGAATACGCTGCAAAATTTTCAATTATTGTACAATCCTCTTTGAGATCTGCTAAGGCAGAAAAAAATAGAGAGACAAAAAACCCTGACCTCTCTCATCTCTAACCCACTTCTGATCAAATATAGAACTAGTTCAAAGCACTAGCTCTCAGATTGAACAAATCCCCTGCTATTACCTATTCTGAATCCAGCATCCTTAAGCAAATACGAAAATAAGCCCCAAATCTTCAAGCAAGAAAAAGCAAAAACCCTTAATACGGTGTAAAACTAAGGCTCGGATCCTTAACCATTTTTTTAAGCCCTTAAATATTTAATCCGCTGCAAAATTAAGCATTAAAAGTAAATTTTAAAAACTTCCTTTAAACACTTAATCCAGTATTAAAATAAGCTCTGAATCCTTTCGCAACTAGAAATAAAACTGTAAAACCCTTAATCCAATATAATAATAAGAGCCCGGACTCGTTCATTTCTTACCGCTATGGTCTCGAGTTCGAACCCGCTAAGAGGGTCCGCAGCATTATTAGAACCTCAAAAACATAGAAATAGAGCTGAGACATACCAATCCAAACGAAATCTGTAAAAACGCGCTGCGGCAAACTACGCTATAAAACCTTTTAGGAAATTGAATTCGTGTTGTATTCGATAGTTCCCCGCTCCTTGCTAATGGTTATCTCATTTTTACGAAGTTTGTGCCAACGGTTATTTCATGTTTTTGAAGTTTGTGCTAACGGTTATGTCACGTGCCAGCTGGTGAGGATTTATTAGGGTCTTAGAATCCAAGATGTAGAAGTTTGTTTCATTTTATTATTGTAGGTTAATTTTGTTGGTAAGGATCATGGTATATTAGGTTTTATATGTTGGTGTGTACTAAGTTTGTTAACCAATAAAAGATTAATTTTATTTTCAATATATGGTTGTGAAGGGAGTTTTAGTTGAATAAATCATTACAAATCTATGAACTTTAAAATATGTTGTGCTAGTACAAGTATTTCAAATACATCTATTATAAATGGCATCAATCTAGCTACACCATTCAGTTGAGCTCAATAAAAATATTTTTAGGAAAAAAATGGGCCCCAATCTTCGCCATATGGACAAGATATTATGATTTTTCAATTGAGTTCTCAAATGGACATCGAATGTAAGGTTGAAATAACATTATTATAGTTAAATGGACATCAAATTTAAGATAGAACTTAATTGTGAATGACTCTCGACATTACACTCCATCGCCACCCCCCACTTCCATTATTGCACAAATATCAACATGATGATATTTTATCAATGAGTGAAATATTTAAATAATGTTCAGAAGACCAAGGAGCTTATGGGACCAAAAGTTACTATAAGATTGCTTAGTGCCTTGAGACAAGGGGCGCCACATAAAGTTTGTGAAATATTAGTTTCTTTTTTGATGTCAAATCTTCTACTAACAATCTTTTTTTTTAATGTCAAATGTCTAGTCTAGCTTTTCAAACAAGGTGTTTAGAGTGCCAACTTTCAATTTTATTCAAATGTCATCATCAATTAGGGACTTTGTGATATAGTGTCACTATAGATTTCCATTAACTCATACATGTTCTCTTTTCTCGATCTTCTTTAAGCATTTCCCAAACATTGGTTTCACACCTAAGATGATCAAACTAGTCCTTAGTTGAACCATTGACTTTTTTCTTTCCACTCCGATGTAGTTTTTTTGCCCAAATTACAAACTTGGGACTAAGTTCTTTGACAAAGAATTCTTTCTTTTGACCAAACAACTTTTTTCATTGGGTTACTTTGAATTTTTCTCTTGCATACCTTTTTATTTCCACATTCCAGTGTATGGATACTCTTACATGGTAATGCCCCATTTTCTCGTCCACTTCTTTTATTTCTTCCATTTATTCTTCCTTCTACTTAGCTCTTTATCCACTACTCTTCTTGGTCAATGGTGAGTGTCATAAGGAACTCAATGTTTTAGTTTTGAGGTTACTTATATTATTCATATTTTTTAATTCTCTTTATCCACCTCCATTTTATATTTGAAGCAATGTTGTCCCAAACTTCACATTCATACAATACCATCGACATGTGTGACAAGTAATCTCAACATGTCTCTAATGAACTTACAATATTGCTCAAGTAAAATCAAAACAATAGAACACAATATGATGGAAATAAGAGAATTATATGACCAAGTCACTTCGAGGAAGCAACCTTCATCCTCTTTAAGAGGAAATCTTTACAACCTTATATACTAAGAATAGAATATCGATATGATATTCTAATATTAACATGCCTCCTACATATACACCCAATGCATGTTATGCAGACCATATAGGTCGACCCTACTACAATATGAAGCATTAGAACTGATTTTATGACTTAATTAATTATTATACAAACCACACGTCGGCCACACATATGTATATGCATGATATAGACCAAGGGAGTAACAAGCCACTCCCCTTAAACAAGTGTAGCCCCAAATATTGATCATTTGTGCATCTTTTTCTATGATTTCCATCTTTTTGTTTCATTGTTATCCCTTTAATCTATTACATTTATTGAGATATGTATAGTTAACTTATTACTGACTTCTCTTATCTTATTTTGTCACATCTCCCTATGCAATTATTTTGTTAGTAAGTCGGCCTATGGATTAATTATAGCCTAAGAAGGGTATATATAGAGCTAGGAGTTAGTACTTGGATCATCAAATTGTACTCTATTATTATTGTAAGGTTGTGTTGGTTGCCCCCTCAAAGTAGCCAAGTCATATATTTCGTCATATTGTTTATAAAATACTGAGTACTTACTTTATTGTGTTATTATAATTGTAAATTATTACTATTGTTTTATTTTTATGTCTAGTTAAATCCAACATATGTTGAACCAATCTAAGTAATTTCATTACAAGTTGTATAACAACTTCAATTTGGGAAAGCTTATTTTTGGCACAAATTTTTAAACCTAACATCTAAGACTTGTAAGAGTGGAAAAATTAACTAACAATTTGGAAGGAACTTCATTTTTTCCATCACCACAATATGTCTCTAATTTTTTTTAAAAACAAAGTGAAAAAAAGAGTCTAGAAGTCTTAAGACCCCTATGTAAAAGCATTCATCATATTCATCATGGCGAGATGCTACCATAACCTTGTTTTTTGGGATTTTTCACCCCTTCATGGTAGCAATGTTGGATTCATCTCAAAAAGATAATTGTAACCATAAATTATACTGATAACCCTATTTTGACCCCTAAACCCCAAACATTGAACATGAACCCTAAACCTAAACCTTAAACCCTAAATCATGGTAGGGTCCTTAACTAGAGTTCAAAGAAAAGGTTTCAGTACACCGAGAAGGACACCATGAGAGGAAGAGGTGAATTTTAATGTAGAGGTCTCATTAGAAATATCACAGTTCTGAGATGTTTAAAACATGGTGAAAAAATATGATTTACAGTGAGATACTGATAGGTATTAGTATATCTTGAACCTGTTATAGTCATGAGTGGCATTTATTTCTACATCTTGGATAAGTTATAGTTGTCAGCCGATAATTCCATTGTAGGGAACACAACATCTTCTAGGAACCCACATTCAAACATAACACAATGTTTAATCTATTATGGGATTCCAAAATATATTGCCCAAGGTTGAGATGTGAAAGTTTAATGCGAAGGATCCAATAACTTGGATTGATCAAAAGGAGAATTTCTTTGATCTACATCAAACTCTTTGTGCAAAAAAGGTGGTCATAACATCTTTGTATCTGTAGTGCCCACACTTTACACACACAAATACAACAGTAAAATACCAGGATAATTTTTTTTTTGACTTACATTGCTCACTACACACAACACAACGCGAGCTTCAAGTACAAAACTCGACTCGCATACGATAATCACAAAAATCATCGACTCACATAGACACATGAAAACGACGTAGGCATGTTGACGCTACACTTTTCCCAATGGAAGGTTACTAGTAAAGGCCCAACCACAAGAACATGGCTTCAGGGATGGTGAATCCCACAACACATCATTTCTTTTAAACAATTTTTGGTTAAAGTTAACATTCCAAGGACATTATGGGCAAGGATGAATTTTCTTGTTTGTCCACCTACATTTTCTTAAGCTTATTCCGCAGTTGAAAATACAATTCGACCTTCTCAAGTTAGCTTCTTATACTTTATATAAATTTCCATAACTGACATACATATTTGTCATAAATCAAATTGCATACAAAGTACTTAATTAACTTATTATTATGTAAAAATATTCTTCTCCAATGTTTATTTGATGTCTACAGTTTTACCCTTACAACTCAAACGAAAGTGACTTGATGTCCAAAACGCAATAAAAAGGATTTGACGAAGATTTAGATACAGGGTAGCTTTTCACCAAAAATATTTCTCGATTCACACTATATTTATTTCCCTACCATTGTTATTATAATTTGAAAACTTATTAAATTCCCATAAGATATATATATATATATATATATATATATATTCTCGAAGATTGATCGCGCCAAGGTAATACATAATCTTTGCAACACATGATTATGTTTAATTAAGTTTTAAGGACTTCAAGAGTTACCTCAATCCTAATCTCCAATCTCGTTCTCATCTTATATGATATGCATATACATCACACTATGGTCTCGTTCATAGCATTGTTGTGTAATCAGGAGTTACAGAAGTATTTGACTACCATCTTGAAGGGGTATAAGGTTGGAAGAATTGTAAACCATACACGAACCACAAGTGACACCTCCTAATCAGCTAAGGTTTGGTTTCTTCCAATATGCACTCAATGATCTACGCCTCAACTATATAAGAGTTTAAGGCAGGTGGACAAATATATACTAACCCACATTCAAGGAAATACCAAGGTGTTATTTTGATGGAAACCAAGGTTGCACCACTTAATTGTTCCTTTGAACAAGGAACTCATAAGGTGACTTCTAAGGCGGTCTTCAACACTCAACCTAGTGTCGGACCTGAAGAGAGGGCATTCTTCCCGTGATTACCAAATCTAGAAGAAAACTGCATACTCTGGGTAGGTTGGACCAGGACATTCCTAAACATGGGTTCACGACCATGTCGCTAGACATAAAGACTATGACGGTAAACTCTAGCTAGGGGTTGTATTTACCTAACCTAGAAGGTTGCATCCAGCGTAAGTTTAAGGTCGTTCCACTATTTAATTTCTTATATGGTAAGAAAAAGAATCACACATGCAGGCAAGTTATGCACGAATAATTTATTAATGTTGAGTGTTCCCATTAAAGCTCTTTATTAAGTTTGCAAGGTAAGAAGATGACCCAGTAATTAATTTAGTTGTTTATTGAATATTGAGAAGGTACTACAAGATATTAACTTCAATTTCAATTTACTATATATAAATCAAACCCCTTTTTTTTGTCCATACACAACTAAAAATCAAATTGAACTGGTGATTAGAGGCACATTTCCTAAGTTATCCCTAAAACTAGCATCTCATGCATATTAACAAATTTCAAATATAACTTTTCTGTAACAAGAGACTACATTAGACAGTTATTGATTTTACAATGACCTATAAAAATTACAATAATAATAATTAAATTACACATCGCCTTTTTTTTGTCGTCATTCTTCCATCCTATAAAACCCACGTGAGCATGATATCAGCGATAAATCACTGGCATGGCATCCACCCTAATCAATCGTAATTCTCTTTTTTCAGTTTCCCATTTACATCTGACAATGATTACAATTTACAATTGAAATAAAAAGGTCTAGAAACATGTATTCATTGCATTTTATTTTTCTTCATTTTATAAACCCAGGAGAGAGAAAGAGAAAGGAAGAGAGAGAAAACATCATTTTGCCAAAAGTTCTAATACTCACAAGTTTCATTATAGTGTTTTTAAACAGTTATTTACGTGTGTTAAAAGTTTCCAGGGTGATTTGGTAACCCTACGAGGATCCGCAGCTTTCAACTTTTACATTTTCTCACTAGCTACAAAACGGGCTCGGAAGCTGAGAAACTGCTTCCAAAGGTTATCTTCCAATGAGCACACACATCACGATTAACTTTCTATGTGTCCCCAGATATACCAAGAGTTCATTGCAACTGACAGAATTGAAAAAGAGCGCACGGTTTGCGTTTGGCGGCTAGTTTTCTGAGGCCACTGGTCGTAGTTCACCCAGTTGTAAAATGACAAAAGTTAGCCCGAGCGCCCAGAAAATGCGTCCATAACTGATTTTAGATGGAGAAGCACGCAACAAGACATCTCCTACTAGTTCCCCTATATAAAGAGAATTCATCATAGTTAACGAGACTGAGAACTAGAAAACCATGTTCAAACGGTGACAAGTTTTCTAGAGCGACAAGACAAAATTGGACTAGTTTGACCTCGTCAAACTGCGACCGGAGGCCTTCAAAACAGCTTCGCCAAACTATCCCGAAAGGTGCTCTTTCCTATGTTGAATGTTCCATGCCTTTGTCTAGTATAAACGTTAGAGGTTTACGAAGACGGAACATGATTTCTCTTTCCGGGTTTCAATTGGTGGTCCCAAACAAAAGCCAACTTTCTAGTTTTAACAGCTCTCTACTATTATAAACCGGTGTAACAGGGCTCCTAAAAGAACGTCAAAAGGATGTCATATGATCGTTTCGGGTCAAACCAAAAATCAAGGCGACTCCTCGTATACCAAGGTACACAAATGAAACTTCACATCTCGTTTCCAGAGTTGCGAAGGGTACTTAGTGAGTCTCCGAAAAATGCAAAATTTAATTGTTTTAAGCAGGAAGAAGGACAATTTAATCAATGGAGATTCAAATTCATCTGGTCAATAAAATGATTTTGGGGCGATCAAAAAGGTAAGAGTTTTCTAGATCGTCTCGAAGCGAGGGTGATAGTTCATGTTTCAAAGTAGGTGAATTATAATGGCTTCGAGAGTTGCGACACGACACTTTATTGTTTTGAAATGAGTTGGAGAGACATTTAACTGTATTTAAGAATCCTAATAATTTAAAATTCTATTTAGTTACAAAAGAGAACTAAAAGACGAGAATTATGAGAGGTAAGGGAAGAAGAACCATGCCTAGAGAACGAAGTCAGTCGAAGCCGCAGGCTTGGGTTAGTCTCTTGCTTGGGCACTTCGTCAACCAGTCCTCGAGCGTCCTCAGCTCCACCGTTTTGCATTACACGTCTACCAGGGAAGTTGCATTGCAAACAAAAACATCTTGTTTTCTATGCCTTGATGGTTTTCCATGCTCAATTCTAAAGCTCTTATTTTTACACATGCGGGGAGGATGCTGACAGAGGTTGTGGAATCTGGCTTTACACGTACCCATTGCATTTGCTTGAAGGTTTCCAAGGCCTTTTAAACCAACTCATTTTTTATTTTTATTTTTACACCTCCTGCAATCAATGTTGCCCATAAACCACATTCCTTTCAGGCATTGCCGAACTGTTTACATGCTTCCATATTTTCCGTACATGTCTATCAAGGCATTCACAACTATTGTATCTGACGAAAAACCCACTTTCAAATGTTTTTTTTTTTTTTTGATGAATCTCCATTCCTTTTTCCAAACCTCCATTTTGGTACACCCAGGGAGGATGTTGGCAAAGGTTGTTGAGTTTGGCTTTACCCTGCCAATTGCATTTGCTTGAAAATCTCCATGGCCCTTTCAAGAAGCCCATTTTGTGAGCATCCTACAATGAATGCATTCCATGACACCACATTCCTCTCAGGCATTGTATTGAAAAGGCTTAAAGCCTCATCAAGAAGGCCATTTTGTGCATACACTGCCATCATGGCATTCCATGAAATAACATTTCTTTGAGGCATTCTATCAAGCAGATTATGCGCCTTGAAAACACTTCCACATTTTCACGAATAACAACTAAAACACTTACAAAAAAAAAAACCAGATTCTTTTGTTTATTCCCTGCTCCAAGCTGCCACGTTTTGTACAGGCTAGAGGCTTGTTTGTTGCAAGGTGAAACAGTGTGACTGTTTCTTGGGGAAACCATGACTTATGTACGTTGCCAAAAAAAATGCATTCCAAGAGAAGTTGTCCCGTTCCATCATTTGGTTAAATACTAAAAAAACGCCCCCCCCCCCCAAAGCATATACGACTGCAACCTTTGACAGAAACCATATTTTTTTTATTTTATTTTTTTCTAAGTTGAAAAAGAACCCACACAGGCATTTGGCGTGGCTAGGAGAGTGCTGGCGTGGCTGGGAGGTTGGGAGGAGGCCCAATAGTGATGGCGCTCCAAGAGAAGACATTTGGCAAAGCATTTTTGACAAAACAAAGAAAAAAAAAATCCCAAAACAAACCTGCGACCCAGCATCACACAGAACCATGTTTCCTCTACCATGTGCGCCCATGTTTTGCAGCATTTGCCCTGTGCGTGAATAGAGGAAAATGGGACAAAATGCTCTTGGTTTGCTCTGCCGCCACCCCCCCAAGTTCGCCCCATTTCCAAATGCCCAAAAAGACAAAACCCTAACAGCAAACGTTTTAGAGCTTTTTTTTTTTTTGCCCTAGCCTTCATAATAGTTTTATTTAATTTTATATTAAATTGTTTATGTATTTTTATTTAATTAAGGTAGGGTCTTTGCTATTGAAGTAATGTTTTGCAGGAGGTTTTGTTTCATGCAATGTAAACGCCGAACGGTATATGTTATTTGTTTTAGAGGTATAATTATTACTTTTGTAGTTGATGTTGATAAGGGGTGTTATTGATTTTGTAAGTGTAGAAATATAGATGGGCCACTTAATTTTAAGGTTGTTTCTACATTTCAAACTTGTTAGCAATTCATACATGAATACATTTGATACCGTTTTCGATAGTTAATTAATTTTAAAGTTGATGTTGTATGCATTTAATTCAGGTTTATTGTGTTAGTTGTGCATCGGTTGTTTGTTTGGTGTTTTGTTGGAAAAACATTTATTGTACAGTTGATAATGTGTGTGATTGATAGCTGTAGTGTAGGAATTTAGTTGAAACATTACATTGAAATGTTGTATGTGTACATTTAATTCTGTTACAAATTCGTACATTTAAAGTTGCGTAACATATTTCAAAACATCAAATAAATGTAGATATATGTACACATAATGAGACATGTATACATTTGCAATTTTTTATATTATGAATGGTAGCCTTTAGTGGGCGATTTCAGTTTCAATAAACATGATTATATTTGATACCCCTTGAACGACATTGTCGTTTTGGATACAAGAAGTGTTGAGTATAGTAGTAGTGGAGGTGATATCAAAGCAGAGGGTAGTATTTACAATGGGTAGAGTGATAGTAGTCTTGCTTCCTCGTTTCTTCTTGCTCCGAGTGTTAGTACGTGCACCATATTTGAGTATCTCTCGAATGAAAAAGCAGGTGAAATGCGCAGATTTGCAAGTGAGGGAACTCTGGAGAAAGCTGTGAAAGTCAGACCCTGCCTTTCAGTGGTTCTAATGTCAACGGTTACTCTGTGCAAAGGAAGTCCCTGTGACTTGTGGATAGTTAATCCCCAAGCCATTTTAATCAACAATTGTCTTTGATTCCCTCTCGAAATAGGGGGTATGGGAATATGTAATGGGTTGGAGGGATCCCAACATGGGTCATTATATCTATCAAATTTGAGAACAAATAAAGGTAATGCTAGTGGTTGCATTGATGCGTCGTAGACAATGTCAGTGATTTTTCCTATGGCACCATTCACGAGGCCTACGTCAACCCATAGATTTGCAATAAACATGATTTTTTTATGTTTCCACCGCCCTCACTAACCACTACATCTTTAGGATAGATTGATTTCAAGGCCTACCACATCATCTGACAGGCGGATTTTCTAACCCAAATAAGATCCATAACCACCCATAGAAAACAACACCACATCATGGGCAACAACAAAGCAATTTTGATTAATTGGAGCTTCCATGTCAAACATTTTATTAGATAGTATCTCCTAAACAGGATTTGGGGAGAAAATCCTAAGATTTCCTTATGATTATTATCCTTGCACATGAGATAGAGGTCATACAAGTAATGACTACCCGTGAAAATTTAGGTATCAAAGTGTTGACTTAAAACAAAAGGTTTAAAGGCCTACAAAATAAAAATAGTTGTAACATTGAGTGTTCCTTGTTGCCATTTTTTTTTAAAACAGAGAGAACTAACAATTTCAAATTGAGATATAAACTCAAATAAAATTGAGTAGTACTAAAATAAAAATATCAAAATTTCTTAGACTCAGACTATGCAGAAATTGGCAACAATAATTACTACTAATCTAATCAAAATGAAAACCCTTAAGACGACGTTAATTTAATCAACCTCCTTAATCTTAGGACCGGAACCTGCTAGCAGAGGGACCTGCATCATCAAATTCATCGGCTTAATATTTATTTAAGTTTGTTTTTTAATTTATTTGTATATTTTTACAATTTATAATTTTATATATTATTGTAATAACCGTCAACAAAGTCCGTCCCAAAAACCCCATCCCTACATTCCCATTGTTTCGGAGTCTTAGGTAACTATGGAGACAACTAAAATGAACTAAGATAACAATGTACAACACATTATTTTCATCCATCCTAGCAGTGTGACAAAATAACAATATACATTGGCTGCACATTATTTTCATCCTTGCTAGCAATGTGGCAAGCTAACAATGTACATTGGCCACACGTTATTTCATCCATGCTAGCAATGTGGAAAAATAACAATATACATTGGGTACACATTATTTTCAACCATGCTAGTAATATGATGATATAGGTCACACTACCATGAAACTTGGCTCCATCCACTGGTGCCTACAATCAAATGCAATTTAGAAAATTAAAAAATGCTACAATCGCCAGTGCTTTAAACCTACAAAACCAAAAATTATTTTTAAAAAGGCATGATTTCTAGTGCAACCTTTCATAAAATATGCACAGTATAAATAGGCTCAATGGTGGCTGAGTCAAGTATAGCAAAAATATGAGAGCAACAACATAATCAACAATACTTACATAGCCTGTATTCCTCTTACTTGATCCCCCATTATTATTGTTCAAACTAATGACAAAGTTCATTGGTAATGGTTTCTATAAATGCCATGTATATTTCAATAAAACTAAGAAAATAAATGCTTTGGAACAACGACTAAGAAGTGGACATTTTGGATTGCGCAGACAAAAAACAAATGGGCCTTTTCATTTTGATTGTGTAATTAGTCTAGCATGTCAAATGCTTTAAAAAACAAGAAGATACTATCAACCATGAACATTCTTCCCTATCATGAGATAAAGATCTAAGAGATAACATGGTTCACGTGGTTAAGAAATGCAAAGTCAGCAGCTAGGATAGTGAGATATCTCGCCCTAATTGATCTCAAATTCCTAATCATATTATACTCTTAAGGCTAATAAATGAGTATTTCTTGTCTGTTATTTGCCTCCATACAATTCTATCCCTGTGCAGATGTTGCTTCACTACCAATGACATAAGGGTTCACCATGATGTTTTTCTCTGGATTTGAAGCTTTGGCTATATTTGCATGCAGTACAAACTCATTAGGTGACATGTGCCTGCCATGGCAGGCACACACTATTCTTACTTGGCTTGCATCATACCTGTACAATACACCACAAATGGTCCTTCGATTAGGACCTGCCCTGGTTGTGGATACCCATGGCAGATCTAGTGTTGAGCCAGACCCGCCAAACCTCATCCCACATGCTATACCAGGCCTTAAATTCCATAGTTCTTGTGGAAATGCATTTGTCATGCTAAGCCCTACAACTAAATGCCCCAATCCATCCTCTCGTATAGTTTGGGGAGCTATGCCAGTTCCACCCACATTTGAATCATCTACATCCCTTGTTTCTAACTTCATTATATCTATTCCTGAAGAGTTTATCAAGTCTCTTTTTAAGGTTTTTTGTGTTGCTGGTCCAGTGCTCTTGGGACCCTGAGATTCTTTAACTACAGGAACTTTGCCATGCACATTGAATAATTGCATGTCCCTTGCACCAGATTGCACTTGCAATGGGCCAAGTGAAGTACCTGTTGTTGTTGAGAGTGCATACATGACTTGGAGATCAGGTCTTATCCATTGGTCCTGAATATCATGCGAGGAATCTAATCTATTCAGGGAACTGTTAGTCTGTTCAGAAGTGTCATCTATTGACAAGAAAACTTGGCTCATTTGTTTATTGTGACTTTTAACTCCTGCAAAACAGAAGATAGCACATTAGGGTAAATATATACCAGACTGGCATAAAGGCATAAGCATAAATTTGCATATGGACATGCATAAAAGAGAATGTTGTGATATACAACACATCAATAGTGATTTTAGATTGATATATCCAAAATTGCAAACGTAAAAATTGATGCAAATATAGTGTACTAATAGCCCTATGATCCATAACAAGGAAAAGAGAAAAAAGATGGTATAGTGGAAATTACCAATTTATATGAGACTAGATTGTTTTCCACTTGTTGGATGAACAAAAAGAAATCTGAATGCATCCCTAAGAATTAGTTGATTATTCAATTACATCTATGAGCCATGACAAGGTAGTACAATAGTAATTGTTCCCATGCCTACATTATTGCCATTAGAGGTGGCCCCTAGAGTTGTTGACACTAACATGCAATGGTCAAAGTGGGGGGGACTTGATTCTTTCTTCAAGGCCTCTGGAGAGGAATGCCACATAAGTCGTTTTCTATCATTTTGTATTTGATTGCATTATTAAAGACATTTTTGAATCCCTTTAGTTCAGTTTACCTGCACCCAAATATCACAGCCAAGAGAGTGTATGCTAGACAAATAAAATCAGTGGAAATGTCCCCAAAAAAGGAGGTAAGGTTTGTTGGTACCAACCATTCCGTCAGCTGGCAGCTATTTCCAAGCACAGAGAATTGGGTGATGTAAGATGTACATAGCTATGACTCCCGGAGAACCACAAAACAACCATAAAGGAGATCACTCTTATCTATTTTGGGGTTAGAAACACATCTCCCTTTCATAACAGATTGTCAGAAGTCAACAGTGTCACAAAATTTGTAGCCCCTTTAACAAAACACTAAGAGGTTGCTAGGAGCTTACAACGGTATATATTTACAATATCAGTTGTCCTAATCATGTTGATGGATTCTACTAGTAACTAACACGATGTAGCTACTCAAGAAAAAGAGAGGAATCCAATAGCATTTCGAAAAATGAATCGGGAAACTTTCAACCATGTTGGGAAATGAATTGCACACATCAGAAACACTTTTTGAAGAGTAAAAGAGAATTTAGAATTTGCTCGAATTTAATTTTCAGAGATGACAGGCAACAGCAAGAAGACGTGAAGATAGAAATCATTATTTGCAAAAGTGAAACATAAAACAGGGAATAAGACAAATGTGTCTCAAAAATTTAGAAACCTGCTTCAAATTCTATCCATTGCAATCTCTATCAACTGAGCCTTGCCCTCAACTTTGAGAATTGAACCAAATTCGCCTCTATGAGATCAGTCATAAGAAAATTGTTACATGGACGTTCTAACTTGAAACAAATGCTGAAGAACGTAGCACAAAGTAAGCTATATAGCTGGATTTGTATAAGCACAGAGACAACATAGAGCAAACTATATTTTAATCAAAGATTTACTATCAGATCAAAGGAAAACCATATATTTTAATCCAGTTCATCAAATTTTGAGTGGATATCCTTCTAGCTTGGGACGGAACCAAGTAAGTCATGTACAAAAGAATATGTATCGTTTGTGATGTAATTGGTGTACAATAAATTTTATCGAATGAACCCTACTATCAGACCAAGGGATCAGCCAAAAACCATCTGGCCCACCAAAGTTTCAGCAGCTTGCAACTGAACCCCATCTCTTAGGTGGCTGAACAAAAGTAAATGTGCCATTTGGGAGGGAAGTGATGCAATATGCCTTACGTTGAGCACTCTGCATGCAATCAAACTGTTTATCTTTATCGGATCTAGCTAAATGAAATTAAAGATGGGAATGAAAACACGCATATCATCTCAGCTTTTTAATATCTTAAATTCTGGCAATCCAAATAAGGCATGGATATCAAATTTTACTTGCATGGTATTCGTCTCTGACGAGCTGCAAGCTTGTGAAAGCCAAACCCATAGTTTGCATGTTACACTTCATTGCTTTGAATGGCATACTATCTGCTCAATCGTGTACAGGAAATGGTTTCAATATGCACAACCAAGATTCTAGTACAGGCGATTCACTGGCTCCAATACTGCCAAGTGAGAGTGATACCAATTTTGATGATAACTGTCCGTGATTTTGTCAGCTCTGTTTACTCTCAGGTAATATTTTACATTTGAGCAAATTTGCTTATTAAAGTTTTTTTGACGGTGCTCGAAAAGAAATAGATTCAATCGCTATCCTTAACATATGCTATTGATAACATTTAATTCACTATTGAAATCAACCTTGCCATGCAGATTTTGCATTTTAATTAGTTGAAACAACTAACTACAATTTCAGTTTTCAATATAATTTTAATCGCTGGATTCATTAAGTAGCATCATTCTATGAAGTTACATTCTACAATTAAAATAGCAAGACTATTACTAAACAATGTAATTTTGAACCATGTTTTTATTGATGGGATATTTTTATTACTAATCCACCCAAAACGACGTTTAAAATTTAAAAATATAATAGATTGTAGAGATGAGAAAGTCTCAAAATAGCTATAGAGATAAGATATTGATTAGAATTTGAACAAAGAAATTTAAAACGATGGATCGCTTCCCCGAATTGTACCCTAACCCTACTGGCTATGGCAAGAGGACTTCTGGCTTGAGCGATGGCTGAGTGAGCGGCGGCGGGTCTCGTGGCCGTGGAGCAGCCGAGATTTTCCTCAACCCTACCTTGCGTTTTGTAGAGGAGTCTCTTGCTCTGGACAATACGGTGAAAGGCGGTGAGTGTGGCACCTTCACAGAGCTCGTGAGTGGTCTGTGGAATCATGGTTATGTGATGGGCGACAATCTGCTGGAGTGTGGGGGGGTGATGGGGGGAGGGGGGCAAATCAATTTCCATGTAAACGGAAATCCACACCAAATAGTCAAGTTCCAAAAATAAATTGTATTGAAAAATCGTCCAAACGGACGTCAAATTTAAGATACTCCAATATGGCTGCTGAATATATTGCCGCGGTTGCCCCTACCCTCCCATTTGTTGACACCCAAGACTTCAGAAGCGGAAGCGCAATTTTAATAATGGCCGCTGCTTTTTTTGTCTGGTCCAAACTTCAGAAGCAAAGCGTAATTTTCCGAATAAATGGCACAAGAGAGATTGGCCAGGTGATTTTCAGTTCAAATTTTTCATTAGTTTGAAATTTATTTTAATAAATTCTTTGCTAACAAAACCCTCTGCAAGCGGGGAATTTGATAAATGCATTGAATTAGATGGGTCGACTGAACTCCAGTCACATGTGCTACTCTTTTATTTTTGTAAAACCTACATGTCGGAGCGGCTGCATCATCATGATTTGTGAACACCAGATGAAAGGGCGTTGTCGTGGCCGATTTGTTATAATATTGCACTGGGCCGTTTTTAGGAGTGTCCATTCTTTGAAATCAATGTGTTTTTAGGAGTGTCTATATGACGGTTGGGATTTGAAAACGCATTTATCAAAAAATAAGTCATATCACAACATGAGCACTTCCCAATTATCTAAAAGGAACTGTATTTATGCTCAACTTCAATCAAATTTTCTTAGACTTAGACTTTATTTGAAGCATGAAATTAGAAATAAATTAACATTTTATTAGTAATAAAAATATCCCATCAATAAAAACATGGTTCAAAATTACATTGTTTATTTCTTTCCTTACAAATTCTACTACAAGTGATACACTGGCTCCAATACTGGCAAGTGAGAGTGATACCAATTTTGATGATAATTGTCTATGATTTTGTCAACTCTATTTACTCTCAGGTAATATTTTACATCTCGATCAAATTTGCTTATTAAAGTTTTTTTGACAGTGCTTGAAAAGAAATAGATTCAATCTCTATTATGAACATATGCTATTGATAAGATTTAATTCACTATTGAAATCAACCCTGCCATGCGGATTTTGCATTTTAATTAGTTGAAAC
Organism: Taxus chinensis; assembly: GCA_019776745.2. Lineage (NCBI taxonomy): Eukaryota > Viridiplantae > Streptophyta > Pinopsida > Cupressales > Taxaceae > Taxus > Taxus chinensis. The sequence continues at coordinate 181,649,100 of CM034148.1, forward strand.
AACTAACTACAATTTCAGTTTTCAATATATTTTTAATAGTTGGATTCATTAAGTAGCATCATTCTATGAAGTTACATTCTACAATTAAAATAGAAAGACTATTATGTCTCTGGAGATCATGTCACTCAAAACACACAGATCAATGACAACAAAATTGCTTTGGTTTTTGCATGCTTCTTAGCAAATCACGTGAAAGTAACAAGTACTGTGAACTTGATTATTATTTGATTTTCTGATGTATGGTGAGTAGTGCAAGTTTTAGATGTTATGAAGGATCCTAACACGAAAGGAGATTTACCTATTCTATGAGATATATAATACCATTCCCCCAACAATAATCATGTCATTATAAAAGGACTGAACTTCTATAATCAAGCAGATACATTGATGCACCATTAAAGACTTGGGTTAGTTTCATTGTTGCCATAAGAGTGTCTCGCATGCCATCTAGCATTATTCTATGTTGCATGGTACTCGATGATTTAACAAATCTGTAGAGATTGAGCCAAATTAAAATAGATTTTTGCGAAAGACACTCTTCAAATATACATGAACATGAGGAGATGACTTTAAAACACAGGATAAATATATATACATATTGGATTATGATTAAGGAGAGGGAGGAACGCATAACATAATGTACTCTGTCCAGGAATATGCTATATACATTTTTATTCACATACATTATTGTAAACCAACACTTCTTACAAATTGAGAGGTCTTGGTTCCAAGACCATACAACTCACCAAACCACAAACATCATTCTCATGCACTACAACTAAAGTCAAGGACCATTGCCGAGTGCTGTTGGCCTTATTAGGGTCTTGTCAAAAACCTATTTTTGCAAATTCGCACACATCCAATGGGGGTGAGAAATGCATAGGCCTAAGGCCCTTTCATAGTAGTGCTATGTGGGAAACGCTCAACAATGGGGGTTGTTGAGGTCAATCCGGCCAAATCGGACTAACCCTTTTTTCCAAATCACAAGACAAGGAGATAGCGTTTCCATAAAGGAGAAACCATTTGCAAGTATTGAAATGTGATCAAGGAACACAACGCCTTGTACAACCCACTTCCACAGCTCCATATCTCTGACACACTTCCAAACTTCATAAAATAGTGTTACCTCTCTAACCCTTACCCTAATTTCATTTTTCTAGCTTTCAAGAGTTGTGTTTATCTATATCTTTATCAGCACATGGTTTAGAAGTTAGGTATTTATTGTATTCCCTATATTTATATTCTAAACCATGGCATTTACACACAGTAATTACTCTTGATTAGATTAACTCCTAATTTATAAATTACAAAAAGTTGTATTGCTTCTATCCGTTCAATAAAAGGGGAAACAAATCGCCACTTAGCATCAAGGACTTGATGGGAAATGAGACTCAATGCGTGACAATATATATGAATCAAATGCAGAGTACCAAGAAACATAATACAGTAAATTCAAGTTGCCACGCATTACAAAACAGATCATATATGTCAAAGATTCCCAAAATAAAAAATTACAAAATGTCAAAAGACCGGCCTATGCAAAAGAATAACATACATCCATGATTGTGATTTATGGGTCTGGTAGTAGCAATCGACTAATAGAAGCAAAAATTGTCTTCAAAATCAAACGTGATGCCAATTCATTCCTCTCAAGGGTCTCAAGCTACATAAACAACTCTCACACTCAGACCAATATGTATGATAAAATAACACAACAAAAAAACCAAGGTGAAACAATCCCCCCATTACACCATCCAAAAATGGCTCAAGCCTCGAGGATCAAAAGAAGCAAATGCATCTAAAATACACGGTTTTACAACTCATATTCAAGGCTAATGCTTGATAAGCTATTCCACAAGGCCATGAGATGCACAAACACCCTTGTTAAATCAACTCAATATATGTTATATATACAAACAGCTAAGTAATGCAAAATGGGCAATAATTTTTATCCTCGATGCCAAACCAAGAGCCAATAAATAAGAACTTTTACCAAGTGAAAATTTTAATTTCAAGCATACACAAGACCTACAAATTCAGCTAGAAACAAAAACATTTTGACTTCCATAATAAGTTTACTAAAATTAGATTTTCAAAATCATCAACTTTTTTCATCCCCACAAATTTACTAGTGGGAGAGTTTAACAATGATTTTTATAATGGCACTATCTTTATATCACATCTGCCATGAATAATGAATAAGTTGATAACTGATTACAGTGTGGTTATATGTTAAGTTCTTGCTCTCTAGAAAACTCAAAACTTCAAAATATAAACTCTTATAGAGATGTGTAGCAAAAAATTACTCACTCATTAATTGGGTCATGGGGTTGGCCACTCACTTTTAATTACGCTGAAGGCACTCCCCCTATGGGAAAGGCCTTTGCGGAAATTTATGTCACTGGCCTAATTTTGACAGGGATTTAAATGTTTTTTTGCTTTTTTTATGTTTTAGGCAAATTCCCCAAATTAGCCAATGAACTAACAGTTGCATGTTTTGAATGGGGAGTTGTAATTTATCCTTTGTTGGTAAAGATTTGGCGTGGTGGCGTTGCATGTAGTCAGTCTCAGATGTTCTTTCATAGATCTACAATGTCATGATCTATTGCAATCCAAGAGTTAGAAATCCTTCGTTTTCATTTTGCCTTGACAAATCCCCGCTGTTTTGAAGAAGTGACTTGGAGCGAACCATTGAAGGTAAGAAATTGCAGAGATAGACAAGTAGATGGCATTCATGTCAATGACATGATGAACTCAACATCAATCACTAAAAAATCAATAAAATCAATGTAATGCTTCATCTAGATATCTGCACTTACAAAATCAATCACACCCATTATCAATATCAACTACAAAAATAATGACTATCCCTCTAAAACAAATAACATATACAATTTGGCATTCACATTGCATTGTACACATGCGATTGCTAGTTTAATTTTATATTAAATTGTATATGTATTTTTATTTAATTAAAAGATTGTGCAAGTTTATGTGTTTTCCTTACAATCACTTATCGATAGATAACAAGTCGACAACAAGTCGATGATCAGATAACGAAGTTATCGTCAATCGATAAATAAAATATTATTATTATTATTATTATTATCACTCATTAATACTTGTTAATCATCTTAACAAGGACAACTTAAGAGCCTGATAAATTGAGCACACCATTCTCCTTTGATAGGAGGACAAAAAACATAAAGGACGAGGCGGGGCCCAACCGCAGGAAACAACAACACGACACGAGAAGACAAGACGCAGTGGGAGAATTCCGATTGTTCTCTATGACAAGGGTGAAGCCAACAAAAGATCAATAGGAGCACCACAACGTTACAAGCTTAGTAATAGGGTCATCAAGACATGGACTGGGGAAAACATCGAATGGGGCATTACAGTATCTAGGATCATAGAAGTTCATCTAGTATATATATGGTTGTAAGTTCATAAGAAGAAGAAAGGCTTAACTATCACATGGTTGGTGTTCACTGATTCACTTCAAATGAACTGCTACAACAACATGATAGAGAACTACTTCAATCAACTAGCCGAACTGATGAGAGAAAGGCTCGTCAATGATTATTTTCAACAATTCTTGAATGTTCCCTTGCACATGGAGGACATCACAGAGGAAAACCTCACTGATTTTTTATGGAAGGGCTCAAGGATAAAAATCAAGATGATTCTTTCATGTTTGATCTGACTTTAGTATTGAATTACATTGTCTTTTCTGATAGGACAAAAGAAAGAGATATGGTCTAAAGGTAGAAATTATCTACAGGGAAAGAATGTAGTACACCACCATTTCCTCATCCTATCACGTTGAATCCTAACCAAATTGAAGAGAAATATCCAAATGGGATGTGTTTTAATTGTGACAATAAGTATATCCAAGGTCACAAATGTGCTAAGAAGAATTTTTCTACATGGAAAGTGAAAAATAAGATTATTAGAATGAGGATATAAAGGGTGATCAAGGAAGATCCAAATGGGGAATTTGAAAACTCGCAGTCAACCATCTCATTCTATGTGCTTTCCACAATTAGCACTCCTAAAACCATGAAATTTGTGGATTTTTTAAAGAAATGAAGAATAATTTTATGAATTGACTTAGGTAGCATGCACAACTTCATCGATAATAATTTGATGGAATGGTTGACCTATTTTTTATCCAACTCCATAATTGTAGGTCATCATTGCAAATAGAGGCACAATAAATTGCTATGGAAAATTCCATAGGATCAAATTAGCCATGGCTGAGTACATGTTAGAATCTCCTATGTTTTCCATTCCAATGGGAGGAGAAGATATCATTCTAGAAGTACACTGGCTCACAACATTGGGAATGATTGAGATGAATTCCCAAGAATTGTTCATGTATTTTTACTTTGAGGGAAAGGCATTCTAAATTCATGGTTTGAGTGAAAGATCCATGTAGTTTGTTAATTTGCACCAGATGTAAAATATTTTAAACAAATAAGTGGATGCGTTTTTTGCACAACTATTTTCTATGGAAGTGGTTTCAATAAAAACATCTACACCACTAGATATGCAATCATTTCTTGATCACCACTTAATTTTTTTTGGAGAAATGAAAAAATATCTGCTGCCAAGAAGGGAACATGATCTTTCCATTCAACTAATCCTAGGTAGTCAAACCACCCAACATTTTCCCTTATGCATGCTTGTGTGTCCAAAAGAGACAGATTAAAAGGATGACACAAGAGGTTAGAGGCAGGTATCATCTGACATAGCCAAATTAAATATTTTTCTCTGGTAGCAATGGTGCACTATAAGGACAAAACATAACGGATGTGCCTCGATTATATGTAACTCAATAAGAACACCATCAAAGATAAGTTTCATATTCTTCTACTTGAATTTTTTCTATACGATTTGTATTTAGTTGTCTATTTTACTAAGTTTGATCTTTGTTCTAATTTTCATCAAATTTAGATCAAGGATGATTGTATACATAAGACATAATTCACAACCCATGAGGATCGTTATGAGTTTTTGGTGATGCCTCTTAGCCTCACAAACAAACACTCTAATTTTTAGTGTTTGATGAACATTGTCTTTCGCCCACTTTTGTTGAAGTTTTTCTTGGTATTTTTAATGGCATTTTAATGTATGGTAAGGCATGGGAAAAACACTTACAACATATGGATCAAGTGCTACTCACTCTAGAAAAATCATCACCTTTATGTCAAGTCTTCAAAATGTGATTTTTGGGTGAAGGAGATGGAGTAATTGGGTCATATTGTGTCATATAAAGGGGTAAAAATAATTTAGTGCCCCGTGATACTTCATCTTAATGGTGTTAAATGTGGGCATATGTTGTGATTCTTGTGAACCATAAAGACCTCCTTGTAAAGTTTGGGAAATGATTTAATTACATGCATGTATGTATGTATATATGTATATATGTATGTATGTATCTATATATATATATATATATATATATATATATATATATATATATATATATATATATATATATATATATATATATATATATGTATGTATGTATGTATGTATGTATGTATCTATATATATATATATATATGTATGTATGTATGTATGTATGTATCTATATATATATATATATATATATATATATATATATATATATATGAAATATAATAATTATAATAAAAAATAGTAGTAAATGAAATGATTAAGGGAGAGAAACGGGATCGAGAAGGAAATTTTTAAAAAATAGCAAAAATCAACCACTAAAATATATAGAAATGAAATAATAAATAAAATTTAGCAGTGGATGGAAAAATTGAAAGCAATTCGTGAGAAATATACGACAAACTTAGGTGGAAGGACATGGCTGGTGAGTACATGGTCGGTAGTGGAGTGTGGAAGGAGAATCACAGGGTTGGACATCCATACAAGTATAATGTAAAGAATAGTTTTATTATTATGTATAGTTACTAATTCTGTGGTAAATATAGATGCAAAATTTGTAAGCATACATAAGGCACATGGACTATTTAACAAAATTCCAAAGGAAATGTGGCCTCATAACCTGCAATGTTTATAGGGTCTACACAATACTAGGTTTTTTATAATGTCTTGGGAACTTTAAGAAAATACAATTGGGTTAGTGTTTATCTTCCCCTTATCCTTGGCAAGCATATGTATTAACCTATGCCAAAATAAGAGGTTTAAAAAAATTATGGATATCCATCAAAACATAAAGAAAAGTAGATTATGTTTAGTGTTGTAGATGCAGGTGGCCTGGTACATATGCATGAAAATTTGGAAGTATGCTAACTATTTCATAAAATTATAGCAAGAAATGTGCTTTCATTGCAATTTCATGATGGCACAATATGAATATATGGGTTTGTTAAGATTGCCTTGGAAACTTTAAATCAATTAAAATTCTTAGGTGGATGTGTGCAAAAGTGGAGCTTACACAAAACACATTAACCATTTGATAAAATACCTTGATAGTCTCTTCTTTATCATGCATGGATTTCTCTCATTACAACTAGCTATCTTTTTGTATATTCCATTCCAGAGGTATTAAAATTTGTAGATTTTTAATGGGTGTGTATGCAACGTAGATTGTCACCGATAAGTTTCTCATTTATAAAATAATAAACGCTTATCGAGGAGTGAAGACCGATCTATAAAAAGTGTTATATTTTCGTATATATCAAAACGAGGTCTAAAACATATACTTAACTTGAATTAAAATAGAACTTAGAACTCAAATGTACAACTTCAAGCTTGTCCTTGTAATCATTTAACAAATTGTGATTTTACCAAGTTCTTAGTGTTTGGTAGAGAATTGGAGTTTCAAAGCACATTTGCATTTTACATATAAAATGCTTCCAAATGTCCAACTCTGGAATTTCTCTTATCTTAGTTCATTGTATACTCTTGGACTTCTTAAGTACCTTTCTAACTTAGATGCAAATTACTCTAGAAATCACAAATGCCATGATACACTCACCCAATATCAAGTGGACTTTTTCTTTGTAAAAACATTTTTAAGTTCCACCTAGTATTAAGTGGACATTTTTGTTACAAAACATCTCACAGTTCCACCCAAGTGTTTGTTTAATTGTTTTGAAGCAAAACCATCTTGAAGTTCCACCTAAGAGTAACAAAGGGTTTTATCATGTGAAAACATGTCAAACCCCCGACATAGTCTCATATGTTATTGGTAGTATGGTTTATCTCTCTAAACTCATTTTCTTGAAATGGTAAATTGAGATTTTGTTTGTGTGAAAAAATGAGATTTTTCATCTCTATCTCTCTTCCCTCTAAAAATGGGGAATCTAAAAGAACAAAACATGTGAAAATTTAAATATCTCTCACCCAAGAAACTATATATTTTTTGAATTACGAATGTGTGTCAAAATTTCATGGTTCTCTTTATATATGCACTTTGAATGCATCCAATGATTTGTCAAACATTAAAGAGGAAGGGATGTAACCATTTAATCGGCTTCTTTTAAGGTCTAGATGTACAAGTTTTGTTGGTCCATAAAGGCATGTCACTTGTTAAACTATTCCATTCAAGATAAAAAGTCTAAAACATTGATTTTTTTTACAATGGAGTGATAAATTTCTCTTCCTAGGCTTTTCCATGTCAAATGAAGATTTCTTAGGATTGAACGGTGCAAGAATTTTTAAGGGAGGGAACCATTGAGAGAACAAACTATAATATCAAGGGAAATCATTAAGGAGACATTTTTAAACCAAGTGGGTAGTGGAAATGGGAATTAATTGTGTCGAAGATGTTGACATGATGAAAACAAGTGAATGTGACTATTTAAAATTTTACATTAAGATAGGTGAATCCACTAATATTAGAGAGACCACTAAGGTCATTACCCTAGTGCTCATATGCCTTTTTCATACTCACATCCCACATATTTAAGGATTCAAACCTTCTCAATTTTCCTACCAATTCATTAAATCTCAAACTTTTCAACTCATATAACAAGTCTTCTTATTTGTTATCATACTCAAACTTTGGATTTGAAATAAAGTATCAACAATTACCAAAGCATTATAGAGAAGGGAATTTCATAATATATTTTAGTTGTAGCTTCCCTAATAGATATGTATGCAAAATGTGGAAGCATGCATAAGGCATGTGAACTATTTGAAAAAATGGAAAAAATAAATGTGGTCTCATTTAATGCAATGATTTTAGGACATGCAAAAAAGTGTTTTTTGAAAAGGCCTTGAAAACTTTCAAGAAAAATTAATTAAGAGGTGTAAAGATAAACTTCGGAACCCCAGTATCCTCGTAACTTGTGTCAAAATCAAAGCTTTAGAGTAGGACATGGACATCCATAAAAAAAATTGAAAGTATTTTTTTCTCATATGTAATTACACATTACCCAATAGACATACATATAAAATGCAGAATCATATGCAAAGAATGTGAACTTTCTAGGAAATACCTCAAAGAGATGTGGTTTTATGTTATGTCGTGATTGTGGGATATGTACAAAATGGATTTGTTAAGGATGTTATCAAACTCTTTCCACTAATGCAGAATTTTGGAATATACCTTTATCATGTAAGCTTCATTTTTGTTTTATTAGCATGCATTGGTGTAGCTTTAGTTGATGAGAATGTGAACCAAATCCCTTCTCTGGCATATATCCCAAAAATTAAGAGCTTTCCTTAATTCCTCCTAGCATCCAAAAAACTTCATGATCAAAATACATGTCTGGGTGTAAGAAAAGCATTGAGTCTTGATCATTCTCTTATGTACATACCACCTCTTTTCCTAGTACAACAACCATGGTCTATCATCCCTACAATAATATTTCAAGCTTGATCATTCTAATGAATAAATCTCAGCTCACTAATCAAAATTATACAAGTCTTCAAATCAAGACGATATCCATTATTCTCCATTCCCCCCACATAAATAAAACCACATTCATTCCCTTGTTTTTATAAAGTGCAACCATATATTTTCAAAGGGCTTGAAGTGGCTATTATAGGAAGGAATATTTGGTATTTTTTCCATTTACAACAATTCCTCATGGAAACCTAGGGAACTTTCAATAGTTTTCCATGCAAAAAAATATATATTAAAACTCTAGCTATTGAGGTTGAACCATCTTTTCAGTTTATGGTACAAAACACCAAAATCCAATGTTTCTCTCTTGGTAAAGTGCTCTAAGAAGGGCATTGAACATAGTCACATACAACACAACAGTTTAATCCCCAATGTTGTCAAATACTTCAATGTCTCTCTAAGTGAACATGCCTTGGTAAACCTAGACAAAACTATTTGCATTATTTGATGGGTAATTAGTTTCAAATCATCACTATTTATTTTCTCTATCGATCTCATACAATATAAAATTTCTCCATTCCTAATACAATGAATAGCATATGACTATATGGGAATAGTGGGGTTAACGATCCACCCAGTAAACAACTTCATTTCCTTGATTTTGTTTACATTGCTACATCTCACCCTTTTAAACATCGTTTCTACTAATGTGTTTATAAAAATTACACCAAAGTTACTCATAAAAGGAGTCATGTTGGGATTAGAGGAGTACATGTAAATTATTTTTAAAAAAGTTTCTATATCATCCCACTGATCTTCCTCTATTCTTAAGCAGGGGTTATGTGATTGGTTAGAAACCCCACCAATGGAGGGCTTTGTTGGGATTTTTTTATGTAGTACGATATTTTTGTTGCAAGTTCCCTTGTAGATATGTATGTAGTGTGTGTAAACATGCATAAGGAATATGAAATGCTCTATAAAAAGGTAGGTTTAATGGACAAGGATTATAACTACTATGAATGTATCTTATATTGTTATGCCTATACTTGATCATTATGTAAACATTATTGACATTCTTGACCGAGCTAGATATCTTGAGGAAACTCTTTAGCTTTAAATCATTGACATATTGATTAAACATGTCTTGGTACAATGTGGATTATTTTCTCCATGCCTATAGAGTACATCAGAATAGTTATTTACAGTAACTATTTTTTAGATACATCCTCAATGTGGTTTGATGTATTTTCTCCTATGAATAATGAATGCAAAAGTGGATAGGTGGGGTGAGGTTTAAATGGTAAGGAGATTGATCATTTTAATTATTTCACTCTAATTATCTAGAGTTATGCTCATTGGACCTTAACACCAGTTAATCTAGGTATTGGCCAATCCTCCTTATATCTTTCTGTAAAATGAAGGGAAAATTTTAGTGTCAAATTTTCGTTAATTCAAAAATATTCTTATTTTACAAATTGGTGTTTGGCGATTTTTAGGAGTAGTACCAAGGACTCTTTCGCATAAATTATCAGGATACTAGCTACTTTTCTAGGTTAGCTTGCCTACACTTTAAAATAAATTCCATAGTTATGATTGCATATCACCACTACCTTAAAACTCAAATTGGGCACAATCATCAACATATTTACCATATAATACTCCCATCACATTAGACGTGGCAGTCGCAATTCAGTCGAAGATAGATCTCGTCATGTAGACAGAAGTAGGTGCCCATCTGCACATACATATGCCCATCTACACATGCAGATTATTGGACATTATATCTTGTTGTTGTCATTGATTTCAAGTTTCATTAATGGAAAAGGGTGTCAAGGTGGTTCATTGAATCAGTATGAGGGGTCTAATGCCATGAAGAAGCTGCATGGTGAGTTGCATTGATGTTGTCATGATGCATATGCATGGTTTAGGGCATGATTCAAACAAGTAGGTGTTGAGTGTGGAATCCAAAGGTTGCATGAAGGATTTTATGAGGTATAACATGTCTAATAATTTGTGTTAGATGCATATGAGGGTCTGCAAGGTGAGAATCATGTCTGTTTCCACGAGTCATGTAGTGATACAAGCCTAACTAGGCCTAGTCCTAGACCTAATACTAGTAGATGATATGATGGCATGAAGTATGAGGCAATGTAGGTAAAAATGAGCATGTGAGATATGTTTTTAGGTTCCATATCTTGTGTATAAGGTGTTTATGATCAAGTTTTAGGTTTATAATGTATATACAAAGTCCTTTGAAGCAAGAACTATGAAGACAAGGCATGTAGGCATGGGTAACTCATGGTGTATGGTGAATTAAAAAATTAAACATGAATGGATGAGAATTGGGATAGCTGAAGGAGTTGTGGTAGTGTTGTGTGTCAAGTTTCAGATCTAGATTTTGAAGATATTGAAAGATATTGAATTTTTACCAAAATCGGGTTTTCAAAGGTAATATTTTGAGCTAAAAGTTGACTTTCATATGTTCGTTGGGGAGTGTGTGATTTGCATGGGAACTTAAGATCTTGGGGGTAGCATATTAGGTCAATTATGAATATTTTCCAAGTGAAACGAAGTTCTTTGATAGTCATTTTTTTATGAAAAATCGTTAAGAAGCCAAACAACTTTTTAACCCTCATAAAACCCTAGCTTTCGAGCGACTTGGGAGAAAATAGATTTACAAGCCCATAATATATAATTTTAAAAAATATGATGATTGTATGTTGTAAATAACTCCTCTAGATTTCCATTGATGTATTTTATAGCTTGTGATATTATGTGGGCCCCACCCAAAAAGGCAAGTTTCTGGAAACTTTCAGTTTTTGAAAAAGTTTCCCATTGAACCTATTGATTAATTTACCATTTATTAAATCATGGGTGTTGTAATACATATATATGATAGTTTCAAAGCATGATTGAATCCCTGGGATGCAAAGTGTGCCTTATTTATGAGGATTTGTTTTTAGGCAGTTTTGTGGCAGTTTGGAGCAGTCTGGGAACATAGAAATTTTGGAGGTGCTACAAGTGGTTTCATGCATTGGTTTGAATTTTTTGATGATCCTAACATAAATATATTTCAAATTATATATCATACTTGAGTTTTTTATTTAGATATGAGCAAGTTATGACTTGTTCTTTGAAGGCTAATTTTGAGGTTGCTTGGTTGAGCATGGTCTCAAGTAGGTTTCATGGCTTGATATGATTGTTATGAGTGTTTTTCATGGCTTTGTGAACTTCGTTTTTCTTTAGTTCACTCCATGGTTTGCGATTTTTTCATTGTGGTGTTTTAGGGCTTGTTGAGTCCTAATAGAGGTATAAAAGAATTTAGGTGATCTTGGTGAGCTATTTGGTCCTTTAGATGATATTTTTATCATTTTATTATGTTTTGGGAAGTGTTTTTACTTCATAATTTATGACCTAGGTGTTTTCTAATGAATAAATAGGTATAAAATCAATTAGAAGAGCTCATTTGTGCTAGAGTAGAGAGAGAAAATAAAGTACAACCTAGAGGGCAATTCTTGGAGTTATTAGATGTCCATGTGACCATCATGAGAGGTTAGGAATGATTTTATTATATTTTAAAATGTGATCAGGTATGAGCTATCTAGGGAAAATGATCAAATCAACTTGAAGAAGAAGCATGTGTTCAAAGAAGGCTAAAGAGGTGTCTTGAGCAAGATAGAGAGGAGAATGAGCTTCATGGTGTCATATTCTGTTGTAGAAGAAAAAAATCATTGGTGAAAAACACATTTATGTGGCTTAGTTGGTGGTTGGTCATCTTGGGGGGTTGTAGCCTTCTTGTAGGATTGGTGTCCTGCTAAACTAGGGGTTGGTGCTCCTTGTGGGGTTGGTGCCTCACTAAAGAAATATTGTGTGATGTGTAATATTCACACAAGTATTTTGTATTGAGTAATGTATACAAAAATTTTAGTGGATTTTCTTCCCCTTGAGGGTTTCCCACATATATCTTGTGTCATTGTGTTGTTTTGTTTATGTGTATGTTGTACATGTTTTGATTGAATGTTATAATGATTAAATGAATCATGAATGATAATGAATGAAATGGATTTAAAAAAATTAATAGAATGATTCAACCCCCTTTTAGTCATTATTCTTCCAACACAAATGCTTGGCTGCACATGTATACAATCGTAGAAACTATTGATATCTTTTTGGGAAAAAAATCATGGAGTCATTTCGACACTCAGATTAAATGTTATGGCCTTCACAAGAAAAACCACTAAATTTAAATGCTCATCTGCATATGCAGACACCCATATGCATATGTAGATGCCCATATGCACTTCACATGTATTTTCTCATAAAAAAATTCTAGAGATTTTTGAAAAATAAAAAATGGAGGTTTTTCGACACCTGGATCAAAAGTTATGGCATTCGCAAGATATGCCACCTAATATAGATGTTTGACTGCACATACAAATGCCTGAATGCATATGTGGACTCATGTAAATATTTTTTAGGGCTTTCTGAAAAAATAAAATGGATTCATTTCAACACCTAGATCAAAAGTTATGGTATTTGTAAGACAAACCACCAAATGTAGACATTCATCTGCTCAAATGCAGATTCATGTCTACACATATGCAAATGTGTGTTTGCATGCATAGATGTTTGTCTGCATGAGTAGATATCTGTCTACATGAGTAGATGCCCGTCTGCATGAGAATATTCTTGTCTTCATGTGCAGACATGTCTTGCATCTCGATATCGTGTAAATGTTCGTCTATAGCCATATACCATACAAACATCCATCTATGTATGCAGACATACGTCTATATCTCCCTTTTGGCTTCTCCCCATCATACCTTTTCCCTAAAATTGTATTCACCTTCATCACTATACAAAGTTTTCTCTTATTTTCCATCAATACAAAACCCATTTTTATAAATTCGTGAAAAAATCCAAGTTGGATATTGGTAGGAGGTCTTAAAATTTTCCTTGGTAAAATGTTTACCGACTTATTGGAGCTTGGGACTAATTGTTTATGATTCAAGAAGTGACATTTAATGTGTATGTCAACTCTTTAAATCTTTTGTTAATGAGTATTTTATGCTATATATCTTGAGATTTGAAACTGGAGGAAATAATCCATTAAATATCTACTTATAATATTTCAAATAATTCTAACCAAACATTTAGACTAGGTTCATTTCATGATAGAATATTCTAATTTCATATGTTCTTAATCATCAAATAATCATTTACGTAGCTTAATTTAGCACTATGGAAATTTTCATGTGATTATGGGATTTCCTCTCGTGTTTCACTTAATGGTCACAAAAAACACTTGCACCCTGTTGTGCATGGAGGTATTCTTGTAAGAAGGGATCAACAATGTCACATGGACAATATGAAGAATCATGGGATTGGTGAGTTTTTTAGTTTTGGTATTTTTTGACTATTAGATTTTTTCATGTACATCAATATAAAAAATTATTATTTCATTAATATTATATATTCATTATAGAATTTATCATCATTCTATATGAAGTATTCTCTCTTAGATCTCGTGGGTTTTAGAGGATCATAATTATATAAATTTATTTGTTCTATTTTTTACCATGATAGCTACTAATTTATTAAGTTATTATTTTTGTAGTAAGTTCAAATTTCCATGGGTATTTCCCTATTGAATCTTATTGTGAAAATATTGATTCTATGCAACTCACCAATTGTCATCTCATTGTTTCAAACTTATATGATTTGTATTTATCTATCTCAATTGACATTGCTATTTTTTCACATTATAATAGGCTTGATTTTGGTTCAGACTATTTAATGAAACTATCATGTAATGCAATTTACATAATATGTGTTTTACACAATGAGTGGAGTGGAATTCGGGGTGCATTATGTAACATAAATTACCACTAAATATGTCCTCAAAATACGTGTCTTTAATAAAATGTATTTTTATTCTCCTTGATCTTTTTTACTTTCCTTTATATATGCGCCTACAAAATGTTTCATAATTTCATATTTGTAGCCATGTAATATTTTCAACAAGGGGATTTGAGCATGAAAAATTAGAACTCATAATATGTAACAAAGTGGTCATGTTTTTTACTATTGGGTATCCTCAATGAACTCATGAACAAAATATATAGAATCAAATTTGATGGACAAAGTGTATTTATTCATAAAAACAACATCCACTTATAGTGATATTGTGCCTCATTGGAGCTCAATATACTGATGTAGCTATCTGAGAATCATCTTAAAATGTGATATTATTCATTTCCAACTTGATATCCTATCTTATGACATGCACCTCCTTTTCAATCAGTTTGATTGTCGGTGGTTGGCCTTGTGAACTTATAAGATTATATGAATAAATCTCCTTTTTAATTACTTATCAATCATACCTCCATAACTTTGCACTAATCTTGTTTTTATCATCTTACTTATCACTCATACCTCCATAACTTTGAATTAATCTTGAACATTCCATCCCATGTGGTTTCCAATGTGCTTCTTTGATCCTCTACATTTTTTGTTCTCTCCCCCCATTTTCCTAGCTTTTTTATCACAATTTATTATAGACCTAAGTTTATGATCCTTATTTTCATCATCATTTAACCATGTTTTGTCATTTTTTGTCAAAAAGTTGTAATTTCTCTTTAACAACGTTTTCACCCAAGTGAGACATCACATAATATCCTTATCCAAGAGATCCATAGTTTTTTTTAATGTTATATTTTCCAGGTTATCAATCTAGCTTATATCTCCCACCTTTTGTAATCCTCTTAGAATTAAGGGTGAAGACTACTCTTCGAACAAGTAATTAATTGAATTTACATTCAACCTTTCAAGTTTGTAATCTATGATATAATGTCCATTTAAATTGAGAAAAATGACAATGAAAGAAGAGGTGACCAAGTTTTTCTTCATCATCTTTACACCATAAGGACACCAATAAGGTCTAAAAAATCCTTTATTTTCTATATTATGTCAGGTGAGTATTTGGTTTTTGTAAGACAAATAATAGTAGTTTCATTAGGAAAAAGCTTTAGGTGATAGTATTTATCCAATTATAACTTGTATTATCATCTTCATAGTTTATTAAAAGTCCATAACTTGTTCTAAATGAGTCCTATATCTTACCTTTCCACATATAAATAACCTTTTGTTTGAACTTAAAGATATTTTTATTCTAAATAGTCAAAAATGAACCCAAATTCAAATCTATTGACTTGAATTTGAACTAACAAATCCTAGGAAGAAAGTGATAATGAGTTGATAACATGGATGATCTAAACACTCAAATTTGGAAATTTATCATTTTAACACTACTAATTGTGATTTTGGTTCTTGTTGAGAGAAACACCCACATCTTATCCCGACTCAGTACATGTTGTAATCTCTTTCCTAACTTACTTATTCCAACACACTGATGTGTTGAAAAATTCTAAATACAAATCCATGAAATCAATGCTTAACCTTTTAACATCCTAGTGCAACTTTTAAATTGCATTCACCTTTTTCCTGTTCATAACCATGCATATTGTTCAAGTTGTATACAAGTCTTGTCCAACCTGTATGCTCCTACATCGACACATTTCTTAACTCTGCTTTCGATGTAATAACATTTGTAAGGACTTTTCATCTTTCTAGTTTGGAATTATCATGATAATTTAACTTCGAAACCATAGACAAACAAGTTAATATCACCTCATTTACTCACCTGGAAAGCTTGTAGAAAATAACATGATACACTCATTTGTAACAGTCACAAATGGAACTTAAGGCTCCCTAAATATTCCCAAAGATGATGCACATCCATTAGGGAAAAAACCAGTATAATTATGAATCACTCAAATAGGTTAAAGAGTTCATCTTCCCTCATTTCCAAGCACAATAAGTTACCCACATAAAAGTATTAGCAAGAACACAATCTTATCAAACATGTTCATGTGGTTTAAGTTTCCAACTAGTTATATTCATATAGACATTACTTGCTATGTGGAGAACTACACTTGTGGTTTGAGGCATCCTCATAGTATTGCCGACGTAGGCGGTGAACATATTGCACTTCAACCAATAAACCAACCTTATTGCAGGGTCTTCCACTCATGGTTAGGGTTTTGGTGTGATTCGGCTGATTATAAATGGTTTGGGGATTTGTGCGACACCAAGGATTTGATAGAAAAACACATTTTCAGACCATCGAAGGACCCAAAAATTTATAGAGTCTCATTCCAAGAAGTTCAAGATCTTCCATAGGGTTGGTACCATATTCTACATCCCGACCAAGTTTTAGATCTTGTACCAGGGAAATTGTAGATCATAATTTATTAGAATTGAAGCATCTCTAGTCTCTGCACTGCTAAATTCTCCAATTTGTGCATCCATATCCCTTATTTATAGTATTATATAGTTATTCCTCTTTTTGTTTTCAAACTATTGTGATATTATAATTAATTACAACTAATATGTTATTCTGATATGGTACAAATAATGTTGGATATTAATTAATCGTAATAGGTCTTGGTTTCTAAACCTTACATTCCTTTTTGATGTTGTGTATTTCCACAACATTTAATATATTAAGGTTGAAAAGGGTGTAAACATTAGGTAAATTGGACATTATATTATGGACATTATTCTAAACCCTAGTTTCCCTATGTTTCAACTTTGCATTGTATATTCAGATCACAATTTTATTCTCATCTTTCACATGCCATAAACCTATTTTGCACAAATTTTCCCAAAGTCTCATGGTCGTCCCTACCCTTTGGGTCTCTTTCTAGTGCTCCTAATTTATGAATCACCTTTCATTGCATATCTCAAGCATAATGGATCTATATTTAATTTCCTTTGAGGATTGAATCCGCCTAAGAGCACATTGGTTTTAGGTTTGGCAATCCTGAAATTAATATTAATATATCCTCAAAGCTTACTCACATTTTCCAAATTTAGGCTTGAGACAAACATGTATGGCTTAAAATAGGGTGTGTGGGATCATGTGTTCAATTCCCACTCCCCAGATCTTGCCTTTTGGATAAGGCTCTATGCATTTTTATTGGGAAGAAAATCCCAAATTTCTCGCATTGGTAACAAATATAGACTTAAGTGGGTAGGTTATTTTGTGGCATCAACCACACTTTACATTGTCTTATTTGACCTCACATAACTTGGCATTGAAATTTCCACTCGACTTAACATTGGTTGTTTTGTTTTCTTTTGGTTGTGATGACTTGGTCCCTATGCATTGATCTAAAATTTTATGTTGACTCAGTTATGAATTGGTTGTTTAGCTTAGTCTATGAACTTGCCATGTGGAATTTGGTGACAATGTTGAACTCAAATGAGCTATGAGCTTTAGTATCCATGATATTTAATCCCACATACACTCAAAATTTGCCTTTCAAGTGGTTTATATACAACATCACTTGTAATGAAATGTGATGAAGAAGGCAATAAGGTCCCCCTCCTAACAAAAAATGGACCCCACGGGATGATGGGCCCCAACCGACATATAGTGTAGGCCCCACATTTGACCATCAAATATTGGATGTCAAAAACCAAACATTTATTTTTTCATAATCACACTCTACCACTTTTCAATACCTCATTGGTCCACATATAAAGTTTTTAGTGGGCCACATCATCACTATGTAACCTGCTCCATTATTTTTTCCTAATGATGCATAGCTTTAGTCGGCCATAACCTCTGTATAAAAGTCCATTTGACACCATTTAAAGTGCATATGAAATATCTCAAGGATATATTTTATGTGCAAGTATTTTCATCATAATTACAAAATATTTGATTGATTCAGTGTGGGGATCCTTCTGGATAAATTACCTAAAAGTTTGTTGTATGGTGTATGGATTCAGAATAGTAAGGGTGAGTAAATTAAGACACCTAGTCTTATACAACCCTTAGTTATTACCAACTAATGATGGGAGGCGATTTCAATTGATTCCATTACATGGTTTCCAAGTTTAGAAAGGGAAAATTTCATCATGGTGGTGATGGACATTCTCACCAAATATGCTCATTTTATTTCCTTATCCTAACCATTTTTCAAAAGCATAGTGGCATTTGTTTTTATAGATACATTTCAATAGTTACACGATCCTCCCAAAATCATAGTAGGTGATTGTGATTCTATCTTTACCAATATTTTTTTGACTAATTTATTTTTAGTTCTAGTTACTTGATTGTCACATAGATCATCAATGTTATGGGAAAACATAAGTGGTCAAAAAATTCCTAAAAGGATATATGTGTTTCTTTGTTTCATATAAATGAGGAAGATGGGTTCAGTGATATCCCTAACAAAACTGTGTCACAACACTTACTTTTATAATTCTTCCAAAATGTCTCTATTTGTGGCTTTATATGGGTAACAACCATTGTCCATAAATTCTTCCTTTAGGGTACAACCAAAATTTCAAGTAATGGAGATTACATTCAACACTAACATGAAGTGTTGGCTAGCCTCGAGGATAAGTTTTTATGTTACATTATCAATTACCTATCTATTATAACATATTAGATCTAGATGAGGATGGGAGAGTAATTTTTGGACAAGAGGATATCCTTCAAAATTTCATAAATAAGTTATGTACCAAGGTGATTCAAGAGCATTTGATCAAGTCAAAGAATTTGGATAACAAGGATGAAACATGGGAGAATGAAAAAAATCTACAAAATTCCCCAAATCTAGTCAATGTCGAGGAAAAAATTAATTTAAAGGGGTGAGGCATGTCACACCCTTAACTTATTAACTTTTCTTGTCGCAATATTCTCTATGGTTTCATATTGTTAGTAGGGTTGGCTTATGGAATAACCATGACCTAAGTAGGGTATATGTTGGAGGTATGGGATGGTACTTATATTATTATTATAATTTTTTGGAGGTTTCCCCCTCAAAGTGGCCAATTCATATAATATGTTATACTACAATTGAAAGATCAAGTACATGTTCTATTCTACCTATTTCCATATTTGTTTACAAAATATTTTGTTTAATTGATCTAAGTAATTTTATTACAGTTGCATATAGTCTCATATGATTCTATCACATTATAAAACACTAATTATCACCCTATTTGTGTCCTCTTATATATATTCTATATAATCTTTTTTGGTTCCAAGATGATTCTTCCTAACATTAATTATTTGTAACTTTTTCTGGATAGGAACCTTCTAACCAAACTAGGAAATATGAAATATTGGGTATATTTTTGCTAATCAAGGTAAATTTTGTTGGTTTCAAACATGTTCTATGACTACTCAAGTCTATGGTTGTACATTTAAGTATAAGGAGATAGATGATCCGGCTTGTAACCATATGCCTTGAATGGAGAAATTTTGACAGAAGCAACTCTCTTAGGTGGAAACTATTTCTTTAAATCACTAAAAGATATTAGCCACCCTAGTTATTAGGTTGCAAGGCCTAATATTATTGTTATCCATATATTATTATTATTTAGATCAATATTTGCTAGCCCCATTTATCCACCCAGATAGTTGGCTAGGATAAAGGTGATTGGTATATAGGGTTAAAACATTGGTTGTTAAACAAACATCTTATTGACAATATTTGTGAGAGAAACGAATCAATAAATGATTATGCTTAAATATCCTTTTATGTTATCCATATAGTCTTTATAACGAGTTTCCCCTTGTGTGTACAAACCATTTACATAACCTCTAGTATGCGGCCTTGTCATGTTGATGATTAATAGTGTAGAATTTGATTTTAATTTTTCATTAAACTCTGACATGATGATTTCGGGATGATTTCGGCCTTAAATATAAAAACATAGAAAACACATCCTAACTAAATTGTGTGAAATTTCTTTAAATTATTAGTATAACTTCAAAAATTGTGGCTTGTAGAGCCAATTTACAAAAAAACACTAAATTTTTTATATCTCATTAAAAAATGATCATAAAAGCTTGAATTTGAACTGTAGCTTCCTTGAAGTAATTTTCAACTAATTTATAATCATTGTAAAAAAATAACAACAATTTGTGAGATACATTTTATTTTTCAAATTTAAGGTTTCAATTTATTTTTTTACCTAAATTGAGGACCCAATACCACTTGTAATGAACTTACTATATCATTGAAATAGAATAACAATAACTGAACGCACTATGATGGAAATAACAAAATCAAGTGACTAAGACACTTTGAGGGGGAAACATCCAACCACTTCAAGGGGGTAACATCCACAACTTTACAATAAGAAAATAATGCTAAATATGATCCTGTACTACTAGCCATACCTCCTATATATACCCTAACTATGTTACGAAGACCATCTAGACCGACCTTAATACCAATATGATGTATTATAAATTACTAAGGCAATGATATTGATTAATTAAAGGTCACACTACTCACATGTCAGCAACACATATCCTCAAACATGTTGAAGGACAAGGGTGCATCAAGGTTCTTGTTATTTCAAAATCCTATAATTCCATAGACCACGTCTATTTTTTAGGTGTTGTCATGTGTTTTTGCAAGGGCAAAATTGAATGTTTAAACATGACAACTTTACCCTAGTGTAAAAAATTTTCCTTGAAAGTCCTTTTGAAACCTCTTTGGATCAATCTACCCTCCATGTCATGTATATCCTAATCTTTAAAGTGCTCATATGTGTTATAATACCCTTTTCCAATTGTTGGAAATAGGAAAATGAGTTCATCAAATTGTTTTGGTGTAGTGTTTCTCAAGGTGGTTTCTTTAGTAGACCTAAAAAGGCTATTTCTAACATTTCCAGGATAGGTGTGAATTCTTTGAGGTAGATATGAAAGCTCAAAATAATCTGGGAGTGGTTTCAAAGAGCCAAGAATGTAATGGAGTAGGTTTAGGAAGATTGTGGAAAGTTTCAGAGGTTTAGGAACAAGAATAGTGTAAGTGAGTTTTTTATGGTGAAAGAGCAAGCAATTCAAAAAAGCACCTAAGATTTGGAAGGTAATTCTGGGAGCTCTAAAATGACTTAGAGGTTGAACAAGATATCATTGGAAATATAATTCAATTCCCTACATGGCGGTATTTTCATATTTTTCAGAAGTCCCAAGAGCTTCTTTCCACAACTCATTTTTGGCAAGCACCTCCCGCAATCCTGATAAAGAAGGATATTTTAAAGAGGGTTTCAAGTAGAATTGGATTTTGGGACCCATATTTTTTTCTTCAGAAGTCTCTTTAGCATCAAAATAATATAATTTTTCATCGAAATAGTCTTCGTGGAGCTCTGACAACTTCATTTTCAAGGTCCTTCCCAAGGTAAGTTTTATGTACTTAGCCAATTTCACAACTTGCGACATGTCAACATAAGGAAGAGGAACACTTTTCTGTCTTTTCTATCCCATCCCCTTCAGAAATTTGGGACACAAAAAATTTCCCTACCCCAGTTATGCCCCTTAGACCTCCACATGACCCTAGGAATCCTCTATAAGCCCTTTTCCCTAGTTTTAAGCCCCCAACCTCGTGCATCCACAACTTGCCACTTGTCAGCAAAGGCTGAGGCATAATTTTTTGTCCCATCCACTTGGGACACAAAAAATTTCCCCACCCCCTACTCTTTCCATGATCCTTCATGTGACCGAGTCTCAGCCCCCAAGTGCTAATTGGTAGTTTTTCTCGCTCCTCTGTCGAGAAATCAATGATGGCCACTTGTCGTCATGAGGCTAGGGCACATTTTTTGTCCCATATATCTCATCCGTTTGGGATACTTGGGACAAAAATTTTGCTCCATTCCAAGTTGTTTAAAAAACCAAAAAATTGTTAAGTTTCTAAATGTTGTTGCTTCTTCCTTCCTTGTGCATACGTAGGAAGTGTTGCCGGAAAAGATATAAAATCCATTGTAACTCATCTCCAATTAATTTTTCCTCGATGCCCTCATGAACACAACTAAAAACCCTCCATTAAACCTACAAATTTTCTAGAAATCATACCAAAATGTTTTGAGAATGACTACATGCTTGAAAACTAGAAAAATTCATATCTCCCAATCCAATGAACGAAACTGAATAAAATTCTTAGTCTTATTCTATCCTAGACACCTTCCAAAAGCAAGTGGAAACATATCAGATGATTCTCTATATTGTTAATGGAATAAAACCCTCATTTTGTGCCCTAGATTTTATTTTTTTAGTTTATGGACATTCTGGTAGACGGATCGAGGTGAAATTTTAAACACAAGGTCCCGAGAACGAGCCTATTCAAATGAAAATATTTTTGTCGCAAACCAAGGTGGGAAAGTGCAGTTTCTAAAAATAGTAAGTTTTGGGTGTCTCCCATTACTAAAAATATGAACTCACCCAAAATAGGAAGTCATCCCAGAGTAGTGCACTCAGTGAACAATGAAATTGGTAAACTAGGCAATTTCGGTCAAAAGGAAAATAAAATAAAATAAAGAAAAAAACAAAGGCAGCTTTCTAAAGATAGAAAGTTTCCAAAAATAGAAAATTATCATTAATAGATAAAGTGGAAATGATCATGCAAGAGGATCAATAAACTCAAATTTGAGCGAAAAGGGTGAAATATCACAAAATAACAGGTCCTAGTTGAACCTTCTAAAAATAGAAAGTATCCATTTTCGGTGTAGAAAGTGATTGCAGGCTCAATTTTCATATATCTCTCTACTTTGTAACATCTTCATATGGATATGAGATGGTCGAATATCTCAAGAAATGTGATTCATCCTTCAAAAAGGTCTAGAGGCATCATTTTGGTTACAGTTATGTACAAGAGTGAAGCAAAACATCGCAAGGCACAACAATTGAAAACAAGAAGCATTATGCAGAAAGAGGAGAGATTCAAGATCTCAATTGAAATTCAAGCCAAGAAAATAATCACAACTTGTCAGTGAAGTTAGATTCATCATCATCTTTCCTCGGTGAGCTGGTGATTGGGCTAAGTCGATAAGCTGGGTAGTTTAAAATGAGTTAGTCAAAGTGAGCTCAGTGAGCTAAGGGAGTTGATCAATCAAGCAATAAGAGGATCATCATGAGCAGTTTCCTACGGTCATCTTGACCTCACATCAGGTAATCTTTCAACATTTTTTTTAAACACTCATTCATCTGTGCATCATGAAAAAGGATGAGATTGTGATCATCATCAACAAGTTCTCCATCAGAACGAGTTTCTTCAAAAAAATGAATTAATTCCCCTCCCTTCATCTCTTCTCTCCCTTTCTTCTAATTATTCATTGTACACAATCATTATTTTTTGTCCTATTCACTCAAGTGATAATATTAGTAATTTTTAAAATTATTCTCTTAAAATTATAAGAGGGATACTAAATTTGTCTCTTCTATGGACAATTGAAAGGTCACAAGTGGAATAGGAACACAAAGAGTCATGTCAGGAGATGAAAAGTCAAATCAAAAGGCTATAAATTAGGAAGGCTTTTCCATTCCAAGGGATCCTGAAAATTTTTGTTCTTGGTAGAAATTGTGGATTGTGGTTTGGATGTTGAACTTTGTATCACCAATAAAATGAAATAAAATCTACTTTTCTTCCATTCCCCTTTTCTTATGTGTTCTTCTATTTTCTCTCTTTTATGCACTTTACAAATATAGTAATGGAGAAGGAACTTTTCATCCTCAATAGGTGAATCTAAGGAGCTGTGTGTCTTTAATTCATTAGTCCCGCTAGATGCTTCATAACTGATTTCCTCTAATTGAATGGTGAGCTACTCTAGTTTTTGGGTGTGAAATATATAATTTCCTACTCACAACAATAGCCTTCCTTTCCTAATTTCTCTCCTTTTCCCCCTCACCGCTATAATTTTCTCCCTTGTACCCCATACAAGTACTTTGTTGCAGGTTCAATGAAGTGTTCATATATGATCCCCATCCTATTTGGCCACCCCACAATAATAGATAAAATTAGATTAGTTTACATTCAATAATGTGAGTCTCCCCATACACAAGAAAGAGTGGCATAGCCACATGAGCATTGGTAGAAATCAACTTATTTTTCATAGAAAAATTATTTCACCAACAATTTTTGGTGACTCTAGTGGGGAGAGATCTGCCCTCGTGTACCCATAAATATCTCTGTAAAATATAAAAAAAATCAAAAAATCAAAAAATAATAAGAGATTACTTGAATGATAAAAAAAAATTGTAAACCTCTTGAGAAAACCTAGCTGAAATAACATATACCAGACTAAATAGGTGTAGACGAATCATTGACCCTACTTTTGACTATTTACAAAATCAGCAAGAGTGAGTCAAAGATAATCCATACCATCTCTCTAAAGATTCATACCCATCTGATTCATCAAGTGGTACCCTTGTTAACCATATTCAAACTCCTACTGAAACTCCTACAAATTATCATATCTTTCACCCACCTTTGAATTTTAAATTCCCGAGTGAAGAAGAAGAAAGAGAGGAATAACTAGAAGAAGAGAGAGAAGAGGAAGAAATGGAAGCACAAACACTTGTACCATGGGGATAGAACACTGGTCCATTGGCTTTGGCCCCATCTTTCCCTGAACTTCCACCAAGATCAAGAAATAAATTTATGAAGTTCTTTGGATATGGAAATCAACATCCTGACAATCATATCATAGCCTTAATCAAAGCATGTGGCATCCTTGGACTTCAACATGAATATGTTGTAGTGTGCTTATTCATGTAAACATTGCAAGATGTCACAGTAGAATGGCTTTACTATTTTCCTTCATGCTCAATCATTGATTGGGGTGGTATGAAAAAAAAGTTTGAAGAAAGGTTCAAGACCACCAAATATGTTCATGCCCTCCTCGCTCTGCTTACTCAGATGAAGAAAGATCCACAAGAGTCCAAGAGAGACTTTGTGGAAAAATTCAACAAGTTGATCAACAAAATTCCCACCATTTTTCTTCCCATTGTAAATAACCTGAAGATATTCTTTATGAATGCTCAATTTCCTAAAGTGAGTTTCTTTCTGTGGAGAGTTCAATAAAGAGATTTGGATAATGCTTAAGAAATTATGGTGGAGGTGGAGGATGACCTCATCTTGTCAGGAAATACCAATAATCCTTCAATGAAGGATAGGTCTGAGGTTTCCAAAGATGAGGGAACTGATCCAATGATGCAGAACTTGGAAAATGAATTCACAAAAATGAAAAGGGAAGTTTCTCAATGAACACATCATCCAAACTAGAATAGGAACTAGACTGTAGGAGTACCCTGAAGGCTTGCCTTGGAGGGTCCACCGATCAATGCAATATGCAAGATCAATGAAGATGGAGAAGAAGATATTTTTGAATCAAAAGTTGAAGATGAAGGATAAGGATAATGTGCTCAGATTGGTTTTTGGGAATGCACACTTGATGATGAAGAACCCACAAATAGTTACTCATATGTGGTGTTCGCCCGATCACAAAAGAGAAAGAAGGTTTTTCTTCTACTACCCAAGCTAAGAATATAAATCCTCAAATAAATACTCCAAGAAAAACAAAAATTAAAGGAGGGTCATCAAAGTCCACTTCAGTAGGGTCAACTAAGAAGAAACATGAGATCACTCCTACAAAGAATCCTTCTGCCTCTTCAAGTAAGTCTTCTTCAACTTCCCTTAAAAAATCAATTTCTGTAAATCTTAAGAACACCCATGTCAAAGCTACCATAACCCTTGATGTTCCTACCACCTCTTCATCCTTTGATGTCATTAACCATTGCAAAAAATCAAAAGTCCAAATTTATGAATTTGAGTACTTGAGAACTCATCCCAAGCAACTTTAGAAACTTGTTCAACATATCAAAGGAAGTGACTTTGTTTACAATCCTAAGGAACCACATCGTGTATCTCAACCCACTCTATCTCTGAACTGTCTTGCTTCCACACCCTCTACCTCAAGGAAGGTAGAACCTTTCTACATATCCTTTTTACTTAATGAGTGTAAGCTAAACAATTACATCATTAAATTCGGTGCTTTAGATAACGTCATGCTTGTAAAAGGTTCTAAAGTTTTTAGCCTCTCCCTTTCCCCTACCTCTAGCTAGTTTCTCTCCATGGAAATGAAATAATTTCATCTAATGGGTCAGATCAAAGATGTTGAGGTAATGTTGGCAGATTTTCCTAACAAGAAAATCACAATGAGAATCATTTTAATAGACATTCCTACCTCTTACGATATGTTTTTGGGCCAAAGCTTCTATCGAGATGTTGAAGGAGATATGTAGTTGGATTATTTGCGTGCCATCATCCCATTTAATGGTAAAACAAATAAACTACTTCCCATAAGAAACATGAAGTATATTATGCAAAAACTAGGTGACCTAACAACATATATCCCATGTCAAAATTCTAAATCTTATAAATTTTTGATGACCTTTGAGGTTGACCTCAAGCTACCCATGTTGGTGGAGGAATGCCTGAGCATCATGGAGCCGGTTAGATAAAATCATGATGATTTGATAAAATCAGAGTTTGAGAGTGTGTTTTTCCTATGGGATGAGAGCATAAATGAAGTTTCTCTACTAGATATTGATGATAACGAGGATATCCTCAACTTGCAACAAAGCAATATTGAAGTGAAGAACAATGTAGATCAAGAATTAGTAGTGATATTTAACAACTTCTCAAAAGGTAAGCTCAATGTTTCCAATCTTGAGGCTCAGTATGAGTTTTCATGTGATGAGTATGTTGGTGAGCTTAAAATATTCTCTTTCTCATTAGAATACGATGAAAATAAATGCAAGAATGGCAACATCTTTTCACCTATTAAACTTTAACATACTCAAGGATACAATGATTTCATTTTGAAAATGGATTTCTTGGTTCTTGGTGACCACGAATGGGAAAATGATAATGAATTTTTTTTAGCTCTAATGTTGTGCTCATTTCCTTTTCATGAGGATGGAAACATTCTCTGTGAAAAATGGAGAAATGGAATGTTTCTTGGTCCTAAGGTGAATTTTCTTCAAAATTAAAACATTCTCAATAGACTTCATACTTTCAGTATTCATTTTTTCCAAGAAAAGGATGCCCTCAGCTAGGTGGAGGATGAAGCCCAAAATGGAAAACGAACATAACATGATAGTTTCCATGTCGTATGCCCAATCTTGAGCTCATTATTTTTCTAAAAGGATGATGCAATGCACATGCCACATTCTATAGGGCAACATATGGCGAAAGAGCAGGAGTCCAAGAAAGATGATTTCTTGATCCAATTGATAAACCAATAGAATCAAGAGGACGATATTAATGTAAAAATTTCTGAGACATCTACCAAGAATCACACACATGAAAGTGGTGTTCATGAAGTATATGCACAACAAAGAACAAATGTATTTGTTATGGAAATGACAAGTTAAGTGTAATAAAGAACCATGTTCAAGGACAACGATGAAAACTCAACAAATAGAATGAACTCTGAGAATCAAGAGAAAATACAAAAAGAATGCTAGTCAAAGCATAAACATATGGATATGAAATGAATGCATCAATCATCAATTAAATTCACAATCAATGTTAGATTTCTTAAGAAGCTGAGGAGGGGTTCATACTTCAGTGAACCTGTCAACAGATTTTTGAAAGAATGGCATTCAATGATACCCGTTTAGGAATAAGTCCTCAGTTTAAGTACATGTTTCAATGAAAGCGGGTTATTCCCTGCATGTACATAGGTGATTTAGGTTGTATCCCTTTTATTATTGTATATTTCATTTCATGTTTCATGTTTCCCTTGTGTTGTGCATTTCCTTTCTCGTCATGTGTGTGTTTTTTGTTTTGTGTGTGTGTTTACTAAGGGAAGTTATGTCGTGTGTCTCTGTGGTGACTCTATATAGCCCAATGGATAAGGCACTAGTCCACATGGTGTTTTGAGATTCTGGTATTCCTACTTGTCATGTCCTCATTCCACTTGATCCAAAATAGGTCCCCAAGTTAGAGCCATTTGTTGTCATGTGTTTTTTACAAAAAGCATAGGCAAATATCTAAGAATAGAAAGTTTCCAAAAATAGAAAAGTATCATCAACAAAGTGGAAATGAACATGCCAAAGGATCGAGAAGCTCAAATTTGACCAAAAAGGGTGAAATATCCCAAAATAACAAGTCCTGGTTCTACCTGCTAAAAATAAAAAGTCTCCATTTTGGGCGCAGAAAATGCTAGTAGGCTCAGTTTTCATTCATATATCTACTTTTCAACATCTTCACGGGGATATGAGATGGTGGCATAACTCAAGAAATGTAATTCATCCTTCACAAAGGTTTGGAGGCATCATTTTGGTTACAATTATGTATAAGAGAGAAGCATAATATCGTAAGGTGCAATAGTTGAAAATAAGAAGCATTGTGCAAATAGAGGAGAGAATCAAGATCTTAGTTGAAATTCAAGCCAAGGCAGTC
The DNA here is from genome assembly GCA_019776745.2 of Taxus chinensis. Lineage (NCBI taxonomy): Eukaryota > Viridiplantae > Streptophyta > Pinopsida > Cupressales > Taxaceae > Taxus > Taxus chinensis. The sequence continues at coordinate 181,678,227 of CM034148.1, forward strand.
ATGACAACTTGTCGGTCAATTTGGATTCATAATCATCTTTCCTCTGTGATTCAGTGAGCAAGGTAAGCCGGTAAGTTGGGTAGTTTGAAATGAGTTAATCGGAGCAAGCTCAGTGAGCTAGGGGAGTTGATCAATCAAGCACCAAGAGAGTCATCATGAGTAGTTTTGCAGTCATCTTGAGCTCACATTAGGTAATATTTCAACAGTGTTTCTAAAAACTCATTTGACAACCTGAGGTATTTGTACATCATGTAAAAGGAGGAAATTTTGGTCAACATCAAAAAGTTCTTCATCAAAAGGAGTTTCTTCAACAAGTTCAATCAATCCACTTCCTTTCTTCTCATCTCTCACTTTCTTCTAATTATTCGTTATACACAATCATTATATTTTGTCATATTTACTTAAGTGACAATATTTTTAATTTGTAAAAGTATTCTCTCAAAATTATAAGAGGAATATTAATTTTTTCTCTTGTAGGGGCAATTAAAAGGTCACAAGTGGAATAGTAGCACATAGTCATAAGGGTATAGTCCCTTTCAAAAAACTATTTACCAATAATAATAATAAAAACATAGAGTCATATGGGGAGATGAAAGGTCAATTCATAAGGCTAAAAATTGGGATGGCTTTTCCATTCCAAGGGATCACAAAAATTTTAGTTCTTGGTAGCAATTGTTGATTGTGGTTTGGATGTTGAACATTGTATCACCAACACAATGAAATAAAATTTACTTTTCTTCCATTCCCCCTTTTTATGTGTTCTTTTATTTTCTCTCATTTATGCATTTTGCAAGCATAGTGATGGAGAAGAAACTTTGCATCCTTGATAGGTGAATCTAAGGAACTGTGTGCCTTTAATTCATTGGTCCCGCCAGATGATTCATAGCTTTTTTTTTCCTCCAATTGAATGGTGAACTAATCCAATTATTGGGTGTGAACTTTGCAATCGCCTACTCACAACAATAGCCTTCCTTTCCTAATTTCTCTCATTTTTCCCCTCACCTCTACAATTTCCTCCCTTGTACCCCATACAAACACTTTTTTGTAGGTTCAATGAAGTTTTCTCATGTGATCCCTAGCCTATTTGGCCACCCCATAACAATATATAGGATTATATTAGTATTCAATAATGGGAGCCTCCGCATACACAAGAAGGATGGGCATATCCTCGTGAGCAATGGTGGAAACCAACTAATTTTCCATACAAAAAATTCTTTCACCAACAGTAGGACATATAAATCCTTTCACACCCCTTGTGTTTTTTGTTTTGGAAATCAAGGTTGGTATAGATGTGTACTTTTACCACTTCCAAGGGGATTCCTTCGAAAATAAAGTTGATTTTATTCTTTTTCTATAATGTAAAAATGATGACGCTGGTTTTCCTTGTAATTTCTTGCACCACAACATATTACTAAGAAATCTCTCTAGATCTTAAGTGCTCTCTCAAACTATTTGAATTTTTTGTAACTACTTTATGATCATATACATATAGGATAAATTCATCCAAATTTATAATTTTATCATGGGAATTAGGATGAACTCTTCAACTAGTGAAATCTATATTATTTTTCTTGTAATATGCGCTGGAGTTCACTTGTTTTTTAAGAGATATTTTGATAAATTGGGTTTTTAAGGTAAAAATGAGGCATTGACATGATAATGGAATGATATATGATGAATATTATTGGTGGTATCAAATTCACAACATAGAAAAATGTTAAGTATCATGGGTGTTAAATGAAAGAACAAAGGGATCAAGTAAAAAATTCGGGTCATAAAACAACACAGGGAGGCAAGCAAATGAAGGTACAATGAAATAGGGTAGAATCCCCATGTATTGATAACTAATACTATATATCTTTGGAAAGCTAAGGTAATGTATTTAGTGATTGAATATTAAAAAATATGAAAAATACATGATCATAAGACTGAATAGGACATACTAATAGGGTAAATTATAATATGGAAGAAATGAGGGATGTGATTATGTAATATTTTCTACTTTGAGGAAATTATGGAGAGTAGTGGATAATGAGGTGTTAACACCTTAAATGTCAATGAGCATAAAGAAAAAAAATAGTGGAGGGAGACAAATAAAGGAAACTACAAGGAGTGTTATATGGTTGATTTTTAAGGGAGCAACATGACAATGATATGAATACCATAAAAAAAGTGTGAGATAGTCCTTGTAGGGGGGAGAGGCTAAGAGGAACATTTGTTTTCCTTGAATGGCATTACAAAATTGGTCTACACTAGTCCAAAAAATAGCTTTGAGTAGTTAATGAGGGATCTATATGTAAAACAAAGAAATATTAACCTCACAATCAAATTTAACATGCAAAAAAACCCTAGATAGAAGTTTCACTACAAATAGATAAATAAGTGATTTGTAAACATTTCAAAGCCATCATTGACAAGAGAGAAAGTGGATGCATAAATGTAAATCAAATCACAAGACACTCCTTATTTTCCTACTCACTCGTAGTGAAACAATTAACAAAGAGAGATTAAATATAGAGACTAATTACATAACGATGAAAGGAAATATTAGGAAATAGTAAGAAATATTAAAAGGAAATAATAATAATTCCTTTAGCTCATCCTAGTTGATGGTAAAGGATATCAAATTTGAAAAGTATGTTCTTATTTATATTCAATGAAATCTTAAAGGAAGATTTGATACAGGAGCATCGCATAAGAACTAGATAACTATATATATTTTGTAAAAAAATTATAAGTAAGGTGGCATGTGTGAGAATTGAAATAGATCAAATAAGCAGCTAGGGCATGGAAGGATAGTGCATGACAATGCGTAAAAGTTTTGAAGAAGGAAGGAATGAGTGAAAAATTTGTTAAGTTACAAAGGTGAGACAAGATGGACTGAAGCACATGATTTTAGACCAGACATAACTAAGGGTGCGTAAATGTTTCAATGAGGTAAATAGAGTGTGGGAAAACCAAATAATTGAATGCAAAAAATGACAAAGTGATAGGTATACAAAGCATACCACACTCATTTGTGACATGAAATTATCAGATGGACTCTTTTAACTACTAAGCCAGAAGTAGTTGGCCACCATTAATACATAGGTGTTCAAATTCAAGTTTGAGTGGGATTATGAGAGGATTCTAGAAGGAATTTCAAATTCCTCATGAGCAAGAAAAAGATCTATAAATACCTACCTAGTGTCCTATTTTGAAAACTTTGGGTATACTTTTGGGACTTCTTTGAAGCTATCACCCATGTAGCCCTATAGGTTGGTAACTATCCTATAGAGGACTGAATATTGTAGATGTCGTAAGGCTTTTGAGAAAAAAATCTAAGTTACGTTATGAATTTTTGTTGCGTTTACTTTGTAAACATTCTAGGGTCGTTTCAATCCAGCTGGTTCTTCGTCAAGTTGTATTAGAGTGTGGTTTCATACCTTGGAGTTAGGTTGGGAAGTGAAGGATTGATAGAAAACCAACCAAGAGGTAACTAGTTGAGAAGGAGAAAGGACGATGTTGAGAAGATCCAAAAATGTGGGCATAACCAATCTAGTCAATACAGTTAATGTAACTATCATGGGAGTCCTAGAGAAAGTGATTGCATATCTAAGGGTTGTGAGAACAAGACTAGAAGTCCTTGAGGAAGATATGTGAAGAGGATTCATGGCTCCAGATACATAAAGTGATGATAAAGGTGAAGCAGTAAAAATATATGCACTCAACATAGAAATTGTTGAGGATGTACAGGAAGAGGCTGAAGCCAAATGCGCAAAAGTGTGATTTCTATAAGTTGTTAGGAAATAAGGGATAAAATAGGTGGAATAATCCCTCATAGAATCACAACAGTAAAAACTAATATGCATAAAATATTACAGATCTCAAATAAAATTGTAGAATAAAATAACACAACACAAAGAGACAGTATTTAACGTGGTTCACCTAATTTGGACTACATCCACCAAGAATCACTTGCTCAGATTTTATTACAAGTCACCACTCTCTCAATACAATACCCAGATATGTTTGGAGTTATTTTCAACAAACTCTACACAATTCACATCTAAATTCAAAACACATATGTAATGTTACATAATCCCTACCATATTCACAAAACCATATAAATAGACAACTACTTAAGTAGTTTTACAAAACCATGGGTATCAAAACCATGGGCCAAAACCATCCCATAAACCTATGGGTCAAAATCCCACCCATATGAGAAAAACACATTTCCCGATATATCGGGCACGTTTTACCGTGGCGAGACAATAGTGGAAAGTGTACAATACTCTTAGTGTATAGTCTTCAACACTTTCTCACATGAAAACAAGGTCCATAACCTAACAATCTCCCACTTGGAGACTAGTTTTCCTTTGAGCAAGCTTCTCAACCCTTCACTAGTTTTTGTGAAGACCAACCAAAGTTGAACACAACTTCAATTTTTCCCTTGTGACCACCTTGGTCATCATGTCTATAGGATTCTGACTGGTATGAATCCTCTCCAGCTTCAACTTCTCTTCCTCCAAAGTTTTCTTGATGAAATGGTATCTTAACTGTATATGCTTCGTCCTATAGTGGAAAGCAGAGTTCTTAGCTAGGTGTATAGCACTCTAAGTATCATTATGTGGCTTTCCTTCCTCCTACTTATGCCCCAACTCCTCAAGTAATTGTTGTAACCAAATGATTTCCTTGCTTGCCTCTGTGGTAGCAACATACTCAGCCTCCGTGGTTAACAAAACCACCAACTTCTGTAGTCGTGAAATCCAACTTACTGTTGTCCCAGCTACAATGTAAACATAACCTATTGTGCTCCTCCTGTTTTCTATATCTCCAGCCATATCTAAATCTATATAACCACACAAAGTGGTGTCTGATCCACTATAGCACAAAACTATCCCCATGATCCCTCTCAAATACCAAAGGATCCACTTTATTTCCTGCTAGTGATCTCTACCTGGATCACTCATAAATCTACTCACCGCTCCCACTGCATGGGCAATATTAGGCCTGGTGCACACCATGGCATACATCAAACTACCAACCACTAATGAGTAAGGTACCTTGGACATTTGGTTTCTCTCCTAATCTATCTTGGGACACTGCTCCTTTGATAACTTTAAATGTCCTGCCAAAGGAGTCCCAACTAGTTTAGCATCTTGCATATTTAGTTGAGAAATTGTTGAGGATGTACAAGAAGAGGCTAAAGCCAAATGCGCAAAAGTGTTATTTCTATAAGTAATTTCCAAAATGATTCGTGGACCTAGAATGAATGTCCCTCCCCCTCAGCCTCGCTATCCCCTATTCCCTATCCCAATAGAGGGGTGGCACATTTTAGTGTTGATAAATGTATCGAATCATTGTTAGCGATAAGGAGCAAATTGTAAATACAGTTGAAAAGTATGGAGGCATACTTTGAGTTTGAAGAAAGCGTTGAGACACAACACGTCATAGTAGCGTAAACCATGTTGAGGGCACATGCGATGTTGTAGTGGAAGGATGTACAAAATGAGAAATGAAGAAGAGGAAAGGACAAGCTAACACACTAGGATTACATGGTCACAAAAATTAGGAGTAAGTTTTTGTCATTTGATTACCAAATGAGCTTGTTTAATAAGTTGAAAAACTTGAGACAGAAAGAGATGATGGCTAAGGTCAACACTGAGGAGTTCCATTACATCATCATAAAATAAGGGCACGTGGAAGTTTACAAGGAGAAGGTTGTGTGATATATTAATGGCTTGAGGTTTTAAATTCAATAAGAACTCATCCTATTGCACATTTAAATATTGGAAGAAGCTTACTTACTAGATTTGAAGTATAGCCAGAAGAGGAACCCATAATGTATGTAGTAGAGGAGGAAGTGGATGAGGATATAATAGACCACAAGAAGATGAGTGCAGTAGTGTATATACACCATCCTAGAATAATTCATATGATAATGAAGTGTCATACTCTTCAAGAGGACGTGGGGTATTTAGTTGACAAAGGGGAAGAGGTTTATCTAGAATATGTTCTAAGTGTGGAGCCACATGGCATCATCCATTTGAATGTCCAAATACACAAAATGAGGTCACAAGTAGGCACACAGAAGGTGACAAACATATTTTGCATGGATATGTAGAATTAGTGGGATCTACAAAATTTTCTGAGATACCAAAGCATGGAGAATACCTGATGATAAGGAAGGTATTATTAAATATATTGCAGAAATAAGATGAACCTACACAAAGGAAGAACTTGTTTAGAACCTTTTGAAAGTCTAGGGGGAAATGTTGTAAACTGATTGTAGATAGTGGGAGCATGGACAATATTTTTTCCTCCAAGATGGTAGAGAATTTATGAATGAAGAAAATTATACATCCCAACCCCTACAAAGTGTCATGGTTACAAAAGGGACACCAAGTTCTAGTAAATGAGTAAAGCCTTATCAAATTCCAAATTAGAAATTATTGCGATGAAGTATTGTATGATGTGATACCAATGGATGTTTTTCATCTACTATTGGCAAGGCCCTAACAATATGGTGATAAGGTTATCCATGAAGGGTGCGTGAATATCATTCACATCTAAAAGGAAGGGCACAAATTTAATTTGTCACTATTAAAGGATGAAGAGAAAGGAGAAGTGCACAGTGGAGTTTGCACAAGAGTTTTACTAGTATCCAAAACGGAATTCTTGTGAGATGTGGATAAAGGAGAAGCATATTATGAGTTGGTCCCTAGAGAAGTACACTAAAACTGGAAAAAAAAGAAATAAATTCATGTAGAAGTGCATAAGGTATTGGAAGAATTCCTAGAAATTGTGACGAAATCATTTCCATAGGGATTACCGCCAGTGGGTAGTATCATTCACCAAATAGACTTGATATTATGATCTAGTTTTCTAAACAATACATCGTATAGAATGAATCCAGAATAAAATGAATAAATTTTAAGGCAAGTACAAAAATAGCTTAGAGGACTAGTGCATGAATGTTTGAGCCCATGTGCAGTATTCGCAATGCTAACATCAAAGAAAGGAGGAGAATGAAATATGTGTATTAATTCCAGACATATGTGTTGATTCCAAAACCATCTACAAGATTACCATTAAGTATAGGTTTTTATAACCTAGGATGGACGATCTAATGGATTGCATTAGTGGCACACGATAGTTTTTCAAGATCGATATGAAGAGTGACTATAACCATATTCGTATAAGGGAAGGAGATGAGTGGAAAACTGTATTCAAAACACAAAAGGGATTGTATGACTGGTTAGTCATGCCATTCGGGTTAACTAATTCCCCAAGTACTTTCATAAGACTAATGAAAGAATTGATTAAGCCATTTTGGGAAAAAAATTGATTGTATATTTGGATGATATACTGATGTTTAACAAGATGAAATAAGAGCACATTGAACACCTTAATAAGGCAATGAAGCACTTGCAAAGAGAAAATTTGTTGGTAAACATAAATAAGTGTAGATTCTTGTGTGAAGAGTTCATATACTTGGGTTTCATAATATCCTAAGAAGGATTACGAATGGACCTGAAAAAGTTGTGTAATTATAGAGTGGCTCTCATTGAGAAGTGTGGCAGAGGTGTGGAGCTTTCATAGTTTAGTGAGCTTCTATAGGAAATTTATAAGGAACTTCAATGCAATATACACAATGATCATAGAGATAATAAAAGGAGATCGCATGGAGTTTGTGTGGATGAAATAAGTAAAGCAAAACTTCCAGGAATTGAAGCAAAATATTACAACGTAACTAGTGCTAACATTGCCAAGTTTTGAGAGGGTATTTCAGGTGGATTGTGATGTGAGTGGAACAACTATTGGCATAATACTAAGCTAAGAAGGGAGGCCCATATCCTACTTTAGTGAAAAACTAAATGATAAAAAAATGAGATACTCAACCTATGATCAAGATTTTTACATGATAATCCTGATGCTAAAGAAATGGAGGTATTATTTGTAGCCAAATAAGTTTGTTTTATACACTAATCATAAGATTTTATAGTTTGTCAATAGCCAAGTGAAGTTGAAATAAAGGCATATGAAGTGGATAGAGTTCTTACAGAGTTACTTATTTGTATTAAATCATCACAGTGGAAAATCCAACATGTTCAAGGATGCATTGAGTTGGAGAGTATTAGTGTTGACATAAATGTGCAATTATGTCCTAGGATTTAAGACCATGAAATACTTATATGCACAATACAAGGATTTCAAAGAAGCATGGTAGTCATGCCAAGAACTAACGTGCATGGATAAAACGCCTTGGTTAAACTATTCAATCCAGGATGGAATGTTGATCCAAGGAGCACAATTACGTATACCATAAGGATTAATGTGCGAGACTCTTATCAGGGAATAGCACAATGGAGGATTATGAGGTCACTTTGAAGGTGAAAAAAATTTAGCATGACTGAAGGAACAATACTATTAGATAAATATGAACATGGATGTGTGTAAGTATGTGTAAATATGCAAGGTTTGTCAGTTGACCAAGGGGTCCAAACAAAACACAAGGTTCTATCAGCCTTTACCCATACCAAGAAGGATATGGAAAGACATTAGCATGGATTTTGTTCGAGTATTGCCTAGATTGTTGGTAATTGATATATTTTCAAATATGGCACATTTTATTACATGCAAAAATACTAGTGATGCATTGGGCATCACACATCTATTTTTCAAAAAGATGGTGCAATTACATGGGTTACCGATGAGTACAATTTTGGATAGGGATACCAAGTTCCTAGGACATATCTAGATAACTTTGTGGAAGAAGTTGGGAACAAGGTTAACTTATAGTTTAGATTACCATCCACAGACAGGGGTAAGTGCGCCAAAATGGGGGTTCAAAAGGTGGAAAAACACTTGAAACCAACTAAAATGCGCACATGTTATAATGTGTACGCGTTCTTAGTGTTATGAATTTTGGAAGGGGGAAGGGGGCATATTTACTAAAATAAATGTCAAGTATAAGATTTATTTTATTATTTCTTTATTGTTTTAATAAGTTAAATTTATAAAAGAAATCCTATACTTTAAATTCATTTTAGTAAATATAAGAAATTAGGGTCACTCTGCACTTGATGGAACTGGTCCCGTATCTCCAACAGTTATAATCTAGAAGATAGTTTTCAATATTTAATTTGGTCAGTACTTACTCATTTTCAATATTTTAGCAAGGACCTAAAGATTTTAAGGCATATATTGTATTCAGTCTTTGTTTTGGCAAAACATATAGTTGTTTTGTAGGTTTTTGAACTTTGGATTGGTTGCTAACATTTATAGGAGTTTTGGATGTGTCAAAATTAAATTTTACAAGCTACACAACACACAAAGATAATGAAACTTGTTTTAGTATATGGAATCATGATTTTTCCCATGAGTGTGGATTTGAAGCCTTAATTTCATCTTTTAAGAAGGGTAACATCATATTAGGGATGGATAAATACCTTACAAGCTTGGAAATTTCTAGTCAACTATATAAATAGGTCCAATACGTGAAGTGGATCTTTGTTATCTCACCACACTAATCCATGCATTCATCTCGGGAGGGAGCCATAGATATTTTCCATATGAGACGAGGTATCGATGATGAATAAACTTACTCAAACCCTAAATATGATAAACTTTCTCAAGAGATATTTTAGGTAAATATAATATAAGGAGCTTGTAACATATCTATATACATGTGTGCTTACCCCATATATATATTGAGGATAGGGATGGGAAATAATGAGTAAATATAGGGGTTTTACATATGGGCTAAACACTAGAGAGAAAGAAGGGTGTGGTAGTTCCAACTGACTCTATACAATAGATATCCACCCTCCCTCAGTTCTTTTAACCGATCATAGGTATGTTAGGGATAATAAGTTGATGAATCCTAAGATCTTTTATCAATGGAGTTGTTTTGCACCATATGAGCAGAGGAAGGGGAAGAGCGTGAGTTTTATATCAATTGGTTCACTATGCTTATCCATATAGAGATAAGATCCCTACCATTGCTCGAATTGGTACCAAGTTTAAAATTTGGTCCACAATTCACTTTAGTGACCATGTATCAACTCTATGATGTTGGTATGCTTCTTACCGAAATGAGATCCTCACTTTGTAGAAAAAGGATAACTCCCTGAATGGGATTATTGTCCTATGGAAAAAATGAGGTGATTGTAATGTACCTCCTCTTTGAAGTGTGATCACACTACTAGGTGTTGAATGAGTGTCTAAAAACACTCCCAAGTGAATGGCATAAAGTTAACTGAGATGATTCCTCATTCTTGGAAACAAGATACTCCATATGAATATTATCCCAGAGCCCCTTTCTTGGCTCTAAAATCCTCCTTTCATGAAATCAAATTCATGATTATCATACATGTATTTTCTCATATGTCTCACATAGAGATAGATTATTCCTTAATACTTCATACACGATGGTCATCGATACCTCGATGGGATGACTTGCTCATTTTGGCTTGTTCCTTAGGGAGATTTGGGTACAATGACAAAGTAAGAATATGATGATCATCAAGTCACCCCTTGAGCTCCACGTTTCACCTTTGAACATGATTAACCCTTCATAATTCAATTTCTTGACCAAGATGACACCAGGGTGGAAGTGTGCTTATGGTACTTTGACACATTTTTGCTCAAGTTGCTTCTCATGGAAATGGGTATCCTCCTCCAAATAGGGAGATGACTCCTTCAATGAAAATTTAGGATTAGTTACATTTTTATTGACATCCATACTTCACTGAAACACTACAAATCACATTTTATGATCAATGAAACTATTCTAAAAATCTAATTCTGCCTAGAACTAGAAATTTAGGCCATATTTCATTTTAAACTAAGAGGGGAAGTTGTAGAGTTCTGAAGTACCTCAAGAATTATTTAAGCCTTGAATCAATGTTGATTATTCCACCTTGTAAATTATTATAATATCTTTCCAATGCCTATTTTTTGGGATCCTAACTCTTTCCAAAAATTTTAGAATCATCCGAAGAAGTCATCTTTCACCATTTTAGCTTTCATTCCATGCACCTGAAAAACCTGTTCTTAAACATATTGCTCCTAAATGAGATTTTATTTCCTAAACTTTCCTAAATTTCCTTAGACATATTCAATTCTCTCAACCATCACCCTCATATGCTTTATATTTTCGAAGGGTGTTCAATTAGCTACATAATGGCCAAAATGGCCTTTTAGGCATCAGGAGGACGTAATCTTTCATCGAAACTGAATGATTTGATCAATCAACATAGGCACTCTTACTTGCACACTGAAATACACTAAATGATCTTATTATTAATTTCCTCTAAGATGGGGTAAAGTTTGAATTGAGGTCAGGATGGCCATAGGAAGGATGCACAATGACCGAGAATCCTAATTTTCAATTAAGGGCTTAGTTGTCATGCTTTAAAATTTTCAATTTTCATGTTAGTTATTTTGGCCATTCTAGAGCTAATCAACACTCTCCAGAAGAGTTCAAGAAATATCTTAATAATATGGAGATGATTTCAGGGAAGATTTTAAGTGTTGGAGTTAATTTAGGAATATTTAGGAAAGGTTTTCTCATACAAGGTCAATCTTCTCAACACCGAGTTTTCTAAGTGCACAGAACAAACACTCTATTGGTGAAACTTGACTTCTCCAGATGATTTTGAGAGCTCCATAAGGATTTAAAAGGAAAAAATAGGCATTGGAAAGCTATGTGAATCCTATAAATGTTGGAAACATCAATTTTCCTCTAAGGCTTGAAGGTTTCATGAAGCAATTCGAAACATCACAACTGCCCCTTTTGGTTCTAAACAAAAATGGGCCTAAATTTTTAGATTCGAGAAGAATCAAGTCTTGAAAGTTATTCCATTGATATTAGGATGTTTCAACTCATGGTCAAGAAAGTGAGTGAAATGTGAGACTCAAGGAGTGATTTGATGATCTCCATATCCTGACTCTGTCGTTATGTTCAAGCCTTCTTCAAAGAACAAACCATGATGAGATATTCCAAGCTACTTGGGCATCCAAGACCATCATATATGAAGGAATGAGAAATCATATAAGGATATTTTTACACACATATTAAAACTTCAGTTTCTTTGTTCCTCTCTACTGAATGTTTAAAAACCATTCTCGTCATAAAAAATCCCTTTCTACATGGGAACACAAAAACTCCTTGAAGGAATGTTCGAGGGTGAGATCCATGTTCTTTACCTCCAAATGCATTAAAGCAATGTTAAATCCACTCCCTGTATTTCAATTTTTTAGCACATCACTGAGCATTGATTAAGTGTTTAAAAACACTCTCAAGAGATATGCATCATTTGTGAGCTTGAGATGACTTCTGTCACCACTCATGGTTATCATTTCTCATCATGCTCATGATGATCATTTCCTTGATGAATTGAAATTTAATGAGATTATTGATGTTTCATATCCTTCACATGCCTTATGATTCTCTTGATTGCACCCATTATCCACGTGATTTCCTTTTGTACACATTAACATCATGATCTATTCATTGTCATAGTGTGATCCCCATGATGGCCCTTTTCATTAGTTTATTCAACCAAGATGAATCCCTTTTGTCACAATAATGATGAGGTCCCTCTTGGCCCCCTTGTACCATTGGAACATAGGGGATAGTGGGGACACCTAGGACACCTAAGTGTCTAAAGTGAAACTTGGGGAGGAGGATGAGGTCACACTTTAGTGTCCCTTATGCCCCCTTGTCTGTTGGGAGACATAGGGTAATTAAGAGTGTCCAATGTGTGATTGTTCCTAATTTGGAAAGCCAAATTTGCCTTGGATGTCTATTTTTAGACACCGAGCTTGAATTTTTCACAACGTGAGCTTAGGAAAATATTTCAAGTTCAAATATTATATTATTTTGACTCAAAATCACATTTAAAGATCAATATAAGCATTCCCAGAATTCATTCCTTCCTAAAATTCAAAATTTAGGGTGTATTCATTCTTCAAATAAGAGGGGAAGCCGAAGAAGTTTGAAATATATCAAGAAATAATCAATCCTTAGATAAAATTTTATATTTCCCCTTTATATAGGATTCTAATATATTTCATATGTATATTTGTGTCCCTCTTAACTCATTTGGTAACTCTCATAATCTTCCAGAGAAGACATCATTCACTGTTAAATCTCTCGTTCCCTACACCCTAAATACCCTTTGTTGAACAAATAGACCTTGAATGAGATTTAATTTCCTAGATTTTCATAAATTGCTTCAAACACCTTCAATTCTCTCCAAAATAACCCTCAAATTATTTATAATTTCCATGAACATTCCTAGAGGGTGTTTAGAAGTTGTAAAATGGCCAAAAATGGCCCTTTTAGGCCTCTGGAGGAAGTTGTCTTTCATTGAATCTTACTGAATTAATTTATCACCTTGCGTAATCAACCCTGCACATTAAAAAAACTTTAAAAACTTGTTAGTAATAACCTATTAGTTGGGGTGAAGGTTGTGATGAACATATGCTGATCAGAGGTAGGATGCACAGTGAGTGGGAAGCCTAATTTTCAATTAGGGGCTTAGTTGTCATGCTTAAGATTTTCTATTTTTCATGCTACATATTTTACATGACAATAGTGAATTTGGACTCAATTGTACCCCCTAATTATAACATACATTACATAGTTATTTGATTGGTTCAATAAGAGAAGAAATTTTGATTAAATTGAGTCGTGTGAAACTTATTGAGACTATATGATTTGATTTTTTACTTCATCTAGCACTAATTAAAAATATATGCATCAATCAATCAATCAATTCGATTAAAATTGAATCTATACAATTTTTGATGCATAAGTATCACGAAGGAATTGAATTTCTCACATAATTTTTACTATATTAGTTAAGTACATGGGCACTAACAATGATGGTGAGAAGGATAAAGGAGAAAGGAACTTGTGCAACAAAAAAGTTGGGTGATGGTCACGATTACGCAAGGATTTCACAAATGCTTTGTGCAATAGTTGAATTGTATAATGCACATTGATTACAAAAGTGAAAGAACATAATGTGTGCACGAAGTGAGTCGAGTCTACAATTTGAGGGGAGAGAGAGAGAGAGAGAGAGAGAGAGAGAGAGAGAGAGAGAGAGAGAGAGAGAGAGAGAGAGAGAGAGAGAGAGAGAGAGAGAGAGAGAGAGAGAGAGAGAGAGAGAGAGAGAGAGAGAGAGAGAGAGAGAGAGAGAGAGAGAGAGAGAGAGAGAGAGAGAGAGAGAGAGAGAGAGAGAGAGAGAGAGAGAGAGAGAGAGAGAGAGAGAGAGAGAGAGAGAGAGAGAGAGAGAGAGAGAGAGAGAGAGAGAGAGAGAGAGAGAGAGAGAGAGAGAGAGAGAGAGAGAGAGAGAGAGAGAGAGAGAGAGAGAGAGAGAGAGAGAGAGAGAGAGAGAGAGAGAGAGAGAGAGAGAGAGAGAGAGAGAGAGAGAGAGAGAGAGAGAGAGAGAGAGAGAGAGAGAGAGAGAGAGAGAGAGAGAGAGAGAGAGAGAGAGAGAGAGAGAGAGAGAGAGAGAGAGAGAGAGAGAGAGAGAGAGAGAGAGAGAGAGAGAGAGAGAGATAGAGTGCCAATGAGTAGAGAGATGAACTAAGTTACACGGAACAAGTGAAATTTTTTAAGGGCCATGAAGAAACACCATAATAGTTTTAGGATTTTTGTTGATTTTTGTAGTAGTCCCAATAATGGAAGTAGTATTTTTAGATGTTGCTAAGGATTTTCAAATTAATAAAGCATGTACATGTGTTTTGATTTGTTTTGTATTATAAGGCATTTCATTTGTCCATATATTTGAGAAAATGTTTTTTCTTTGAGAATTGTGAGGTTTGTAAAACCTAATTTTGACACATATAACACTCCTACAAATGTCAGTAAACAATCCAAAAGGCCCCAAAACCTAAGTAATGACTATATTATTTCCCACAATAGATGTTGATTATAGAATTTAAACCCTAAAAGCTTGAGGCTAAATGTAGAAATCCTAAAAAATGCCTACGTACTGACAAGATTAGATTATGAAAAAAATATCTCCTAAACCGTGACTCATGGAGTTGTAAGACTAGTTCCATAAGGTGCAGCATGACCCTAATTTCTTATATTTACTAAAAAAAAATTAAGCGAAAGAATTAAACTTAAACATTTATTTATGTAAATAGAAGGATACCACAAACACATATATAACCCATACACCACGGAACATGTACGCGTTATAACACATACACATTTTAATGTGTATGTGTTATAACGCGTATGCATGCGCATTCCTTTAGTTATGCACATGAACCAAGCTTTTATAGGCTTGGAATTTCTTTGGTTTCCAAAAATTGAGCCTTCGGCATGTTACAACACAACAACCTGTGTGTTTTTGAAAAAAAATGCAAAAACTAACCTTACACCATGATAAATCCTACAAAAATGATTGCAATCTTTCTTTAAAAAATTCCTACAACATGAAGAAAACTATCATCCTATATATATATATATATAGTGATTGTAAATTCTTATCTTTTGTAATGTTTGTTTTGTTCCACTTCTTCAAATTGAAAAAAAATTATACAATCCCAAACTAGGACTAATTCTATACATATACAAAAAATCTAATAGTTAATATTGTTTGAGGTAGTTAGGGGGGACACGATCGATTATCCGTTATTTTTTAATATTCAAAATCTTTGTAATTGAAACATAATTTAAAAAAATAAGTTCACTAAAAAAATCTAAAACAAAATCTATCCCAAACTAGATGCTCGTATCTATCTTTCTACAAAAGGGTATTCAAAAATACTAGATAGTGCTAAAAAAATGGGAGGGGGCACGATCGAATTTTTACTATGTTTTTTGACAAAAACATGAGAACCTATTGAAATTTTAGATATTTAACCCACTTACACTTAACAATTTGTAAAAAACAATTAGTAGTTTAGAAACTAGATTCGAAATGCTACAATTCATGTTCTTATAACATCTTCAAATTTTGAGTGTAACTATTTCAAATAAATCGTACAAGTTATAGTTTTTTTTTTTATAGAAAAAAGTGTCTACGTAAAACCCCCTCTTGGCTCCCCATTTCCATGTACTTACCCATTGATGGACATACATAAGTGGTGAACAAAATCTTAGACAATTTGTTACACTGCTTGGTAAGAGATAAGCCACACCAATGGGACATGATATTGGCACAAGTGAAATTTTCCTAAAACAATTCAGTTAATAGGAGCATACAAAGGATACCAGCTTAGCCATGCCATAGAATTTCGAAATGCACTCTCTCAACTACCAATTCAAAATTAGTTGGCCACCATTAATGCACAAGTGTTCACATTCAAGTTTGAGCGGTATGATGAGAGGATTCTAGAAAGAATTTCAAATTCCTAATGAGTGGGAAAAGGATCTATAAATACTTGCCTAACACCATGTTTTGTAGACTTTTGGTACTTCTTCAAAGCTATCACCCATGTAGCCATGTAGGTTGGTGATTCAACAAATATAGAATTTAAAAAATCCTAATTGCAAAGTCATGTATGATAAATAAATTCCAAACAATTGCTCAAATGTAGATGACACAAGCAATAACCTAGATAAATATGAAACCTTAAGTGCAAGAGAGAGGGAGAAGGACTTAGCTAATTTATGCTTAATGTTGGGATTGTGTAGACTGTGAAAACTAATGAATAGGAAGGGTTGATTATTGCAATCACACACTTTAAATTTTGGAGTTGTCGGATTTGCCTAGACTAGGGCGTCTGGACTGGGACGAGAGTGCCTAGGTGTTAAAGACCTTTGTTAGGTGCCTATGACTGCGTGGGATCTCAGAAACTGGTTTTTCTGGTGTCGCAAGGTGGTCACTAATAGTGGATATTGGTCACCTATATATCACACTATGATCACCAAAGTCACCTGTAACCTGTAAAGAGAAGATGACCTGCAAAGCCCTCAAACTACATCAAATCCCAAAAAATAAAAGATGCAATATGGGTAGTCAGACTGACCCCGAATGAGTGAACTTATGAACGAGTGTTACACTACATCTCAGATTCCATGAAGTTCTTATGCGTGTGTGATATAATTGTGCCCTAGGAATCTCTTGTGTAAGCGCACGTGATAACAGACGATAGCTATATGTATGAATGTAAATAAATATGTGGATGGAATAATGAGATTTCCCTTTTATCTGTATATGCAGAAAATGCAATCCCTTATCCCTTATATGATTGTTATGAGGATGCATTTGATGTTCTTAGATGCCTTTGGATAAGTGATCTGATAACAAATGCTTAGAGCTTGGTCCTTTATTTTGGTCACATGGATTTGTATTTATATGATTCCCTTGGTTGAATTTTGTAATTGACAACTGGAAGGCCAACACATAAGAAAATAAGAGGCCCAAAAGATAAAAGAGGCCCAAAATAAGTGAGTAAGATAGTAACATAGAAAGAGGTCTAGAATGGGCTGTGGGGTGTGTAAGATCAAAGAGAAAGTAAGAAAGAGAGAAAAGAGGCCAAAGATAGTTGTTGATTACTAGTTTTCTTGCTTAGGAATCATATGAATGTAATTAAGTTATTACGAAGTAGAAATGTACACAAGTGTGTGATTTTGTGTTTACATTTGCCCCCACTTTAAGTTGTTGAGTGAATACTCAATAACATAAAGTAGATAAGAGATGCATACATGTTATTCTTGTAGAGATGTGATGGTGAGAGCATGCCGAAGAGACAAGTGAAAGTGTGAAGTGATAAAAATGAAGCATGGAAAGCTACGAAAGATTAAGTGATCCTTAGGGGTGAAGCGTATTGTGTTATGCGCTGATGTTGTACCTTTTTTTGCTTGAAATTTTGATGTAGGTATGATTATTGATGCATATTAAGGACACACCTTCAAAATAAGATCAAAAGAGTAGTCAGAGTCATGTATTATGAAAACTCTATAAATGTATGTAAAACTGTATAAAAGGAAATTGTGCATCTGATGTATAGAAGTAGTAAATGAAAGAAAATGTGCACTTGAAAATACCATGTAGAGTGAAAAGGATATTTTTGGTCCTGAAATATCATGCCAGAAGAGTTAGTTCTTTTTGGGATATATCTTATTCCAAGAATGATTTTTTTTGTGGAAATCTCATGCCAAGTGCGAGTTTTTTGAGAAACTCTCATGTGAAATGCAAGAGTTTTTTGGGTGATCTAACACCACGGACATAATATTGTTGGGGAAATAGGTCTAGTTTTGCTCTCCTTCTATGACTGTTCGTTGAATTATACACCACTGCAGATTGTGTGATCCTTATTGTTTTGTGTTTAGTTCCGTATTTGTTTCGAGTTTGAAATGGAGAAAGAATGCATTTCTGCTACTAGAGGACTATGCCTGTAACTGTGAAAATTGCTTTGTAGATTGTTGTAGAATTGTGCTTGAACTGAGAAAATAACTGTAACTTTCCCTAGTCATAGGCCCCCAGGTAATAGGTTTCTAGGAGAGGACACGAAGTTCACTAGGAGATTTTGTCTTATTTTAGCACTGGTTGGTTTATGTGTTGTGCTAAGGATCCAAGTTAGAATTTTGGTCACGTTCTATAACTGTATGACTATGTTTTGTTCTTATACTGTGTAGGTATGTATTGTAGCTCTAATCTATTGTAGGGGTTAATAATTCACCCAATGTAAGCCACCCTCCTTTTTGGTTCATGTGACATTGCTAGGAGCATGTGGTTCAAAGGTGAGGGACCTGAAACTAATGCTGAAATGGATACCCTATAGGGGGAGGGGATGTGCATAGAAGAAAATAAGGCGCATGCAAACAAAGTAAGGCTAGTAACATGTGTTATTGTAGATCAAACTGACAATTATGCAAGTAGAAGACAATGTGCAATCAAGAAAATAGTGAAGACAAGATAGACCGTGAAAATCAGGTTTCAAACAAGGGACATTACTCACAATGTCCCAAGACAATCAAGGCCAATGTGGCCAAAAGCATACAAGAAATGTTCATAGCAAGACAAAGGGCATAGCCTGCAAACAATAACATATAATGACAAACAATGACAAGCAATAGTGTAACAGAAAATCATACCATGGCATATAGTTCGTGCAAATCAAATGTTGTACATGAAGCACCCGTTAGCATTTTAGAAAGATAGAAGAGTATGTCAAGAGCGTGTATGTATCGATGGAAAATAGGTAAGTGTGTTATTAATAGTAGGAAGTAGCATATAAGTGAAAATAATAATACATGTGATTATGTAAGATTAGTAAATATAGATACCCCCTGAAGCAAAGGTGGGACTAATAAGAGGTACAATTCCAAACATCTTTGCTACATGGAAATATCTATCAGGAATTCCTGCATTCACAACTAAAGACCAAGTGAACGTGCACATGTGTATATAGAAAATATATGGTGACATACTAATTATCCTTCTATCATGGAAAATAAAGTGCACATGTAAGTATGAGCAAACAAGAATAAAGTATGTGCAACCAAGATATGCAGTATGTTGTGTATGAGTGATGATGGAATGATATGTAAGAAGTGAATGTGATAGGAGTAGTGCATCCCCTAGCGGAGTTGTATGTATGAGATGAAGTTCATTTATATAAGACCCCTCAACAGTAAAGAATGAACCATATAACAAGAGTGTGTCGTTGGGAAATGGTTTGAAAATGAGATACTGATGGAAAGATAAATCAAGAAGCACAAAGTGTGAAAAGTGAAAGGCATGTGAGGTTCAATTTCAGATTTAGACCCTCAGCATCTGAGTATGTACCATGGAAATAGAGTGTGTCATATGGATAGTATGATGTTTGAGAATGGAATTCTATAAATATTTATCGTGAATCACATAATGAAATATGCAGTGTGTGTGGTTCATGGATGTAATATTCCCTCAACATTCAAGTGTGAACCTTAGCAAAAGAGTGCATCATATGGTAATAACGATACGAGTCATGTATCAAGTTAAGACGAATGGGAGAGACCAAATTTGAAGTATAGAGCATCAAAGTAGAAATGAAAGACACCTGATAATGCTAGGAGGAGGGGGATATAAGTAAGTATTATGCCCCCAAAGTGTGTGATGATGAGTAAGCTATCCAACGAAGGTGAAGGGCAAGGGTCCTCTACCCAATGTTTGAGGAGATAAAGGCGTGTGAATATGCTCAAAGTTGTTGGTGTATGACATTGATGTTTTATATATGAATGAGACCGGGAAGATGATATGCACCTATGTGAAGGAGACCAAGGAGGTGAGGTGAACCTATGTGAACGAAAATGAAGAGGTGATGTGCACATATGTGAAGGAGGTCGAGGGGGTGATGCACACCTATGTGAAGGAGATCGAGGAGGTGATGTACACCTATGTGAATGAGACCAAGGAGGTGTTTTACACCTATATGAAGGAGACTGAGGTGATGATGTGCACCTATGTGAAGCAGATTCCCTAAGTAGGGGACTTGGTATTCCAAGATAGACTAGTGGACCAATGAGAATGAGTAGGATGTATACAAATAATAGAACTAGGAGCAAAATGTGCCTTAGGTATGAGAGGTCCAGGGGACCTAGATAGTCTAGCTAGTGAAATGAAAACCTCAAGAGGATGTTGAGGTCATAGTGTGTATGGTGGGACACCTTTGATAGTGATAACTTGCTTTTTGTGAATGAATTTGAGACATAAGTGATTCATTGATAAGATAGATTTAGCAACACTAAGCCAAGGAAGGCCTAAGAGCATGTCACAACCTTTGAGTGAAGGTGCCACAATGAATGACACAAGTATGGTTAGAGTCCTAACCGTAACTGGAAGCATGATTTAGCCAAAATATTTCAGAATTGGATATGAAATTTTAGATAGTATATGGTGGATAAAAACAAGGAGTACAATAGATCATGCACCAATAGGGGCTGATAAATCGATCATGGTGTTATTAACATCATAAGATCCGATAGAAGCACTGATGTGTAGTGTATTAGATGAAATTGTAGCATGATAATCGTGATTAGACAATGTAATAAATGGCGGAGATGTAGTGGTGTCACAAGGAAGTCGTTGATAGTCATTGTTGGTTGCATGTATAACACACTATGATCACAGAAGTCACATGGAACCTGCAAAGAGAAGATGAACTGTAAAACCCTCAAACTACATCAAGTCTCAAAAAATAAAATATGCAATATGAGGAATTAGATTGACCCTGGCGGTCACCTGACTGAGTGAGCTTACGATTGAGCGTTGCACTACATCTCAGACTCTATGTAGTTCTTGTGCATTTGTGATAGAATCATGCCCTAGGAATCTATTGTGTAATCACACGTGATAATACGTGATAGTTGGGTAAGTGCATGGAAAAGAGGGCCAAAAGGGGGTCTTAAGTGGATATTTGAAATAGTTACACTCAAAATTAGAAGATGTTATAAGAATATGAATTATAACATTTTGAGTCTAGCTTCTAAACTACTATTTTTTTTTTAAAAAATGGTTAAGTGTAAGTGGGTTAAAGATCTAAAATTTCAATAGGTGATCCTATTTTTGTAAAAAAACATAGTAGACAATCGGTCGTGCCACCCCCATTTTTGAGCATTTTTGAGTATTTTTGAAAACCCTTCAGTACAACAATAGATATGAGCATCTAGTTTGTGCTAGATGTTTTTTAGATTTTTTAGTGAGTATTTATTTTTTATGATTTTTTATAGTACAAAGATTTTAATTTTTAAAAATAAGGGTTAGCCAACCGTGCCCACCCCCCCCCCCCTAACTACCTAAAAAAATATAAAAAATTAGATTTTTTTTTTTGAATATGTATATAATTAGTCCTAGTTTGTGACTGTATAATTTTTATTCAATTTGGATGAGTTAATCAAAATATACAGCCATAAATGATAGACATGTATAAATTCAAAAAAGAGTATAAAAAGACATAGTTACAAAATAATAAGTATGGAAACCTTATACTAGCGAAAATTTGAGAAATCATATATTTAGAAAGAAGAAATTTTATTTGATCTCGTAGTAAGATTTTTAATAAATGTATTGATCATTTTTTGTGAGATTTATTAAGGATGAAGACCAATTTTAGCATTTTCTATTAAAAACACATGGTTTTTTTTATGTTTTAGCAGGTCCATGCCTCTGGTTTGGGGATGCAAACCAGATAAAAGAACAAGATATTTGCCTTAGAAAATGGAAAAAGGAAACACGAGTACGCGTTTCTTTTTTATACATCCCCTTCCCTCCAATGTCCTTTTCCACCTCTTTCATGGGATTTCTGTCCCCACTCTATTGCTTCTACACATTCCTGTACATTTCTGCATGAATTTTGAGTAGATGAGGCTGTCCCCTACCCCACTATCTATATTTTTCTAATCACGGGGGATAAAAGATGACGTAAGGACAAGAAGAAGGTCAAGAACAAGACACCAAAGAAATTAGAAGATAATAGAATAAAGAAAGTTAAGCGGATGTGAAAACTTCGCGGAGGGCAAGGTACATCTACTATGTCAAATGTACATGATGTTTTAGAAAATGATTATGAAATAAATAATGAAATTGAGGGGAATAATATTTTGCAATGAGTATTGATAATGAATTGAATGATAATGTTGTTATGGATAAATAATTTGGTATGAATTATAATATTGAACCTTTACCTGAGATTCCAAATGTTAATCTTGAAATTTACATGGAAACACTGAATGAAGAAATTAGTCTTGCCAATGAATCTTTACCTCTAAGAACACATCCTTCCATTTTGCATATAAAATCCATTCACTTAATTGAAATTGATGAAAACATTATAAAACCAATGCCTAACAAAATGTATGAAAGAAATGTGAGAAGAAAAGCTATGGGAATTTGGGATAATTACTTTGAGAAATTAAATGATACACAAAACTGTCAATTATTTGTTACGTTGATGAAATTAATTAAGATGAGACCTACAATGAAGACCCTAGGGCTAAGAACATATAATATTGATGATCAAAATGAGGAAATTATTGAAAATATACATAAAGCATACCATATTGTAGGTGTCAACAAACACTCCAAAGATAGTAATGCTACACACCGTGCACTTACTAATTGTATAGTAAGTGATAAAACATTAATAAAAACTTGATTAGAAAAATAAGTAGAGCTTTGAAGGTAAACAAAAAAACACTAATGAAAGCAATAGGGAGACGCAAAAGTCTTGAGTCAACCAATAACACTAACTATTGGGCATTCTCTAGTAGACTCCCATGGAAAGACAATGATACATCTGATATTCTAAAATAATTACTTGTAAAGTTTTGGAATGAGAACACAAGGGTGTCACCGAATAAAAGAGATACAATAAAAAGAAGAATAGGTTCTCGTAATCATGAAGTGCATGCAAAAAATTTCTTGGATATGACTCAAACACAATTGTTCTCTAAGTTTAAGAATGAAAATCCAAAAATTAACATTAACCAAATATTTTTGAAATGAACAAACCCTTTTATGTGAAAATCAATCACTCACGTACCACTTGTTGTTGTAGGCATCATGTTGAATTTTCAATGCATTATGATGTTTTTTGTCAAGTAAATTGTGTTTTGCATACTGACATCATGTTGCAAGAGTGTGGATTAAATGTCCCACCAAAATATGCAAGGGAATTTATTCCTACCATATTTTTTGAAAGATCAATTGGACAATTTTTTTATAACAAAACATGTTTGGATGGAACGTGCAACATATGTGGTGGCTTTCCGAAATTGAAAATTTGTATCCACGAGGAGAGTACACATTCAATAGGAAAAGAATTAGTTGGTATCAAAAAATATAAATTTATGGCATACAATTAAAATATGGAAAATAATCTAAGAGGTGTGAGCTTGTTACAAAACAATTACCTGTATCAGAATATATGGTCAAATTTAGAGAGGAATTTTTTTATGAGTATGCAAGGCACACACATAGAGCTTGATGGTTGGATGAACAATTCAAGTTAAGAAAAGACACATTCCCACTTGGTACTATTTTTTCAGTAGTTTACTTCTCATAGAGAATTACTCATTGCAGCCACAAATGGAGGTTCAGTCACAATACTATAACTCAGTGCAAGTTGTTATTTTCGTGCATATAACATTCATGCACTCTCTGGAAAGCACTAAGAAAGATCAAAAAATATTAAGAGAGTATCATTTCTACATCAGTGATGATCAGACACATTCTAAAAAATATGTGCAAGGGTGTTTCCAATTGTTTTATGTGAAGTTGGTTGAGAGGAACATTGTTTTCAATCAACATTACATTTGTTCGAACAACTACACATCACAATTCACAAATGCAAGGATGTTTTATTGGCTAAGAAGGATGCACATAACAAAAAGTGTACAACATAAATGGAGTTTTACTGAGGCAGGACATGGAAAGGAGAACATGATGGTGCAAGAGCATGTGTGAAAAAAGCCCTTGCAAGAGAAGAATTAAAGTTCAAATATGGTGCTAAATTTATAGGTGCAGAAATCATTTTTGATTGGTGTAACAAGAACATGAACCATGAATCTAAAGAGATTTCAATAGTTCATAGATATTTTTGGTTGATAGAGGAAGAACATTTGGAAAGCTATGAATATTGTATGATAGTTACAAGATCAAGTGATATGCACTCATTTTGTAGTTCAAATGTAAGTTCTTGCACTATTCATACTAGGTGCATGGCATGTTTTTTATATCATGCATTGATTTTGTGTGGAATGAATGTGAGTCACAATAGTGGGTGGATGAATGGACTTGTAGACCTCTAATTCCACTCGACACATATCAAGTTCCATGAGCATTACAACTTATAGTGTCTTCAGATCATATGACAACATCACTTGAATTTGACCAAGTCTTTGATTTAGTGCAACAAGGTACATACATGTCATGTTATAAATTTATAAATTATTAAATGATAATCTCTTAATGTATTTTAAATTTGACTTGAGTTTTACTTTGTGATGCAGGGCATGTTTTTGCAGTTATTGCGACAGAATTTAATGAAGAGGGAACAAACTACTTCTTGTCTTGTTGTGTAGAGGAAAAAAAAAATTGACTTCCACAGTCATTGATGGTGAAAACCTTGAGTATCCCATTGGGTCAGTGGTAGTCACTAGAACTTGGCTTCGAAGATATCCTATCAAAAAATCAAATACTTGGTTGTTTGAAGACTATGAAATACATAGAAAGATACTTCACTATTCACATTTGGTTCTTGCAAAAAATATTCAGTTGATCAAATAACGAGGTAGACCATCAAACAAGAATCTGTGGAAGGTTTGTGAATCAGATCATGAAGCAATTCTTGCTACTGTCAAGAGTAGAGTTGATCCTTGTGGTTCATTGGATTGAATTTCCAAAGGTATGTTCACTTAAGATTAGATATACATCTACATGAATTTAATTTGAATATTTACTTTAATGATTTTGTTTAAATTTTGTAGGTTTTAAAATTCTATTTAATTATTTACTAACATGTTTATGTAGGTTAGTGGTGCCAAAAAAGCTTCCACCTTCACGTGGTTGCACTATTAGTAGAGAATTTATTATTATTCTCGAAGCTAAAAGAAGCTAAGGAAAATCAAATATTGGAAACAAACAAGTAGAAATTCTCATTTCACCACCTATATTGTATAAAAAATCTCTTCTTACAATTCTCATTTCACCACCTGTATTGTATGAAAAATCTCTTCTTAACATGTTTCCTAGTACTTGTTTCACATTGAAGGATTTTGGGCACTAAAATGAAGCCTCACCCAACATTTACCAGGCCACCTCTGGGATGCACGTGGGCATAGTCGGTTTGGTGTCAGGATATTTTGTTTGCAAAATATTGCATTGGACAACCTTACACTGACTCACACTACAGTATTCAGCATGGTTGCAAACAATAGGACAGTGAGAGGACCAAATTAAGATGGAGAAAACTAAGACAGGATTTCATAGAGGGTCCCAACATGGAGGTGTAGGATCAGATGAGACCTTTCAAGGTGCCACAGAGACCGAGAAATCACCTAGAGAACTTATAGCCTTTTTTTCTCTCAGGGCTCTTAAGGGACTACACCCGAACGAAGTATCCCAGAAGCATGGGCATCATTGGGAATTGAAACAAAGAATTTTCCACCATTTACCAGGCCACCCAATGTATGGTGTAGTCGGTTTCGGTGCCAAGAGCTTCCATTTACAAAATATTGCATTGGACAACCTTACACTGACTCACACTGCAGTATTCGACATGGCTGCAAAAAATAATACAACAAGAGGACCGAATTGAGATGGGAAAATAGATACATTCTTTCGTAGAGGGTCCTAACATGGAGGTGTAGGATTAGACGAGACCTTTCAAGGTGCCACAAAGACTAAGAAATCACCTGGAAAACTTATAGCCTTTTTTTGCTCTCAGGGCTCTTAAGGGACTATGCTTGGATGAATGTAGCCCAGAAAGCACGAGGCATCATTGGGCACCAAAACAAATCCTCACCCATCATTTACCAGGCCACCTTGATGTGTCGGTGCATTCCTTTTGGTGCCATGAGCATTTCATTTACAAAATATTGCATTGGACAACCTTACACTGACTCACACTACAGTATTCGGCATTGTTGCAAAAAATAGGACAACAAGAAGACTAAATTGAGATGGAGAAAACCAATACATAATTTCATAGAGGGTCCCAATGTGGAGGTGTAGGATCAGACGATACCTTTCAAGGTGTCATGGAGACTGAGAAATCACCTTACAGAACTTATAGCCTTTTTTACTCTTAAGGCTCTTAAGGGACTACGCCCAAACAAAGTATCCTGGAAGCACAAACGGTACCATTGGGCACCAAAATTAATCCTCCCTAATGAATTTACCAGGCCACTCGATGCACATGTGTTGGTGCATTTGGTTTGGTGTCAGGAGCTTCTGTTTGCAAAATATAGCATTAGACAACCTTACACTGACTCAGACTGGACTATTTAGCATTGTTGCAAACAATAAGACAATGAGAGGACCAAATTGAGATGGGTTAAACCAAGAGATTATTTTTATAGAGGGTCCCAATGTGGAGGTGTAAGATAAAATGATACCTTTCAAGGTGCCATGGAGACTGAGAAATCACCGACAGAACTTATAGTCCTTTTTTCTCTCAGGGCTCTTAAGGGATTACACCCAGACAAAGTATCCCGGAAGCACCAGCAACATTGGGTACCAAAATGAAGCCTCCCCATACACACCATTTACTAGGCCACCCCGACTCATGTGTGTAGTTGGTTTAGTGCCATGAGCTTCCATTTGCAAAATATTGCATTGGACAACCTTACACTGACTCAATTTGGACTATTCGGTGTTGTTACAAACAATAGGAAAATGAAAGGAATAAATTGAGACGGAGAAAACTGAGACAAGATTTCATAGAGGGTCCCAATGTGGAGGTGTAGGATCTAGACAAGATTTCAAGGTGCCACGGAGACTGAGAAATCACCTGGTGAACTTATAGCCTTTTTTTCTCTCAGGGCTCTTAAGGGACTACGCACCTGACCAACGTATCTCGGAAGCACCGCACACATTGGGCACCAAAATGAAGCTTCCAAAATGTTTACCAGGACCACCCCAATGCATCGTGCTCAGTGGTTGATGTTCCACTGCCACGAGCTTTTGTTTGTAAAATATTACATTGGACAACCTTACACTGACTCAAACTGGACTATTTGGTGCTGTTGCAAACAATAGGACAACGAGAGGACCGAATTGAGATGGGGAAAACTGAGATAGGATTTTGTAGAGGGTCCTAATGTGGAGATGTAGGATTATACGATACCTTTCAAGGTGCCATGGAGACCGAGAAATCACCTCAGATAACTTATAGCCTTTTTTACTCTCAAGGCTCTTAAGGGACTACGTTCGACTGATGTAGCACGAAAGCACCGAGATCATTGGGCACAAAAATGAAGCTTCCCCAAAATTTGATACTTTAAGCCACTACCCCATGGGGTGTGTGCACTCATCGGTTTTGCCACCATGAGCTTTCATTTGTAAAATATTTCACACACATCCTCTACATCTGGCTCGCACTTTATATTATGCACTCTTTCTCTCAATAGGAGAACGAGAGGATCTCGAATCTGAGATTTGAAAACTCTCGATTTTGTAGAGGGTCTCTCTCTGGTCTTGAGGACATCTATCTCTCATGATCTCTTTAATCTGACTCTCACCTCATGAACTCTCTCATTCTTTTTTTGCTCTACACTCTCTTTATCTCTTGATGCATCTTTATTTCTGAAAAGAATCACTCTCTTTGTCACTCTCTTATCATCAATCTCTCATGCTCTCTCTCACTCTCATTTATCTCTCTCATTCTCTCTCAATCCAATCTCTCCTTGAGACTATTTGAGTCTTTCTAATCTCTGACTCTCTCTCTTTCTCATTTAATCTCTCTCTCTCTTCTCAGCGCTCTCTCTCTATCTCACTCTCTTTTCCTCTCAAAATTTTCACTGAATGCTCTTCCTTTATTTTGACTAAAATAAACTTCAGTTTTTAATGAGGACTTCTAGGAGGGCATGTCAAACCATAAGGAAACCTGGAGATTGTTTAAAATACCTCTAGTTTATTGATGAAAATATCAAAGGATATAAAAAACGTTTGAGTATAAATTATTTAGGATCATCACAATTGGCTCGAGAAAGAAGCTATTCAATTAAATTTGGATACATATATCTTGATCCTCCATAGTAAATGTTATTTTATGAGATCAAATCTCAGGTCATCTTCAATACTAATAGAAAAATTTGGAACTGCAAATTGCATAGCTTAAAGTTTCAAAGAGCATCCATGTCCTAGAAATATTAAGGCACAAAGTATTGAACTCCTTCTTACACCCTTAAGGAGAGAACTAGAAAAAGGTGATTTTGGATAATATGAATGCAAGAAACCCAAACCATTGGACTGACCTCTTTAGTTATCATTAGAAGGTTAGAGTCAGCCTAATTAAATAGGTCCTTCTGGAGCTCCCTATATACATATTTTATGGCCACCATCGCAACAAAAAGATTAATCTCAAAGGAAATGGATGAAACAAAAAGAATATAATATTTATATATCATAGATGCAATGTAAAATCTTAAGTATATTGAATGTTTTGAACATTGATCGTAATATAAAATCTTAAGTATATGTGCATATTTTTAGGCAACATTAGAGGAAGTGCCATGAAATCTTTAAAATCTTAAGTAAATTTGCAACTATTTAGCTCTTTTCTCTCTCTCACACCCTTTCTCTCTCTTTCTTTCTCTCTTTATCTCACTCTCTCATGGTCTCTAATTCTCACACACTTTCTCTCTCTTTATCTCTCTCTCTCACACACTCTCTCACTCTCACTCTCACTCTCTCACACTCTCTCACACTCTCACTCTCACTCTCTCTTTCTCTATATCTCACTCTTGAATTATCTCTCTCTTTATCTCACATCCACTCTATCTTTCTTATGTCTATCCCTCTTGCATTCCCTCTCTCTCTCTTTCTCTCTGTAGTTACAATTTAATTATTAGAATTAATGTAATATTGTGTTGTCTCGTTACATATGTTTCATTTGAATTATTGAGATTCTAGGAAAGATGGCATTGACATTGACATTATATTATTATAATTGATGTAATTGAATGATTATAGTAATGGAAAAATTATAAATTAGTTACACATATATATTTAATTCCCATGTTTAAGACATAAAAAAATTAACACTAATAATACATATTAACATAACATACATATGATATCATATTAATCCACTTACATACATGTATAAAGCATGTTTCATCCATTATAAATATTTTAAAACAATTTTTTTTCTCATATATTATATTGATTCAAAAATCCTTGATAGCATACAAAATTTGATCAAAATCAATGTCTTAACAAAGCCATGTAGGCATATACAATGATATACATCGACAAAATATAAATCTATGCCAATATGCCATGAAGGCAAGAAAACAAAATTTGTATACATCTAAACTATGGGGTATCATCAAATAATCTAGTTCTCTTCAGCCACAAGAAAGATGACGTAAGAACATTAGTGGAATGTCCCTTATTCCGATCAATCCTCCTACACTCAAAGGATGTTTGTAGCTCCATCTATTAATACAAATAAACAACATACCCATTAATATACAATTAGTGACATATATAAAATGACACTACTTAAAAATAAATACTTATTGCAATCTGATGATCACTAGCAAACATCCTCTGCCTCTCAAGAATCATCAACATCAATATGAGGTGCACGAACTAGAGTAGTCAACTCCTCTTGTGGCAACCATGATGAGGAAAATTAGAATACACATGAATGTCATTTAATTATACTACATGATGTTATTTAATACAATCAATTCATTATGAAAATTACTTTACTAGCGCATACATGTGTAAGAGGCCTGATAGAAGCTATGCCCATAATGAATCCAATATCTAATGATCGTTGAATTTCAACAAGAAACTGTAATGATGTCATCAACTAAAAAATAATAAAACTCACATTAGTAAATTCATACCTTAATTATAGTTCATTCTCTTCATGTATATGATGAATAAAAATAATAAAACTCACATTAGTAAATTCACCAACATGTGAACTCGTACCGACATTCACTTGTTCAACATCAAATTGTAATTTTAGGATAACATCTCTATATGGAAAACAAAATAACACAATATATTTACTAATTTATTACCAATTTATACTTGAGGGGATGACGTGCCCGCAAACAACTGTGGAGAAGGGGAATGTGACACTGGATGTATAGTTTGACCCTGTAATTTTATAAAACACATGACTCATTAATTTTCATTCACAATTGATTAACATTGTTAATTATAAGATTTTGTACAATATATATATATATATTAAATTATAAAATAATATTCATGTAAAATTACAACTAATTTAATGTAAATTACCTACTGTCAATACCAAAGGTTGAATCTAGTAGAACATCTATGATGATGATATTCTTCGAACATAGAATCATGATGTGGTATCCTCTATTCAGGACACCTTGCTCTAGCCTATGGAGAATCCTCATAGGTAGGACGTGGAGATACCTCACGAGGCTATGGAGCTTGCCTCAGCGAGGTTGTGGAGCTATCTCACTAGGTTGTGGAGCTACCTTGTCAACCACGTAGGTGCCAAAACTCCCAAAAGCATGAAATTATATGTTATATGATGTCTAATTCCTAGAAGGACCATCCTCATCACACTGGGAGAGATGAGTGCCATGCTTAAGCAATGATGTGTCAATGACCTGATAGAATCAAAAGTTTGAACCTCCACTATCTCCTTCACAATAGAGGGGACTTAAACATGATGAATAGATGGGGTGAGACAATGGATCTAGCTAGGTCGGTTTTGCAAACATGATGTGCCCCCACTCTATCTTGTGTAGAGCCTTTGCCTCTTCCTTGAAAATCTCGAATGTTGAAATGGTTTGGTACTTCATTGAGGAAGAACTCACAATAGAGTTTCCTCAAGAAATATTGTGGCACCTCAAAATTGTTACAAGGTGGTTGGTCAAAAATCATCCACCACCTATCCCAAAAATTATTTTTTATCCCCTCATGATTACACCAATGGATGGGGAATCTTTTACAATCCAATTGTAACGATGTATTAGTTTTAAGATTAGTAAACAATGCACACAATTTGTCTTTTGTGATTTTTTCTTCTTCAATGCATCATAAGACAACTTTTCTGCATAAAAATTACGACAGTTGGTTTTAAAACTCTCCCATGTGTTTATTTATCCAACCACATTGTCAATATTAGATAATAATGATCCTAATGATGTAGCTAGGTTTTGACGATGTGGATTTGTGGCATTAGGGTTTCTTAAGGTTTATATTAAACCCTCAATTTGAACTTTATTATTTTTGATCCCCCCAAAATGTGTTGTTGGTTGTTAGGATTTTTAAAGGGGTGTTTCTAGGATGTTTTGTTCTTCATCTTGGTCTGTGGGTGAATGAGGGGTTTGAAATGAAGGTAGAGAAACAATCTGAAAATGAAAATAAATAACAAATCAACAACTATCAAAAAAAAATAAGATTAATAAATAAAATAAACCTAAAATAAATAAAATTGACCTTCTGAGCTTGCCACCATAGTACATTTGAGTTTCCGCTGGGTGTTGATGCCACAAAACGTGTTCGTGGTATTCCTCACTCGCATTTTCCTCTCTTAAGATTTTGTTTTGTTTTTGTAATGAAAACTGCTCTCGGGTTTCGACTGTATTTCATGACAATCAAAACACGAGCACATTATAATGCACTCATTTTATAAAGAGAGCACATAATAACGCATGTTATGGTTTGGTAAATTTGAACCATAATGCACTCACATTATAACACGATCTTGATTTTACCCTCTCAGGTTATAGCGCGGCAGAGCCATAATGCGAGCGTGTTATGACCAAAATGATCAAAATATAGATTTTTGTCCTCTTTTTACTTGGTGCACTTGCCCAACTAGATGCATCAATGTATCCTAGCACTCTGTGGATGGAATACTGAATTAGTCTCCCTCCGATGTTTCTTATAGCAGAAAATGGCTAAGATATTTTTCCCTTGTATGAGTTATCCAAATTGATGTAAGGGGTACAAATCTTAGATGCCTTTAGATGCAAACCACACAAAATGATACATGAGATGCTTACAAATTGAAACACTTTACACATGTCACGTAGCTTTGTATTTAAACTACTCACTAGTTTTAAATCAAATATTGACAACTGGAAAGAAAACTCATAACTAAAAAACATGCCACCAATGTTGAATGCGGCCTAAAATAAGTTGGTAAGATTGGCGAGAGGTCATGGGATCAACCTCTAGAGGGGACTTGTGCCTCCTGGGCACTAGTGAGTTCACTAACTGGGCACTGGAGTCTAGAGTAATAAAAAGATAAAGAAATAAATTGTTTCCACTAGGATGTTTATTATTTTTGCCCTTAATGTGAAAAACATAAACTTATTACATAGGCCAAAAAAAGTTGTCAATGTACTAGTTTTCTTACTAATAAGGCATTCATAAGGCAATTTTTTTATGTCATTTGGACTTTTACAATGACACACTTTTACCCAAGTAAATGATAATTGTACTCTAAACATTTGGTACACTAGCTACAGAACAATTACTGAATGTTGATAGATAATGTAATGACATAATGAGACATAATATCGACACTCCAAAAGAAAATGACCAAAGTTTTATTCTACATAACTGACTAAAAATATTATGATCTCACCAGTTCATCGTAAAGATCTCCAAAATATTCACTTTATATATTATAAGATCACAATTTTACATGAGTACTTAAAATGACTTTAGATGAATCTAGAAACTAAAACTATAATGAAATATACAGTAATGACACTTTTTGTCGTAGAAATATTTGACAACATTTACTTGCATTTATCTGACCAGTGATATTCATAAATACTTGACTAACCTAATCATACAAGACCTCAAGTTACTATGTTGCATATAGTTACATAACTCTAAAAATGTTGGTTATTGAAACAACTAATTGAGGAGAAAAAATTAAACATAGTAATGATCTCGCATATGCAGATCAATTCAGGGAAATTCTCTAAATGATCAATAGGATATCCAATGGTGGCGACTAATAATGTACTTACACTTGAAACTTTGCATGGGAAATGACACTTCAAGTGTTGAGGTATTACAGATTGATTTGAAATTTTCAACTAGTTTTCAATGATATAAACAAATCTAATCTATAACACAATTTGGATGTATGACTGGAGGTCATGGATGGAACATGAAATTTGATTGGAAATTCCAATATAATTAACAACTAAAAATGCTATATATATTGACTGGAAACTCGTCACATAATTCAAGCACCTCCACTTTTGGATCTGCTAGATGGATGTCTACATTTCTCATATTTATGACATGTATTGGTCGTCCACTCAAGCCCTTGTCATCCGACTTCAAAACGGTGTTATTAGACAAAGATCAAAATTTAATGATAAGACATTAATTCCACCATTTTAGAAGTACCTCTAAAGATGTCCCTCTAAGTATGGCGTGCTTAACCATCCCACTACAACTTTTATTACCATTGACGGTGAGAATGGTACCATTATAGGCTCACACTTTTGTTCTAATATCAATGTATGAAATGACTTTTGGCGAGTCTATGACAGGTGTAGTTTCCTTCTGATCAGTCGATATTTCCTTAGAGATTTCAGCGCATTGGCAAAACAAAACTCACAATTTGCATTCCAAGATAAATATGCATCACCCCTTTACAATTATTGGTTAAGCTGTGCCATTTAGCAATCAGAAATCGACTCAAGTCTCTGGATGAAACAAAATTGAGGATCCTTATGGGACCATATTTGAACACAATTTTCTGTAACATTAGTAATACTACATTCAATTTCATATCCAGAATTTTTGCATACGCACATCATGTACGAAATCTACATATATATAGGCTTTTATATCCCTAAGAATCATCCCCATAATTGTCTCTACTACTCATCCCATAAGTATATCGCATTTTGGATTTATACTTGAACTGTTTATTATATAACTTCACATATAAATTAAGTTAATAACGAATGTAACAACTAACCCAAATACAATACCTTAGTGGTATTCACATTACAAATGAGTTTACTTACTAACCATATTTGAATTGTTATTATAACTCATTTAGCAAACAACTTGTATTATTCACCCAACCCATTAATAATGTGATGCACTAACTATTGAGGTGTACCCTATCGAAATAACTAAAAGATTCTATCGACATTTGGATCGAAGATGTCATAACACATAAGTTGTAGGTGATATATTATGTACAATTGCTTCCCTAGAAAACAAATGTAAGTGCCAGGAACCCATCTAAGAGATCCAAAAGGTAGTTTCCCCTAAGGGCATGCAAACTTGTTGAACATTATGTATCGTGCCACACCTATTAGAGTCCAAAGAATATGCATAAGACAAAATTCAAGGGTATTTACCACTGATCCAAAATAATACCAGTTACAAAAATGTTTCCAAATTGGATTGCTCACTGTCAGTATTTTGTAAAGTCATGGCAATTAACTCTCTATCAGTTAGGATTTTACCATGGAAAAAAGAGTAAAATCTTCTTTTTAACTCTGTGATATATGTCCTTATTCCTCAAGATCTCATGTATGATGTGTTGGATGCTCAAGATACTAATGGTTTTAGATACATAGTTCTATTGTGTTGAGACTACTCCCAACTAGGAAATTTGTCCTACCCTATGATAGTCACATAATCCTTATTTTAGGAACAATTTGCATAGATGACATTGGGATTTTGTAGGGATCTTCATCATAGACATATGTGACGGAGTCATAAGATCCAGGTTGTACTTATGTTAATGAGCATAAGAAACAAAGTGACTTAAGATGACAAATTGAGGATGGATCAATCTTGGATTTAAGTCGTGACAGGAGTAGAGGTATTCCTGTAAGCCATGAAGCATAATTGTCCATAGAATTGGATGTGAAGATCATAAATTCCTCAAGAAAAGAACATAGTAATACATTCATCTTGTAAGTCAAAAGATAAATTAAAAACATCATAAATCGTTTATAGGAAATAAAGCACTGTTACTACACAAATAATGTAACAAATCGGTATAAAAAATAATGTTTATGAGACATCCAACATAACAATATCCACTTCATGGATTGTGATTGATGAAAATGTTGGAGGAAGAACTTTTCTCTGTGTATTACATCATTCTAAGTCTTTATAGCCATTGATTCTTATCTGTCAAGAAGACCATTAATCTCATCAATTGTATGTGCTCTATGGGTATTTATACTCCTAAAAAAGTTCAAATTATGGTCAAAACCCATGTCATTTTAGTGCCACTTAAACTTAAACCATGATCAGGTATGTTGGGTAAAAGAACATAAAAAATAATTACAAAAATTTAAAAAATGACAAATATTTCTCTTGTTACTCTCACCGCTGCTCTTCTAAAATAACATTGGGGTCTCATAGACTTTCTTTCTTTTTTTCCCCTTTTACTTCTTTCAAAAAAATCCAAAAAACGCATACCCTTTTTCAATCTATTCCAAAACTTTAGATCCAAGGATTAATTTTCTTCCTTTCCTTCAGGAATCATGTTTCTACAATACACATGCTACGATAATTTGACATGCATAAGGGCTCCATTTGTTCAAATAGGGCCAATTAAAAACTATTAATACACAAGATGTGAAAAATTAAGGTGTGTCATGGTTTGATTGTTTCCATTTTTCTAAACCATCCCTAACACACTTATTACAACAATTAAATATGTATTGCGGCTCGATTAGTGCAAATAGGGACACTCCAATTATAATAAAGACCATTATGTAATAATTTAATGTGTATTAGGACTCTATTAGCACCATTTCTAAAAGTATAGCCTTAATACATGTAATACAATATTTGGATGTGTATTAGAGAGTCATTGGTTCAAACGGTGTGAAGTTTTGATCATTACGTCTGAGATTTGATAGTGGTTCTATGTTGAATTAAGAGAAACATAGTGAGATTTACTTAAGAACAAGGATGGAAATGATGAACTTTAATTCGCAAGATCATAGTCTAGGTATATATCATTATATTTTTCCTTCTTGGACTCCCTAAGTAGTAAAACAAGTGTTTCTTTTAAATAAATAAGCAATATTTTAGAGTTTCCACTAAATTTGCTTAATGAGGCCTAAATTTAACGATTTCTTGTAAATTAATTAAATCATCCATAAATTTGTAAAGTATTTATCCTACATTTTTGTAAATTACCAAAGAGTGAGCTACATTTTGCTATTTTCTGTAATTTTCTTTCGTTTTTGTAAAATTTCCTAAATTTGTAGTTTAGCCAAAATTTACCTATATTTTGATTTTTCCTAAAAAGTCCCAATTTTGTTCAATTTATGTTTTTAAAACAAATATATAATTGGTTTGCGGATTT
Organism: Taxus chinensis; assembly: GCA_019776745.2. Lineage (NCBI taxonomy): Eukaryota > Viridiplantae > Streptophyta > Pinopsida > Cupressales > Taxaceae > Taxus > Taxus chinensis. The sequence continues at coordinate 181,715,220 of CM034148.1, forward strand.
ACTTGGTCATCATATTCTTCTTACTCTTTGTCTTATTATTTGGATAGTGGCATGCATGTGTATTGTCTATCCTTAGGTGAATTCTTACTCTCCAAACCTCTATGAATGGAGAGGATTTCTTCAATATATTCATTTGAATTAGTACTCTACATCCTCAATTACATTCATCCTTCAGAATGTATTAGAATCATTACACCACCAAGTAGGATATTGTATAGTGTGAAATATCCCTTATGGGATACTGCTTAAAAATGCACAGAATATTGAAAATTTGCAGCAAAAAAAAATACTAATTTTTTCAGATTTTTACAATAAGGACAACAGACTAAAGAGAATTAAAATATCCCAAAATATCCACTCAAATTACTTTAAAATTTAAAGAGGGATTTCTAATATTATGAAGGACATAATAAAACTATTTTTTGGAATTTTACACAAATAAAAATGCTGCCAGAAAAAGCATAGCGTGCCCTAGACAGTTGGAAAACTTCAGAGGTTCGTAACTCTCCAAACACAAGAGAAAAACATAAGGGTATTTGGAAATAACATTAATAGGTATAGGAAATGACATTTCAACCTTCATATCTAAAGGGGACCAACTGGAAAACCCTCCAAATAAGGTTGTAAGTCACCTCGCTTGGAAAGGGGTTGGAAACTAATGGAGGCACCTTCAAAGTGATGCTAAGCCCAGCCCAAATGGCTGTTGTAAGTCTGATCTGGAACCCCTCTGATTATCTTCCCCAAATGCCCCCATAAATCCTCAAACCCTTCCTCTGAACCCTCTGATAATATCTCTATAACACAGCCCTGAAAGCGGCTCCGAAATGACAGACTAGGGTAGATCTCTCACTACCGAAGAATGCCCTACTAGCTAGGGACGGGTCTCTCACCACCGAAGCTAGGGTCCCTATGGGATTTCACTCCACAAGTTGTAGATGTGCAAACAGCAGTTGCACGTGAAGGGTCAATAAAATGTATGCCAAAAGTTTCCTTTCCTTACTCTCCCCGCTCCTTATATACTTCTCCTCGATAAATGAGCCCCAATAACCCTAGGCACATTTCACTCCATGGAGGGGCCAATAAAATATAAGTAACTAAAGTTACTTTTTTCCTTTTTAGCCGCCATGGTCCAAAAGTGACCCCCAAACGCAAAACGTGGGTATTAGAACCACGTGGACTGTAATATCCCTTACCAATAGCTCTCAGCGTCCACAGCCCCTTGGGTATGACCACGGTTTGGACTCGACCTGGCCCTTAGGCATAGGGTATTAGAAAAGGGGAACATTACAATCCTCCCTTCCCAAGAAATGCTTGACCCTAAACATTATCCTGTCATGTTGCAAAAGTTGAACCATGCCGTAACGTTTCTCCATCTCCCTTGCCATCAACAAAGGATCGACGTAATCCGAAGTAACCAGGAAACCCCATGTAGTCATCATGACCTCCATATTGTATCAAGAGCAATATTGTCCGTGTGAAGTGGGATGATACCCAAACCAACTCTCCATTGGTACCCACATCGGGATTTGCCAATATGTCCAATCCCTGCCACTCTGATGCCCACATCGTGGGACTCGTCACTATCTCTCCTATCAACTCCTGGGTATGAAAGTTCACTTTGAATCCTATAGAATTCCCTGAATCAACCTACGAAATAACTTGTATATGCACAAAGTGTGCCAACTCTCCCACATGACCCGCAATTGGTGTGAGAGTCCAACCTCCTCATAATGTATCTTAATGTGTCCCGTGGGGGAAAAATCCCAAGATTTCCAGTACATGGCTCAATTGATAATGTCAACTCCACATAGTTGACGTTTTGTGATGAGTGATAACCTACTGAATAACCAGGTAACTAAGTCAACTCCATCCCTCCACTGACTAACACATGGGTGAAATGTCCACCGTGCCTAGAAGCAGGTAAAATACATAGGAGTGCTATCCCATGTTGACTCAGAACATGATGAACCTGTAAGCTCCAATTTGTTATAACGAACAAATTGTACATACCCTATATGAAGTTTGGGGATATCCTCCCTCAACACATGCCATATGAACCTCTCTGATATGAGCCTTTAGGTATCATCGCAGGTTCAGGTGTTCGATCACGAAAGAACAATGCACATGTCCCAATATCTCCATCCTCAATCATGAGTCTGACACAAGGTATAATCTGTCATGATAGAATATCATCTCATCCTCCAATCTGTAGGTGTCATCCTGTATGTGACCATCCAAAATCTCACAAGTGTGTCGGTTCTTGGAGTACTTAACAAGAAAATGAGATCTCCAGCTTACCGACCCCTTAGATAACCAACATAATGATAAACTCAGATGATCTGAACCTGTAACCCCAATCTCTGTAACTGTCTCATGTGCAACATTGCTGGTCACATCCACATCCATCATACTCCGCCTCGATCCGCAATAATAAAACTCCTCACCATGCCGAAACATCCTCTCCATCCCCTCGGCTGTAACCACCCTAGGTGCTCCTGTAGATAATCCCCTCAAAATCACATTCCTGCCCTCGGATTTAAACTTCAGCTCCATCGTCTGAAAGTTAGTCCGAAACTCACCAAGAGAGTGAAGCCACTGCACTCCCAGCACTATGTTGGTCACTCCCATACCAACGATGTGGAAATCATCAGTAAATGTATAGTTACCCATCGTGATGCTCACTCGGGGAACCCATTGTGTGCACCTCATAGACTCTCCATTGGCTACAACCCCATTGAGGCCCTCCAAATCCTCTGTCTGTAATCCTTGCCTCTCAACCAATGAGGCATCAATACATTTGTGGGTTGCGCCACTATTAATGATTACCCCAACTCATTGACCCTGCATAACTCCTCTAATCCTACATGCCTTGTACATCAGAGTACTAGACAATGTGGCTATAATCTCCCGAGGAAAAGTCTCCTCCTCCTGCCCCGCATCAGCACTATCCAACGCAACCCCATCTCCATCATCCATCTCGCGAGTCTCTAACTCCTCACCTCTGTCACCCTCACTCTCCTCGAAGACCTCAATGAATTGGGCCTTCCCTCTACCTCTGCAATCATGTCCTGGAACCCAAGGTGTGTGGCAATCAAAACATAGTTTCTTTCGCCTCAACTCATCTCTATCCTCTCGGGAAATGATTGGCTTCTTAGCCACCTCCTGCCTCGGTGGAGGCTCCCTCTGCTGAAGTTCGTATGATCCAGATGGAGGTTCCCTTTGCTGAACGCGAGGTGGAACCCTCGACTTTGGAGTGGATAACTCCAAGTCCCGAGCTCTCCTAACAACCTCGTGCAAAGAAGAAGGTTCAAATGCCTTCACAAACCTAGCGAGAGCATCTGTCAAACCTGCTATGAACAGTGAAATCAACCTCATCTCCATGACATCAGGTACCATGACTGATAATCTCTGAAAATCTGCAATGTACTGATCTAGGGGACCGGTTTGTCTCAAATGAGTCCACTCCCTGAAATACCTGTCAGGGTCCCTCCTATCAAATCTACTCACCAGCCTCTGCGTGAACTTTGCATAAGTAGTAATGTGTATGTGTCCCTATGTAATCAACCCATGATGCCACCAATCATGAGAATCTCCCTCAAGATGTAAGATTGCAAACTTAATTGCATCTTCCTCACGCATAGGATTCAAGTCGGAAGTATGTCTTCAACTTCTGAACCCAAGATGATGCAGTACACTTCTTAAACCCATCGAAGTGTGGAATGGAAATCTGTCCCAATATCCTCTGTAACTCTGGTACCTGTATCTGATGATCTCTCTTAGGTCTACTACCAATCTTCATTTTGTAATATTCCTGGAATGGCATGTTGTTACGAAAGCCCTCTCTCAAGGTCTGGTACCTCTCCCAACAAGACTCCTCATCCAAAATATCTACTGGTTGTTGTACCTGTGAAACTTCTGGATCCTTCAAGAAAGAAGGTTCGTGAAGCCCCAAGGGCCTGGTAGAAGAATGGGGAGGCCACTGCCCTGAATGTCCACTCTCACCTCTTTGACCCTGTTGTCCCATATTGCTATTTTCTCCTCTCATTATGACTGTTGTTATACACAGTCCAGCAGGCTGAAGATGATTAAAAAATATTCTCTTACCCTTTTTAGCAATCATAAAACCAACGCTAGTACCTTGAGAGGTACTCTCCCTTTTTGCACCGGAGTCTCCAATGAATAAATCATGCTTGCTAACAGTTGTAATCCCACAAGACACATTTGAATTCCTTCTTTTGCTTATGAAATCAGTCACAAATTTTTTAAAATCAGAATTGATAGTTTTGGATGATTGCCACATACTACCAGGATCCCATACCTTATAATGCCCATGAACCCTTGTATCATGTAAGGTCTTCCATCTTTGCTTCTCTTGTATCTCCTCATAAAGAAGATCATCACTCTTTGTCTTCATGATGAATTGACTCTCCTTATAAAGAATATCATCAAAAGGTTCACCTTCTATTGAAAAAAATTGATTTAGAACCCTCCAAAACACCATCCCTTGGAGTATCCTCATCAAGCTTGGTCTCCAAAATGACTTGACTTTTCTGCCACAAATCTTGAGCATTCTAGTCTACAATGGGCTGAAATTCTTCATAAATCAGCTTATCATGAGTTGTTAGTTTGGAAATTGCAACAGCGTGCAATTCCACACAAGTGTCCATGTGAGGCTCCTCCTCATGTGCCAGCTGCTCCCTAGAGTCTTCTTTCATGGGTGTAGACTTCCTTGCATCAATTGCCCTCATCGTTTCCTTGAACTCTTGTAAGTGTTGTCTTGCTTGAGTCACTATCAACCTAGCAGCTCTAGCTCTGCTATTCCATTCCTCACACTTTTTAAGAGTTTCCATTACATCCTCCTTGCTTGCATATACAAATTTCTTCTCCTGAGCTGGAATAATTTCTCTAACAAGCAAAGTTTCACTAATGCAATTATTTTGCTCAATGGAAATCATACCTTTTTGTCTAGAAGCTTCTTCTTCAAATGAGTTCTTTTGTAATTCAGGTACCGGCATATGATGACCTCGCTTGGGCTTGCTACCAATCTTCATCATGCAATAATCTGGAAATGACATATTATCTTCTGAAACCCCTACTCAAAGATTGGTATTTCCTCCAACAAGAATCCTCATCAATCACCTCTATTGGCCACCCTTTATCACTGTTCTCACCATGTTCCTTATTGTCCCTAGATCTGCTTTGATTCACATTCTGAGTGAGCTGGCTCAAATAAAGGTTAGTGGCTTCCTGTTGTTTCACCATGTTGGTGAACATTTCCTTCATAAAACCCACATTGAGATCTTTCCAAACTACCATATTTAACCCACACAGGCTGGAGGAACAACAACTCTGATACCACTGAAATATCCCTTATGGGATACTACTTAAAAATGCACAAAATATTGAAAATTTGCAGCCAAATAAAATACTGATTTTTGCAGATTTTTACAATAAGGACAACGGACTAAAGAAAATTAAAATCTCCCAAAATATCCACTCGAATTACTTTAAAATTTAAAGAGGGCTTGCTAATATTATGAAGGACATAATAAAACTATTTTTTGGAATTTTACACAAATTAAAATGCTGCCAGAAAAAGCACAGCGTGCCCTAGACAGCTGGAAAACTTTAGAGGTTCGTAACTCTCCAAATACAAGAGCAAAAATTAAGGGTCTTTGGAAATAACATTAACAGGTATAGGAAATGACATTTCAACCTTCAGATCTAAAGGGGACCAACTGGAAAACCCTCCAAATAAGGCTGCAAGTCGCCTCACTTGGAAAGGGGTTGGAAATTGATGGAGGCACCTTCAAAGTGATGCTAAGCCCAGCCCAAATGGCTGTCGTAAGTCTGATCTAGAAGCCCTCTGATTATCCTCCCCAAATGCCCCCAAAAATCCTCAAAACCCTTCCTCTGAACCCTCTAATAATATCTCAGTAACACAACCCTGAAAGCGGCTCCAAAAATGATAGACTAGGGTAGATCTCTCACTACCGAAGAATGCCCTGCTAGCTAGGGATGGGTCTCTCACCACCGAAGCTAGGGTCCCTGTGGGATTTCACTCCACAAGTTGTAGATGCGCAAACAACAGTTGCACGTGAAGGGTCAATAAAATGTATGCCAAAAAAGTTCCTTTCCTTACTCTCCCCGCTCCTTATATACTTCTCCTCGGCAAATGAGCCCCAATAACCCTAGGCGCATTTCATTCCATGGAGGGGCCAATAAAATAAAAGTAACTAAAGTTACTTTTTCCCTTTTAAGTCGCCATGGTCCAAAAGTGACCCCCAAATGCAAAACGTGGATATTAGAACCATGTGGACTGTAATATCCCTTCCCAATAGCTCCCAGCGTCCACAACCCCTTGGGTATGACCACGGTTTGGACTCGACCTAGCCCTTAGGCCTTGGGCATTGGAAAAGGGGACATTACATAGTGTTAACTTGATTCACTCTTTGTCTCCCTCCTCTTGTCACTCATTTCACCCCTTGCCCTATTATCATTACTTGTTTATCCCCTTTTCTAGTTCATGGTTTACCTCCCTTCAATTTTTTTGTCGCCTTCCTCTTGAGGGATTTTGTCTCCTAGAAAATTTCAATAAAATCCTCTCAAATAACTATAAAATCCACAAAACCCCTCAAGAAATTGAAAACACCCACAAAATGAACAAAATATTTACAAAACCCTTTGAAACAACTACTCTATAACTATATATTCAATGCCCCAAAAAATATTTACATAATGCAAAAAAATAATAAACTATGTGGCCCACCAAATCTACTTAAACCCCCCAACAAAACCTTTTTTTCCTATGCACCACAATATCTCCTAGGCATCCTCATTTTCTGCATGAAAAAAGTAAAAGAAATTTATCCTTTAACATCCCCAAAAAAATCTTCCATGCCCCTACTTTGTCTCTGTTATGTTGAATGAAGAAAAAAATAGGATAATTACTGATTTTGTTAGGGTTGAGGAAAGATATTTATTGTTTTTTGTTTAATGTATATGAAAACATTACGAGTAGTGTACCATACGCTACCCCCAAAACCAATATATACATTGCCACAATGTTGGGGTAAATGTTACCCTTATATCGGGTTATATGCTACCTAATGTTTGCGGTATATGCTACTCTACCTTAAGATAACATGTTCTGCTAAAAACACCCTCAATTTCACTTCATTGGCCATGTTTACCTATAAAAACATTAATTTCTCTTTTTTGGTCAGTTTGCACTAGTTAAAAAATGCCTATATAGATTTTTTTATTGTGTTTCGTGCACATTTATTAGGATCATGACTATTAACTATTGATATTAAACCCTTCCAGATTAAACTCATCTTAGAAGTTCAACTTTAAAATAACTTGTTTTATACACTTGCAATTTTGATGGGACTTTTAATAAAATTTCAAAAGGACTAAAAAATAAAAAAATAGAATCCCTATGGCAAGATACTAAGTAATATTATACACCAATTCACCCATATTGTTATTTTTTTATCAAAAAATTTAGAAGAATATTGTGGTTCATTCAAACATATAGACTACATACACGATCCTAACAAAATAATGGAAAATTTTTTATTTTCAAGGTATACTGAAACCGAAGACCATTTGTTTCCAAAGTACCTCTTCCAAATCATATAGGATCAATTTTACAAGGTGATGAAAACATCCTTCTTCAATGGTGATAGTTATAGTCATTACAAGAATTTTAGCTAATATAACACTATTGTAGGCATAATACACCAATTTTTGTTTCATAACACTATTGTAGGCATAAATAACCATAGTAATTCCATTAGCTTCATATGGATTATTATTCCCTCTTGGTTGGTATTTCACAACATAATAACCATAGAAAGCCTATAGAATCAAGTCAAGCATACTTCATTTAGGATACTAGCACTTTATGTTCTCCTCATGTTAAAATAAGAACAAAAGGAAATTAATACTCCCTTGAAAATGAAATAACTTATTATTGGCTAGATTTTCTGCATAGCTGAAAACCTAGGCAGACATGAGATAAATCTCCCTCATTTACTAGTGAGGCTCCCGTATAAGATTTGTCAATAAAATATGCTAGTATCTATATGGGGGTATTACTTTAACCATGCAGCTCATGAACCATAGTTGTATAGTTTTACAGCAAGTAAGCAACTGTTAAAGAAAGAAAATATCCAAAGAAGAAGGAAATAATAAAAACATAGGAAAGAAATAGGGAAGATGTGCAACCCAATCAATAGATTACAGAGTTGATTGCGTGCACATAGAAAAGACCAATAGATATTAACACATAGAATTATAACCAAAGGTAGCTTTCAAATCTACATCGAAAATAACCCAAAGTTTATAATTGATTTGAGATAAAATGTTAGAAACAAAATACACCGTGACACAAAGTTCTCCGGAAATATGCTCCTTTCTATTCCTTTGCTTCAAATAGCTATCAAGGATCTCAGCACAAAGTCTAGAATACAAGAATGTTTTTTACAAATTATGATCCTTAACCCAAAGGTTCTTCCTCTACTTATAGAATGTAGAAGGGAAAATACAAATCGGAAACTCAACTGAACTAGAACATAAACAAAAAGTAAAGATAACATCTGGCAATCATCCTGCTCTACTTCCTCTTCAAGTGACATGCATTCGGATTCATACTCAAACTTATACACATCTGTCACTTAACTAATAGAATCGTTCCACATAACTCAAAGTAATGGTTTCAAAACCAATAACTTTAAAGTTTTACAATTATATCCGGGAAGGTAAAAATAGAAGAAGAAAGAGTAGAAGAAGAAAGACACGCCAACTGTAACATCTACATCTTATTTTTATTCTAATACTGAATGTACTTGTCGAACATGTAATTCAACATCTTTCCATCTATCTTAGCCACAACTTCCTTTTCTATCCTGAATTGCAGCAAGCCTTCGTTTAATACCATGATACATGCTTCCACATCCTCCAAGCTAGGCCTGAACTTCTCAATATTTGACTGCAGTGCCACTAGCTTACTGATGGAATTCATCATGAAAGGCCTAACAGCTCCATCAATTCTTCCTTGCACCATCATAAGAGATCCTTCCACAGAATTAGGCACTTTGCTAGGAATGGTCCTTGTGTATGAAGTAACGTTCCTGACCACTTCCTCATTAGTGAAAGCAATGACATTGTCTAGTAAAGATTATGTCATACTATCAAGTTCCTGCATCCTTTTCAACATAATTCTGTAGATCTCCAAACGAAAAGAAACTACAAACTCAAGTTGCTTCCCCTTCTCAATTGATCCATCAGGCACAATCCGTTCTACAATCAAAACCTCTCTCAGCAGCTTATTTATTTCAGCCAAAGTACGTAGGTTACTCTCAGCAACTGTGTTCATATATGTCGTGCTTGTCACTAGTTGCTTCAACTGATCTGATGCATCTTTCATAACCTTTAGGTGGGTTGGCACTTCTCCGAGTTGTACAGAAGCTTAGCGAATGATTAGACTTTTCCATTCATCGATAGCTTTAACCTTGTTACTTGCATCTTCCACTTCTTGCATCGGATGATCACCCACCTGCTTTTGTGCTGAAATTGGCTGAGTGGAAGATTTGACAACCTTGGCAATAATCTCGCACAACTAAGATACATGCTTCTAAAGTTCAACTTTCTCCACCTTTTCTGTCAAGCCTAAGGAATAAAGCATCTATCAATTTCTATGTGTCCTGCTTCAATCCTTCTGTGGTGGCTTGACCTATGGGTACTCTGGTCACTATTATATCTTCTGTCGTGAGCTCATACTTCTTCTTTCCTTTTACTGGAACTGACACCTCGGCAAACTTCTACCCTGACTCCTTAATGATCAACCTTGAAGTTACCTTGGAAAATTTAGGTTTTCTGTATTTTCCTCCTAGATTTAAGAGCAGCTGCAAGTCGTGTTCCTCCAAGTTGATTTCCTCTCTAGCCTCTGGAACCAACTGCAAAGCCAACCATTTTGATAAATTACTTCTCGGATAATGAGAAGTTGTCGAGTGTACCACTATCTCACGCTCTAATTCCTCTCTATCTAAAACTACTACAATGTTATGGCTGCCATCCTCTGAATTATCCAAAGACAAAGCTCTTTCAAATTCTGCCATCTGCAGCTTTAACGTTTCTTTAGGAAGAGGTGTTGAACGGAGTGGCTGAGGAGAAAAGATGAATATTACCAGATTCAATGGAGGAATGGCATTATCCTGCTGAGGTGCAACAATCAGTGAAGAACTTGATGCTGGAGAAGTCGAAACTAACACCATAGCCATAGAAGTGATGCTTTCCTTTAAATTAGACCTTCTGTGCATTTTAGTCTTCTCAGGCCTTCTACTGTTCTCTCCTTCGTGCATCCTTTTGAAGGAATCTCCTGTGCCAAAGTTACCTGTGATTTGATTCATCAATGCTTCATCAAGGCAATATCCCTTCGTCAACAACCAGTTTGAAGTATTGAACAAAACGGAGGCAGACCTTTCCTTGATCATATGGCAGCCACCTACACTCTCCTGAAGTACAGCTCTATCTCCTCCCATCCAATGGTATGTGTCAAGTAACACAGGCCCATCATCTTTAAAATCTGCGGGTATCTATGCTAATCCAAAGTCAAAAACTTGCCGCGTTTATAACCTGCTGAAATCTTTCTTTATAACTTCATACTCATTTTTGCACTTCATCCAGAAATCTTCCAATGAAGGCACATGTGTGTACTCCTAGGAGATTGTCTTCCTTGCCACTCCAAATGGATCGAAGTTCAGCTGTGCTGGGAAAAAATCTCTCTCGTACTCAGAGAACATCTCCACTTCAATTCCTAGGGCCTTATGAATACTCTGGTAGCTGAAATAGCCTACTGTGATCGGGAAGAAGCCTGTAGACTTGTGCCATTTCAATTGTAGGTCATGCATCTCCAAAAGTTGTCTTCTCAACTCCATGATGACCAATCTGTCACTTGGATATCTAGGCAACTCCATGATGACCAATCTATCACTTAGATATCTAGGCAATTTGACTGGTTCTCCTGAAAAGCTAGTGACCCTGAGGTATGTAAAGTCTGCAAACTGGATGAAGATACTGCCAATCCTAGACAAAACTTACCATGCTTCCTTGCTCACCCTGTTGGCCTTTAGATCATTGTCCAACCTATAAATGAATCCGTAGAAGAATTCATCGTTGACCACCTTGTAATCTTTATTGTATGCAGGCATAGTAAGTTGTGGATAGGATTCAAAAATATGATCCTTGGAAAGCACACCACACCTATCCAGCTTGGAGAAAACACCCTGTGAAACTGTTGCATATACCAAATATGAAGTCAATTTGAAGCTGTAAGTATGCCTCACATTCCGGAGCTGCTCACCAAAGTTGTCACTAATGATTTCCAACCAATTGATTATTGAATCTGCTTTGTTGATTTCAATGGTCCTGATGAAAGCATACATCCATGTGTGGAAGTTGTGAGCGTTAGCTTTGCCATTTATCCTATATAATAATTTGGCAATATCATCCACCTCTTATACCAGATTGAATCATGGAAGATTTCTCGGGAACTTGGAAGGAGATATGGGCTTCTTCATGTATCTGCTATTCATTATGCCCACATAATCAACTTTATGTTTTTCCCATCTATTGCCGACATCCTGTATGCTAATGGTAGTCACCACCTGTCGTGCTGGAATCTTTAGACAATAATTGATGAACTGTGTGTCCAGCCAGATTATTGTCTTCCCTGCAACATCTTGGATTGATCTAGATAATGAGTGGTAAGACCTAGCGCACTCCATGACAAATTTTGGCAACTGGGTTGTGAATGGAAATGTTGCAGCTCAAATAATTCCACTTCTTTTGACTGCACGCATGAGAGAAGTCTTTCTAACTCTGGATCTATCAATCAGTTCAGAAAGAGGTTCTGGACCTAGATTTGTATCTCCAATGTCAACAAACCTAGAAGTTATGCATGACTCTGTTGAGCTTTCTTTTTAATCCCGCTTTTCCATGGTCGTATTTGTCTTTGTCTGAGCAATTCTTTTTTTATTCGGTCAGAATTCTTTACAACTGGTGCATATCTGGAGATTTCTTCATATTTTGAGGATATGTTCAATATATTGGACATTGATTTAAGCTCCCTTTCTCTTATAAAAGCACCTGTAATGAATTCCTATAATTAATTCAGACAAAGATGGCAACCAGAACATGAACACTTGATTTTAATTATAAAAATCTGCATATATCAAGTCTGCTACCCCAAAATTTGATGCTTTGTTTACATGCAAAGCAAGCATGAATTTTATCAACTTCACCTAAGCACATGTATCACTATGCAGACAATTAATTAGACTTAATTCAAGCTCCTTCAAACCTAGGCGCTAAACTTTGAAGCCTTCTAGCAGCAAAAACACCTTCTTCTGTGGAAAATCCCTCCTTAATTGGGCGCCAAAATTGTCTGGGATGCACCTCTTTGCTAAAGAATTAATTAATTCATTATTATGACAGCCCTTTCTTATATAACATTCACCATTCTATAATTAATAATTGCCTCTCCTATTCCTGGCAATTAATTAATTAATTAACATGCTTTTCTCTTCAATTTGAGCGCCTATTTTGTGCATGCTCATGGCTGCCATTAAATAAATTAAATTTATTTAATTTTAGCTCCCTACTTCCAGTCCACTTTGACTTCACAGTGTGCTTTGACCTCACCACTAAAAATAGGAATTAATTCCATCAATTAATACTTTAAAAAGTATTATTCTTCCTCAATATGGGTTGCATTTATTTAATTTTAGAATTCTATTTCTAAATTCCCTTACCCTCTTCTTCTTTGTTGACTTTTCCTCATGCTTGGGTGCCAAATTTGGGAAAGAATTTAATTAATGAATGCAATTAAAGTTGTCCCTCTATTCCAAAAGGGGTCGCACTTTTTGACATAGCCCATTTCTATGTTTAAAAGCCAATTTTCAATGGGATTATTCACCCTGCACCACAGCCCCAAAAATCCCATGATCCACTTAAGTTGTTTGACTTTCATAATGGGATTATTTACCCTATAAGGCAGGTAAGAAAATCCCATCAATGCCTTAAGTGATTTTCTTTTATTTCACAATGGGAATTTTCACCCTGCAAGGCAGGTAAGAAATTCCTGCCTAACTGCTGCCTCTAATTTTCCTGTTATGACTTAAGTGGTGTTGCTTCCATGGGAAAAAGTACCCTACTAGGTAGGTACAAAATTCCCACTTGTTTGCTACTACCCAAAATCACATTGTAGCTTAAAACCTTCCTTTCCCAAAAATGCAACCTGTCCAAAAGAGGCCTTTTCTGTGCACGAATTCATCTTTTTAGAGAGAACCAGACCTCCTGTGACAAATTCTTGTTGGCATAACGCCCTTAGGTGATCTCCAAATACTCCATGCAAGAAATCAGATCAAACCAACAAAGGAATTGACCTAGAGAAATTTCACAGAAAACAAAATGGGAAAACACCAAAAACGTAAAACGTTTCCAGAAGTCACAGATAAAGTCCATGATTCATTCTTGGTTAAAACCCTACTGGTATATGGGAATATTGACATGTAATACCACAAGTGGGTTAAAATGGAGCACAATTTACCTCAAATGGGGCTCATAATAATTAAATACAAATTTCCTGTAGGCAAACCCCAGTGACATAATATAACGATTTTGGGCATCTGGGTATTTGGCGAAATTGGCTAATATGACTCTCTGGGAATATCTTGACACAATACAAACACTTTCTGGCAATAAAAATAGAAAACTACCCATTATTTTAAAAGTACGAATTTTTTTACATAGGGTAGTCTCAGATTTTAGGGTGAAATCTAGGGACACCACTTATGTAAAATCCATTAGGGTAGTACCATCTACATGTATGGAGTGTCTAACAAGGTCTAGGAGTTTCCATCTTATTTCCACAAGAAAGCAAAGTTACCCTTCCCAAGTATTTGAGCAAGTGCAAAAATAAGGTAAGGTATTTTCAAAGCATGACTGTCAAGTTCTTATTGCACTATGGTAGATATCACATGCTAGGAGAACGAATTGCGGTTTGAGATCTCTTCGAATAATGGCAACGTTGGTGGTGTACAGGAGTGCCCACAACCCACCTAACCTTGTTTTGTAGGAACTCCATCTTGCACTACCAGGGTTTTGAGACTTTGAGAAAATTTTATAGATGCATTCCGAATGTGAGTGGAGGAGACCGACATACAACAAAATTTATTTCCAGGTAGGTGAAACACTTAGGAAGTTATAGGCCTGAATTCTAAACAGGGCCAAGACCATACAACAGGGCCATAACCGTACATACGGTCTTAGGAATGATGGATATTTCTGTTAGGAATTAGTTAGTGCTCACATTGTTTGTGGGTAAATGTATTTATTAGTTATAAGTGTATAATAAAACAATGTGTTGAAAATGATTTTTACGACAGTAACAATCATGTTAGATTTAGAGATAATATTTAGAATGTAAATATTACGAGTTGTTATACAACTCGTGTATATTGATTTGAGTATTTTTAGGAGATAGAATAGAACTTAATATTCTAAGGATATGTATATATATATAATATACATATATTATATATATACATATACATGTATATTATACATACATACATATATATGTATATATATACACACACACACACACACACACACACACACACACACACACACACACACACACACACACACATAGCTATATCTATATATATAGATATATATTATATATATATATATATATATATATATATGTAAACATCATTTGAATAATATAAGTGAGTGTGTATTTTTCTAATTTATTTTTTCGTGTTAATATTATGTTAAGCTCTTGACCAAATTATCATTTGGTATTAGAGCAAGTATGGGATTGAATGTTAATATGGGATCGAGCCAATATGATTCTTGGTCATCCTTATGATTTAGAGATATTTGTAGTAGTAGTTTCTCTTTGTTATTTAATTCTTTGTAGTTTAATGCACTCATCTCTTATCTTAGTCTTTATCCATTCATGAGAGCAACAATTACGTGCAATGACAATGTCTTGCCTACTTGGTAGTCTTCTCTTTATTTATTACATGGAACTTCTGTCATATCAATTATGTATGCAGATCTAGCTAAGAAAAGATTCAAACAAGCCCATCTTCCTTGGAATCAACTCAATGTTGCCTTGGAATTGAATTTATTTATTACATGGAACTTCTGTTATATCAATTTTGTATGCAAATCTAGCTAAGAAAAGAGTCAAACGAGCCCATCTTCCTTGGAATTATTCTTATTCACATGTTTGTAGTTCCAGTATTTTCTCTTGAAGTGTTATGATATGGCATGGAAGGTGAGAACCATGAAAATAGTTATATAGAAGGGTAGTTGACATCTATAGGAGTAGTATGCAGACCTAAAAGTATGTATTGACATAAGACTTTTTTCAATTGCTTCCCGTCCCATGTTTACAATAAGGGGGGAATGTTAGGAAATCATTGGTTCTCACGTTATTTGTGAGTAAATATATTTTTAGTTATAAGTGTATAGGAAAATAATGTGTTGTAAATGATTGTCATAAGAGTAACAATCATATTATATTTAGAGATAATATTTAGAATGTAATTGTTATGAGTTCTTAAACAACTCGTCTATATCGATTTGAATAGTTTTAGGAGATAGAATATGACTCTATATTCTAAGGAGGTCCTTTCTATATATATGTAAATCATTTGAATAATATAAGTGAGAGTGCATTGTTTTGAATTTATTTTTCATGTTAATATTATGTTGAGCTCTTGACCAAACTTATCAATTAGCTTCTCATAAATGAGGTGTCCCAACATTTTACCTTTGGTGAGCTTGAAGATACACTTCTATGGATTATGGGAGATGTCATTCTTAGGGAAACATTGGATAATTACATGAAGATCCTTGACATGGTTTACATAGAGACTGTGAGGTCATTTATGTAGACAATGATACATTTTCCAATCAATTCTTTGAAAGATATGTATATATTGCGTTGAAAAGTTTTGTCAACAATGATTATACTGAAAGGAATTCTTATGTATGCAAACGTTCCCACTTGGTGTTGAATCCCATTTTGTTTTTATCTTCCTTGCACACAATAACCTGATTATATCCTGAGTACCCATCAAGGAAGGACATTTTTTGCATGACATTCATAATCTACAACACCTTTTGAATGAATGACAATGTGTAGTTATCATTCTCATATGTCGTGTTCAAATTGTGAAAATCCACGCAAACCAAATTTCTCCACTCTTTTTATGAACAAGAACAAGGTTGGAAACCTAAGATGAGTTAAAATTAGGAAGTTGATGTGCACATTCAAAAATTTCTACACTTCCTTCAATATGAGAGGTTTAAGCAAGTAATTTCCTGGTCCCTACCTCTAATGGAATGGCCTTACGCCAGGCTTGAGTGGGATGGTATGTGTCAAGAATGGAGGATAAAATGTTTACAAGTGATTATAGCTCCAAGCAGTTACATCTTGGTAGCACTTATGGTTGTGCACCAAGTCTTCTTTTTCTTTTAGAGTGTAAGATTGTCTTATTAGTGCTTTTTTTATATAAACACAATCTTGTAAGTAAAAACATTGATAATGCATAATCCCAGGAGGGAGGCACTTTCTTGATTATTTACATGTTTGTAAAAATAAGATAGCCTTTCTAATTCAATTATGACAGTGGGCATGTCATTGGTTTTTTAGGTTTAGGACTCCATCTTCAATACATTTAGGTTCCTCTCAACCGAATTCATTAATAACTTGTGCCTCAAAAGCTCCAAATTTAGAGAGAAACTCAATGATGTGTTTTTAATCATTGAACACCTAAAAATGTTCAATGTTTTCTAAGATAGATGGTTGATATATTAATTTGTATGAGAAGCATTTAATCTTTGAACTTTGTATTGGTTTGAAAGTGTTGGCCACGCACGTTATCACATCTACAACATGATTTTGACTGTACGCTATGGAATAAATGTCAAATGCATCAAAATTCTCATTGAGGTTACATATGTGGATTTTGTATCTGGATGGAATCTTGTTATGGCAAGTGTACTAGATTCTTTCTTACTTGGAAATCATTTACGAATATCCATATCTTTTTAAGCATTTCACAAACTTTTCTAGAGAAAACTACAAAGCATGTATAAGAACTTCATATTTTCTGGCATTATTAGTACATGGGAACTAAATTATGTTGATCAATTTAACACATACGCCATATCCTTGTCTCAATTTTGACCCATCAAAGTGCATGGTTCAAAGATGCTCTTCCATTTTTAGAATATGTGACTTAGAACAAGCCACATGATGCTCTTCTTTGCAATGGAAGATTTCACATATTTCTTTTTACTTTGGGCACTTTAAAATGCCTTCTGTATTAAAATGGGGAGGATCCTCAAGTGAATTTGTGTATATTTCCACACATGAAGTATGACTGATGGGTTTCAAAACGCATTGCACAAAACATATTATTTATATTCAAGTAACTATGAGTTGTTAAGTGGCAAGCCATCATTTGTGTGTTCCTCAATTATGCAAATTTCCTATATATCAATGCTAGTATGCTCATCATCTACGTGATGATCTATGCTTTGGGACACTTCTTTTACGTAATGGAGGAGAGAAATGAAAGTATCACATAAATTTCAAGGATGGGGCTTTGAATTCGCACGATACAATTAGGAAATATGAGCAAATTGATCTCGACTATTTATCTTAATGAAAGGTATTCATCAGTTATCTTACATAATAAGATTCTATGATCTTACTTCTTTGGCATGCGTAATAGGCTTCCCAATTCTTCCTCGCTCAAGGATTCGACGCATAATTTTTATTGCTACTCGCAACTTAGCAACTCCGCACATGAGATCTATGATCCATAAGCTAGGAGGATATTCCACACTAGGATTAAGAATAAAGACCCTAATGATTATTGGCTAACAAAGAGAATGAAAAATAACTCATTTGCATACAAAACAAATTTATAAAGTGCTAAAATGAATGTGCATCCTGATGAGGCCATAATATCTTTGATTAATCTATAATATATGATCTCATCTTACTCTCCTTTTGATTAAGTTTGATTGCATTGTGTGACTTTTAGTTGATCTTATATGAGTTAGGATGTAATTGTCTATCTTTTGATTTATTGTGATCCTAATGTTAAAAGATCTGAAATTCCTAACATAGTGTGTGTTTAAATTTAGGTTTGTAATAAAGCGGGTCTAATCAGTCAAGGAAATGAAGTAGGTGGTGTTTAGTATGTTTTTGATAGCATCTGTTATTACACAGCTTAGTTCCGGAACTTCCAAGCTGGTTTCAGAACTCCATCACACAGTCATCATTAGTTTCGGAACTTTCAGACTTAGTTTCAGAACCCCATCATTTAGTTCTGGAAATTTAAGACTTAGTTCCGGAACTCCAATATTTAGTTCCAGAATTTTCAAACTTAGTTCTAGAACTCCTAGGGACAGCTCTAGAACTCTCACAGGTTTTGGTTCTTAACAATTTCATATGGTTCTAACTTCTCCAAAGTTCCAGAATCGATGGGAGTTATCTATTTTAAACCACATCCAGAGATTTTTCATCTACGACCCCTTCAATCATAAAGGACGAGAAGATTTCTGAATGCAAATCTAGGGAGAGTTATCCTACAGCTATCTGATCAACTGACATCTGACTCAACATCTATTTTGGGCATGATTTGATTTCATCAGAATAATTGAGACAGTTGTGATTGTAAAATGTATATAAAGGCATACCTGCAATAGATAGAATAAAAGATAGAGATATAGAATGAGATAGATATAGAACAGAGAAAAGAAATAGATTAAGTATCCAGATCCAGTACGTTTTGTAATACTGATTGTTTTTATCAATAAAATAGCCATTCTGATTTGAGAGAATTATGAGTTGTTAAAATCTTGATTCAAGGAGGAGCAAGGACCCACTCCCCCAAGGACCAGGATATTCATTTATTTGGTATTTATATTTCTTTAGCAAATAGCTTAGATCTGTTAATTTTGTATTGCTTTAGTTCTTTCAGTTAAACTCTATTGTATACTTGTTCATGTAGGTGTTTAGATAAATATTTATATTTCTTGTAATTGTTTTCAAGCATTTTAATTTGAGTGTGTTTATTTCCAAAAGCAAGAGTGTTTACTTTTAGAAGCAAGTGTGTTTATTTTCCAACAGCAAGTGTGTTTCCATTCTGCACGATGTGTTTCCTTTCAACAAGCTTTTAGTGTGTTTTACTTTCAGCAAGTTTTCATAGTTTGATTTGAATAAGGTTTTACCAAGAAGTCCTTAAGAAATTAAAGAGATCCCCCAGAAAATATAAAAATAGCTACAGTCAACTACTAGATCAGTTAAAGTACTCTTGTTGCATATAGCTTTAGACACACCCCTAGTTTGATATGACATCAACAAAAAGTTGATTAAATTAAGGGAATGATGACACCCTTCACAACCTAATTAAATCACACAAAATGGTAAGAAAGGAATGAAAAACATGAGTGAACACCATATTTTATCATGGATAAACCCATGAAGGAACAAACTCTAGTGTGTGAGGCAACCACATTCCCCGTTAACTATGTAATCCACAAACATGTACAAGCAACTACCATTAATGGCCTTTGTGGAGTTGATTTTTCATTCCTTCTCTCCAAAACTTGCACAAAACATGCTTAACACCTTCAAGACACTCCTTTAACAATAACACCTCAAGAAACAACCTCTCATTGCCGAGAAATCATTAACTAACCTTGGACAAAGACTCCAAATTACTAATAACAACACTAGGAATCCATTTTTCATAACTTGTATTATATTATTTCATGATAAATACCACCCAAAAAACTTGCAATGATGTCCCCTTGCCATGAGATATCACCAAGAATTTTTTTTAGAATTCCAATCATTCACATCCATTATGTTTCAGGCATTTTACTGTTTTCATATGATAGAATTGTCATTTTCCACATATTAGCGGTTACGTAATCATATTAGAAGGTGTGAAACCTCTACCATGGTTGTGTAACTGCCATGAATAGTTGTGAAACTTCCACTAATGGTTGTGCAACCACCACTCTATCTTTAGGGGTGGTTTTGTCACCAAAAATGTCATCAACATTATAGATACCATTACTTTTGCATACCAACTCGACATCAGGTGCCACTTTTGAAAGTTATATTTTTTAAGAGATGAATCCAAATTATATGTCATCAAAACATCAAATTTATGTTTTAATTTTTCTAAAACTTCTTTTACAAGTTTTTACAATGCAAATTACATGAGTTGGGCATATTTCAAATCTAATTTTGCATTAAAATTTTCCTTTGCAAGGATCTCTTCCTTCACAATGTTAGCACACACCCCTACTATTAACTCAAAGTTAATTATCTCCACACATGAATTCCTATCTTCTCCACATGCACAATGACCACACACTTATTAGTTATCAACTTAATGGAACAATATTATGCACAAGGATCTGTGCACTTTAGGAATAACATTACTTTTTAACATTGTGCCCTCTTCTCCATAGTATAAAATCTAACCTTGCTCTTAATGAATTAGATCTTGTTGACCTTATTGTACTCAATGATCATGAATTACATGTGAGGCTACCAATCAATCCTATGCTGATTTACTACGCTATGACATGACAACCACATATGTGAAAATTCCATTTCTATGTATCCATTGAGATTCATGACCAATCTCTACTTAGCAGTATTCCATATGCCTCAGGGTTGTCCACCACTTGGATATCAACAAAGTGTTCAACTCTTGGATTTGTGGTGGTAAGTTTCATATGGATGTGAGAAAGTTCTCTGACCACATTTACCTTTGTCTTGTCTAACTACACTACTCTACAACTAGATTATGTGGGAGAAAGGACCAGTTTCTTACAAATAGAGGACAACATGACATTTCTAGAAGCCCCTAAATAAACCAAATAGTTATGTAAGTTTTTTATTGAAATTTTTAATTATTAGTAAGAATGGAGGAAAATCTAGTTTTTCTTGATATAAAGCAACATATGCATCAACGATTTCACTCATAGGTTTCCTAGATGGAGCAAAGATGGCTTTAAACAAGATGTCCTTTTGGTTGTTGATGTAGAGGAGATCAAGAATAGAGATATTAGCCTTGGTTTTGGATAAGTCATCAACAATATTATACTTTTCAATTCTCTACTTACTGGGGAGTGTAGGATTAGGATTATCTTTTGTAAGGCATTCATTTTTTGGTCCTTTAGGTGGTGGAGGATTGTTGGATGTGTGCATGTTAGGAAACACTTGAGAATAATTGGGACGAGTAGAGGTAGTCAAAGTCCCACGGGATTTACTATGTAGGAGATAGTTATTTTTTCTTTGGTATTATTGGTAAGCATGAACATCCTCTAGATTATCCTCGGGTTCATTATCACTTTCTTTTGGGAACTTGTAGTTTTCCAAGACTATAGAAGTCCCATGCTCATTCTCAGTGTTTCACTTACTATCTTCAGGTGTGAGAACTATCTCAATGATGTCAATTTCCTCTTGGAATATGTAAACTTCCACGTGAAAATTTGGGTATTCCACTTTAGGATGATCTTGGGTTTTGTGGACTCTACACCAAGAATCTAATGTTGAGTCTTCCAAATGGATAGACTTAAAATAAATGACCAAAGATGTTAGTTTTTTGTGCACTTTGGTCCAAAGGATTATAAACTCCCTCGTTGTTCATTTTAGTGTTCCATTTCCTTATATGCATTAGAAGTTGAAGTTTCATGCATGGTAGCTAGCTGGAGGATGGGTTTGACCTAATTGCACGCCTTGTCTTTGGAATTTTGTAACATCATTTGATCGTTTTTGAATTATTTCATGTAATTTTGTGGTTTTTGTTTTTAGAGTTGAAGATGTGGGTGCAAAATGTTTGTTTTGAAAATATTGCATGACATGATAAGAATATGCATAATTTCCCATTGGGTTTTCTATAGAATTAGGAGTAATTTAATTGGTAACCACCGTGGAATAGTGATTTGGTGCATGCAATTAAAGGGGTTAATTACCAAACTACTGCACAAAATTTTTATGTTTAAGGCTCATGTAAAAAGTAATATATGTCAATGGAGTTGGAAATTTTGAATACGTTGGCATATACCTAGTGGGAGTCTTATTAAGTACAGTTTGGTTGTGTGGAATTTCATGGTTAACGAGTGGCATTAAAATGTGTCTAATAATATTAACTAAAGAAGGAAAAATTCCAACATAACTTAGACCTTGAAGTCTCATTTCAATTTCAATCTTGATCACCTCTATGTAGGTGAGGCTTAGATAGGTCAAGGCGGTGGGAGTTCTATTCAAAAAATATGGATGTGAGTATGTCAAAGTTCTTGGAGATAAACTTGGATGGCCAAAGTCTTGATTGGGTTATAGCAAACATTTATGCACCTATAAAGGTTATGAGAGTGTTTAATCAAATTAGTGAGGGGCTCATTATGCTCTTTAAGCGTATTCACATATTGATAATAGAAAATGGATGGATCCAAAAGGTGGAAAAGTGGCCAAGAAAATTAATTTCCAAGTCACCCCTTAAGGTTATGGAAATTTTTTGGAGACTTGGAAATAAATTATATGCACTAACATCAAACACGATAGGGAATCATCTACAAGTTACATCCTCGTGAAGGATTTTCATATGATCGAGTCAGTATTTATAGGTGTGAATGTGTTCTTTTGCGGAATGGGTGCAACCACGAACATACTTTCTGCATATTCTCTTTGGGTTTTTAGGTAAGACATGGTATCCCCCTAGGATGGAAAGTGGGATACCAATGTTTCTTAGACACATTTTCATGTTTAAGAATTGTGGGAGAGTGAAGGGGGAAATAAAGGGAGTGGTTCAGTGAGGTGAATTGCTTAAAGAATGAGTTTTCTTGAGAATATATTTACCCTTGTTCGTTTTGCAATTCTTATGGTTTGAAACACTTAAAGTTCAAATTCCCATTCAACAAAATATGACCTAGTGATGATCCTTCTAAATGCTAATATAATGGCTTTTGATGTGGCAAGGCCGCCATCCTTATGTTACCATTTAATGTTGATCTCCATGAATTTTGCTCTTAAATTTCCCTCCACAGTGCCAAGGAATTTTTTTGTTGGGAAGGAAGCAAGGGTGCACCCAATCACAAGAAACCTAGACAGAGTCTCACATAAACAAGTGAAAATCTACCTCTCTTGAATGAAAGGACACGCATGGGGGAAGGCATAATGGGTAGTTCACTACGCACATGGGATATCTTGCCACCAAGGTTCACTCTCATTGGGTCTTGTTAGTTAAATGGTATGTTATGAATAGATCAAGACAATGGAGAGTGCATGATTATGGTTTTGAGGGTGTTTTCTAGTTCGTTGTCAATTCTAGCCAATATAGTAAAATAGAAGTTTGGGGACACATCACAAGGAGTTTATTTTTATGCATTATATAATAAAAATAATCAATTAACGTACATGCATAGCTTAATGATTTCTTGAAGGCCAATAAAACAAATATTCAGTTACGAGTATTACTTGTAATATGAATAAGAAATGTGTGATAAGGATAGGCTACAAGCTTTGATCCTAATACTAACATATTTGACAAACTAGAAAAAGAGACTAGGGTAAGGTAGAAAGAGAAATAAGAAATAAGTAGCAAATCTATGAGGTTCACTCCAACTTGCTTGAATGTCATGATCTATGAAAATAATACTTGCACTCATACTTTTATGCTTGTGATCAAGACATGGACATGTACAATATTTTGAGGGGAAAGACTAATAACATTGAGAGTGGTGCACAATTTTTTTGGATGTGTAGGATGTGTTCTTTGATATTCTATTCAACGAATGAAGATATTACATTCAATTAACAAAGGTGTATCTTAACACTCATTAAATTAGAGTATACACAAAAGCTAACTTAGGCTAAGAACATAGATAACCAAGTGAGAAAAAACAAATGTAAATAAAACTCTCATACAATTTTCTATTCCAAATTCAGGGACATTTACAATGATTTTGATATGGGTATTTATAGGGAAACATAAATGAACAGTTATTACAAACATTAATGGTGGTAGGCTCCTCGTATCCTAGATTTACAATATTATATTATATAATAAATCCATGATTTGATTACATTGAATACTAAGGTGACCATCTACAAAATGTGCCATTTCATAAAACATCATCTATAATAAGGAAGATCATTATTATATGTTTTTAATGCCTAGAAAAAACCATGAGGATGGTTCGCTAAGATTTACATGTCCTAAGGTAGTATGGGGCACCTGGTTGCTCAAGTAAAATTATTTATTCAAGGTAGCCAACTATCTCTAACATGGCAAGTTCATGCATTAATATTAGATCTTCACATAAATTGAATAGTTACGATAATGTGATTTATGGGTAAACTAATTTGTCCCCTAGATGACTTGACATTTTGTCAATTTTTTGCATCTTTAGTTAGGGGCATGTAATGGTGTGCATGGATAGTCTTTCCCAATATCCCTATCTTCAATGGAGGGATATTTCACATAATAAACATAATTAATCCTCCCTTTTATGTCAATTGCATGCATATATTTCTTTCATATAGATTCACGAGTTATTTTGCATACAAAAAGTAAGATAAAGCTAGTGAGTGTTACACATAATGAATTGATACATGGGAGAAATACTTACAACATGTGTATAAATGGGAACTCACTGTAGATGAAAAATAAGTGTTAGTGTAACATGCAAGATAGAAACCAAACTAGATCAATTCCTAATCTAACACTCTCTATCACTACCTAAGATAGAGAAATAGATGGAAAAGAAGGAGAATATAATACCTGAACTGACCTACAAGGTTGTAACACTCCTCCTTTGATACATTGAATGTGCTCTTGGATGGAAGTCGGATTGCTTTAGATTTTATTGGATAAATTTGGAAGCACCTCCCCTTTATAAATGATGATTTTTCCTTGATGGAATGCTATGGAGATTGAGAGCTTGGCTTAGTATTTTTCTATCATATACTAGAAAATTTCCAAGGTTGTGTGCATGGAGGGTGGCACTAATATTTATAATTAGAGGAAGGAATAATGGAGGGTTGGGATTTTTCCATGTAGGAGGTAGATCAATGGTGGAAATAGATGAGAATGGATAAGGATCTAGAAGTATAAAATTCTAGATATTAGAAGAAGCCTCCATTGAATTAAAAATTCAATGGAGGGAGGGAAATATTTGAATATTTGAATATAAAAGAGGGAAAATTAGAGAGGCTTCTAGAAATAGAAGCCTCTAGATTTGGAGGATATGTTAGTTTGAGATTAGGTGAAATTAAATGTGATTAGTGAAGGGATTAGATGGAGGGGCTAGGTGTAGAGTAGGTGGTAGGTGGGTGGTAATTTTAATTTCCTAGAAAATAATTAATAGGGATTAGTTAATGAGGTAATGAAAATATTACTGATGTATTATTATGACTAAGGATAGGATGGGATTATGGGATGAATAATATAAATAATTAGGACATGATAATGGGGATAATGATAGTAATTAATCTCACGATTAATTATTATATGGTTTATGAATATATTATTTGATAAATGATCATGTCGACATTTTACATGTCTACACTCACAATTCTATATCTTATTCACCGAGAAGTGTCTTGATCTTTGACACATGGCAGGGATTGGTTTTTTCGTACATAGGGATATTTTAAAAGTTATGTCATGATTTTGTAGCTAATAGTATGTCAATTTGAGATGTGGCATTAATCGGTACAGTCACATTAAAGAAGCCTTTGGGCTTGGCTTGAAAATTTATATTCTGTAGCATTCCAATTAGAGAAACATAGCCCCAATCAGTGTGTCCAATAGTCTTACACAATAGTTTACATGAAATTAAAAAAAAAAATCACTTAGAAACCTTCCATGTGTTTCCTATCAAGGCCCTCCCATGTATTGTTAAAAATTGCATGTTGGAATTGTAGAGGTTTTCCTTGGATAAGGGAACCTAGTTGGGGCCTATAGCAAAAGGGAGAGATGTACTTTGTCTCACGGAAACTCATGAACATGATGGTTGCAAGACTCCTTTTAAAGGTTATAGGAAGTTTGCAGTTTGGAATGAGGTAGCTTGCAATGGGAAAGGTTTTGGAGGTATATTGGTTTTAGTTAGAGAATCAGATGGTATAAAGATTTAGCTAGTGAGAGAGGACACAAATAAACAGTTCTTTTGGTTCAAAATATCAGAAAATGAGAGTAACATCAGAATAACAGACTATTAATTTTCACCTCAATCTCAAAAACATACAAAAAAGGTGGGTTATATGGGAAATATCCTTATGTAGATATAAAGAAAGATATCTCAAAGTTTTCCCAATAAGGGGAATTTTTTATTTTAGGTGATTTTAATGCGAGGACTACAAATGAGAAAACCAACACTTGGAGTAGTAAGGAGGACCATAATCCACTATGGCTCATATAATAAGATAATAAACATTGGGCAAGATGGTCGGAAGACAATAGGGACATTAATCATTTTGGCGATGAACTAGTAACTCTTTGTGGCATGTTTTATTTGATTATCTACAATGGCATGGAAAGATGGCATAAATATGGAAATGTTACTTGTAAAGCCTATAGTGGGATAAGTGTTATTGATTATGCAATTTGCTCACAAAGTTTAATTGATAGGATAAGTGAAGTGGAGATTGATTATTCTATCAGGGACCTAAATTGGGATCCTAATTCAATTCCCATAGTAGTAGCTTGGGTGACCAAGAATCGTCCCACAAGGAAATAACAACCTAAACAACATCTTGCTAAAAAAATAAAGGATTCTTATAACACAAGAAAATTGTGATATCTTCAAAGTGGCGTTGAGTCACTTAATGCAAGAGGGGAAAGTGATATCACAAGGCCTTAATAGGTATGAGTTAACAAACATAATTAAAAAGGCTGTTACAAGTTGCAAAAGAACAAAAAAATAAGAAGAAAACAAATTGTTTTCCGATAAATAGATGATTTGATGAGGATTGTAAAATGGCAAGGAGAGCTACTAAAGAAATAGGTAGAGAGAAGTTGAACATAAATTTGTACAAACAGATCATAAAGAAAAAAAGGTGAATTCATGACCCGAAGGAGGGAAGAGCTTATATACTTAGGGAAACATAACCCAAAAGTATTTTGGATGGAACTTCAATCAAAGAAAATAAATGCAGAAAACAACAATATCGCATTCAATCAGTGGTTTGATTTTACAAAACAAATTTATGAGCGGGATTCAAATTTTGAAGGCCCCCCTTCTGTTAACACGTCAACAAATATTTTTTATTGTGCAAGAATTTGAGGAGGGTTATATGAAGGTGGGGGTTGGAAAATCCAAAAACTTGGATGAGTTTCAGGAAAAATATTTAAAGTGGGGGAAAGAATTTCTCGCTCCTCACATTCTTTACATATTCAACAACATCATTCAACAGGGTTTTCCTGGAGATTGTACTACCATCCTTGCGACAGCTCTTTTTAGGAGTGGAGATGTTAACAATCCTTCTAATTATATAACCATCATGATTAACCCATTTTTTGCAAAGTTATTTTGTAGCATGGTGGAATGCAAAATGTGCAAGTGGGCAAAAGAAAAAAGCAAGAGAGAAAAAGGGAAAATAGGGTCCAAGCCTAAGTATTCAACAATATATCACGATATCACTTTGAGGCACATTATTGAAAATTTTTGGAATGATAAGGAAGATGCTTATTGTTGTTTTGTTGACTTCAAGAAGGATTTTCACACAATTCCTAGGAAAAAAGTATAGGATAGGACGAAGGAGCTTGGTATCCCAGTTCACCAAAGAGTGGATATTCATAGGCTTTACAAAAAGGTGTGAGTCAAAATTAGAACTCAGTGCGGTATCTCAGAAAGTTTCAGGATTGATAGTGGGGTTAAATAAGGATTCTCATTATCACCTACTTTATTTGGCCTATATATTGACAAAATTGAGGAATGGTTAAATTTGTAGAGTGATGATGATGATCTTATATTGATCGTTAGGTCTACTCAAGGACTTCAAAAGCATTTATGTGCACTTGAGTACTTTTGCAAAGAAATGGGGATGCAAGTTAATACCAATAAGACCAAAATCATGATATTTTCTAATAGAAAGAAAAGAACTTAGTATGATTTCTATTTTGATGGAAGCATTTTAGAGGAAGTAACAAAATATAAATATCTCAGGTTTGACTTCAATAATAAGCTCAGTTGGGAGATTTGTGGAAAAAAGAGAACTTTAGGGGGTGGAGAGCTTTTTATGCTTTCTAAAACAAATGCAAATATGTGGAATTATGGGATTGGAAAACTATGCAGACTTTTTTTGGGATATAATTAACTCTAACGGTGCTTTATGGATGTGAGGTTTGGGCTAGCAAAATTTTGAACTCAAGGTGGAAACAAATTGAGAGAATTAAAAAATCATGATTACAAGGAAGTTCAAATTAAAGATCTTGGTACCTTATGAGATTCTTCTAATTAAAATGGGTGTTGTACCTCTAGAATTTATTGTTATGGTTTGTATCATAACATATTTAAAAAATCTTGAGTAAATGGATGGTCGCAGATGGCCTAAGGTAGTTCTCAACGAGTTTTTGGAGAAAAAAATTCATGAATGAATGAAAACAACAAATGGCTTAAAATATGGAACATTTACTTGAATGCGTGTCCTGATAATAGTCATGAGATAGAGACTTTTGGAATAGAGAAATTCCACCAATCTATGTGAGGAAATCTGTTAGGGAGAAAAAAGAGGTAATATTTTCAAAAAATTAACTCTACATGTGATCATCAACAAAAGGATTTATAGGGGCTAATATCCCACGGAAAGAAAATATATTCATAGCTCAATTGAGGACTATTTCACATCGTCTTTGGTGTGAAATGAACAAATGGAAAAGACCTAAAGAGGTTTGGGAAGAGAGAGTTTGTGTCTTCTACACATCTGGTGTAGTGGAGTAAGAGATACCTTTCATGTTGGAGTGTAGTGCTTACACTAACATTAGGGCCCAATTTGGTATTACGGTGGCTGTTGCATCCTTTCAGGACATTTTTAGTGAGAATATGGCTAAAAAATAGGGGAGTTGATTATCAAACTCACCAACAGGAGATGTGAATTCCAAAAAGATCTTTAGCAATATATGTTGTCCCATATATTTTGACTTAGGTAGCCTCGTGGAAGTTAAAATTTATTCTTCTTCTTTTTCTTTCATAAATTCATGGACATTGATTGAAACATATAGGAAGGCTAAGTTATTTAGTGTGGAACATAATTGAGTGGTTACACAATGAGGAGTTTGATTGTGTGATGGTTAAATCATTTATATAATTTGGAAGGGATGTTAGATAAGTGTGGGGAATGTGCGTAAGGATCAAAATAGTTTCATGTGGCCTAGGGCAAGTGAAAGTATCATGGAGCATTAAGGGGTTTGCAAGAATTAAGGTGTAGCTACGCAAAGAATTCATGAAGCTTGTTTTAAACATGAAAGAGAACGTAAAATGGTTTTACACTAAACATTAAGGTTTTAAGGGGCACACAAGGATAAGTAAAGGATTTGTGTATAAGATTTGAGAAATGATGTGTGTAAACAAATTTGTGTAATATGAAATGATTGTGCACATGGATTTCACGACAACATGAATTATTCTATGAAATAAGAAGGTAGGCATATTTGCAAAGGTGTGGAAGAAAAATATCAAGGGAAGACCCAAAAAAATATGAATAAGGTATGAGATAGCTGAAAATGGGAATCGTGCATGGGATAAAGCAAAGCAAGTGTGCACAATTTTGAATTTCCTAATGAAAGGACACATGGTTTCTTGATTTTACTTGTGGATTAAGGGTGTGTTGTGGACATAAGGATAATTCCTAAGACAAAAACCACCAAATCTAAGTTAGTCACAAGAAAAACAAACCATTATAGAAAATTATCAAGTGATTAGGTTATCAAATATAGTTTCATCCATATAAATATCACATCTCTAAGTGGATAATTACATGCAAAGTTTGACCTCTTTGAAGTGTTTCCAACATAGGTAGTGTATGGATTACACTTCAACCTAAACACTAACATTTTTATAGGATTTTAACCATGGTTAGGGTTTTGGATCTTTTCAGTTGATTATAGAGGGGTTTTTACATTTTTGAGACCTAATATCTTACAGTGAAGCACATCACATTCAATTGTAATCTCAAGGGAATTTGCAGAGCTCCACCATTTTCCCAAGAAGAACCACCAGACAAGGATGAAGCTTCCAAATTGTCAAGTACCTAAATAATAGTTTTGTCCCAATACATTGTGTAATCCTAGAAATAGAGATTAAAAATATGAGGTACATTTCCAATATGTTCATCACTTCATTACATCTAAATAATCTTCCAACAACTAAATATCGAAGTGCACTCATCTTCTCATGCTTTACTGTATTCAACACATCTTCTAAATTATCTATCGTATAAATTTTTGTATATGTATATTCTAATCTAAACGTTTAATTAATAATATAACATATGTCATATTTCTAACTCTAATATAGAATTTAATTAAATAAAAGTATGGTATTCCGCTCCCCACACTTTTTTTTCCTGAGATTAAGAAAAATCACAAACACTAAGAAAAAATGAAAAACACTTTAAAATAATACAAGTCTAGAAGGGATGGGTATACATAAAACCATCTAGAGAAAATTCAAAAAATCACACTTGGATGAAACCATTGGGCAACATAAAACTTCATCCAACCCAATTTCGGCTCCTTTACCACTTTTTTGAAAAAATACACAAAAAAGAAGAAAAAGACACTTACTCTACATGGAGTCTTGCCATTGTCTAGGTAATCACAAATCTCGGTGAAAAGGGAAGAATACACATCTTATCTCACCAGAATTTCTAATTTTAGAAATTCACCTTATTTATACTTGTTGATGTGAGTTTTATGCATATTATAGATGATGAGGAACAAGCCTCACGTTGTTTTAGGATCCCAAGAAGTGATCAAGGGAACGAGGTACAATTATGTGATCTTAGAAATAATAGCACGTGGTTGCTAAACCTACCAGGAGGTTGAGTACAACGGTTTTTAAAAATTAAAGTACGTGTATAGAGAAAGAGAGTTTTGTAGACTACTTGGATGACTAATATCAAACTGCATGTATGGAAAATTCATGAATCCACTTGACAATACCTTATTTATAGTCATAATCAACAAGGTGTGGTGCAAATCTCAATGAAATTTAGATTGTGTAAATATAACCTATAACAATTATTCATAATCCTGTTACAAATTATAGATAAAAGAATAAGACAAACCAAATGTAGAGAAATTAAAAGAAATTTTAGATCAATTTTAGTTATCTACATGGTGAAAGCATAACATTTTCAAGTAATGACAACTTAATCAACACTTGTTCATATGAGAAAGGGACAAGAACTCAATAAAAAAACAAATGAAACTAATAGAGTGTTTAAAAAACCAAAACTTCAATTTTATTAAGCAAAAATTCTCCCCCCTTAGGTGGTTACATAGGTGTATTTATAGCAAACTAACACTACTCATCTTTCCCAAAAAATTCATGGTAGATAATAAAAATATTTAATGCTTGTAGTTTTCCAATACTCTCATTTAATTACAATATATACATTCAATTTCAAAAGATAATACGGCAAAATGCCCTACAAAATGAGCATGAACCAAAAAATTAACAATATCTCCTTATGGGGCCTACTATTGCTAAGGCGAGGTTAGGATGAAGAGGGTTATTGACAAGATCCCTTAGAGATTTATAAATCCATCGCACACTGTAAATAATATTTATCAATTTTTGTTGTATGTATGGTGGGGGTCGTGAATACCATTAGATCCTTAACCATCAACTTATCATGGTTGGAAAATTAGGGTTATAGTGCCTCCTTTTGTGCATTTAATATCTACACCATTTATTTGGCATGGATTATAGTATTGATAACTTCATTACAATGTACTTTTTTGTAGCCTCAATATGTAATTTGAAGTTGGCCTTGAAGTGGGGTGGTTGTGTCAAAAAATAATGTGGTAGAGAAAAGGATCTATTACGTAAAATAAAAGGAGAAATTTTGGTTTATGTTAAGAGGTTCAAGACCCTTTACTTGGTGTAAGAAATGTATGACACGTTTTCTTTAAAATATATTGCACATCTCTCTCTCTCTCTCTCTCTCTCTCTCTCACTCTCTCTCTCTCTCTCTCTCTCTCTCTCTCTCTCTCTCTCTATCTCTCCTATCTCTCTCTCTCTCTCTCTCTCTCTCTCTCTCTCTCTCTCTCTATATATATATATATATATCCTCATATGGAGGATAACTATTTGTGTTACCCTCACATCATACTCCAACATGAATTCTAAACAATGGAAGAGATTATCTCTAATGAACTTCTCAAGCCTAGTTAATGTTTTACTAACATAGGAATGAATGTCAACATAAAATTGGATCTTATCCTTCGAATTCACTCTTTCTATCTATACCTTGAGAATGATTCCCAACACTTCATAGAGATATCTCATTACCTCCTCTACTTACAAGGAAATACTTGTTGAGATAATAGGCTTGACCTATGTCTATTGGTGGTGAACCTATTATTTCAAGACATGTATAATGATCTTGGTCACATTACCAAAGACCTCTATTGAATACATAGGGTCTTCTTGATATTCCACCACCTCACCCTATCTAGTTCTTCTCCTTTTAGGAATTAGGGAAATAGGACTTGTTTTATCTCCCTGGTTAATGAGATCTTCTCCCCTATCAATTTTATTTGTGATCTTATTCATTTTCTCAGTGAACTTCTTAAATTGCATCCTTAATTTAGGTTAGTCCATTATGACCGTTTATGTCCTTTAAATTTTTTCTAGTAGTATACCTTGAATTCATTATTTCTCAGATGATGATGTTATGGATAGAGTGGTAGTAGGTATAGTAGGAGGAATCATGGAAGGAGAAGTATTCATCAAGAGGAAAGAGGAAGAAGGGGAAATTGACTCAATTGTGGAAGTGGAAGAAGAAAAGGCAATTGTAGCTGGAACAAAATGTAAGAGATGGAGAGGTGACTGCATTAGTGATGGTGGTGGTCAATGTGGAAGGTATACGAGTGGAATATTATAGTGTATCTAACCCTATTTTACCATGGTTTAGATGGGTTGTGTGTACCCCATGTCTAGGTAATTAGGATATGAAATTCAACACTAGGATGGATAGGGGGAGTGGAGGATATCTTATAATGGTTGATAGCTAGAAAAGGGGAAGCATGTGTTAGTGATCCATACATGAACTAAATTAAAAATGAAAACATCTTGAGTTGTGGGATATTATTTAAAAGGTCATATAACTACAATTGATTGTGTATATGTACTGGAAGAGATTAGTTGAACTTGTTAGACTTCCCTTAGACTCACTTACAAAGTTGTAATCTCTTGTTCGAGAGAGGTTGTGATGAATCATATGATAAGAGACCTTCCAAAATTGTGCCTAGTGTGCTCAATGATTGCTTCTCCTAGGTGATCATTTGTTATTCCTCAATCTCTTGTGCTAAACTAGTTTCTCCTATAGGCTATCCTTAGGATAACTCGTGAGGCTCCTCTAAACTCTCATATTTGACATCTATATGGTCTTGTTGGTGAAATAATTTGTCATGAGGACAAATTAGTGGATTTTCACCAATGATCTGGGACTAAGTCCCTCCTCTTGGTAATGGGGAGGCTCCCATTTATTGAATGCGAAAAAAACAAATATGTGGGTTGCCGTGAAGTTGGGGATCACACAAGACTACTCCACTAGAACTATGGAAAATTGCTTGCACTTAGTGCAAAGGAGGAATTTGCTTGGTGAGATGAGGTAAAAGGAAGTAAGAATTTAGGGAAGGAGGGTTAACTTTGTGAATAGGCACTAACAGAGTTTCACAACATTAACCAAAATTAATCCACACTCAATTAGAGGAATACAACCTTGCATACAATGATAAGACTAACAAATCATCGACACAAAATTTTATCGATTCATTTATCAAAGGCACTAACACCTTCCTTGGTTTTGCAAGATCATCATGTGTACAAAGTTGAACATGTAAGGAAATAGATGAAACATAGAGAAAGAGGAAAATAGAAGAATGTAATCTCTTGCTTGTATCTTAGTATTGCAAAGCTATCTACTTAGAAGCTTGCACTTGACCACCCCTTGGAATGAAGAGATTTTCCAAATATATAGATTTTCAAAGAGTCTTTTCATCTACCCCCCCCATTAATTTTCACTTCCCCTTATCATTTTTGACCTTTCATATTCCTAGGAAACAAAAGTGAGGCCTTTTTCATTAATTGAAAAAGAACTCATTATAATGTTAGACTATAGATCACTTAATTGAAAAAGACAAAATAGTGAAAAGTACCTCCTTAATGAAGAATTAGAACATGAGAGACAAGGAGAAAAGAAGAAGAGAGTGGTGATGATCATACCGATGGAGGAGAGGAAGCTTCTGCCGACGAAGAACCGATTTCCGATGAACCTTGTGGGAGTATACCTGGAAAGATTTCTTCATCTTTAAAATCCTTATTGAATCAGGTTGCCACAATGTGCTACCTTTTCTACGTGAGGAATGTGAACGAAGCTCAAAGTCACATAGAATCCAGGTCTCGTAAGTACTGTTGATGCTCTTGCACTAATTAAACCAAACTAGATGATATTATGCAGTGTTGGAATTGTACATCTGATTTTTGCAAGAGATTCAAAAGTTTCTTCATTGAATAAGAAGGGATCCCCTACTTCTTTATTGACCAATTCCTCAAATGGTATCAAAATATCTTCCACTGACGATCTTTCACTGATTGGAGGAGATCTAAGCCTCTGCACACTACTGATTATACTTTCTAAAAAAATTATGTGATCTCTTCACAAGAATCGAGTTCAGAGATAGCCTCATTCAACATTTCGTACTAGGGAACTCAATGTGCGAGACCAAATAGGGGAGACA
The DNA here is from genome assembly GCA_019776745.2 of Taxus chinensis. Lineage (NCBI taxonomy): Eukaryota > Viridiplantae > Streptophyta > Pinopsida > Cupressales > Taxaceae > Taxus > Taxus chinensis. Next base: position 181,750,316 of record CM034148.1, read on the forward strand.
AGCTCTCAATTACGGAAGTGAATACTTTTTTGCCTATCAATATGAAAGAGTCGAGCGTACTCATCTCTGACACTAGTGGAAATATGTTGTCCCAATGATCCTTTTCCTTCTCGAGTTTCTCCTTAGTCATCTTTACTTTTGCTGCTGTGGCGAGAGCAAACTCTAACCATGAGAGGATTTCAGGCAACAATGTTTTCCCTTTCTCTAGAATCTTCTCAATCCACCTGTCACTAGCCCTTCCTTGCATTGAGTGACCTTGATCCATCTTGATTGTTGTGGGGTCGAAGCTCCTAATAGGAATAACAAACTCGACAGGAAAAGATGGAATTGCACTAGGATCAACAAATGATTGCACATAAGCAGTGAGAGTTCGTGGGTGCTCTTCCAACTGCTCAATTGTCTATTTGTACTTGTTCGTGGAAAGCATACAAGCAACAGACTCCTTGAACAAATGTGCATCACCCTCATGTGTTGCTTGACCTAAAGAGATTGTTGTCATTACATAGTCTGCCTGAGTCATCTTCTTTATGGGTTTCACAACTTTCGGCCAGACAACTACATACTGATTACCAGTGACACCACTAAAAAAGTTAGAAGTAATCTAGGATTTCTACCTCATTTGGTCTTCACAATCATTGAGATAACTTCAAAATCTGATGTCGATGCCTATTGCACTGTCCTCGACTCACTCCCAATCAGCTCTTGGATCCAAGGAAAAGTTTGAATTGTTGTGGCCTCAACATTAGGCATGATGTCACTTTCAGTTTCACGATGAGGGATCATATCTTGTACTTGATGAGATGACTCAGCTACTGAAGAGGAAACACTTGGGAACTAATGTAGAATTGTATGTTCTGAAGGATCAATCTAACCTTTCTCGACATCATCAACGAGGTTCTCAATGACTCTAGTGCTCTTATGAAGTCCCTTGGGTTGAGATCCTTCAGAGTTTTCTTCTTCCATTACTTTTATCTTCGTGGGCTCCCCTGAGTGAGCAGAGCTCGTGGTTTTCCCATATGTCTTCAAGGATGATATTTGATATATTTTCTCTGAGAGAGTTATGAGGCCACAAAACTCAATGGGAAAAACCCTTTTTTTCCTAAACCACTTCGTGGATATCTGAATCATTGTTGCAATCCTCTCATTGATGTCACCTGAATCTCTTATGTTCCATGAGATGACAAAAGAGGTGTATATTTTTACCGCTTAGTACTCTGGATCGAACAGATTTGATCCATCATCCCTCACTCATTCAATGAACCAATCAAAGTTTAAACTCCTCATTTGATCAATAATCATTTGCATATGATATCTTTTCATTACTTCAAATTCATCTAGGTAATTGATCCAGTAATCCTCAATTTTGGGACTTTGGTGCAATCTAGGGAGAGTGAAGGTTTCAGGGTTTATCCAGATGTCAAAATCGGGCCTGGATGTATAATAATAGAGGCTAAGGGAAGAAAATAAAGCTTCAATATTTGATGCATCTATAACACTTTTTGAAGAATAAATTCTGAGGGTTATGGGGAAGAATACACCCTTCTCTTTATTATTCCTACCCCTGTTATGAATAGATTCCAAGAGGGTACCTAGGAATTCTATGAGGATTAAGATTATATCTTGACCCATATGTAGGTGAAAATTGAGAACCGAGTGAAGAAGATCACATATTCTCAATCAATGTAGTATCTTGAGAAGATATCCTCAACTTTGATTTGTTTTCTAGAAGTCTGATAACAAACATGGTTAATGCATTATTCACCATGGTAAAGTGATGGTTCTTATCCTTTTGTATGAGGTGAGGATATATTTTCATAGGTTGGTTCTCTTTAAGAGACATTGAGGTAAATAGTTAGGCCTTTGAAAGGTCTTGTATAGGCAAGAGTGTACACCAAATATGAGGTCATAGTGAAATTTATGTTACAAGGAAAATGGAGAAACCGCCAATGAATATTTCACTTATAATTTTCCCCCAATCCACTAGCTAGTTTCCTTCAGTAGAAATGAGGATAAATTGAGCTATCCAGTCCCAAAACTCTTTTCTCATGTCTTCACCCATTAACCTACTTAGTAGGATGATAACAATCTGAGTAGCTTCGTGGAACTCACTTCTCGACAAGATTTTATGCACATAAGAATGTTTCTTTCCTTACCTAAGAGATGACCTAAGTGTGAGGTCTTGCAGGTATGACCTATTTTCTCCCATTAATGTGATGAAAAATATTTGGTGATGATGATCATACTACCACTTGTTGGAATTTACAAACACTAAGAGATACCCTTAGGAGTTAGACCTATTAGAAATGAGTTGTCATCCACCTGCACAATTTTGGGGTGAGGTTCATAATTTTGTGCCCATGTTATGACAAATTTTATACTTTGAATGGATAACAGATGACCTCCTACTATAAAATATCCACTCGAGAATATTTTTTCTTCCACTAGATCCGTAGGTCCTCTAAACATCCTATTTTTTAGGTCCTCGAGATCCATGTGAGTGACATCATCATCACTCATACTTGGATATTCTATGAATATGGTTGAAATAGGATTTATACCTAAGTATTTAAACTTATTTTTACCAAAAAGCAACAAAATGAGAAAAAAATGGAGTCAACACCAGCTTAAGGAAAATCTAGAACTTTATGTTTTTAACAGGTAGGGTCCAAAACTACTATTTTATGCATGTCACCAATATTTTTTTCTGATGTTCTTAACATATTTGGATCATTACAATTGACTAGACTTTACTATTTTCCATAACATGTTATTTTTAAATGTTTTAAACCCTAATAATGTTATTTTAGATAGTTTCCTAAAATACCACTTTCTAATGTTTCTTACTTTTTTATGGCATTACAATTACTGAGAATTCATCACTTAGGGAAAATTACTATTTTTAACAATATATTGTTCAGAACACCTACTATTTTTAGAAACTATACTTACCAGTGTCATGTTGTAATGAAAACACCGTCAAAATGTTTTGTTTTACAAACAGACCTTCTGCTCTGAATTTCATTGTTTTCCTTCTGCCGGATCTCTAGGATATTGAAAAATAAATTTTTAGGGTTTGGGATTTCAATTTTCTACTATGAAAAACCTAGTGCATCAATGAATTTATTGTTACAATCTTCCCAAAGGCATTTTGGATAGGGATATTCTAGAAAAAATTCATGAAAATATAAATTCCGGGTGAAATATTATGTACAAATATTCATTTTTGGTAGCTATGGATGTCTATAAGAATTTTTGTAGCACCTTTATGGATGATATGAAGGGGATGAGAATGAATAATGAGGGCTTGAAAAATCAACCTATGGAGCTATGTGAGGTCATGTGAGGGTGCAGGAGCTCCATCTTGGCTTGAGTTGCACTTTATTTTTCCCCTTGTCCCGCTTGGGGCATGGGTGACACAAGGAACAAAAAATTTTGACCTACAAGAGGTGGCATGTCACACTTGTCTATCCCTCATGCCCCCCTTGCATCGTGGGGATGAAAGGGATAATGGGGAAACATAGAAAACTTGGGCATCAAAAGTGAGACCAAGGGAGGGGGATGAGGTAAAAAAATTTGTGTCCCTAATGTATCTTTTGTCCCTAACGGAATAGAGGGGACATAAGGGTGTCAAAAGTACAATTGGGCTATAAATGGAAAGCCATATTTTCTTAGGATATCCCAAAATAGGCATAAAATTTTCTTTTTCCATCTCAGAGGCTTAGGATGATGTTTTCATGTCAAATATTATATTAATTTGATTTCAAAACACATTATAAGATCAATTAAACTAATTTAAAGACTTGAATATTCTTGAAATTGAAATTTTACTCCCATTTATGTCTAACATTAAGAGGAGTAGATGCATATTTTGGAATGTTTGAAGAAAACCTTAAACTCTATAACCAAACTAGTGTTCCCACCTTGTATATAATTCTAATAGATTTAAAGTGCATACTTTTTTCCCTATTAACTCTTTACGGATATCCCAAAATCATCTAGAGAAGGTAGATTTCACTTTTAGGGTGTTCATCCCTTGCTCCTAAAAAACTTGCTTTTGAGTAGATTTTCCTTGAATGATCAATTCTTTTGCAAATAATCCTAAAATTCTTCTAACAATTTTAATACTCCCAAAAATTACCTTTGCATGTTTTATATTGTTCACGAACTCTTTTGGAGGGTTCATACTGGCTTCAGAATGACCAAAATTGGACTTTTTAGGCCTCCTGGAAGAATTATCTATTACTTAATCTTATTAAACTCATCCATCAACTTCATCATATTTTTTTACACACTGAGGCATGATTGAAAACATCATTAGGAAATTCCTTGGGGATAGGGTGATGGTACTATGGAGACAAGGTTTCCAGGAGGAGGTTTTAGTGTGATTGGGAGTTAAAATTTTGCAATGTAGGCCTAGTTGTCATGCTTAAAATTTTTAAATTCTTAGTCTATTCATTTTACATGACAACAACTAGCTCTAACTCAAATAAATTATATCGTAAGGGGAAATAGAGAACTTTATACATCTCATTGGTGAGTAGACTAGTGCCTTCTTCCATATTGGGCAATAAAGTCCCTTATTACAAGAAATAGACACAAATGAGGTAAAGGAAAAATACACACAACTGAAAGGAAACACAATAAAATTAGAAAGGAAAGACAAACACAAATGAAAGGGAAATTATGGTACAATGGTTTTGGGAAAACCAACCTCACTTCTTATAGAGTTTTATATGTTTCCCGCCATGAGGGAACTCCAATGGAGTCCCATCAAGATAAGTCATGTAGTGTGTATTTTCTCGTAAAAAATATTTGATATTGAATATTCCAAGCCAAATTGAATCAAAATTCATGTGGCTTCCCTTAGGATATCTCCTTTTTTACTAAAGATGGACAAGATCTCTGATTTGGAAGCTTCTATCTTGTTTTTTTTATCAAAGATAATTTTCACCTTAGACTAACGTCTTATCAATGTATGAACTACTACTAACATGTCTTCATTCAAATTATCCAAGTAGAAAATAATCTCATCAAGTGAATCTAAATATTCTTTGGTTTTTACTTCCTTCACAAGTTCCAATGCAAGTAACTACTTATAGGTTAGGATTTGAGCCTTAAGTCTATATAGAAGCTAGAAAGAAGAGGTTCCAATATATTTTTTTTGCATGATCCAGTCAGCCCATAAGGAATCATATAATTTCATATTCCAATCTCTTTGATTAAAATATGCTAACTTTATAAAAATAGTGACAATGTTTTTATTAGTAGATTCCACTTGGCCATTTCCTTGCAGATAGTAATGAGTGGAGTGAGACAAGGAAATATCATGATTCTAGTAAAAATTCCATTAGCTCACTTGAAGAAAAGTTGGTGGAATTATCTGCCACTATCTTGTTTGGTACCCCAAATCTATAATGATGTTCTATTTCAAAATGTTGCACACCATCTTAGAGTTGGCATGATTTGTTGGAATGGCTTCTACCAACTTGGTGAGGTAGTCCATATGAATAAGAGCATATATGTGGCATGCACTAGAGTTTTGGTTTAATAAGCCAATGAATTATAGACCCCATTATTTGAAAGGTTCTTCAATGATCACAGGATGGATGGGTAGAGTACCAATCCTTGGTATTCCCATAAACTATTGGAATGGATCACATTTTCTGACCCATTTGTATGCATCTAAGAAAAGAGTAAGCTAGTAATATCTACTTCTCAGGATCTCTTGGGTTCTAACCATTATAGAGAAGTGACCTCCACATGATTTATCATGATATGATTTTAAAAAATTATTCAGCTGATTTTCTTCAATGCATCTTCGGAATGTGTCATCCAATGATTTTTTGTATAGAACATTCTCCTAGATGACATATTTTTCTGCCATAAGAAAAAGATTATTTATTTTATTTTGATCTAGGAAAGGAGGGTATCCTCCATAGGTCAAGAAATAAGCTATTTCAGCATATCATGGATTTATGGTTCCTAAAAAAAGCACGAGATGAAGTTATTTGTTCAAGCATGCATAAAAATTGGAGAAATATTCCCATTCTTCTTAGGAGATAAGTTCACACAAGCCATTTCCTCACAAAAACTTGGAAGGTTTGATTTTAAGATCATATTCTTACACATTAGACATCCAATTTCCACTCCTTTCACTTGGGTCTTGTTACGTCAGGATAGATTTTACTTCTAGACTAAGGACCATAACAATAACATGAGAGTTTAAAACATAGAACCTGAAATTATTCAAGGCCCTCACCATTACATAGGCATGTTTTTTATGTTGTGTGTATTTTAATTAATATTATTTTAGAGGAAAACCAATGAATTTAATGGGTGGCTGGATGTTCTCTTCATTCTCTTGAACAAGGTCTTCCGAAATGGTATGTTTTAAAGTATACAAATAGAGAATGAATTCTCATCTAAAGTCTAGGCTCACCAGAGTGGGTGCTTTTGCAATGACACCTTTGATAGAATCAATGGATTATTTTCCTCGTTTTATACACTTAAAGGATTATTTGGGTTTCATCATGTTGATGATATATTCTGTGAGCTCAAAAAAGTTTGGGACAAACCTCCTTAAGAAATTAATCTTTCCAAAGAAAGAATGCACACCTAGTTTGCCAGTAGGTAGAAACAATCTTTGAATAGCCTACACTTTTTCTAGATCAATGTTAGTTCCTTCATTTCTCACAATGTGACCAAGGATTTTTCCTTTAGTTACTTCAAATATTGACTTTTTTGGGTAGAGGGAAATGTAGAGTTTCTTGCAATAGATCAAAACTTGTTCAATTTGTTATAAATGACCCTCTTTTCTTGGAGTATAATGTTAGGTCATCAAGGTATGACACCACATTTTACCTTCATATATTTGAAATACAAATCCACCGCTCTCTAAAATGTGGCACATGCATTGATAAAGCCGAAGGACACATGATGATATGAAAAGGTGTTGTTATAAGTATAGTGAGTGAGAGGGGGGTTGAATCAGTCATGTAATTTTTTTACTCCATTTACCATAACATACATACATCATTCAAATCAACTATTAAACATGCATTATCAATGTGAGCTGATTAGTTGTTTTACTAACCATCAAGTAACATATCAAGCATCCACATAAGCAATAATCATGAGAGAAAAAAAACACCATATATAAATTGGGAAAACCTCAAGGGGAAGAAAACCCACTGAACCTTTGCATATATTACACAACACAAAGTAAATTAGTGAAACGCCAACTTCACAAGGAGCACCAACCCTACAAATTTATTGAGTCACTAACCCCACAAGGAGCACCGATACCCTAGTTTAAAAATCACCAACCCTACAACGAGCACCAACCCCTAAAAGGAGGCACCAACCCCCTAGATGACTCATCCACCTGAAAAAAACCATCTAAAATTAATGTCATCTTTGAAATGTTGCCTCCAATAACTGAATGATGAATCTACTGAATTGTCAGCTCTCCTCCCTATCTTCCTCAAACCATATCTCTAAGCCTGCTCATGCACAAGATTTATTCGCTTCAAGTTGCATCTTCCACATCTACCCTAGCTTACCCACATAATGATCTCTCTAGAACAACATCATCATCCTCACTATTCTCATATCATTAATCTCGTAAGGACTCTTCATCAGCTCTTCCTCAAACAGCCCTCTAGGTCACACTTCTTTCACCTCCTCTAGCATAACTCACAACTCCATCCAATGAGCCTAGCTCAACTGAGCCTATATAACTCACTTCTATCACTTGACATTTCACCATGGGCCTGACTATGGGTCAGAGTAAGACCATTAAGTTTCCCCATGTCCAACATTAAGATAAATTCCATACTCTCATATAAATCACCCATAAGATACCATGTAGGTTTCGGCACATATCACTAGAATATCCTTCTAGTACCTCCATTAGGATCTCAACCAAGTCGTAAAAACATCCATCTTCATCACCAGACTCACCGCGAAGGATGGACACCTCATTAGGTCTAAACAAAACAAACTTTCACTCCTCAAGACCAAGAAACTTCACATATCAAATCATGTTGTCATGAATTATTAGGCACTTGCACAAATCCAACATGATCCTAAACCACTCTTCAAGTCCACGATACACCTTCAAATAAGACACAAGACCTCAAACCTTCAATCTCTCTTATCTCGCTTAAACATGGTGATAATGCTCAAAACAAGGTCTTCGAAAGCAAGTTGGTCCATACCTCAAATCACCTCGTCATGGCACAATTAACATATCAATGGAAATATCACATCTTAAGCTCACTAGAACAACTCATGTTAACCTTAAAATAAGGTCACAAGACACTCAAACAACTTCATCTATCATACTGATCAAATTGGCTTCTAGGACTCAAGAACCTATCTTAAGTAAGTCAACCTCCAACGCATCAATCATCACTTGCAGATTCTTCCACCACCTTTACCTCATCAAGTAAATTCTAAACAAAACCTCCAAGCACTTACAGGCATAAGACATATGGATAAAACCAACCAAGAATACTTTTTCCAAACAACCTTCTTGGAAAACCTAATATGGCTAATTAGGCCAATAAGACTTAATCAAAAAAATACTTCACCAAATAAAACCAATATCTCAAACACATCATATGATATCACTTCAAGCTATCCATGACTGGTTTTAGCCTTTAAGGCCAAAAGTGGTAGGGCACCTTGGAGGACCTATTTCACCAAATTCATGAATAAAACCAATCCCAAACTTTTCATAAACATCTAGTGAACATCCCAAGCTAGCTCCATAACTGAATTTTTTCCATGAAACTTGTAACTCAACTCTTTATAAACAAATCTTCTCAAAACAAGTGTTTTTTGTACCTTATCAATAGACCTAGAGCATGCAAATACCATAAAAATGATCTATAAGGAGTCCTATACATCCCAAAATCATAAAACTAGCTTGCTTAATCCATTTCATGGCCAAACCAATTAGATTTCCTCTATCACTCTGAAACTAGGGTTTTGGGGAAGGTTTTAACCAACTTCACTTCTTAACAATCGTTCATAAATGATAGGGCATCATTTAACTTCATTCTAACTAAAAAAACTTGATAGGGCTAAAAATAGGTTTTCTTGCTTTTTCTTCACTCTCTTGACCTGAAACTTGACACACGACTCTATGATGACCTCCATCAACTATCTCAAATCTCATTTATGTCTACAAACCTTTGCGACTCACCATACACTATAACTTACCCATACATACATGTCTTTTCTTCATAATCTTACTTCCTAAGGACCTTCAACATGCATCATATACCAAAAATATGGTCTTGTAGACCCTCCATACCTATTATACACTCTCAAAATTTTGTAAACATGCTTGTATTGATCTACTCTACTCCATACTTTATGCAACCATCTCACCTGCATGCACTAGGTCTAGGACTAGACCTAGAATGGCTTGACTCAACACATGCTTCACCCAAAATGACCTTGCCTTCACCATGCACACCTACTAAAACCTTTGACACATCTCTCTAGATATTTTAGACTGTATGGAATCCTATGACCACCTTTGGATCTCTCTCTCAACACCTAGTTTCTTGACCATGCCTCAAGAACCATGCAAACACACCTAGTCATCATGTTAAAACAACAGTGCATGACACCTCATCACCTCATAAAGACGCTTAATCCACCATTAAAACAACATGCACCATAGACACCCTTTAACATCAATGTGGCTTCACATAAATGACAACAACACAGACACAATGCCCAACTGGTGATCCATGGGGTGATGAAGGAACTTTTTAACTGATCTTGTTTAGAAATTTTAATCTAATTGTACCCCAAAAATCCATCCAGTATGGACACCATATCCAAACCATTCACTACTTGCAAGATATGATCCTTAACTGGTAGTGGATCGCTGTCCTTTAAAAAATCTTGATTCAAGTTTTGGAAATCCACACAGATGTGGATTTCACCACCCTTCTTTCGTACTAGTTTAATATTGGTTATCCATGTTAAATGATTGATAGAAAAAATGATGTAGGCATTAAGTAAATTTTCAACCTCCACTTTGACAGTTCCAACAATTTTGAATTGTGTTGCCTTATTTTTTCAGAAGTCTTTTACATTAGGTTTCAAAGGTATAGAGTATTGCATGGATTGATGTTGAAAGGACTTCATGATGTAGCCTATAATTCACTATAACTAGCCCAAGACGTGCTGACAGATCACTCAGCCTGAACTGAACGGTCCCCTGAAGCACGCAAGGGTATCATGTCCCTCTTTAGAGTTGATTGTTTAGAATGTTAGCGTGATTACAAGTGTAATTCATATCCATAAAAAATAATCAAGTATGTTAGGAAATAAGGGATAAAATATGCGGAATAATCCCTCATAGAATCGCAACAGTAGAAACTAATATGCAGAAATTATTACAGATCTCAAATAAAATTATAGAATAAAATAACACAACACAAAGAGATAGTATTTAACGTGGTTCACCCAATTTGGGCTACGTCCACCAAGAATCACTTGCTCAGATTTTATTACAAGCCACCGCTCTCTTAATACAATACCCAGATCCGTTTGGAGCTATGCTCAACAAACTCTACAGAATTCACAGCCGAATTCAAAGCATATCTGCAATGTTCTTCATATCTCTATCATATGCATAAAACCATATAAATAGACAACTGCTTAAGCAGTTTTACAAAACCATGGGTATCAAAACCATCGGCAAAACCCATCCCATAAAACTATGGATCAAAAATCTCGCCCATATGAGAAGAGCACGTTTCCCGATATGTCGGGTGCATTTTTTCGAGGCCAAAAAAAATTTACGCCTAAATTTTTTATTTTCGGGGGTTGCGCCCCCAGACCCCCGCTCAACCCCAGCAAGGATACATGAAAAGTGTACATTACTCTTATTGTACAGTCCTCAACACTTTCACACATGAAAATAGGCTCCATAACCTAACAATCTCCCACTTGGAGACTAGTTTTCCTCTGAGCAAGTTTCTCAACCCTTCACTAGTTTCTGTGAAGACCAACCAAAGCTGAACACAACTTCAGTTTTTCCCTTGTGCCACCTTGGTCATCATGTCTGCAGGATTCTGACTGGTATGAATCTTCTCCAACTTCAACTTCTCTTCCTCCAAAGTTGTCCTGATGAAATGGTACCTTAACTGTATATGATTTGTCCTAGAGTGGAAAGCAGAGTTCTTAGCTAGGTGTATAACACTCTGACTATCACTATGCAACTTTCCTTCCTCTTGCTTATGCCCCAACTCCTCAAGTAATTGTTATAACCAAATCATTTCCTTGCTTGCCTCTGTGGCAACAACATACTCAGCCTCCATGGTTGACAAAGCCACCAACTTCTGTAGTCATGAAATCCAGCTTACTGTTGTTTCACCTACAGTGTAAACATAACCTGTTGTGCTCCTATTGTCTACATCTCCAACCTTATCTAAATCTACATAACCACAAAAAATGGTGTTTGATCCACTGTAGCACAAAACTATCCCCATGGTCCCTCACAAATACCAAAGGATCCACTTTATTACTTGCCAGTGATCTCTACCTAGATCACTCATAAATCTACTCACCGCTCCCACTGCATGGGAAATATCAGGCCTAGTGCACACCATGGCATACATCATACTGCCAACTGTTGATGAGTAAGGTACCTTGGACATTTGGTTTCTCTCCTACTCTGTCTTGGGACACTGCTCCTTTGATAACTTGAAATGGCTTGCCAAAGGAGTCCCAACCAGTGCATATTAAACCTCTCCAAGACTTTCTTAATGTACCCTTCCTGAGATAAAGTCAGCTTCAGTTCCTTCCTATCCCGAGATATCCTCATACCAAGGGTTTGTTTGGCTGCCCCCAAATCCTTCATAGCAAAGGATTCACTTAGCTGCTTTTTGAGTAATTTTATTTCTTGCATGTTTTTACCTGTAACCAACATGTCATCCACATACAGACAAAGGATAATATAACTACCATCCTCAAATTTCTTTGTATACATGCAATGGTCAGAATGAAATCTAATATAACCTTGCTCCATCATAAAGCTATCAAATTTTTTATACCATTGACGTGGAGCTTGTTTCAAGCCATACAAGCTCTTCTTCAGTTTGCACACCATCTCCTCTTTACCTTTGACCTCATAGCCCTCTAGTTGTTGCATATATAGTTCCTCCTCCAAATCACCATGGAGAAATGCAATCTTTACATCAAGTTGTTCTAAGTGCAAGTCTTCTGCTGCAACTATTCCTAGAACAGTTCTAATAGAAGTCATTTTTACTACAGGAGAAAAAATCTCATCAAAATCTATACCCTTTTTCTATGCAAACCCCTTGACCACTAACCGGGCCTTATATCTTTTCTTTCCTCCTTCATCTTTAACTCTGTACACCCACTTGTTCTGCAATTCTCTTTTGCCTTCCGGTAGCTTCACCAAATCCCAAGTCTGGTTCTCCATGAGAGACTTATGCTCCTCATCCATGGCTTGCTCCCACTTCTTACTAGCATCTACCTGCATTGCTTCATCAAAGCACTCTGGTTCTCCACTATCGGTGAGCAATAAATAATAAAGAGAAGGAGAAAAACGTTCAGGTTCTCTTCTTACCCTAGAAGACCTCCTCACTGTAGGAGTTTGGGGTTCCTGTTGAGTAGGTTCTTGAACTGATTCATGGGTTACTTTCCCATCCAGAAGATCCTCTACCACTGCATATTCTTTCTTGGATTCTTCCCTATTTTCCTGCAACTATTGTTTATACATGACTTTCTCATTAAATACCACATCCCTAGACCAAATGATTTTCTTGTCCTTAATACTCCAACATTTAAATCCAAAGTCATCACCACCATACCCAATGAAATTATGTTTTTCTGATTTAGCCTCTAGCTTGGCCCTATCATCCTTGTCTATATGAATAAACACCTCACATCCAAAGACTCTAAGAAATGAATAATCAACTTTCTTACCATACCATGCCTCCTCAGGTATGCCTCCATCCAAGGCACTTGAGGGTCCTCTGTTTATGAAGTACACAACTGTGCTCACCGCTTCTGCCCAAAAAAAAAGAGGCAGTCCTGCATGTAACCTCATGCTCCTAGCACATTCCATTATTGTTCTATTCATCCTTTCCGATACCCCATTCTGCTGTGGAGTTCCTGGAACCGTCTTTTGCCTGCGGATTCCATTCTTAGAACAGTAATCATTAAATTCATTACTGCAATACTCCCCTCCATTATCTGACCTGAGACATTTTAGCTTAAGACCTGCTTCATTCTCTACCAAGGCTTTCCATTTAACAAAAGTGTCAAATACATCAGATTTGTTTCTAATACAATAAACCCAAAATTTTCTTGTTGCATCATCAATAAAAGTAACATAATAACTTGAACCCCTAAGAGATGATACATGAGCCGGCCCCCACACATCAGAATGCACCAACTCTAACTTACTCTCTTTCTTTGTAGGTCCAAACTTGAGAAACCTTACTCACTTCTGTTTCCCATATATGCAGTCCTCATAGAACTCCAAACTTGTTTCTGTATATCCAGGAAAATCCTTCTTTATGATCTCCATGCCCTTATGGCTCATATGACCGAGCCTATAGTGCCACAATGTTGTATCTACTTCTGAAGCCACAAGATTACAAAAATTAGTGCTATAAGTGGTTAAATACAAGGTTCCAACCTTCTTACCTCTTGCCACCACAAGAGCACCCTTGGTAACCTTCCAAGAGTCTGCTGTAAATATCATGGTACAACCATCACTTCCCAACTGCCCTGCCGATATCAAATTTCATCTTAATGTAGGCACATGTCTGACATCCTTCAATAGCCAAGTATTCCCATTCTGCATCTTAACCTGAACAAAACATTTTCCAACTATGCTGCAAGGCTCATCATCACCAAGAAAAACATGCCCAAAATCTCCTTGAACATAATCAACAAAATAATGCCTGTGTGGAGAAGCATGGAAAGAAGCCCCTGAATCTAAAACCCAAGATTCAGTAATATTGTGCAAAGAAAGAATCAAAGCATCCTGACATACATTACCCATTGCCACATTTGCCTCCTTGTTTTCTTCCTGTTGTTTCTTCTTATCCCGAAGCTCCCAACAGTCCTTCTTTGCATGCCCAGGCTTTCCACAATTCCAGCATACAATCTTGTTCTTGGATTTTGACCTTGCCCAATCTTTTGATTTTCCACAGTTTCCTCTATTCTTCTATCTCCCTCTAGTTTCCACTGTCAAAGAATTCCCTAAAGTAGAATATTCCCCAGAGCTTTTTCTTCGCATTTCCTCGCTTAGAATCACCCCTACAACATCCTCAAACTTCAACTTCGAGTTAGCTGGAACCGAGTTACTTACCGCCATTACCAGGATATTCCAACTCTTAGGTAAAGAGCATAGAATTAATAAAGCCCTAACTTCTTCATCAAATTGTTATGTTTGTGGAGCCTATTTTCATGTTAGAGTGTGGTACACCTTCTATGTGTTACACTCGGGTATTTTTACAGCGGTCCCGCTCGCCGGTGAGCGGGTCAGGGGGGTTCGGGGGAGTGAAGCCCCCCCGATCGAAGGGGGCTCTGGGGCGAAGCCCCCAAAGCAAATTTTCATGAGTGGTTTATTAACCCATGGGTAATGGGTAACCGTTATGGGCTGTTTTTGGACCCATGGTTTTTCGGTACCCATTGTTTTTTAAAACCGCCTCTTCAGCTACCCATAGGTTTATGGGATGGTTTCATTTTTTCCCATGGTTTTGTAAAATCACTTAAGCAGTTATCTATTTATATGGTCTTATACATATGATAGATATACAAGCAAATGTATTGCAGATGTGTTTTGAATTCAGGTGTGAATTCTGTAGAGTTTGTTGAGCATAGCTCCAAACGGATCTGGGTATTGTATTGAGAGAGTGGAGGCTTGTAATAAAAATCTGAGAAAGTGATTCTTGGTGGATGTAGCCCAAATTGGGTGAACCACGTTAAATCTTGTCTCTCTGTGTTGTGTTATTTATTCTACACTTTTATTTGAGATCTGTAAGATTTTCTGCATATTAGTTTCTACTGTTGCGATTCTGTAAGGGATTATTCCGCATATTTTATCTCTTATTTCCTAACACAAATTCTATTGTAACCGAAGCTAGCATATTCACAACCATATTGAAATCATTTAAATGATCTGCTACTGAACTATTCTCAGACATCTTCATATTAAACAACTTTTTCATTAAAAATATCTTGTTAAAGGCAGAGGGTTTTTCATACAACTTCCCTAATGCATCCATTAGATATTTTGTAGTCTTTTCCTTTGAAACATTAAATAATACCGAAGATGCAAGACACAGTCAGATCGTTCTAAGTGCCTTTCGATCCAACAAATCCCATTCTCTATCTGTCATATTCGAGGGTTTGTTCACCTTCTCTGACAGCGGAGTATATAGATCCTTCTGATAAAGGTAATCTTCCATCTGCATCTTCCAAAGACTGAAATTCTGCCCATTGAATTTATCAACCCTAGATCTTCCATCATCTGCCATAGCTCCCACTCAAGATAAAATTTTCCCTACGATTCAACACTTCAGTAAACAAAACCAGGCTCTGATACCAATTGTTAGGAAATAAGGGATAAAATATGCGGAATAATCCCTCACAAAATCGCAACAGTAGAAACTAATATGCAGAAATTATTACAAATCTCAAATAAAATTACAGAATAAAATAACACAACACAAAGAGACAGTATTTAACGTGGTTCACCCAATTTTGGCTACGTCCACCAAGAATCAGTTGCTCAGATTTTATTACAAGCCACCGCTCTCTTAATACAATACCCAGATCCATTTGGAGCTATGCTCAACAAACTCTACAGAATTCACAACCGAATTCAAAGCATATCTGCAATGTTCTTCATATCTCTATCATATGCATAAAACCATATAAATAGATAACTACTTAAGCAGTTTTACAAAACCGTGGGTATCAAAACCATGGGCAAAACCCGTCCCATAAAGCTATGGGTCAAAAATTTCATCTATATGAGAATAACACGTTTCCCGATATGTCGGGTGCATTTTTTCGAGGCCAAAAAAATTTACGCCTAAATTTTTTTTTTTCAGGGGCTGCGCCCCCGAACCCTGGCGAGGATACATGAAAAGTGTACAATACTCTTATTGTATAGTCTTCAACACTTTCACACATGAAAATAGGCTCCATAACCTAACAAAGTAAACCATGGTGCATGAACCAGATCTATAGCTAAACCATATGAAAGATTGACTAATCGATGACTATAATGAGATTTACCGTGCAAGAACCAAATTCAATAACATCTAACACCAATATCCAGCCAATATGATCCATTATATTGAATACTACAAAAAATATAAGCTTCATACATTCAAGATCTAGTTTCCATGGCTATGCGCGCTGATAAATCCACAGCATAACTCTACAATCACCAGTCTATCAAAACCATGCAAATCAATACATATATATAGGGTTGGGGACTTGCCCTTCACTGCCCATGCACCTTCCAAAATAGGCTACATGTTAATAATAGCCATGCACCTTTACAAGGGAAAACAAAAACATTCAAGTGTTTAATAATAGACTTCCTATAGTTAAGTCTGAGTAGAAATCCTATTATTAGATCAAAACTATGTGTGGTGCTTGAACTAATGTACATCCCAAAATAGCCTTATATGAGCTGCAAGTCTTCATGTTATCATGTGCTCATTACCCTATCTCCAAAAATAGCCTTGACCCGCAAAAAGTGGTTAAGTCATGAATTCAAACCATTCTAGCATGCTCATGTTTCTCCCTGATTCCACACCTTCCCACGCACCTATTTCCTATGCGCCTAATCCTTATGTATTTTCATACTTGAGTTGTATTATATGTGCTCAACATTACCCCACTCTAACTGCATTATCGTCCTTGGCAATGGGAAACTGATCTTATCCCTGAATAATCAATGAATGATAAATAATCAATGAAGAATAACGAATAAATGAATGAAGTACTACTTGGCGCTCTGCTCCTTTACCAGCAGGATCAATTCTAGATACTCATTCTTAACTTTTTCCTCTAATTCCTACCAATCACTAATCGCCTAACCTTTTTTGTTCAGGATGTTTGTCATTATGGCGTCTAGTTCATCTTGAGTCATCTTTTACTTTTCATTATGTAAAACTTTGACAATGTTCACCATGCCTGACATCATTCCCTCCATAAAATCCATTTTCTACGCTATAAGCTTCCTAATTTGATTTATTCTATTCTTGTGTGGATCCTGGGCTGCTGTAAGGGCTTCGCACTTTTGTTTCACTAGAGAAAGTCTTTCTGTGCGCCCGATTGTCTCATCCTTCATTACTTTTAGGATTTCATTATCTTCTTTGAGAGTCCTTGTCCTGATTATGGCATTCGGCACCACACACATGTTCACAGTTTGATCAGCCTTTTTCAACTCATCCTTCAAGGCTTGCAATAAAGATTCATATGTTGAAATATTTCTAGCAATGGCGGCCTTGGCTCTTGATGCTTCCTTTGCAGGGTATTTTGACACAGGCATACACATGGGCCCTTCATCTATGACCAATTTTACAAGTGTGTGCAGATAATGCATGACATAAGGAAATATTTCTAGAACTTGTGATTCTAGATATGGCCTCACCTTAAGTATATCATCACCAATTTCCTTGTCCATATTGATCAAGGATTTTGTCTTGGCCTTGGTGTTTTCCTTCTCTATTGTTAGGCACTTTATCTCTGCATCCTTATCCTTATTGTCATCCATCAGCGCCCTAATGGTTTCTACTGTTTCTATGTTCCTACGCATAACCTCTAAAGATACCTTCTCTAAGGCATTGCTCACTTATTCATCTGACATAACAGTTAACTTGACATTGACGTGTCAGACCTATGGTGCATTCTTCATTTTGCACGAGATTCATGATTCTTCACATACGTCAAAATCAGGCTCATCCATATGAGTCTGCATTGACCATGATAGTTACTTCCTTTTACACACGTTCACCATCTCCACATCCATCAACTCCCAACCGTACAAGTTCTTAGCTTCTAAAGTACTATGGAAGCACGTGTATGATCTTACTAGTGTCATCATATACCCAAATGCGGAAGTCATATAGTCGTCACTCTTCTTATCCTTTTTTGTTCTCTTGTCGTTAGGAACCTGAGCACCTAAATCCATAATTGATTCTTCACCTTTTTCTGCTTCTACTTATGTTCCCTTCAGCTCCTCCTCATCATTCTTCATCTCCCCATCACCGGGCTCCTTTACATCCTCTGGCTGCATTGGAGTTTCCGACACACTTTCTCCAGACTCCTCCTCCTCCTCATTCTTAAGCTTCAGCTTTTGCCTCTTCTTATTCTCAGGTGCTTCCTTTTGTGGTAAAATCCTAGGTGACATTCTTAAAGGTTATGATGATCTTGTGCCCTGAGTCCTTGTTCTTTTGAATACCCTCTTGAAGTGTTGCTTCTCGGCAGCTTGCTTTGTATCAATTTCCAATACACTTGTTTCCAATACTTCCTCCTCCTCTTACTGCAATAGAGGAGTAGTTGCATGCTCACTTTCCTTTTTATCAGTGGGTTGCCTTCGACCTTTGTGCTCTAAACCACCAATGTCCTCATGTAGCTCTTTTTTTCTTCTTCTTCTCGAATGGGAAAAGTAGGTTGTTCAGCTACCAAATTGCCAGTTTTGTGCTTCCCTTTAGGCAGACCTAGTAGTTTGAACTCATTCTCTACATATTTACCATTCTCTAGAGTAGGCTTAAGTTAAAGGTATACCAATTCTACCCCACTATAAGCTATCTCCAAACTTATAGGATTCATACTTATGTCATCAGAAATTAATCTTTCAATATATGTAGACTTACCTAGATAAGTGTAAGTCTTCCGTAGAGTGTGGTAGTCACATTCTACCTTATCTGCATTGTATAACATTCATCACGTGTTTACAAATATGTGAACTGAGGCCTGAAAGAACCACATTATGAAGGCATAGGGTAGTTTGCACCATGGATTCTATGTTCTGTCCTTCATCGTAAAATGTGTGATGTAAAAATATTGGTACACTGCAAACTGCACGAAATTTCCTACCATCGTGGGTAACTCTTTAGGTATTCTCCACTCTTCTTCAAATGCTGTGAAGAGTCATTTATACCACATTTCTGCCCTTTGTTTGAACAGGCCACTCATGGTCCCCTCACATAGATAATTTTCAAATCTCTCTGTGAGAGATTTCTTCTCTACAGGATACTCCCAGACTTTACTCGTCGGCTCATCGAGCACTCTAATCTCTACAAATACAAGAGACAATAGAATATCGCCAAAGATAATTTTCTCACATTTGCGTACCTCTTCAATAATCGTTTCAACAATGTATCCTACCAAATTGTATGTCTCCCCTTATGCCATTTTTTTGCAATATATAGCCACATAGTGTTCACTTGTGACCAACTCTCTTGGACATTCAATTTTGTCAACAAGTGTACGGCTACCTGTACAACTAGATACTTCCTCAACTTATAAATATCCATGTCATGCAGACCTTTTACATAATCCATCTCCTTGATGGTGGCTATGATTATTTCCTTATCAGTTAAGTCATTACTTACCTCTTTGCATGTGTTTCTCAAACCCGTCAAAGTACCAATAAAGGGCGTTGTGAGCCTCATTCGTCACCCAGCAAAATTAAAAAAGTCATCATGGACTTTACTCATGAGCCACTAGTAAAGCTTTTCATGTTTTCCAAAATATGGTAGCTCATATAATTGCAAAACCCCTACCTTTCTTAGAATCTTCTCCCTAGCATCGTCATAGGTGGGCATGTCATCTGTTGTTTGTTTATTTGTCTTTCTATTCAGAAAAAAAAAACAACTCCTCTTTGTTATCAGTTGTCATATGGTTGTAATCACTTACTCTGCTTCGGCGGACATGAGCATCCCAATCACGGCCCATGATCACTTCCTTTGGGTATTGCATTTCAAAAAACCTACTTTCTAGGGCATCCTTGATCTCAATCTCAACGCCCTTTTTTTTCTTTCCCCTTGTACCTACTCCTGGTGCTCGTTTGGGTGCCATAATAACTAAAAGATACGTTCTTTTTACCTCTTTCAAGCTCTGTAACTCTAATTCACGTGCCCTAGATCAAAATCAAACCCTAGCAGTCAATATCCTTTCCCGCATGCCTTTGTCTTACTTAAACACTTCAACAAATGGAGCATTTCAGTTCCTCATGCGTAGATCTAACCAACCCAACCAGTTCGTAACTCTCCACTTGTCACAATCATCTTCACTAGCTTGCTTATAAACAACTCGCTTGAAATTTTGTAATCGCAAAGGTAAAAATCTTATCTATTTTTTGAAAAAGTTATCGCATTTATTGCTCCTCCACCTACCACCATTCCCGACATTAATTCATTATTTGACAACTTTTCTGCGTTGCACATCTCCACACCACAGGCATAACATTCTGGTGTACCTCCTACTTATTGACCACAGACCTCCTTTCGCGTACTCCCATACACCGAAGTACTTCGCCAATGCACCTTCTTCTAATTAGTTTCCATTGTTACATCCTACCTTGCATTACATTGTGCATCTATTTTTCCATCTGTGGTCTTTATTAAGATCAATTTTCTTTTTCTATCTGCACCCTTCCAAAAAGCACAGTACAAATCCTTATACATACCCATCTTCAAATGACAATCAACTATATTCAACTTGGAAATGAATCCTATATATAAACCACCCTGCACTAAGGGTATATGGGGTCCGCCGTACATGAAAACAATTTAGAGAGTAATCAGCTTCTAGCGTGTAAGCGTGCTTATTACAAAAAACATTGAACTAAATTGGAAAAGCATAACAATGATGAAGGAAACACATATAAAGGAAGTGTATTAAGGGAAACTTAATCTAATTTGAAATACTACCTTATTACAAACACCAAGAAGACTTATTTATAGTAGGGCTTCATCCTACTCCTATTGAAGTAACTGAGCAACCATTTTCCATCCAGCGCCTGAGTCAAGTATATATTTATAACATATGGTCCCAACCAATGCACCTTAAGAATTCTAGGAAGGTGCAAAAACTTTGAATCATACAAAAGAACCATTTCCCCAACCTCAAGCTTTTTATCCTTGATGTGCCTGCCATACCATGCCTTTTTTCTAACTTTTTCTTGCTTCTGACTCCATATTTCTATGGCGTGCCTCTCATCCAGCTACATCAACTTGTTGATTCATTCTTCCAGTGCTTGCTCATTGGCTACACCTCATGTGCACATAATACGCAAAGAAGGTAACATGAATTCCATTGGGATAACTACTTATGTTCCAAACACTAGATGAAAAGGTGTTGCTTTATCCAGCCTTTTATAAGTTGTTTTGTACGCCTAAATCACAACAAAGACTTTGTCATCCCAATCTCACCTTCCAACATCACAAATATTTGTTAAGGTATGGATCAATATTTTGTTGAAGGCCTCAAAAGTTCCATTTTATTGAGGGTGATAAGGGGTTGTCCTATGGTGTGCAAGCATAAATTCATTCAATAATATCCTAATAGTCTCATTAAGGAAACGAATACCCCTATCACTTGTTATACTTACAGGGCATCCATACCTGCTAATAATGTTTTCCCATACGAACCTTTTTGTTATAGCTATTGTGCAATCCTTTGTAAGCACCACTTCTTCCCACCATGTAAGATAATTTGTATAAGTTATAATATAGCACAATTAGGTTCTTCGTGCGGCTGGGGATATAGGGCCTATAAAGTCAATTGCCCACTTCTCAATATGCTTTTCACTAGTAATAGGTCACAAAGGCATTTCATATCTCTACCCAGGTTTCCAAGGCACTGATAATGGTCACACGCCTTACAATATGCTTTACAATCCTTGTATAATGTCTTGCACCATAGGCCAACTAGTAGAATCTTGCATGTAGTGGAATCCACTGCATAGTGTCCACCTACAATGTCTCCATGAGCCTCTTCCATAATTACATCACTCTCATGCTCAAGTATACACCGGTATAAAACTTCATCATGACCTACCTTGTATAAATCCCCACTAATCAATATGTAAGGCTTGACACGAATAGCAAGTTGTTTCTTCTCTAAAGCCTTCATCCCCTCGAGCGCCACACCTGTGCTTAAAAAGGTAGTAATATCTTCCAAGTCCAAGGGCGTGTGGTTCAACCTGAACATTTGTGCATTGAGTATTGTGTCCTTAATTCTCTACACATCCTCTCCTAGTTGAATCCTTGATAAATGGTCTAAACCTGAATTGCTCTTACCTGTTTTAACCACTACTGTAAAATTGAACTCCTGAAACAACAATACCCAATGACATATGTGCCCCCTGCAAAATGGGCTTGTTCACCAAGTACTTCAATGCCACGTGATTTGTATAAAAGATGAAAGGCGTAGCCAAAAAATAATGTCGAAACTTATGGAGCGCATAGATCATAGACAAGGCTTCGCGCTTCGTTGTTGTGTAGTTTTGTTCTGTTGGAGTCAAATTTTTGCTAGCAAAGCAAATAGGATGATCAACAATCCCTTCTCTAAGATGAGCTAATATGGCACCAATGGCCATGTCAGAGGTGTCTACATGAACATAGAAGGGTTTAGACCATGAAGGAAAGCGTAAAATAGGTGTTGTAGTAAGCCTCTCCTTCAGAGTCTCAAACATGTGTTGTTGCGCCTCACCCCAATAAAACTTGCCTTTTCCCTTGAGTAATTCTTCTAAGGGCGTGGAGATCTTGGCATATTGCTTAATAAAATTTATGTAATAACTTGTATGCCCAAAGAATCCACGCACCTCTCTTTGGATAAAAGGTTCCTCAAAGCCCAAAATCACAACTATCTTAGCAGGATCCACGAGTAAACCTTCTTTACAAATGATGTGCCTCAACAAAATTCCAAAAGGAGTGGAAAATATGCACTTTTTAATATTCAAAGTGATGCTCAACTTCCTACATCTATCAAACATCAACCTAAAGTTATCAAAGTGATCCTTCACAAGCCCATAAACTATCCAGTTATCCAAATACACTTGTAGGAACTTGTGAATAAAATCCTTGAATGCTTGTACTACTATGCGTGAAAATATTGTAGGTGCATTCTTTAAACCAAAGGGCATAACCATGTATTCAATACTTCCCCACTCGGTGGTGAAATTTTTCTTCTCTTGATCTTCTCTAGTTATCCTTACTTGATGATATCCAAAGAATCCATCAGTGAAGGAGTGGATTTCACACCCTGCAATGCCTTCCAAGATCTCCTTAGTAAAGGGTGTGGGAAATGGATCAATCACACATGTTACATTTAACTCCCTGTAATCCACACAAACCTTGATTCTACCATCTTTCTTAATGTTGATCACCATAGGAATTACCCATTCTGACTCCTCAATTGGCACAATAATTCCATAAATTAACATTTTGTCCATTTCTTCCTTTACCTTTACGCGCAAGTTCATATTCATTCTGTAAGTCCTTTTCCAAACTGGGCACGCACCTTCTTTTAATTTTATCTTCATCTCTCCTAATGATTCATGCAAAATTTTCAATTCATGATAGCCTCTAGGGAACAAATCTTGAAAGTCACGCAGCAGCTCAATGATTTTAGCAACTTCAGAGTTAGACTAGTAATCTCCTATGATAGCTTCCTGGGGTTCAACATCCATTCCAATATTCACTTTATTGGTCTTCATAGGCTCATCATAGGCACATGCCTTCTCATCTTCACTATCCAATACTTTGCACGTTCCCTCTACGTACTCAATTTCCAAGTTCTCTACCTCTCCATCATCAACCATGCAAATCATCATACCCTTTTCTCTTTCTAGGTAGGCAAGCCCAAGTTGTTCAACATTTATCTCTTCCTCTTCAAAACACACCACCAGGTATGATTCTCCTAACAAATCCTAAAGTAACTCTTCATCCTTTGCATTGTATCCCATACTCAAGCACTTCATAACTTGCAATGCCTCAAGGTTTATAAAAAAGTAGTCAAAGGTATGAGTCATACCTTCAGTAAGTTCCTACCAATTTTTGGTTGCTTTATTCAAATCTGCATATATATACCATGTGCACACATAGCCTCACAAGGTGAATTAAAACTTGTGCACCCACAACAAAGGTGGCAAAGCTTCTTGCCTCATTTTCTATAGTCTCTCACACTATTGAACGTGGTGTTGAACATGATCATTACTATGAAATGCATAGATTTGGGTAGGTGTATTATTTTTTAGAAACCAAGCAAATAAATCAATCCTTACTTATCTCTACTCCAAATGATTATCCCTGTGAACAATCCACTAGCGTGTTACTTTCCCACGCAGAGTATAAACTAACATATTCCTTCTTTCCACCTGAATTCCCATTGAAATTCCATAGCAAACAAGAATACTTCTAGATTCTCTACACCGTATACTTTGGTACCTGATTACTGCCTAAATGTCTGATATTATGTGGCTTACTAACACGCGTAGCTGCACTTTGTACCTCATACCCAACCATTTCATAGGTTTCGTGTGCCCAATTGTCACATGCAACACTTGTAGTATCACTCATGGATTGTGCATCATCCCACTGGAGAACTCCTTCCTTTGATGGCTAAATAACTTCTAGATCTCCAATGGTGCACACATAAATTTTGTTCAAGTCTTCTTCACTTAAGGATTCTACATATGGTGTAGATTTCCCATCTGTCAAAGGTATAATAACTCATTCTTCCTTATTCTCAAAGCTAATATAGCTCTTTTTGAAGTGCAAGTCAACATAGTTTGTATAACACTAAGGACGCCCAAGTAATGCTGGAAAATTATCTGCTTCAGCAAGCGCTAAAACCTCAAAGTCCCTAGTAAACTTGGCCCCCTGAATAGTAATGGATGCATCCTTTAAAACTCCAATGGGCGTTGCCTTAGTTTGGTTTACCATGAACAACACATTATAATATGGTTGTAATGAAGGTCTACCCATCTAAACCCATGCATCCAAAGTGAGTACATTTACTTTTGCACCTGTGTCAATCAAGATGTTACTCAAAATCCAACCATCAACAAAAACATTTAGAGTAATCTCCTTGTCATAATCCAAACTATCTAGAGGAATATTAGTATGCAAAATTTATCTCTCACATTCAATCCCAGTGCGCGAAGTGTTTCCCTTCAACCATCTCCCCAAAAAAGGAATAATGTTCTCCTGAAGTAGGATCTTGTAAACCTCCTTCAAATCATCAACATCCGTCTAATGGAGATCAGTCGCTTTCTTTTGTTCCAACTTCTATGACTATTCCTTCAAACATTGTATCTCACCCTATAAATTTTGGATTTCTTCCATGGTCTCTTAATAAACCTCCTTCTGATGTAGAGGGTATGGATACTTGGCATGTAGGAGTTCCTCCTTAGTAATGGTGGGCTTTTGCTACAGATCTTCCTTGGTGTGTGTAGCTTCAATGCATGTAGTAATCTTTACAGGCACCAACTCAGGATCTGACACTAACTTTGGCATCCATTGATCTTTTACGGCACACTATACTCTAACCATTCCCGTGCCCTTGTTTTCCTATTTATGTTTCTTTTTCAAATGTTCATACAAGTTGGGCTCTATTCATAACTATGATTCTTTCCACATAAAGAACACACAAGTATAATAGGTTCTAGTGATAAGGAGATCCACATGTATAATAGGTTCCACAAGGGAAATCATTCATGCCTCTCTTGCGACCTTAACCTCTGAATCCACCACGGTATCCTTGACCTCTACCACAGCCTCCATTAGAGATCCCTTCATTACGAACATATTCATGATGCTCACCTTTCTCGTTAGAATTATTTGCAACACCAGTCTATCAAACACCAACATCAATGACATCATGGATTTTATCAATCTACCTACAATCTTCAGTGTTATGAGTGGAAGACTTGCAAATCTTCCAATAATTGGATACATTCTTCCTTATTGCGCACTACAACAATGGGCACTGACTTGAATTGTGGTATAAGTGACATATCTCGCAATCCAGCAACAAAGAGAATACTGATTTACGAGGGAAACTATAATTAGTATGACCCTCTACTTCACAATATGTACACCAAATTCTACTACATGTCTCATGCACCGAATCAACAGATAAGTTCTCCAATTGTTTCGCCATTGCTGTAATTTGACCTTCCAAGAATGGGATCACTCCTGTATCCACACTTCCTACCGCCTAAACGTGTAGATTTGCTTCAAGTGTCTCACGTAGATCTATGTAAGTTTTATGTTAAAGTGCCCTTCTAAAAGGCATGATCAATCCTCTAACAAACCAATTTGCATGTTGGCTCGCATGTATTTCATAACATAACTTAGAGAAAAGAGGTTTGAACTGAGCATCGTATTTTGAAACACTCTTAGTAGTGCCCTACTTAATATCCTTGAGCACGCTTATGATTTTCTACTCAAACTCATGGATATAAAATTCCTTTAAGAAAGCATCTCATAGCGTTCTATAATCAACACAAGTCTGATCAGGATCAAACTTTCTATACCAATTATGCATGTGCCCCTGCAATGTAGTTGCAAACTGACTAGCCTTGTGCTCTGAAGCTGTAATCCCCTTCACGCACCATAGTATTTCACACATATGCACGTGATCAGCTGTATCCTTAATGCCTTTATACTTTGGAATACAGAGAGACATCTCTATATAAATTTGTTGAGGCTGGTGTGGACCTTGCCCACTAGATCCAGAGCCTATATTTCCTCTTGTATTCTCACTGCCTCCAGATCCACCAATGCTTGAGCCAACTAATCCGCTTGACCCACCTCCTCTAGTAAGTAATTGGATAGAAGATATACTGTATTGTGCCCTTATATTTGTGCTAAACAAAACACCCACAGTCTGAAAAGTTACACTACTTTCAGACGTGATGCCAAGTTTCTACGTGCTTACGTTATGTGCTAATGATGCTCTAGAAAAGATACCTCCAATTGGTCCTCCAAATAAAGTATATGTTGATTACACCATAGATGAATAAGATCCTTGATTAACTCCTGAACTTGACTACAAATTAACTCTATTTACTACAACTCCATTGCTCACACTAGCTTGTTGATTATTGAAAGTCATAGATATTGGAAAACCAAGCATAAGGGTGAGGTCTCCAGGTAGATTCAAATGCCTGCTCATGGTCCATGTTGTCTCTACTGGCACGCTCTTATATGAGGCCGAAGAGGGCTCCCTACCATGCTTTCCCAAATGGGGGAGATCCAGATGCTATGGCTCCACATCTTCTACATGAGCCCTAAATCCTTCACGACCCATCTCTCTCCACAATGTCATTCATTATGAAATTTCACACTGCTTATCTAAATCCTTTTCATGTGCCTCATTGAACTTAAGTTTTCTTGCTTCCCTCTATCTCTCTACCGCTAGGTCTATCATCCTTACCAAACCTGCTCCTGGCCCCGCGCGTGGTGGGCAAGAGTAAGTTGAAGCTGCGTACTAAAGAATATAACTATTCAAAACCCTATAGAACCAAAAATCCATCGAGTGCGTCAAAATCAGATTTGCATCGTACAAGGCCTAGAATTCTTTCTACGTCCAAACAAGCGTGTGAAACCTCCAATTCCTCTTAGATGCATAAGCAACCAACCAATCATACAAATCTATAGGAAAGATAACAAATAAGCTCTCATATAAGAGTCATACAAATTCTACTCGACCCACACATGTGCGTTAAACTCAGGTCCAGTGTTGAATCTATGGGTATACTCTTCTTCCAGATCTACTAACCACTCTTCAATATTGGCTAAGGTCAGTCAGTATGTCTTCATCATGCAACATCCTAAAAACAACTTAGAAAGAGGTCCCGGAAACAAAACCAATGATGTGGCCTATAATTCATTGTAACTAGCCCAAGGCGCACTGATACATCACTCAGATTGAACTGAGCACTCACCTGAAGAGCGCAAGGGTACCAGGTACCTCTTTAGAGTTGCTTGTTCAAAATGTTAGTGTGATTACAAGTGTAATCCGGATCCATAACAAATAATCAAATAAACCACAATGCATGAACCAAATCTAGATCTAAACCATATGAAATATTGACTAACAAATGAATATAATGATATTTACCATGCAAGAACCAAATCCAGTCACATATAACACCAATATCCAGCTAATATAATCCATTATTTTAAATACTGCAAAACATAAAAGCTTCATACATTCAAGATCCATTTTCCATGGTTATGCACGCTAAATAATCCGCATCATAACTCTACAATCATCAGTCTATCGAAACGGTGCAAATCAATAAATATATATATATAGGGGTGGGGACTTTCCCTTCACTGCCCATGCACCTTCCAAAAATAGGTTACATGCTAATAATAGCCATACACCTTTACAAAGGAGCACAAAAACATGCAAGTGTTTAACAATAGAATTCCTATAGTTAACTCTGAGTAGAAATCCTATTATTAGATCAAAACTATTCATGGCACTTGACTTGTTGTACATTCCAAAATATCCTTGCATGATCTGCAAGTCTTCATGTTATCACGTGTTCAGCACTCCATCTCTAAAAGTAGCCCTGACCTATAAAAAGTGGCTAAGTCCTAATTTCAAACCATTCTATCATGCTCATATTCCTCCTTGATTTCATGCCTTCCCATACGCCTGGTTCCTGTGCACCCAATCCTTACGCAATTTCATACTTGAGTTGTATTCTATGCAATCAACACTTCAAATCATCATATGAATAAGAAAGCACATCAGAATACCTTTTCAAGAAAGCTAAGAATTTCCTTCATTCCTCCGGCGAACAACATTTTCTTATGTTCACCATCCTCGACTACTCACTTGTTCCGATGTTTATCATCTCATACTCAGTTAAAGATATCTATTGATATTCAGCCTTACCATGGATGAACATGTCATATTTGTCAAATAATTCCTCTAATAACACTCGTCCCTTCAGAATCATATTGTATTTCAACTGAATCACTTCATCCTCATATATTTGATCATTTGAATTGTTGTCACTATCATTTTTGGTAAACTCCCATGCGAGTGAGTCACTTCCTTCGAAATACATAAGCCTAAAGTCATCATTTTATTGTAGGAAGGAAAGAATTTGGTTATCATCATGAAAAATTTACCATTTTTTAGAGTTATCTGGCGCACTCGAGTGAAAGATCATTTCTACTGAAAAATTCTCTCCTTTGAAATATGGATGTGGGATCATCAAAGAGGCATATACTGAGAAGGAATCAACTGTGGAATTTTGATCTCTAGGCATTGATTTGATGTCAAATGCATCAAAATATTTATGGAAATCCCACACCCTATTCCTATAGTGACAGAGACAATAATTCTTCACTTGAAATATGTCTCTCACCTGTTTCATAATTAATTCAGCATCACCCTGAACAATGAGCTTTTTGATCCCCATCTCTTTAGTTGCTTGTAATCCAATAAATAAGGCTTCATATTTGGTAGTGTTGTTTGTGTTGGAGAATTGCAACTAGTCTATTAAGGGGAATAATTCTACCTGTGGGGATGACAGAACAATTCCTACACATGAACCAGTTGATGAACAACTTTCGTCAAACTCCATTGATGCAGGAGCATCGTTTCATGCACATAAGTTAAATTTTGGATTTCATAGTTGTTTTAGGTATTGGATGATCTAAGTGGGGTATTTATATTTTTCAAGTTCATTTGGACCCTTTTTGTTATGTAATCATGATATTGTGGAATTTCCTGATCTGGAAGACAATTTGGGACTTCAGAAGTTCCCTAAATCTCCCGAGAACATCTTAGTGTGAGAGTACACTTGGATACATAAGTTCAATTTGGATTTCATAGTTGTTTTAGGTATTGGATGATCTAAGTGGGGTATTTATATTTTTCAAGTTAATTTGGACCCTTTTTGTTATGTAATCATGATATTGTGGAATTTCCTGATCTGGAAGACAATTTGGGACTACCCCTGTCTCCAAGAATATGGGATAATCCACATAAAGGTGGATAAGCTAGGTGGGGGAATTGACAGCCAGATCAATGACAAGCAAGTCGAGACCAAACGGTGTGGACACACCAACAATGGAGGCCAGGCACATGGCAGTCCGAAGGCATGGTCACAGTGAATTTATGGGTGTAAACAAAATGGCGAGGGCAAGGGAGTCGACCCCACGACCTCCCCCGCACGATGCGACCGGTCCAACTAAGTCGGCCAGTGAGTTGGTTTTTTAATGAGTTAGGTGATAAGCCCTATAAATAGAAAATTTGGGTTGAATCCCACTATATAAAGGGCCCCCTCTATACAAACCAACACATGCAAGCTCCTCTTTCCATTCCAAAGCAAAACTGTGGAGTTAGAAGAAATGTGAGATGCCTTGGGAGTATAAGCAAAATATTTTGGAGGCCTATTTATTATTATAGCAATTATTTAGAGAGAAAAATATATAAGTCCTATTTATTTTGTATAGGCATTGAATATGAAGGCGTGTTATTATTATCTAATAGGCACTATAGAAGGCCTATTGTTATAGGCACTAGAGGAATATAAGCCCTATATTCTTTTTATAGGCGTTTATTGAGGACCAATATTATTGTTATCAACATAATGAAGAAATGTGGGGTTTGGTATTTGTTAACTCATTGACATTGTAAAGGTCGAATTGAAGTTGAATTATTCTCATGCTGGAGCCCGGAGACGCGGTGAAGCCAAGGGACATGAAGAATCATTGGAGAAGAATATACTCATCCTAGAGCTCAGATCCTTAGTACATTAGACATATCACCATGTTGGTTAGAAATTTTGTCTTTAAACACAAACAACAGTTCAGGGGACAACATTCCCTCTTCTTTGTGGGGAGGTTCCCTTATTCACCAAAAATATGGAAATCTACTTATTTACAAATATACAAACTAATAATTGTTAAATGAGGATTTTGGTGTAAATAATACCTTCATATTTTTATAACTTCAATACAGAAGATGAAAAATGGAGAAGGCTTTGGAGGAGGAAACAATAGCTTGTATGCGTAAGAGGAGTGAACTAGGCATACAAAGTTCAATCTAATCCTTCACTCAAGAATGCAAGTATTCTCCTTGGTTGTGAAAGATTACTCACTATTGTAAGAAAAGGAGTGAAGAAGGTAGCACGTTCAGATATAGAGATTGTAGAGTAACATCTTACTTATGCATGCATGGAGCTTCAAGAACACATGAATTAGTATTTCAGAAAATCCACTAAATATAGATGCAATAGACACAAATTTCTTCACACTATAGCAAATGGATTGAACACACAGTTTCTATGTTCAAATATACTAGATTCATATTCACAATTGCAAGGAAAAGAAATAGAAAGAACAAAAACGAGAGGGAGAGAACTTCTTCTTTTGTGTTGATTTCAAATTCTCTGTATCATTACATTCAAAAACACCAAAATTGAACCCCTTTATAATGAAAAAGAAGCCTTATATAGGCTGATAACAGAATGTCATTTAATTAAGTGCTATCACTTAATTAGTCAACAATTTTGTATTTTCAAAATGATAAATCTAACTTCAAAATATAACAATTAGAGATAAATGATTAGGAACTAGATTAAGGGGCATTAGTAAGTGGTACGGCTAGCATCTTGACTTTGAGCACGTGCAACCTGGATTTTGCTAAAACACTAGCAATCTCCATGACCTTTGGAATATTCATGTTTGTTGTGGCATTCAACCAACTGCTAAGAGAGTATTCCATTTCTTTAGCAATACCTACATTCCTCAACAATCCCTTGGTAGCCTTGACAAAAACGTTGTGCAGCTGTGTGACTTCTTTCATCTTCTCCTTGTTGATAGATTCGTCCTTAAAAAAATATTCCTTGACAAGTGCATAGAATTTTTCTTTAACTTTTTCTACTGAGTACCTTTCTGTAGAATTTTCCTCTTAGATTTGCAATCTAAGAGCTTGCAAATCAGCCAATATCTCAAATTTGAAGGCCTCTCCCTTCTGTTCCATGCTCTTGAGTTCTATGACTTCTTCTTCAAGAACTTTGATTTTCCATTCAAAACTGAACACCCACTTCCTAGAAATATTAATCTTAGAGTCATCAAATATTTTATGAGAAAAGAGGATTTCCTCACCAGTGATGCTCATGATCCTCAAGTCTTGAATGTACTCTAACCATAGCTTGAGTTCTTTTGTTGATCCTGTGATAATTGTATTGAATTGATTTTGAGCTATATAAATGTTTTCATATAATTTGTAAGCTACATCAATGAAGTTCAAACTAGAAGTCAAAATTCCTTCTACCAATGCTTCAGCAACTCTACTATATGAAGCATGTTTATGAATTTCCTTGATGGCCTTGACATCTTTTTTCAGAAAAAACTGTGGGAGGAGGCATTGAGGAGAGAGGAGTTGGATCACAAACTTTATAACTTGAGAGAAAAAACTTAATAAAGTTGAAGAGAACTTGAATTTTTTCTTCTAGTTGCTCTTGTGTTTGTTTATCCTTCTCAACTCTCTCAATCGCCCTAGAAATAGTCTCCTTCAAATTTGGAACCTCTCCTTCAGGAGTAGATTCCCCAAGTGGAATTTTAGTCAATTCCAGATCTGCAAGAGTGATGTCCTTTTCATATTTTTCTTCTCTTGGTTTTACAATCTCCAAAAATTGTTGTCCCTTTGAATCAAAAACCAACCTTGAGGTTGTTTTGGCTCTTTTCAGTGGAGGAGTTGGGGTTGTGCCAAGAAAAGCAACCACAACATCAAAACTAGGAGCAACTATTTTGGGAGTAAACTTTCTTTTCTTACTATCAATAATGGGTTTAAACATGTGAAATAGTCACTTGAAGATGGATGAGGAGGTGGTGTCAATGCCAAAACACTAGGAGGACCAAGAAACTGAGTAGATGGATTTTCTAGAGTAAGTACCTCAACAGTAGAGGAAGATAATTCTTTGATTGGTAATTTGGGATTTGAGATACTTACTTTCCCAGTGTTAGGCTCTATGATATTCACATCATATTCTTCTTATTCACCCTCTTCAATTTCTTCCTCATCACCACTTTTGTCTTGATCATTATTTTTTTGCTCTATGTTGGCCTTATGTATCATCCTTTCCCTCCTCAGTTGTTTTCATTTCTTCTTCCAGCTGTTATGACACTTGTTTAGGAGTATAGGAAAATTCTTTTGTTAAATGTTGAATTATTTCCTCGGGAGTTTCTTCAATGTTCTTTATCTCTTTAACCTTATCTTTCTTTGTCTAAACCATGGTTGTAGAGTTCAAAGGTGAGGAAGAAGGAGTTAATTGAGCTCGTACCTCTTGAGGTGGAATGAAAGCCCCTTTATGTGATGAAGAAGCCTCTTGGGAGGAGGATTATGTCGCATTCATATTGTATGCCCTTATCTTCTTATTGAACAAAACCTTTGTTCTCACAAGAATTGGATTGATTATTTTAGAGAGATCTTCCATCTACTTTTGATACCAATCAATGGTAAGAAGGGGCATGTGCTGGATGGTTTTGATATACTCAACAGAATACAAATCCTCATTATCATCTTACAAATATTATGGGACTTTATACACCTTGAAATCTATGACCTATTGTAAAGAGAGCCTACCAAAATATCTTCTTATTACCTCATATTCATTTGAGAAATCTTCCCAATTATCCTTAAGAGAAGGAACATGATAATAAGACATTCTCAAATGATTAGAGATGAAAGATTTTATATCAATAGAATATATTTTGTGATATGAGTGGAATTTGAATTCAACAATTGTTTTTTCAACATTTTGAGCATCCAAGGTAGTTGTGTAGGTATAATTTCCCAGGGAGATAGGAAATTCGATACCTAAATTTTTTTATCTATACGTGTCCTATGTAACATGTCCAATTGTCTCCAAAATTTCACCAAAACAGATTTTTCATTACAATACATAGGTAGCTTATTAGCCAAACCCTCAAATCCTGATAACTTGATGTAAGAAAATATTCTAAATTGAATGAATGGGCTACCATATGTTATAATCAGCAGACACTCTCTCAGTTGTATTTCCTTCTAGTAGCCTTACTATATACATAGTAAAAACATCATTCACCCTTCTAAAATGTAACTTACTGTTCTCAAAGAAGAGTTATGGGTAATACTCATAGACTGGTTTATTTTTCTTATCCTCTTGTGAGGATAGTCCCACCCATACCTTGTAAGCTACAATTGTATACATGAGGTAGGAAGTCATGTAGAATATCTTACTCTGTTGCACATTAACTAGTTGTTCACTGATATTTTCACAAATTATGTCTCCCCAATTCAGGCTATGTTTTCCCTCACATATGATGTTGATGTAGACACACATCTAGAATTGGAACTCATTGGTGGAAAGTAGGCCCATTAATCAAGCAAACAAGGTGATCATGTCAGATAACTCTTCCTTGAAGTCTGACCTATACAAAACTTTTGGCAGTTTGGAAGATCCTCTCTTTTGTGACTTAAACCATGATTTAGCTATCATTGCCTTGTATCTATCTTTGTATTTCTAAAAATGGTTCTAAGACTAGGATTTAGTCAGAGTCTTAGTCTTGAATGAAAGGAATTCTTAGGGTTGCATTTATGCAATTGGCGTAAAGTTTGGCAATAAACTGGCCCTGAGGATCTCTAACTTCTTTAGATAAATGATCAAAAGAACATGCACACGCCAAGATAGTGTTTGTACTTTGAAAAAAAATAAGGAATCCAACAGCATAAGTAATTCCACTATCCTTAATATATTAGGCCATAGGATTAGGGGTTGCTTCAGAGATACATGCCCAAAAATAATCTAGGTTAATGTGTCTAATATCACTATCTCCAATGTTAGGCACATAAGTATCCAAGGAAGAGATGTGTTTATACCCCCCATGTTGGAATTTCATGATGGCAAGAGAGGAGAGAAACTCAGAAAAATGAGGATTTAATAATGGTTTTCAGGAAAGACTGAAGAGGATGATAGGAAACTCAATTTTTTATCAAACAAGATCATGTAAGTATAAAATGACTCACCTATATCATGGGAGAACAATGAATTTTCCATGACTCCGATGCACTTTGAATTTTCGAAAACAAATGAGAAACGGGAAAGGTACAAACATATACATTAGTTAGGGCGTGGGAGTGGGAAATGATGGTGCACAATCACAATTCATGATTTGGAATGGTAAAAATGAATTACAATATCATTTTGAAACAATAAATCCTGAGGAAATAGGTTAATTTAAGCAAACTAGTGTAGTGCGAGCAGTGGGAAATGTCCTGGAACTCATTAAAATCCATTTTTCTCAAAGTTGTGGATATGTCAGGTTTTTGGGGAACTAGAGGCTAAGGGAACAAGCACCTTGTGTTCCACAAATGTTTGAAAATCCCAAGATACAAAGGATAATCAAAAGGGTGCGGAAGGAAGGATCCTACGGGGAACAAAGGCTTGGGAGGAACATGGTCAAGAGTACCACAAACATATAAAATACACACACTACAAAAGGTACCCTCGTGGAAGGAAGGCAAGGCTTGCGAATGGGAAGCAAGTGCCGAGAACAAGGAGTTGTGGAGAACAAAGGCCCAAAAGATACAATGGTCATGAGTATCACGAATGCCTGCAATGTAAAGGGTTTTAATGGAATGTGGATGATATGAGGTTAAAAAGAACAAAGAGCAGTAAATAATGGTTCCGCTTGACATAAAGGTTTCTGTATAACTACAAAAAAAAGGCTTGCAGGTTCAAGTTTCATGCGAAGAACGAGCGGGTGTGGGGAACAGGGACCCGAATGGAACAATTCCATGGGAAACATGAAGATCTGTAATACACTATGACTTAATGAAATGTGGATAAAGTGGAGATGCCAAGAACTAAAGGCCTGGAGGAACATGTTCCTTTTGTTCCTCCAAAACCCATAATCTATGCAATACACAAATTTAGACCACAGAACCACAAAAATGACTAACTGCTATGAAATGTTTCAACCTTCAGGACCGCACAAAGACTAAAAATATTGACAAAGGGATCACTTGACCTAAAATTCACATTTTTTTATAAAAATAATCACTATTGAGCTCTTTGGTAACACTGGATCAACTTAACTCTGTGAAGAGATTATTTTTCCATGCAACAAAGTGAAGGAGGTAATCATCAACACCAAACATCGAGATAATCTTAGCTCTGTGTAGAGGCTTATTCTTGTCATGCAACAGAGCAAAGGAGGATCATTATTGTCTAGTGATATCTAGAGACTTAGCATTGTGTGGAGGTAATTTTTCCATGCAGTGGAGGTGTGGAGGTCTTCTTGAGGTATCAAACTAGGAGATTTGTGTTTAAGCACTTAGTTTTCTATGGACCAGTTCGAATTCTGTGGAATCAACTTGGGGTCAGGAGTTGTGCTGTAAGAATGTACTTTCCAATACCAATTTAGATTCAGAGAATCAACTAGCACACCAAGTTCGGTTGAGCTTCCATTATAATAATGTAATTTTATTATGTACTTATATTCAGACTGTTATAATGGATTGGTTAAGCTAGTTTGCAAACTCAGAGACGTAGGCATTTTTCTGAACTCCGTTATCAACCTTTGTGTAGTGTGATTCTTATTTTGCATTGCATTTTGATTAAATTTGATTTATTATAGGCTGATTTCAGTAAAAGGAATAATTGTCTATAAGTGTCTATGGTCAAAAAAAAAATTTGGCCAGTTTATGGATCCTTTCCCTCCAAAACCCTCTTTTCAAATATTTGATATTCTTATGTTGTGTCTAGTGACTTAGGTGTTAGTGTAGGTTGGATAAATATTGTAAATGGTTCTATAAGGACCTCTTATGATGTTATTACAGGTCTACTCCAAACTATAGTTCTTAGTCATAAATATCCCTCACTTGGGTTGGGCTACCTAACTTAATGTAACTACAAACTTTTGGTTATTTTTCATGAAGATATATTTGAATAACAAAGAAGGAAGTCGAGTAAAAGGAGGAGGACAACTTGAGATGGAATTAGAGAGTCTTAAAGGATCAAGTTTGGTCTTCTTGAAATCATGTAAATTTGTATAATATACCTTGTAATAGAAAATTGGGAGTTTCTTATAAAATATGACGAATAATTGTTAGAATAAGTTGTAATTTCATATTCCTCCTTGTGGATATGTCAGGTATGAATAAATTAGAGTGAGTTGTTGAGATATTAAGTATTGAAATACAGGGTTGCTCAGATTTTATGGTAAACTAGTTGGGATTTGAGATATATTTGAATGTTTAGAAGGAAAATATTGTATTTAGGTCATTATTTTAGTATGAAGGTTATAGAGAATGTATAAGAGCATTCAATACAGGGGATAAACAAGGTTCAAAGCCATAAATATTATAATAATTTATTGAGTGAATTTTGGAGTATGTAAGCTACATATTACATGAGTATTTGTGAAATAGCATCTAAAGTATGAACAGACCCCTGAAAGAGTACCATAGTATTAGTAGAATGAGGGGTCTTGAATTTTTATTCACTGGGACCATCGAACATGAAAGTGTCATTGAAATAGGATTCATCCATATCAATAGGACTAACGTTTAGTTTGCCTAATGCTTCATCATTAAGCTCAAAATGATCAACATGGTTGTCAGATTTGTCTGAATCGTTTATGGTTGCATTGTCATTTTGTATTGTTGTATTAAGCATGTTAGTAGGTGGTACACTAGATGTAAGAAGAGTATCAACAGGAAGAGTAGTAGTGTTCACAGGAGCAAGTAATGTGGGTAAAATGATAGCAATAGTATGAGTATAAATGATTGGAGTGCTTGTTACCATGGAAGAAGATTGTGAAGAACTAGACTAACCAACGTCATATGTATCAATACTTCTATATGAAATACGCTATGTAGGCGGAATAGGCATAGTGGTAATAGGGACTATGCAATAGAATTTGAAGGGTTCGGTATCAGAAACAATAGTATGTTCGTATCCGTCATGTAATAATTTGACACATTGATGTACATTACAAGGTAATACTTGCATTGTATGAATCCAAGGTCTACCTAATAATAGGTTGAATTTAAATGAAGCATCTATAATGAAGAATTTTGTAAGGAAAATCTTAGGCCCCACTTGAATATTTAATGAAATAGTTCCTATGCATGTGCGAGTAGTTGAATCATATCCACGAATAAGAGTAGAGTTCTTAGAAATTAGATTATCATTAATGCCCATCTGTTTTGAAAGGAAATGAGCACATAAGTTGAAATTTGATCCATTATCAATAAGTACACTTTTGATGCAAGTGGTGTCGATAATATCAGTGATAAATAAATTCACACATGGGCTATCATTGGCAAAAGATGGTATGTCCCCATTTATGAATGATATAGCATGTGGTAAATTTTTGAGAGATTGAATAAGGTTCATGAAGACTAATACAGATTTATCACTTTCTATATGTACAGAACAAAGAGAGGCCCTTAATTTTTTATGAAAATTAGGCACATTTTGTAATAAGTCATAAAGGGAGATTTTGTCTAGTGTCTTCTTAAGTTGTTTAAAGATATCATATCCCTTAGAAGTAGTAGGAGGAGCCGTATAAGTGAGGGGTAGTGGGATAGAAATGGGTTGAGTAGGAGGAGGATGAATGTGGTGGGTAGTTACGATATTGATAGAAGGATCATCCATTGGTGTAGCGAAGGGAGGAGGATGTTGAGTACAAACTTGCATGAAATCAACATAAGTAGTGGCTATACCAGAAACCCTAGTGGGAGTGAAAGAAGGATAAGACAATTGAGTCGTGACTTGATAAGGTGAAGACATACTTAGAAGCAATGGGTTAGCTATGCCAGGTTCACCAAAATGATTAAGCTAAAATGTAAATACACAAGCCTAATTTGGTGCTATAGTAGCAGTAAATAAATAATGCTTGAGTAAACTACAAAGAGGACAAGGGTACCCAGAGGGGACAAGGGCACCTGGCACTGGCGTCGAAGTTGGGCACTAGTGACTAGGATGATAAATTCCAAATATTAAAAAGGTAGACTAAGAAAGTAAAGGTGTAAGACTGAAAGTAACAAAAAAAAGTAAAGAAAGGTGGCCAAATACATGGGCTAATTAATCCCATTCTTACTTAGGAATCATATGAATAGTAGTATGTAATCAAGACTAGATAATTACCCAAAGTGTGTGATTTTGTGTCTACATTTTCCCCCACTTTATGTTGGTGAGTGAAAATCTCAATAACATAAAGTAGATAGAGATGTGTACCTG
Source organism: Taxus chinensis (assembly GCA_019776745.2). NCBI lineage: Eukaryota > Viridiplantae > Streptophyta > Pinopsida > Cupressales > Taxaceae > Taxus > Taxus chinensis. The sequence goes on from CM034148.1 coordinate 181,789,626, forward strand.
GTAACCATGTAGATCAATGGTGTAAGTGTGTCGAGGGACTTGAAAAAGCGTGTAATGATAAAAATGTGAAGTTTGGATGCTAAGGATGAGGTACTGCAAAAAAACTGATGATGAAAATTAACTTCATACAGAAACACATGTTTAGATGTCATGATGTACTTATTATGGATGTTAATGTGTGTGATGTTTTTGTTGTTGGTTTTGTTGACTACCGCTTCCCATATGGATGGACCTACAAAAGAGAAGCTAAAAAGTAGTCAAATACACATGTTTATGATCAAAATATGTAAACATTGTGTAAGTAAAGTATCTAAAATGTTGAAAATGAAAAAGGAACATGTGCACCTGATCTATGATGAGAAAAGGGATGTAGAAAGGATCTTGTAGATGAAGTCAATGCGTGAGTTTTTTCAGGTGATCTCACATCGATGTAATGTAAGACGTGTAGGGAGAACTATTTGGTGTCATCCACCAATTTTTAATTGCTTTCTGCTATGTAAAACACCATTGTAGATGATGTGTATGTGTTAAGAATTATTTGCCCTATAAAATCCATTGTGTGTAAATGCCCAATGCTAAAGGACTCTCTACCTTGTCAAAAGCCTCTATGACATGACAAAGAACTGTGTAATGGTCCCTTAGTTATTAACATTCTAAGAAAGACCACTGTAGTGCCCCCTAGTTTCAGGCATCTAGGAAAGTTTGTTATGTACTAAGGACCCATGTTTGATTTTGAGCCCTGTTCAAAACTGAAATTGTGTTGTATTGGTATTGTCTTTTATGTAACTTTGTATGGGGTGATTGATTCACTCATATGATGCCCCCCTCATTTTTGGTGCATGCGATGTTGTTAAAGGAGTACGTGGCCCAAAATAGGAGCAATCATTGTGTTGAACTATGCCCTACGGGGGGAAGGGAATGCGTTTGGTAGAAACCAAGGTAGAAGCAAACAAGTGGCTAGGAAAAACAAGTGTTAGTAAAATCAAAGGAAAACACTCGTGTATAAGATGAAATGTAAGCTATGCAGACAATGTGTAAACACACAAGAAGACAATGTATACTACAAAAAGTGGTTTGCAAATATGGGACATCACTCAAAATGTTCCAAGACAATCAAGGTCGTAATGACCGCAAATAGACAAGTGTGCACACAAGAAAAAGGGCAAAGCCTGCAAACAAGAGTATGTAATGAATCAAAATGGAAAATAATGTAATAGAAAACCATGGAAGCAAATAGTCCTGCATAAAAAATGTTACACATGAAGCACCCATTAGCATGTTAGAAAGATGAAAAGTATGTCAAAGCATTTACAATATGATAAAATAGTGTGCTATGAAACAAAATGAAAGAATAACTTCTATGGGACTGTTAATATGTACTGCACTGAGCATCCATGCTATGTGTAATGGATCTGTATGGTATTCGATCACAACTAAAAATACAAGTGAATGCACATGTGTATATGATAAAAATAATGACATACAAGAAATCTATCTAGCATGTGTAACAATATGTACATGTAAAAGCATAAGCAATAAAAAATAAATACAACCAAGATATGTAGTATGTTGTGCGTGGTACGTAATGGAATGCATTATGAATGATAGGAGCAATGTTACCCCGATGGAAATGTATGCAATGAGGTTCATTTTTTATGCCCACTTAACAATCAAGAATGAACCATAAATGAGAGTGCATCATTGGGAAATGGTTTAAGATGTGTGCAGAAGAAATACGGTGGTTGTAAGTTATCGCGTGATGTGTAGGATTGAATGCGACAAAGAAAAAATGATGGGGTAGTAGAATGTGTGATAATTTAGCCTAAAGCATATCTCACTAAATGTATGGATGAAAGGATAGAAAACGTGATGATGTAGTACAAAGCGTATATCGTAAAATGTATGAATAATATGGTAGAAAAATGTGATGATGTAGCACAAAGCGTATATCATGAACTATATGAATGAGATGATAGAAAACATGATGATGTTGTACAAAGTGTATATCACGAAATGTATGAAAAAGGTGGTGGGTAATAACAATTCATAATGTGTGAGAAGGATTGATTGACTAAGTGTGATAATGTGAGGTTCAATTTTAATTTATACCCTCAACATTAGAGTATGAACCATGAAACTAGAGTGAATCATCAGGTAGTGTGCACTTTAGAAGTTGGATTTAGGATGTGTAGAATATGTAAGAGAATAGTATGATGTACTAAGAGGATGTGTAAATTGTTGAATGTGGTTTGCAATATTTATTAATTGTGTTAAGTGTGATGATGTGGAATGTGCAGTGCAAGATGTATAAACTGTGTGATTGTGGAAAATGCAAAGCACGTATGATGTATAGTATATGTAAGAAGATGATAATGAAGACAAATATAGTGTGTGTGAAGTTTAAAAGAGAATATGAATAGAAGAATGTAGAAAGCGCACAATATATATGGTGTGTATGAAGAAGGAAATATTATAGATGTATAAGAGGTGTAGGGTATAGAAGAAGGTGATGAAAGTGTGAAAAGGGAGTGTGTGATATGCAATGTGTAGTATGTAGTGTATAGTGTAGAGTGTGTGAGGTTCATGTATATGGGATGCCCTGAATAGTAGACTGTGAACCATACCACCATAATGCATAATCAGGTAACGATGATATAAATGTATGTTGTGTGTGTATGTCTATATGTGTGGTGACAAAAATATAAGATACATAGCCATGTTATGGGGATAAATAAGGGTAATGCCCTTCCCAAGTGTATGTGAAGGATGAGAACAATCATTTGTCATTGTCAAAAATATCGTCATTGTCTGGATCGAAGCCAACTGGGGCTGTATTGGAGACTTGATAGACAATACTACGAGGTGGATCATATAAGGAGTCGTTACAACGTAAGGTGTACACAGTCATTTCATATTTCTCATCGGTGAAAAGTACTAGTGGACATCCATGTGCGTACAAGTGAGTGAGATTTTTATAATTACTACGAGATGAATCACTACTAATAGTAATACTACCGAATGACATAGGGAAAGTGAGAAAAGTATGAGTGGGGTCTAACATGCCACCAATGTAGTCAAGCCAAGATTGAATGAGTGTCAATGGAGAAGTAAGATAGGTACGTGCAACGAAGATGGCTAGATGGAACACTCAAAGACCATAGGCAACCGTAATGTGAAAATAACCATGATAGAGATGAGGCAAGTGGAGCGATGGGAGAATGTCATTAAGTATCAATCTGAGCCTAGTTAATCCATCATATGTGTAAATAGTATCGAGACAAGTACTATCCACTAGAATGTGATGCAAATAAGATCTTTTGATGAAGATCGTGCATGTGAAAGGAGGTGGCACAAATGAAAATTGTTGGGGAGAGGGTGAAATAACGTCTAAAGTATGAATGGACCCTTGATAGAGTACCATAACATTAGTATGAGGGGTCTTGAATTTGTATTCACCAGGATCATCAGCCACAAATGTTTCATTGAAATAGGAGGCATCCACATTAATAGGAGTGAAGTTCAGTTTTCCTAATTATTCATCATTAAGCTAAACATGATCAACATCATTGTCAGAATCATTTTTGGTTGTATTGTCGTTTTGTATTGTTGTATCAAGTATGTTAGTAGGTGGTGTACTAGATGTAAGAGGAGTGTCAATGATCGAAGTAGTAGTATGAATAGGAGCAGGTACAATGGGTGAAATGATAGTAGTTGTATGGGTAGAAATGACTGGAGCACTTGTTGCCATGGAAGAAGATTGTGAAACACTAGACTGACCAACATCATATGTATCAATACTACTATATGGAATAAGTTGTGTAGGAAAAATAGGCATAGTGGTTGTGTTCAATGAAAACTTGTAAAAGCCATGGATTTTGGGGTAAGAATCTCTAAAGAAACCCCAAAGGCTTTTGACAATCTGATCAATGGACCATGTGATAAGAAATGAGCAAGGTTCTCTTCTTTGCATACATTAATTTGAAATAAACATGCAAACTAAGCAAATGAAGTTAATCTTTATTCTTTGAAAGCTGGAAATAATGAACCATGGAGGATCTAAGCATTCAGTTTAGGTGTTAAGAGAAAGAGATCTCCCCATTAATGGCTTCAAGGCCAATGGATCTTCCCTTTTACTCCATGTTAATGCTATGAAATATAAGATTAAATGCTTTTAGCTCAAATGGAAGAAGATGAAAATACAAACTAAAGCCTAAACAAATTGCTATAATCCATGCTAGGAAGAAGAGAGAATTCTTAGGAAATGAGGGAGGTGGTATAGCCCTATTTATAGTTTTTGGTTTGGAAGAAAAGGGAGATTTGGGTGCATGTGGGACAAAAGCTTAAGTCCAAAAAGCACTTTTAGCAAGTCAAAGTGTGATTTGACTATGTTTAGGGTATTTAACCTAGGTTATACTAATTAATCTCTCTTAGAGAGTGATTAGGGTTCTGAAGGACTTAATCAATCCAACGAAGTGGATTGATCTTCTAGGGAACTAATAGAAGCAAGCTAGAAGAGAATAAGAAGCTAATGTAGTTAGAACAAGACTATAACCACCTGTTTAAATGGTTTATAAGAGGAAAAACGACCAAAAGGGTGTCGTAAGAAGTGAGTTAGATAGGTTTAACTGGCGGTGTGCCGTTAATTTGTAAAAGGAAGAAGCGTTAGTGAACTATTATAAATAATAGTGTTTTGGTCAAACTACAGGTGTTTACAGTGGTAACAAATTCTATGCGATAGAATTTGAAAGGTTCATGATCAACAACAATAGTATGTTCATATCCATCATGCAGGAATTTGACACATTGATGTACATTAGAAGGTATTGCTTGTATTGCATGAATCCAAGGTCTACCTAATAATAGGTGGAATTGAAGTAAACATCTATAATGAAGAAGTTTGTGAGGAAAATATTAGGCCCCACTTGAATATGTAATGAAATAGTTCTTATGCATGTGCGAGTAGTTTAATCATATCCCTGAATAAGATTAGAGTTCATAGAAATTAGATTATCATTAATGCCCATCTATTTTATAAGGGAATGAGCATATAAGTTTACAGTCGATCAATTATCAATAAGAACATGTTTGATGCAAGTGGTGCCAATAATGGCGGTGATAAGAAAAGGCGCACATGGGTTTTCATTAGCAAAATATGATATGTCCTCATTTGTGAATGATAAGGTACATGAAGACAACCGCAGAGTTATCACTTTCTATATGGATAGAACGAAGGGAGGACTCTAATGTTTAATGATAATCAGGTGCACTATGTAATAAGTCATAAAAGGAGATTTTGGTCGGTGTGTTCTTAAGTTGTTCAATGATATCATAGCCCTTAGAAGTAGGAGGAGGATTAGTAGAAGTGAGGGGTGGTGGGATAGAAATGGGTTGAGTAGGAGGATGATGAGTTTGGAAATTAGTTACGATATTGATAGAAGGATCAACGATGGGTGTAACAAAATGAGGAGGATGTTGAGTACCAACTTGCATGAAATCAGCAGTAGTAACTATGTTAGAAACCCTAGTGGGAGTGAAAGAAGGATAAGACGATTGAGTCAATACTTGATAAGGTGAAGACATACTCAGAAGTAATGGGTTGGATACACCAAGTTCACCAAAATTATTAAGCTAAAATGCAAATACACAAGCCTAATTAGATGCTATAGTAGTAGTAAATAAATAATGCAATGAACTACAGAAATATACCAAAACAAACTAAACAATAAATAATAAAACCCTAATGTGAAAAGAAGGGTAAGATGCCTTAGCTAATTCATAATATTGTTGAAGGTGCACATGACTGGAAACTGGAAAAATCCAAAGCACTAACCATCACACAGGACCACAGGAAAATGAATATTTGGACAGATTGGCTGGACTGGGGCACGTGGAGAGGGACAGGGGCACCCACAGGTGCCCAGGTATTGATTTTGGGTGCATAGGTCTACGAAAATACTTCAAAACTTGAATTCTTAGGGTCACAAGATGTTCGGTGATGCTCACCTTTTGTCACTATGGATTCACACAATGATCGTCGATGTTGTAATAAATCTTCAAAGAATTATAGAATTGCAAAACCATCAAATCCCAAAAAAAGAAAGATGCAAAATGAGGTGTCAGACTGTCCTCAACTGCCATAGTGGTGGACTTACAACTGATCATTGTACTACTCTTAGACCCAATGTAGTTCTTTATGTTTGTGTGTGGAATTATGCCCTAGGTTACTCTTATGTCAGTCGCATGTGTATAGCGAGCAAGTAGCTATATGTAGAATGTAATAAATGTGTGCATGGAATAAAATGAACTTCCCTCCTATGAATTTTTATGCAGAAAACCATTCCTTATGTCCCTTGTGGTGGAGCTAGATGGATGCAATGAAGCTCGTAGATGCCTTTTATGGATACAACCTTAGGTGGTGGTTGCTAATGCTTAGTGCTTGGTCCCTTATTATGATAACAAAACTTTATATTTATACGATTCCTTCACTTGGATTTCGTAATTAACCCTGAAAAGGTCGAATACCAAAAATATAAGATGCTCAAACAACTAGAAAGGACCCAAAAAGTGTGTGTAAAGTACAAAGAGGACATGGGCACCCACAGGGGATGAAGGTGCCTGGCACTGGCATCCTAGCTAGGTGCTGGTGACCAGGATGAAAAATTCTGAAGACTGAGCAAGTAAAGGTATAAGACAAAAAGTAGCAACAAAAATCAAATACAACTGGCCAAACACATGGGTTAATTAATACCATTCTTACTTAGGAATCATATGAATAATAGTATGTAATCAGGACTAGATAATAACCCATAGTGTGTGATTTTGTGTCTACAAAAGATAAGGTTAGCGTTATGATGAGAAGTTGTAAGAAGATGTTCAAGGTGGGTTAAAAGGATTTGAGGGTTGAGCTTTAGTGAAAATTAATTAAAACCAAAAATCGCATATATGAAGGTCTTAAGAGTGACCTAAATACCTATATGTGAAAACAGTAGAGTTGTGTTTTGAGGATTGAAAGCAAAAATGGGGTCAAGAAAAATGGTAAGAAGAAAAAACCCTTTAAATCCTATTCGAAAATGTTTTTGGCTCATCATGAAAGTCTATAATTTATTCCCGACTATAGGATTTGTATCAGAACAAGGGTAGTTGGTTTAAGCCTAATTCAGGACAATTATTTGGTCATTGCAGGAGTTAGAAGAAAAGGTGAAGTCTAAAAATTTGTATGAAGCTTAATACCCTTAATGTGTATCCTAAAATGTGTTCGTGGAGTTTTATAAGGTTATGTATAGTACTAGACAACAAGGTTTACCTATTTGAAGGGTTAGAAGCATAATTTGGTTGTAGGGAGTGAATTAAAGGATTAAAGTCTTTTTTAATGTTCTTGAATAGTGATAGACCAAGTAATGGCATGTTTTTGGTTTTTTTGCATAGTTTGAGGCATTATAATCCTAATGGTCATTATTGAAGAATTGACTTATCTAACTACTTTGGGTTATTCGATTGAAATATCTTGACTCTTTAGCTATCATGCATACTCCAAATTTCATTAGCAATATTTTTTAGTCATTCCTTAAGAATAAACAATTCTTCCCCTCACTCAAAGATCATGAAATCATTCCCATCACCTCTTTCTTCATATGAAACTTTCCTTGATTCTTTGAATGAATCATTTCATATCTCTCTACTTTGAAAGAGGGTGTTTTCCCTAGGGACATCTGACTTTTGAACCATGTATTTCATTTTAGGTTCAAAAATGAGTTTCTTCATTTCGTTCTTGACTGGTATAAAATCTGAAGACCAGACCATTTGAATCTCACCTCCCATTTCCAAAAAAAATCTATCACTAAGAAGCATTCTATATGTAGGTGATAAATATGCCACTAGAATTATTACCTTCACCCATTTTTCCAGATAATCCACAATGGCCATCACTACATCTTGAATCCTCCAGACAAGGGGAGTCTCTTTGGTCTTCATTGAATAACAATGAAAAAATGCTCGAGAGAGACTTAACCTAAGATCTTGAGCAACCTTGGCGGGAATGACATTGTCAGAGGCATCAGAATCGATGATACAATTATTTAGACAGTATTCATTAATCAACATAGAGACTTATAAGGGCTCAATATTTCCATTGGATGAACGACTAGAGGCTAGAAGGTTTTTTCTTGGGCTTGGCTTAGGATTGGGAAGTAGGCCTTTTGAAGTGGATGACACTTTGGATTTAGAGCTTTCACCTTTGATGAACTTGATAAGCTTCTAAAACTGCTCGAGGTGGGTTTGTAAGTATTCAGATTCAGAGATCTGAAATTTATCCTTTTTTACATGGTCAATGATATCAAAGTTTGAGGAAGGGTTCTCAAGAGCATGGGAAACATTAGCTTGATTTGATTTAGAAGAATTGCTCACAGATTTTTCATTACTATTTTGACTTGTAAAGGTGCAAACATCATTCTTGGAGGGAGTATAGGAATTTGAATTACCTTTCTTAGAGGATATCTTACGATGAGGTGAAAATTTAGTGATGTAGGAGAATCATGGGTTAAATGTAATAAGGTCGTATCAGACCATTTCAAGATGAGTGACTAGTTGTGTGAGTGATCTTACTTGAGGAAGTAAATGTCAAAATTGAACATGTTGTAAAAATGTTGTTTCTGAGCATAGGTAAGGGAAAGAAAGTGACAATTGTTGTTTTCAAGCCCAATAAGGCATATAAATTTATGTCATAGAGTTATTATTAGGATATGAGTGAGTAGGAGAGAGAAAGTGAGTTGGTTTTGACTAAAATACCAAGTTAGTTAAGTTGTTGAGCTCTTTTTGGGAGCTAAAGCTAGAATTTAGCTATTCTAGTAAAGTTATAGAGAGCAATTCGTTGTATTTGAATCATGGAAGATGATTCAAGGTATGTAATGGAGATTTGAGGGGACAATAATGATGTTAGATGGATATTATAGGCAATCTTGACTGGAAAATGTTTCTTTCTTGTTTTATGTATTGTTTGTAAACAACCATGTCCTGGCCGAGTGTTAGAGGTGAGAAAGTCACCATAAGAGAGTTTTAGGATCTCTGTGAAAGCTTAGGAAGCTAGAGGATGATGAATCGAGTATCCCATTTTTTTCATAGCCTTTCAAATATCATAAAAGGACTTGTAGACCGTCATTTACCCTCTCGGGCCTCAAATAGGGCCTCCTATATCTTTTGACTGTACAAATGAAATGATCTAAAATTTTCAATATATATTTTCCTTAGCATGAAGGAGAGATTCCCCAAGTTTCATGGTGATTGGGCACAACATAGTGAAGATATTGCTGGCAAAAATCTCCAGCGAGGAAGAGGAAACATAGTGTACAATCTAGAAAGGAATTGAGTTGCATGAATGGTAAATACTTGGAGTCAAGCCACCAAACCTTGTATTCATCATCTTAGTGACATTCCTAATGTGAATTCATGCTCCATCAGGTGAGATATTTCTTGCAAGGGTGTATTGTTATAGTCTAGGGCTTGTATAGACCTCATTTGCATAGGGGGTTACAAAGGAATTCCAATACTGTACAAAGGAATAAGGCATGACACTTTGGTGGATTAGAGTACTTGGTAAAGGGTCCTTAAATATGATTTCAAGTTTCCTAGTTGTTTCAGAGAATCTTGAGATATGTGGGGATCTATGTATTGAAATGGCTACAAGCCAATGAAGCCTAAAGAAGAGATTATAGATGAGATATGAGGATATGGCTATGGAAAAGCTCTAAGTACCTTGTAATTAGCTAAACAACATACCTTAGTTGGGTTGAAGTTGGTGAGGAGCCCATCTTATGGTTTTGGCGTGAAGTCCAAGAAGAGGTCTATCTAGACCTAGGTTGAGTCGATAGTAGAAGTACATGTTTGAGGTTGCTTCAAGAATCAAGCCTAAGAATGATTATAAAGGATATGTTGAGATGATGTTGAGAATGATGGAGGCTTCTAAAGAATGGAGTTGAGTCATATACCACAGGTCATATATCTAATTATTGCCTTTATATGAAAGCTAATCCAAATGCAAATAGGTGTGTGGCAGAAGTAGGGCATATCTCATGGTGTTGAAGCATGTGGGTAGTGTTATGAAGAGTACCTTAGAGATCCTCAGTGCAGGTGGGAAAAGTGAGTCATCTCAAGAAACCAAGGAATTTCTCTTGAAAGGTAAGGCACATCAAAGAGGGTAAGACTTTATTGATTCAATGACACTTAGATAGAACACCACTACAAGACCTACACCATTTAGTATTCTTCTTCTGATTCCAAATATGGGGGGAGTGGAGATCCTATCTTAGTTATGATATTTTCAGGTAGTAGAATCATTGATTAAGGATCCTCTCTCTCTCCATTTCTTTATGCTTGGATGATTTCTCTTTCTTAAGGGTTTTTAATCAAGTCAAAACAACACGAGAGTGATTGTTCATATCACCCAAAAAGTCTTCTTACTCATCCTCAAAAGAGGATACATACTCACAATAGCCAACCTATGAAAATTTAACTTCCCCAATCAATAACTCACCTTCTTCTTCAATTTTTGAATTTCTTTCTTCTTCACTTTCATCATTTGATCGGGTCCCACATGCTACATTCATGGGAGGTGCTTCAAGATCAAGCCTCTAAGGTATGAGGTCGATTCTTTGTTTGTTTTATAAGTTCTTCATTGTAATGTATTTGTACGGGAAATTTTGAGCAACTTTTTTTTAGGGAAAGCACATCAGTAGCCAATATTTGCACCAATGAGTTTGTAGTACTGGAACTTTAAGTTTGAGATTTTTCTTTGTTTGGTCCTTTTTTAATTTTCCCAGACACCAAAAAATCATATTCCACATAAACTACCAACTTTTGTGCCTCATCCAAAGTATCTATTTGACTCCTTAGCATGAAATTGACCTCTGGTAATTGAACATTGGTGAAGAATATTAACTTGTTATCTTTCCTATACCTAGTAACCTCTAGAATTTTGTGAAGCATCTTGTTGAACTTAGCTACAAAGTCTCTCATGCGTTTGTGAGGATTTTTTTCAAATGATACCATTGTGCAATAAGATCATGAACATCTTTAGTAGGATTGAGCCGAGCTTCGAATTTAAACTTCATACCTACCCAATTTTTTATTTACCTTCTTGGAAAGTGGTAGAACCAATCCACAATTTTTTTTGCAGTGATTCCATAAAGAGAAGAAATAAAACATCTTCATAATCCACTCCTAACACCCCCCAAGTCATGATGAACATTGCGATGTGATCATCGGAATTTTGTTCTCCATCTCCTCAAAACTTAAAAAAGTTTTTTCTAGATCCTTTTGGAAACTCACGAAGTGGAGGATTCAAGGCCAATGGGCATGTATTCTATCCCCATAGCACAAGTGCAACCATTATCTTTTTTTATTCCTTTGGTTCTTCTTATTCTTCTTCTTTCAGAGGAATGAGGTTTAACGGTTCAATTTTTGGTTTTCCAATGGGACCTTCAAGAGGAAAATTAGGATAAAACTAAGGAAAATGATCTTGACTGATTTACCTTGCAAGTTGAACAATGGTAAGTCTGAAATCAACTTGTTGTTACTCTTTGAATGTTGGAGAAGTTATGCCACTAGTTCAGGTAGCCCTCGTGTATCTTCTTTCTGCTAGTTTTTAGGATTTGTGTGCAGCTTGAAACTAATTTATTTATGCTCCCCTTCTCTGATTGGAACTTGTCTCACACGTTATAACTATGTGGTATGTTCCTCTTTAGAATATAGAATTCTCGAAGTAATGTGATTTTGATTAAAACTTTCTCTGTTATTCTAGATGTAATTCCTCAAATCAATTGTGACATCTTCTTGACTGTCTTGGAAGAAAACAAGATTATGTTTCAAAATAGGAACATTTCTAGGAATGGTCATTATGGGAAAAATGCAGAGTAGACATCAAGGTTCTTGGATTTTCAATTTATGATTTTTTTGCTTTTTTAGATAAATGATTTTGTAGGATCTTGTGGTTTTCGAAGTGGAGTAGAAACAACAAAATATGCCCCACGATGGGAGCCAAAAACTATTGGAAAAATAGTTTGTCTCAAGAAAAAATTAGTGGATTTTCACCAATGCTCTAGGACTAAGTCCCTCCTCTTTGTAATGGGGAGGATCCTGTTTATTGAATGTAAAAAAACAAATATGTGGGTAGTCATGAAGCCAGGGATCACATAGGACTACTCCACTAGACATGTGACTAATTGTTTGCACTTAGTGCAAGGGACGAATTTTATTAGTGAGGTGAGGTAAAGGGGAGTAATAATTTATTGAAGGAGGGTTAACTTTTTGAATATGCACTAGTAGAGTTTTGCAACATTAACTACAATTAATCCACACTCAATTAGAGGAATACAACATTGCTGAAAATGATAAAACTAACAAATCATAGATACATGATTTTATTGATTCATTTATCAAAGGCACTAACACCTTCCTTAGTTTTACAATATCATCATGTGCACAAAGTTGAACATGTAAGGAAATAGAGGAAACATAGAGAAAGAGGAAAATAGAAGAATGCAATCTCTTGTTTGTATCTTAGTAGTGCAAATTTATTTTCTTAGAAACTTACAATTGATCACCCCTTGGAATGAAGAGGTCATCCAAATATACAACTTAAAGAGTCTTTTCATCTACCGCCCACATGACTTTTCACTTCCCTTATCACTTGTGACTTTTCATATTCATAGGAGAAAAAAGTGAGGTTTTTTTCATTAATTAAAAATAAGTCATTACAATGTTAGATTATAGGTCAATTAAGTGAATATAATGAAATATTGAAAAGTACCTCCTTAATGAAGAATTGGAACATGAGAGAGGTGAAAAGAAGAAGAGGGGGTGATCACTCTAATGGAGGAGAGGAAGCTTATGCCAATGAAGAATTGGTTGTCGAGAAACCTTGTGGGAGTACACCTGGAAGGATATTTTCACCTTTGAATTCCTTGCTAATGCGGGCTGCCACAAGTGATACCTTTTCTACCCAAGGAATGTGAATGAATCTCAAAGCATGGATCTGAATCTCAAAATTATTTTTGATGCTCTTGTACCGATTGAACCAAACTATATGATCTGTTACAATGTTGGAAATTAAACATCTGATTTCCCTAAGAGATTCCAAAGTTTCTTCATTGAATAAAAAGGGATCCCCCGCTTCTTTCTTGACCAATTTCTTGAATGGTTTTAAAATATCTTCCATTGATGAACTTTCATTGATTACAGAAGATCCAAACATCTACACACTATTTCTTATACTTTCCAAAAAAATGACACAATCTCATCACATGAATTGAGTTCAAAGATAGCCTCATTTAACATTTTGTATTGGGCACTAAGTGTGTGATACCAAATAGGGGATAAGTTCTCAATTATGGAGGCAAATACATTTTACCCATCAATATGAAAGAGTCAAAAGTACACATCTCTGACACTAGTGGAGATATGGTTTCCCAATGATCCTTTTCCTTCTCAATTTCCTTCGTAGTCATTTACCTTTGTATTGGTCAAGAGAGAAAACACAAACAATGAAAGGATTTTCAGGAAACAATGTTTTCCCTTTCTCCATAATCTTCTCAACCCACTTGTCACTAGCACTTTCCTACATTGTGTGAACTTGAGCCTTCTTGATTATCGTGGGATCTAAGCTTCTAATAGGAGTAACAACCTTGGAAGGAAGAGATACAATTACACTAGGATCCACGAATAATTACACATAAGTAGTGAGAGTTCTCACATGCTCTTCCAACTGCTCAATTGTTTTCCTATACTCCTCATTCCTTGAAAGCATATGGGCATCAGACTCCTTGAAAAAATGTACTTCACCCTCATGTGTTGCTTTTCCTAAAGATATTATTGTCCTTTCATATTCTTCCTAAGTCATCTCCTCTATGGGTTTAACAAATTTGAGTCGAGAAACTTCTACATATTTATTACCATAAACACCACCAAAAAAGAGACAAGTAACTTGGGATTTATTACCTTGTTTGGTCTTCATAATCGTTGAGATAGCTTCAAAATCTGGTGTCAATGCATGTTGCACTGTCCTTGAATCACTCCCAATCAACTCTTGGATCCAAGATAAAGTTTTAGTTGTTTTAGGTTCAACATTAGGCATGATGGCACTTTCAGGTTCACTATGAGGGATCATATCTTGTACTTGATGAGATGACTCGACCACTAAATAGGAAACACTTGGGAATCAATGTAAAACTAGATGTTACGAAGGATTAATCTCACCTTGATTGAGATCTTCACTCCTTTTGGTGCACAGGGTTCTTGCAAGTTAGAGTAGGATTAGGATCTGAACCTCTGTAGTTGTGACTCTAGTTATTTTATGAAGTCCCCTGGGTTGAGATCCTTCAGTTTTTTCTTCTTCTATTATTTTTCTCTTCATGAGCTCCCCTAAGTGAGTGGAGCTCATGGTTTTCTCATAAATTTGATGAGAAAAACCCTCTTTTTCTAAACTAATCCCTTGATTTTTGAATCACTGTTGCAGTCCTCTCGTTGATGTCATCTGACTCTCTTATGTTCCATGAAATAGGCAGAAGAGGTGTAGATTTTACAGCTTGGAACTCTGGATCAAGCATATCTGATACATCATCTCCCAATCCTTTAATGAACCAATCAAAGCTAAAACTCCTCATTTGATCAACAATATTTTGTATATGACATATTTTCCTTACTTCAACGTCATCCAGGAAATTGATCCAATAATCCTATATTTTGGGACTATGGTGCAATTCAAGGAGAGTGAAGGTTTTAGTGTTTATCATTATGTTGAAATCGGTCATGGATGTATAATAATAGAGACTGAGGGACGTGAAGGGGGCTTCAATATTTGATGCATCTACAAAATTTTTACATGAATGGATTCTAAGGGATATGGGGAAGGATACACCCTTCTTTTTTATATTTCCTGAACCTGTTATGAACCCGAGCAAGTTGCTTACATAACTCAAACATTTCCAATTTATCACTAGGGTACCAAAGAAGTCTGTGGGGAGTGATATCGAAGAATTAAACCTTGATGTAGGTGAAGTTTGATAAATGATTGAAGAAGCTCCCATATTTCTTGATCAGTGTAGTAGCTTAAGAGAATATCCTCAACTTTGGGTTTCCTTTTAGAAGTCTGATAACAAACATGGTGAATGCATCATTCACCTTGGATAAGTGATGACTACTCTCCTTATCTATGAGTTAGGGATAATTTTTCATAGGTCGGCGCTCTTTGAGAGACATTAAGGGAAATAATTAGGCCTTTAAAAGGTCTTGTGTAGGTGATAGTGTAGACCAAATATGAGGTCATAGATAACTTTTTGGTAGAGATAAAATGGAGCAACTACATATGAATATTATCACTTATAATCTACCACCAATCCACTAGTGGGTTCCCTTTAGTAGCAATGACGATGAATTAAGCCATCCAATATTTAAACTCATTTGTCATTTATTCGCCCTTTACCCTGCTCAGTAGGATGATAACATCTTAGTAGCCCTTGGGGAACTCAC